>CM076976.1:48211329-48302920 GCA_039105355.1 Benthosema pterotum | reverse complement strand
AGTTTCCACAGCCAGTAGCCGCAACTTAACTGTTGACCTGCAAACGTGACACTGGGCCTAGAGAAAAATGAACAGAAAAAATAATGAATAACAATAACTCTGCTAAGAAATAAGCAGGCAAACTAACTGGCCAGTGAGGTCAAATGCACCTTACATTTGATCGAAGATAGGGTCCATGAAATTAGATAACAACCATGACTTAATAAATATGTCTAGGTTCAGAAACGGTTGCTAGTGTTAAAGGACCACTTTGCCACTTTTCAATATAATAGTTCCCCACTAATACATGATAAAATAATCTATTTTTTTCTACTCTCAGTAAGCTGTGGGCAGTCAGAAAGTCGTCCCTCTAGTGACATTGATGAGAAAACAAGCTAGAATCTGCAGGCTTTCTATTCCTGAAAATTTTGCAATGCGAAAATGGAAGGCCCCCTCCTCTGGATACTAATACTATCAATATTTTTTCAAAAGAATATTCTTTTTAAAAAGTCTGAACTATGCTGTCACTGGAAGACGGATTTCAGAACTGCCCACAGTCTTCCTACTATGAGACACAGACTAAGTAGGAAAAAGTGGTATTTTATAATGTGCATCCGTTAATATAACAGTGGTGTAAAATAAATACAGATAATTATTTGACAATAGACATGTGACAGATACTTACAGGGTGCAAGTAATAGTAGGCAGTGCAGGTCTGTACTGGCTCGCTACAGCGTACTGGATGTATTTCTGGGCCAGCAGAAGAAACTGCCATGGTAGAGAGATGACAAAAAGTTAAGATGGAAGCAGGCTGCACAGTCAACTTATGGGTGATTGAGGCCCAGAACCAGGGTTTCTCAAAGGTAGACCCTATATGGTGCAATCAACATGAAAGTAATATTCCTTGATCTAACAGGGGCAAACTAGGAATAAAGTGATATAAAATACAATAACAATTGGTTTTTGTTAATGGGAGATTTTTCAGATTAATAATAATAATAATAATGCATAGGTGACACGTGGGTGATACTTACATAGGCCAGGTAGTTAATGGGGACAGTGTGCTGGCAGGGAACTCTTCATAGCAGACCTGTGATGGGCTGAGATGACAGAACACAAATAAATAAAAACACAGCTAAGATGGCACAGCCAATTTATTTCAAGGTGCATTGTGAGCTTGTAGACATGTTGGTTCACTAGTTGGGTGCTGGGCAAATGTATGGTATGGTGTCAGATTTACAGACTTGTAAGGGTACAAGTCTGTAAATCTGACACCATACAAATGGAACCAAATGCATTGACATAAAAAAATAGTGCTGCACAATACTTCAAGGAAAAGTGCTTCCTTAATGCCAAACAACTATTTGGACAGCGGTCCATTTTGCTCCATGTGTACACTGTCAGAGTGACGATGGTTTGAACGACAGAGGTAGGATACAGTACTTACAGATACAAGTCCAGTGAGTGCAGAATCAATGGAATGCCAAAACAGCGCGGGGAAAGGCCCTGCAAACAAAAACACACGTATTGGTATTAAAGTGAAAGTTCTTAAAGTATGAAAAACGGCACCAGATGTAATGAAGAATCAATCAAGGTTTACTGACTTCTCTTGCAGTAAAAAGGCACAAAACGATGTGGTACAAAAACTGTGATAAACAAAAATATAAAGTGGCAAAGTTTCACGTGGAATCGTTCAGTCTCTGTGCAAATGAATATCAATGTTTCAATGAGTGAAAACAAGCTACGTAGCGTGTGTTCGTTCTTCTTTTTGCTTAGTGAGAATACACGGAGTAAACACAAGTTTACTCCGTGCAAAAACAAGTGCAAAAACGTATTTTCTTTTAGAACAAAATAAGAACATTATGTGCAGAAATAATACTGTCAAGTATTCAGAACATCAAATAATAATAGTATTTCAAGTAATTGCTTCGTTTTAAGTGTAAACAGTAGGCTAACTCTTCTTTCTTTTAACTGTTTTGACTGTAAATAGTGCAATTCGTTTTTAGGATGTTTTCAACAACATATCAATTTCCTTAACTTCATCTTCAAAATAAAGAAAGCATCATAAACGTTTTCTTAGTGCAGGTTAATATGAAATGAAATAAATCACAACAGGTATAACGCAGGGGTTTTCAACCTTTTTTACTCCAGGGACCACCATTTATTCAGGATTTGAGCCACGGCCCACAATTTGAGAATATTTTAGCCCCCACAAACCCAAATCTAAAGATTTTTTTTTCACAATTCCTGGCTGGATTTGGGAAACAAAACAAGCAAAAGATACATTCCAAAATGGCCAATTCAGATGATGGATATTTACCTCTTGAGAGTGTAAAAATGAAACCAAATGGACCCGCAAGGGTCCATTTGGTTTCATTTTTACGTTCTCAAGAGTTACATCTGCTTAAACAACTTAGCTGGGGACCACCTGAAACCCTTTCAAGGACCACTGGTGGTCCGCGGACCACCTGTTGAAAACCACTGGTATAAGTTATTAAAGCCTTCAGGACTGGCTTTCCAAGCTAGACGTGAGCTTCACAACTGAGGGGGGCTATATTCAATTTTATAAGTCGTTTTTTTCAGCTAGCTAAGCTAAAAGTGAGCCAACAAACTAACTAACAGGGCACAGGGAAAAACAACATTAAACTCACCGGAGTTGGGAAGCAACAGCTAGGTCAGCTAACTGGCTAGCTCGCTAGCATAACATGTTGAAGAAGCAAACGCAGTGTTTCTTACCTCGTCGCAACGCTTTTCCAGACGAAAGGGACGGAGTGCTTCAGAGGGTTCTCTCGTTTCTGCCACTGATAGACTACTGATATAAAATTCTAATAATGTCGCTTCATTTGGCTGTGTCTGTGGTGCTATTTGCTGCACACAACAATGGCTGCGTTGTTTCTGCCTCCGTCTCTGTCTGACTCCGCCCACATTGTTTGAATTTGTTGAACCAACTTGTTCAAAAAATTCACTCAATAACTTATGTTAGTTGAGTCAATATCAGTCATTGTGGGTGTTCAACCAACAACAATTTATCACCTAACTCAATATTTTTTTTAAATAATTGTACAAACATTTTTAACTGGCTTTCCCAATAATAGCACCATCAAAACATTGAGCCAATGGTCTATTTCAACTTGCCCAGCAATCTCTAATTGAGTCAATGTTCTAGTCGTTGGGTTTTTACGGTGCATGCACCGATAATTATGGAATGCCTCTTCTTATTTACAAAGTGTCCCTATTGTCCTTAGTCCTGTGGTTTTCAACCAATGATCCGGGGGCCACCAGTGGTCCCTGAGAGGATTCCTGGTGTTCCCCAGCTAAATGATGGACTGCTGGTAGCCAAAGATCTGTGGACCCATACATTTGGTTTCATTTTACGCTCTCAAGAGTTAAAATGTATTTCAACATCTCTATCACTTAATTTTCAAGAATCCACACACAATTGGAAAATGTAGAAGAATTGTTATTTTTGCCCAACGTTTTGCCAGTTTGCCAGTTAAATGCCAGTTTCGGGTCCGAGAGACTAAACGTAACATCAAATGGTTATCCTCCGTGGCTAAAATGCAGAATAAATAGTGGTCCCTGGTATGAAAATGGTTGAAAACCACTGCTTTAGCCCATTTTCGATCTGAGAACAGCATTCGACACGACACACAGTTTTCAGTTGGAATGCATGATTATTCGCTGGCATAATATTATTTCTTTCATGATTTAAAAAAAAAAACCACACTATGAGCTTGAGCCCTCCCCACACACACTAGCACCACCTTGCCACGGCACTAGCTTTAAGTTGTCATGTCTAGCAACCCCTCCCAGGGGTTGACACTAAGGTCTCCGAGGCACTTGCCCATCGGGCAAGTGCAAGTCAGGTTCTACTTGCCCTCAGGTCATGGTCACTTGCCCCCCAGGTTCCAGGTGGTCCCCAGTTAAGTTGGTTAACCAGATGTAACTCTTGAGAGCGTAAAAATGAAACCCATTTGGTTTCATTTTTACACTCTCAAGAGTTAAAATTCATCATCTTAATTAGCCCAGGTCTACACTGTAGAAGATTAATGGTCATGTTGATGTGTTAATTTGCCTGTTTTGTTTCCCAAATCCAGCCTGGAATTGTGGACAGCTAGAAAGCAGTGGAAAGACACAGAGGCAGAGTGCAATGACTGCCTTCAAGACAAATTTATCTTGTGTTGTGTTATAGTGCACTAAGTTGCACACTTGCCCGATCGGGCAACCAGGTAGCAGTCTTCACTTGCCCCACCATTTTTTTTTTTACTTGCCCTGGGCAAGCGGGCAAGTGTTAGTGTCAAGCCCTGATCATGTGGGGGACCACCCTGTTGGTCCCAGGCAGCCCACAGATTGAGAACAGTCCCTCTCTGTGTCTGTGCGGACTAGGGAGGCGACTGATCTGGTCCCGTTTGGTTCCCCCTCTCAGACTCATTATTCATGTGATTCCTGTTCCAGTCGCGGTGAGGCTGGCGAACTGCTGACACCGCCGTGTCGACTCGACGCGTCGCGCTGACAGAGCCCTGTCTCTGCCCCCCCCCTCCGTCCCCCCGTCCCCCCCCTGACTTTTTAACTGAAAACCTTTTCCTTGTGCGAAAAAAAAAACTAAAAACTGCCCCAGCTGGGGGTTTATTTAAGAGCAGGGAGGGGGTTGAGGCGGACGGGCTTTAAGGGGGAGTTAAGTAGCACAATCACTCGGGGTAGATCAGACCTGGGTTAGAAATATGCCCTAGTGCTGGACTCGGGGGAGACTTCCCTCTCTTCTTCTTCAGCTCTGTAGCAGAGGATGGGAGGAGGAGAGGAGGTGTACCGCGAGGAGAGGAGGCAGGGCTGGATTGGGACAAAAATTCGGCCCGGTAAATGATGGACAGTTGGTAACCAGATGTAACTCTTTGAGAGCGTAAAAATGAAACCAAATGGACCCTTGCGGGTCCATTTGGTTTCATTTTTACGCTCTCAAGAGTTAAAATATTCATCTACAGTAAATCATCCCAAATCCACACTAGAGATCTAGGTTTGCCTGTTATGTTTCTGAAATCCATCCTGAAATTGTAGATAAAACAGAAGAAACCTTTGGGTTTGTCACAGAATGGTGCTCCTCCGTGGCTCAAATGCTGAATAAATAGTGGACCCTGGTATGAAAAAGGTTGAAAACCACTAATATAAGCCTAATAGACACCTCCTACACAGCCCTTTGTTGCTCACAAGAATGATCCAAGGATCCAAGATAGAAGAGGGTTGATTTGTTACTCACTGGTACAGCTACAATACAGGTCTGCCAAAAAGGGGGGCACTTTTTTAAGCACCACATAGCGGCCCCCTATGCCCGCGGCCCACCGGGAGAGCTCCTGGTACACCCAATAGCCAGTCCGACCCTGAGAGGAGATACATGCAGCGCCTCCAGGATAAGACAACAATATGCCAGACGTGAAGCAGAGCGATGAACTGATTCTGTCAGTGTTCCATGTTCCCATGAGCTAGCATGTTATGTTATGTTTTTTTTTTCCTCTGCTAAGATGAATGCCTTTGTGGGGCCCTTTTAAATGTTTAGCCCTTTTGTGGCAGCTGTAGTATCCGTCATAAAAGAAGGGATGGGGGATGTTTTTCCCCTCGTCGACGCGCCTTTTACAAGGTGTCAAACCCTAGCTTTCATCCAAACGACGTGTCGGAGGGAAACGGACGCGGCGGTGCGGCCGTTCGGGATGTTTCTAGCATGGAATCATCCCCTCTGTCATTGTGATGTGATGGCTCATATTAAAGGAGCAATGCAGTGATTTGGAGAATCACCAAGCAGCAAAATATGTGCATGCACACACTCTACAGCAGGGCTGCCCAAAAGGTAGATGGTGATCTACCAGTAGATCACACAGACCGTGCAGGTAGATCACATGACAGTCCTCCCAGCACTTGGACCCTTACAGTATAGATCTGTAACTCTTGAGAGTGTTAAAATGAAACCCTTACAGGTCCATTTGGTTTTTAAATAATATTGTTTTAATCATTTGGTTGGGCATACCCAAATAGGGAGGCGGCTACAATGTCCAAAACAATATTTTAAAAATAATGAAAACTGAAAGTGAAATTCCACAGCCCTCTCATGTATTAGGAGGACAATAACAGTCACCAGAAAAAAGATGGGTTGTTTTCGAATAATCTGTCATGGTTAAAATGGAGTTTTAAGTTATAATGGGTTTATATAGGTCAGGAAGGAGGCAGACGCGCTAAAATGAACATCTAAATACTGAATGAAGTAACTTATAAACTGTCTGGTGTGTTCACATGAGACTGAGTAGACCATGAAATGACCAAAAGTTTAGGATTAGATTATATGCATCAGAAATTTGCTATTTTTTTTTTATTATTATTTTTTTCCCAAGTGTCTCTGCAAGTTCAGGGGAAAAGGACCTTTGTTTAAATGTCTTGATGGAGACATAGACATCATAAGGTCCAGTCCTGGTTGGCCTCTCTGTAACTCACCCCATGGGAGACATTCTTCATCTCAGGATGTTTTAAGCTGAGGCAGCTGCTCTAGAGAACCAAAATAATCATCCTGCGGCCCTGGAGGGAGTCCTAGGGGGTCCCCAGGATAATGCATGGCTACGGGGGGCTGGGGGGGGGGGCAGTGGCTCAGGGATAGAGTCACCGGATTGTAACCGCAAGGTTGCCGGTTCGATCCCGGGCTCCCGCAGGATTAGTGAAGGAGTGTCCTTGAACTAGTAGGTGCCTTGGCATGCTTTCCATTCACACACTAGGGTGACCAGATGTCCCTCTTTGCGTGGGACAGTCCCTCATTTCCAAGACTTTTCAAGTGTCCCACAAATTGAGACTCTGTCCCACACAGCCATCAGTGTTCAAAGTGCCCATATAATTTGTAGTGCCCTAATAGTTGGATTTCTCTTGTATCATTTCCTGCTATGTTTTTGAAATAATCCCCCCCATGGTACCGCTATATTTCCACACTCACTCTAGAGAGGCAACATTGCATACTGTCATATCAAAAATAGCTGATGGACTTTTGAGATTGTAGATCAGCGATTTTTGATTTTAGATCAGCTGTTTTTGCTGTAGGTGAAATGAAATCCTGAAATATTTTTGGAATATTGACATCAACATGTTAATAATTTGCTAATTACATTTTGTCCTGTTTCCACACTCGACTTGTCCCACACGTGCAACACTTCTGTCCCTCAAATGAACAGTTTGAATCTGGTCACCCTATCACACACACATTCATACACTGATGGCAGTGGCATGCTTTCCACTGCCATCAGTGTATGAACGGGTGAATCCACAAGTTCTGTAAAGCACCTTGGATAAAGTCGCTATATACTGTAGATGCGCCATTCACATGGTCATTGTTGATTATTATCATTGCCACGAAATGACCATTTTTTTGTACATCACCTTGCCATGATGTACTGTAATTACAAATGCGGAAATTTTCTAAAATATTAGAAATGTATGATTCAAATCTGCTCCTTATTGAGCCCATCCATCTCAACCACCTGTATGTGACTTTTGGTGTTCAGTACAGTACAGTACAGTACAGTACAGTACAGTACAGTACAGTACAGTACAGTACAGTACAGTACAGTACAGTACAGTGGACTTAGGGGACTCCTTGCAGGGTTGACACTAAGGTCTCCGAGGCACTTGCCCATCGGGCAAGTGCAAATCAGGTTCTACTTGCCCTCAGGTCATGGTCACTTGCCCCCCAAAAATATATTGTAAATTTTGCATTTAAGTTTACTTCCTGCTTGGGTGCTTTCAACAGGTGGTCCGGGGACCACCAGTGGTCCCTGAGAGGGTTCCAGGTGGTCCCCAGCTAAGTTGGTTAACCAGATGTAACTCTTGAGAACGTAAAAATGAAACCAAATGGACCCTTGTGGGTCCATTTGGTTTCATTTTTACACTCTCAAGAGTTAAAATTCATCATCTTAATTAGCCCATAGTGGTCCCTGACCCCAGCAAAATGATAGTTTGGAACCAAATGGACCTGGGAGAGAGATAGGTAGAGATAGCTAGAAAGCAGTGAAAGACACAGAGGCAGAGTGCAATGACTGCCTTCAAGACAAATTTATCTTGTGTTGTGTTATAGTTTACACACTTGCCCGATCGGGCAACCAGGTAGCAGTCTTCACTTGCCCCACCATTTTTTTTACTTGCCCCGGGCAAGCGGGCAAGTGTTAGTGTCAAGCCCTGGGACTTAGGGGACCCCTTGTTTCGGCGGGGGGTGGGGGGGGGGGGTCCCTGGGTGCATTCACAGAGGTCTAGATACCTCCACTACTCACCTGCCTGAAGAAGACGCTGAAAAAATGTCACCGCGGCGAGTCGAACAAACCATGGAGATGTCCGCTATTCATTCACACAGGCGTGATTTTATTTTTATTTTTTTTTCCTTACAGGAAAGCATTCAGCGGGGAGAAGGAACGGTAAAAGAATGCCAACGGTGGCTATGAATACAAACTGTGGTTTTTCGTAGCGGCGAAGTGCTCCGACACGGTGTTCCTGTGTCCCCACCAGAGAGGGGGGATATGACTCACAGGCTCTGTTCTCTTCTAACCACAAATGGACTCGGAGCAGCGTATACCTCGTATACCTCGCCTGCTATTTTAGAACGCTTCTATCGGAATCAAGAGTGTCTGATAGCACCAGTCTGGATGGTCCTGGCTTGCACAACCGGTGCCTGAGATTCTATTCTGGCTAGCTTCTAGTTCTACATTCTACTAGATCTAGTCCAGATGCTAGCTTTTCTGACACTTCTAGCACACTAATTCTAGTCGACACTAGCTTCTAGGACGCTAATTCAGTTTCTGGCACTATATTCTCTGGTGCTAATTCTCGTTCCAAAATTCTACTGGCGCTAGATTCTAGTTGAACTAGATTCGCACTATTTCTGGCTAGATTCACAGAGGTAACGTCTGAAAAATATGCACCCAACATGGGACCAAGAAGGGCGGACCGCCCTTTGTTCTAGGGATCCCCAGATGCAAGACACAGTCCTGCTCTGAAATGATCAAGATTTTGTGCACATCTAAATATTCATAGCTAAGGGCTTGTAGATCTGATATGCTAAAGCATAATACTAATACGTAGAATTCCCAGAAGGAGGGAGGAGGGGGGGTGGGGGGGGTGCTGGTGTCACGGGAGGCGAGGGTGCCATATGTCCGACCAGATATTCCGTGTTTAACCGCATTTCGGCGGTCGAAATGAAACGCGAGCCGCCCCAGCCGCGCTCAACGGGGTCGAGGATTCTCAGGGTATCGTCTGCCAACCCACCCCAGTGCATGGGGCAATGGGGCAGGTGTTATTTTATTTTTTTTTTTATTTTTTTTTGTAAATCCCTCCCCAAAAACTCCTCCTCCTCCTCCTCCTCCCATGTGTGTTGCGTTTCAAAGGCGTTTTGAAGCCATTGCTAGAATCTGTGAGCTTTATTGTAAACTGTACTACCAGGGGAACTTAACAGGGGAGTTTTGGGTGGGCCTGAGGGCCAAGAGTGGGTGGACCTGCGTGTACTTCTGCTTGCGTCTCATTATTTATGTATAAGATGATAGCCCACTTACTGATCACCGCCATGATACATTTGCACATAATATGTCAACAAAGGAAATAAATATGACAGTGTAACACTATTCTCAACAATATGGACCTTAAAGTCTACATTTATCAACAGGGGTAATAAATATGACAGGGTAAGACTATTCTCAACAATATGAGCATTAGGAAAGTCTATATTTATCAAGCAGAGCGAATAAATGTTACATGGTAAGAATATGGGCCATTGTTACATTATGAATGGGCCGTAAGTAAATGTGTTTGACAGGAGAGCTATTTGTTAGACCTGAACAGATTGTACAAATATATTTACATTCCTGACAGTTTTCTGAAAAAAAAAAAAAAAAAAAAAAACAGTGGTCCTCAATATTACGTTCAAGGACCTCCAAAATCATCTACACCCCCCCCCCCCCCATCCCTGGAATTTCGGTGGCCACCGCGAGCACCGCTCAGAGCACCGACCACCGCTATTTCAAAGTCCACTGTCAGCACCGCACCGCGCTGTGGTGTGTTGTGTGTTTTTTTTTTTTTAACCAGCCGTTAAAAACAAGCAACCACCGCGGTGCGGTGCGGTGCGGTGCGGTGCGGTGCGGTGCGGTGCGGTGGTTAGTAA
Organism: Benthosema pterotum; assembly: GCA_039105355.1. NCBI lineage: Eukaryota > Metazoa > Chordata > Actinopteri > Myctophiformes > Myctophidae > Benthosema > Benthosema pterotum. The sequence continues at coordinate 48,292,776 of CM076976.1, read as the reverse complement.
AATCCGAGAGGAGGGCTGGGAGGTGCGGTGGTTGCGGTGGTATGACGTCATATTGTAGGAAACGGTGGTCGCGGTGGTCGCGGTGGGCACCGAAAATCCATCTCTGAATAGGCCTTAATCGTAAAACGTTCGGCATAATGGAATATTCAAAAATTTGCAACACATTTCTTTTTAATAGCAGATCTACAAGCTCATACAAGCTCTCTATAAGTGTGTAGGTCTGCTTGTTTTTTTAATAGCTAATTCTCAAAATGTGTTAAATACAACTTATTTATTTGGTGATTTTTTTTTCTTTAGAATTATATGCATGGTGAAATACAAACTATTGTTTTGATTCAAACGAGAGGCTTTAATTGTTTTAATCTCCTTCATGAAATCTATAAAATGTGCTTATGAGTTCTAAATCAGGCTGTTTTTCATTCCTTGGCCAGAGCCAGTTCCAAAGAACAGATCACAAATCCTGCAGTGAAGAACAAAGGGTGAAAAAAAAACCCTACAATTACAGACTAAACTTTTGGTGTTTCTTTGTTCTCCAGTATTAAGTATTCAAACATGATATCCGCTAGGATTTTTTTTTCTTCCCCATTTTCATTTACATAACTCCAGGGGTGGATCTAGACATGGGCATGGGGGGGCATTGCCCCCCTAAATAACCTGACTGCCCCACCAAACATGATGGCATGCAAAAAAAAAAAAAAAAACACATTTCAAAGATATTTCAAAATAAAGTGCTTATATTTAAAATGATTTGAAACACTACTACTGCTACTAACTAACTACAGCTGTGTCACCACTAAACCAACAGCATTTCATCATTGAAAACAGAAAACTCTCCGAGTCAGACCTTTAGCTTTATGCATGCTGCGTGTCTGTTGCAACTTCGACAACAACTGATTTTATTATTGATGCTTTACTTGTCTAATATAAAACCTGTAACCGAAAATGGTAAGGATGCGACTTCATCGGGCGATGAAGTCGCATCAATACCATTTTCTCCTGCAACCCCGCCCCCAATTGGGAAATGTTACATCCGTCCCTGCATCACTCCCTTTGGAAATCTTGACTTCATATTCGGTGGGAATAAAAACATGCTGTAGTGAACAGTATGGCGGAGCGTTCTGTCTCACTCCGGATGCTGGATAATACAGCACAGGCAATGGATAATAACAGGTCAAACCTCAAACAACGGAAACACTTACAACGCTTTCTTTCTGCTTTTTTTCCATCACAAGATATATCAAGAGTCAAAAGATCTGAATACCACAATTTCTGTCAATCAATACTGATACCAAATACCGATAACAGAGAAGAATATACGTTGTATATAATAATATATATATATATATATATATATATATATATATATATATATATATATAATATATATATATATATATATATATATAATAGATAGATAGATAGATAGATAGATAGATAATATATATATAAAAAAAGATCTTATGTGAAATCCACCAACCAGGAAAAGCAGACTCCTTACTGAAAATTTCAGTGCCCAAGAATATTGTAACTCTTGAGAGTGTACAAGAAGTTACAATATTCATCATCTGAATCAGCACCACGTACCCTATTGGCCTGATATAAGACTATATGTTTTTTTTCCCCCAATGGAAATGGAAATGGAAATCTAAAAAATGGAGTCGTCTTATATTCAGGGGCTATACTATTTGACATTCAATGTTCTTTTTCCTGTAAATGGGTCTTGAAAAATGAGTCTACACTCAAGTCTACACTGTTTTGTTTGCAAAATCCAGCCTGGAATTGTGGACCATTGTAGACCATTTGTAATCAAATGGTGGTCCATGGCTCAAATGCTGAACAAATGGTGGTCCCTGGTGTCAAAAAGGTTGAAACCCCCTGTCTTATAGGACCTTTCATATGTCGTGACTAAACATATTGGCAACCTGTTTGAGGTTTTAAACCCTAAATCGCCTGTTGCTCGTGGCAGTTTTCTTGGAAGTTCTGCATGACTCAGAGATCCCCCTTTTCTTCCGTTCTTCCAAAGAAACAACGTCGCGCCACCACCACCACCACCACTAGACCAGCAAAAGTAGAGGCATGAAACTACAATAAAAAAAACAAGACAAATAACAGTCATGAAGCTCAGCTCCCGCTGAGCCCACAGCAGGACCAACCCGCTCTTAGATTCCACTAAAAAAGAGGCGACACCCTTCCTCTCCTCCATTATGCCTTGGGGAGAAAGGCGTCCCCCTGTCTCCCCCAACACCAGAACAATGGGGGCCAGCCTGGGGATGGGATGGAGGATTTGGGGTGGGGGTTGAGGGGTGGTGGAACGGGGGTCCATTTGCATGCAGCTGTTTGCCGTTTCCAGGACCCACAAAGACCAATCAAAGGATCCTTAATGGAGGATGACAAGCGTCAAACCCATGCTTTAACTCCTCTTGTCTGTGTGCCCCCCCCCCCCCCCCCCCCCCCAAAAAAAAAAAAAAAAAAAAAAAAACATATGCCCCACTTTTCTAGACCGGATCAAACATTCCTGTAGTTTTTTCTGTTCTCTCTCTCTCTCTCTCTCTCTCTCTCTCTCTCTCTCTCTCTCTCTCTCTCTCTCTCTCTCTCTCTCTCTCTCTCTCTCTCTCTCTCTCTCTCTCTCTTAGAGGCGGAACTAGTCATGGGCATGGGGGGGGGCAATGCCCCCCTAAATGCCCAGTCTAGTGCCCCACCAAACACGATGGCATGCAAAACAACCCAAGATATTTCAAATTAAAGTGCTTATTATATTTAAAATGATGTGAAACACTACTACTGCTACTAACTAACTACAGCTGTGTCACCACTAAACCAACAGCATTTCATCATTGAAAACAGAAAACTCTCTGAGTCAGACCTTTAGCTTTATGCATGCTGCGTGTCTGTTGCAACTTCAACAACAACTGATGTTAGTATTGATGCTTTACTTGCCTAATAAAAGTGGTGTAACCGAAAATGGTATGGGTCGCACCCATACCATTTTCACCTGACCCCCCCCCCCCCACCCCCCCCCCAAAATGGGACATGTTACATCCGCCCCTGCTCTCTCTCTCTCTCTCTCTCTCTCTCTCTCTCTCTCTCTCTCTCTCTCTCTCTCTCTCTCTCTCTCTCTCTCTCTCTGTCTGTCTCTCCCTCACTCTGATGTCCCCTGATGGAAGGGAGTTGCTTAGAGGTCAGGGGTCGTTGAGGATAGCCCCTCGCAGAGAACAAAACCATCCTGGGAAAAGTGACAGCGAGCGTGACCCCCCCCCCCCACCCCCCTCCCTCCCAGACATGACGTCCGTATGTGTCACGGTCTGGTGCGCTGCGGCGATCGCCCTGCCGCCGCCACCGCTACGACGGCCGCCGCTCTCATTTGCCAAATGGACCCCCTCCTCAGTGTTGCCAACTGCCAAAATCCAAAATGCACTAGTGGCACTTCCAAAATGCACTAGAATGCATGCGCTAGAGCAGTGGGGATTTCAACCATGTTCATACCAGGGCCCACTGTTTATTCTGCATTTTAGCCACGGATGATGAGTTTAGTCTCTCGGACTAATTTAGGAGAAATGACTGACAAAATGTTGGTCAAAATAGCAATTCTTTAACATTTTCGAAATGTGTAGATTCTTGAAAATTGGGTAATTCACATGGTTAAATATGATTTAACTCTTACGATCTCAAGAATTACAGATCTATAAGGGTCCATTTGGTTACCAATGGTCCTTTCTAGGAAGGAAGGAGGACTCTCTCATAGGAGGAAAAATGGTGAAAAACGAGGGTTTTATCTCTGGCGCCTGTCAACCAATTTCGCCCCAACTCACCAGCAAAAAAGCACGAGATTTTCCGCCAGGAGTTTTTCACTAATTTTGGCGCTAGGGGGGTCTGAAAAAAAGCTAAATATAGTGACAAATGCACCAAGTTGGCAACACTGCCCCTCCTGATGGTTTCATAGCAGACTTCCGTTATCTTTTCCCGTTGGGTCTCCAAGGGGGTTTAAAAAAACACTTAAAATGGGCCCCTTTTCCCTTAATGCGGCCCACGGGTTAATATTGGATCAATAGTATTGATTTTTAACTGTTACAATTCCGCGCGGCGCAAACATGGTCCACTTTAATTAACCTGACTCCCCTGTGGTCTATATTAGTAGCTGAACGACTGATGCTATCTTTTATTATCATTTTCGTGTCTGGTGTATTTGCTTTTAAATGCATTAAGTTAACAGAAGTATGATTATTATGGATTTTAGATTCAATTTAAATGTTACTTTACAAAATTCAAAATGCTGAACTATAGCAGTCCTCTGGAGTGAGTGTGGAACTATAGCGGTCCTCTGAGTGAGTGTGGAACTATAGCGGTCTTCTGGAGTGAGTGTGGAACTATAGCGGTCCTCTGGAGTGAGTGTGGAACTATAGCGGTCCTCTGGAGTGAGTGTGGAACTATAGCGGTCCTCTGGAGTGAGTGTGGAACTATAGCGGTCCTCTGGAGTGAGTGTGGAACTATAGCGGTCCTCTGGAGTGAGTGTGGAACTATAGCGGTCCTCTGGAGTGAGTGTGGAACTATAGCGGTCCTCTGGAGTGAGTGTGGAACTATAGCGGTCCTCTGGAGTGAGTGTGGAACTATAGCGGTCCTCTGGAGTGAGTGTGGAACCATACTGGAGTGAGTGTGGCGCTATAGTCTTCCCCTCCATCGTCCACACTTGCTCTGCTTCCATGATTGCTCTGTTCTCCTTTGCCCCAAAACTTCTTTTCCATCTTGTCTCGTCGTCGTGTCTCTCCAGGGGGTTTCTGAGGGGACGGCGTTGACGTGTCTTCCCCGCTTACAGCCTCGTGTGGTGCCACTTCCAATTTCAAGGGTGTTGATAGAAAACAAAGTATGTACCACGAAAGGCGGGGAGTTGTTGTTGTCAGTGGAATTATAGGCTGTGTGTGTGTCTGTGGACTGAAAAAAATGAGAAACTCCCAGAATGCAACACATTGAGGCATTTCTTCTGGATTTTACTCAATAGAAGAGCTTAGTGTGGGCAGGGTCAGTGGGGAGGAGGAATGGGAATCTAAAAAAGATTATTTTCCTTCAGCCAACACAGCCAGCCCGCCAGCCAGCCAGCCAGCCAGCCAGCCAGCCAGCCAGCCAGCCAGCCAGCCAGCCAGCCAGCCAGTCAGTCAGTCAGTCAGTCAGTCAGTCAGCCAGCCAGTCAGCCAGCCAGCCAGCCAGCCAGCCAGTCAGTCAGTCAGTCAGTCAGTCAGCCAGTCAGCCAGTCAGCAGTCAGCCAGTCAGTCAGTCAGTCGGCTGGCTGGCTGGCTGGCTGGCTGGCTGGCTGGCTGGCTGGCTGGCCGGTGGCCGGCCGGCCAGCCAGCCAGCCAGCCAGCCAGCCAGCCAGCCAGCCAGTCAGTCAGTCAGTCAGTCAGTCAGTCAGTCAGTCAGTTAGCCAGCCTATCAGCCAGCCAGTCAGTCAGTCAATCAGCCAGTCAGTCAGTCAGCCTATCAGCCAGTCAGTCAGTCAGCCAGCCAGCCTATCAGCCAGCCAGCCAGTCAGTCAGTCAGTCAGCCTATCAGCCAGTCAGTCAGTCAGCCAGTCAGTCAGTCAGCCTATCAGCCAGCCAGTCAGTCAGTCAGTCAGTCAGCCTATCAGCCAGCCAGTTAGTCAGTCAGCCTATTAGCCAGTCAGTCAGTCAGTCAGTCAGTCAGTCAGCCTATCAGCCAGCCAGTCAGTCAGTCAGTCAGCCAGCCTATCAGCCAGTCAGTCAGACCCCAGTCATGGCGTCAACAGATCCTAGACGCTGCATGCCGGCCCTCGCGGCGGCCAATTACAGGGGACAGTTTAGACGCCGTCGTTGCCATGGCAGTTGGGTTTGGTCATACATTCACCCCCTTAGTGTGATTTATGGTCAGGGGTCTGTGGTAGCGATTTTAGACAAGAGAACAGTTTGTCTTTAACACCCCCAAAATGTGCTACGGATTCCTTTTTTCTTGCCTGTTGTGTTCTCTTCTCGGCGGTGGTGCTCTGTTTCTGACACATCACGTCTCTGACCGCAGGGAGAGACACATTTCAAAAAAGCAACTTGTCCCCCAAGATGAAAATCTTTTCTCCTCCTCCCTGGACGCCATTGACACTCATACGTCACACAAATCACTGCTGTGTTTTCTCCCAAAGCAAGTCCGGATTAATCCACCCGCCCAGGGCAAACACACAACACGATGTTAAAGGGACAGTTCAGATTGCTTGAAGTTAGCCTGTATGAAATATTTGACATCCATTTAACATACTGATGGTAATATATTGGAATTATAGTGGAAACCATGCAAGGTACCTACTAGCACATCAGGAGCAATTAGGGCTTCAGTGCCTTGCTCAAGGACACTTCGACACCAACTCTGCGGGAGCTCGGCCGCGTGTTACACACATAAAGATCCCCAGGAAAATGTTCTAAATCTTCCAAATGATGAAATGGTGAAAACAAGAAAGAAAATGGGTCATACATGTCAAATATATCATAATCAGTGATGCCAGTACATAATACAAAGAAGAAAAAAATAAATAAATAAACCAACGCATGCATTTTACAACCCTGGGACAAGATTGTTCATCTCCTCCCAGTCGTATTGGCATCACGGCGGGCCTTTTGATGATGAGACATGGCGGTGGGGGGATCTTTACATTGGAGTAAGACAGGCAATCTGTCCTCCTAACCCTCAGTGATTCATGCTCGGGGGCGAAAACAAGTGATCTGCAAGCCCACGGCGTCTTGCAGCGGCACTGCACCGCGAGCTTAAGGATTGCTATACATCAGCCATAACTACTAGTAGATAAATCAGGCATTAGCCTGGGTGACCGGAGAGATCTGTCTGTATAGGAGAAGGCTAGCGATGGAGGAGGAGGAGGAAGAGGCAGGCGAGCCACGGGGATGAACAGGGGCGGATCTAGGCATGGGCATGGGGGGGGGGGGGGGGGGGCTAAATGCCCAGTCTGCCCCACCAAACACGATGGCATTCAAAACAACCAAAGTTTTCAGTGCTTCTATGTAAAATGATGTGAAACACTACTACTGCTGCTAACCAACTATAACTGTGTCACCACTAAACCAACAGCATTTCATCATTGAAAACAGAAAACTCTCTGAGTCAGACCTTTAGCTTTATGCATGCTGCATGCGTGACTGTTGCAACTTCAACAACTGATGTCATCATTGATGCTTTACTTGACTAATAAAACTCCTGTAACCAAAAGTGTTATGGGTGCGACTTCATGCTGCCCCCATACCATTTTCTCCTGCCCCCCTAATTGGGAAATGTTAGATCCGCCCCTGGGGCTGGATCGATGGCCAGGCAGATCTGCCGTCAGGCATATGATTCAGGCCATGCTAGTCCTGTCTCTGACAGCAGGACGACAGTGAAGAAAGACAGGAGGGCGGGCGGACCGGCAGGCCGCAGGCCGGCAGGCCGCGCAATCCATAGGACTTCCACAGCCTTTTTTCCTTTCTTTCTTTAAAAACTCTTTTTGTACTTGTAACATGTTTTGGTGTTCTAAGCATTATGCTATACTTGAGCTATTGAAGAATAGCAGATCTACAAGCTCATAGCGCGCCACTCGGTGGCACGCTATGAGCTTGTAGATCTGCCATTTTTCGGGGAAAAAAAAACCAAACATGAAAATGCCGCAAATCAGAAACTAGAATCTGGTGTCAGAAACAAGAATCTAGTGTCAGAAACAAGAATCTAGTGTCAGAAACAAGAATCTAGTGTCAGAAACTAGAATATAGCGTCAGAAACTAGAATATAGCATCAGAAACTAAAATGTAGCGTCAGAAACTAGAATCTAGTGTCAGAAACTAGAATGTAGCATCAGAAACTAGAATCTAGTGTCATAAACAATAATCTAGTGTCAGAAACTATAATCTGGTGTCATAAACTAAAATGTAGCATCAGAAACTAAAATGTAGTGTCAGAAACAAGAATCTAGTGTCAGAAACAAGAATCTAGTGTCAGAAACAAGAATCTAGTGTCAGAAACTAGAATGTAGCATCAGTAACTAGAATCTAGCGTTGGAAACCAGAACCTAGTCACGACAAAATAGGTTAAAGCCCCCTCGAAACACATTCGTTGGCGTCTGCTTTCTGTAAGCGCGGCGTGATAAACCTGTCACTCTTTTCCGTGACGAACGAGAAGGGGAGGGGGGCGCGGGGACGATAGTTAGTCTCTTTTTGCGGTTGTAGGCGGTTGGCGGCACACTCTGTGTTTTATCATCGCTATTTTGTCTTATGAAAGGTGCGGCGTAATTACAGTGTTTATTTCACTTATTGGAATGGATGGAGTGAGCCTATACAGGCCCTCCTGCTTATATGACGACGAATGGCGGCCCACGGCTGACATCTCCTAACTAGGTGATAAACGTCTGTGCTAAGCAGAACGCACCGGCCATCGCATAGATCATGTGTTGTATGTGTGGTAATGAAACGTCCCAGAGGTTTCATGGGAGGGAGTTTGCGTGGTTATAGCTGCATTTTGTTTCCCTGTATGAAGCCCTGTCAGTCCTCACGATTATTAATGAGTTTTAACATGCTAACGTTTACAACCATTTCGATACCCACTATTTATTCAGCATTTGAGCCACGGAGCACTATTTGATGGCATTTAGTTTTAGCCCCACAGACCCCAAAACTAAAGATTTTTTTTTTGTCAGGCTGTTTTTTTTTTTCAGGCTGGATTTCACAAACAAAACAGCCCAAAATATACAGATCAAAATGAACATTAATCTTCTCCTTTCTCTAGTTGTGTAGACGAGGGGCTAATTCAGATGATGAATATTTCAACTCTTGAGAGCATAAAGATGAAGAAGATTTCATGTTTACGCTCTCAAAGAGTTAGATCTGGTTAACCAACTTTCCATCATTTAGCCTGGGGACCACCTGGAACCCTCTCAAGGACCCCTGGTTGTCTCCAGACTACTGAGGCGGTATGTCTACTAGTTATATAAACATCCCAGTTGTGAGGCCGATTGCACTCTCTCGTATGCCATAACGTCCTCCTCCACTCCGCTGGGATCCATTCAAAACAAAAACTGCCCACACTGTTTTCTCTAAATAATCCATTTGTTTGTGAAAAGCATCCTTCATTTAGATATACAGTACAGTATATAGTACTACACAGAGCCGTAATAGAGATCCCATCCAGAAACATCCAGTGATTTTCCACAGACAGTGTGTCAGGAAGCAAACAAGGCTGCAGCAGGAGTAACGTTGATGCGTGAGCTCTTGTTCCAACCGTTGATGCAGTCAAAAGTCACCTATAAGGCTCTTGGGTGAATGGATTATTCCCCCCCAAAAAAAGCGACCAGCATGTTAAAATTCGAGATTATGGACTTTTTATATAAAATGACACAAAAATGAAAATGTCCCCATCTTTTTTGGCATGCTGGATGACCATATGAGGAGGTTATGGTCCCAAAAAGTGTGCAAAAACATATTTTTTGGTGGGGGCTTGACTTTTTAATGCAATATATTGAACATCTTATCTCTGAGGGTTTTTTTTTCTCATGACTCCATGTTGTTTTTTTCTCCAACACCCTCCTCCTCCTCGCCCTCCTTTCTGAGACATGTGTACTCCCCAACCCAAAACCCCAATCCCTTCCCTTCCCTTCCCTGACATGGAATTTCATTATAATTGAGCGCGGCTCAGGCACAGGCAGCAGCACTGCTGCAAAATGACTAGCAGGCCAGTTCAGGATTTTCAGGGGTAGAAGGAATTCCTTCTTCTTCTCCTTCTCCGAGGAGGAGGAGGAGGAGGAGGAGGAGGAGGCTGGAAATACTTCCAACTCCGAACAAGAGAGCAAACAATGCTAATTGCGTCAGGGCCGCGGCGGCGCTGTCAGAAAAGTGTGAGGGTAATTAGCGTCGGGGTGCAAAGCAGACCCCCCCCCCCCCCCCCCCCCCACACACACACACACACTAACACTACCCCCCCCACCACCCCCGCGCCCGTGGCGGTTGGTGTCGGTACATGACAATGCCGAGGGGGCGGAGCCAATGGGGGAGCTGGGAGGGGGGGGGGGGGAAGGAAGGTAACGTTACGGGGCTGAAAGGGTTGGCTAATTAGGGGCGAGAGGAATGCTGCCCCCTCCTCCCAACACACACACACACACACACACACACACACACACACACACACACACACACACACACACACACACACACACACACACACACACACACACACACACACACACACAGACGAACAGCGGTTATTGACAGTTCGTGCAGTGCTCTTCTTTGGCACTCCTTTTAAAAAAACAAAAAGAGGACACATTTGCATTTTCTTCTTTAGACGCCGACTCATCGTTTCTTCTAAAAGGAGACACTGTTGCATTTTTTCTTTCCCAGGGATGCACAGTTAATTGGTAGCCTAATCGGAAAACTGGCCATATTCAGGCGATGGGGATGGCAATAAATAGACGCTCTGAGCTCTACTATAATACACAATACACATGGACTGTTTGTTTACAATTAGTTGCTTAGCTCTGACACTTTACTGCTATGTGGCTCATTTCTACCATATAATGTGTTCATATACAGTATATATATATATATATATATATATATATATATATATATATATATATATATATATATATATATATATATATATATATATATATTCTAATGTGATGTTTGAGTTTAATTTATGTGTTTGATTTTTAATTTGTGTTTAATTTCTGACAGTACTATAAAAATAAGGAAAAAGTCTGCACACAGCGATCTGCTCCACAGTGTTTTATTGTGCTAAAACACAGACATGCTCACGACGTTTCGGCCATTTGCTGGCCTTCTTGTTTTTAGTTCAGCACCAGCACTTTATGGATGTGCGCAACAACTCCGCTTCATATCTGACAGTAATCACAGCCACTTGTGTTTGTGGAGGACGATTCAGAAATGGGATAAAAACAGGTCATCTTAATTTCTATTGGCTTTCTATTGGCCTTAATAGGAGGTCGTTAAAAAAGAAAATACCCAAAAGTGAAAATGTTCTATTTTTTGGGGCCTGCATTGTCGGGTCTGCTCCTATCATGACCACGGATGTGGTGTAAAAGTGTGAAAAAGGTATTTTTCAGTTCAGCGGTCCTATGAGTCAGAATAGTCGATTCCACCTCCTCACTCCCTCCAAAAAGCACAGCTATTTCCCTGCATTTTCATCCTCCGTGCCTCCGCCAGTCCGCCAGTCCGCCACCGTCTAGCACCTATAGATTTTCCCTTCGACTCTAGAACCCCCACCCCCTCTCCTCCCTTCGATTGCAGACGCTGTAAAATGTATTATATTACAGCCAGCGTACATGGCGCTCCGCTGTCCCTCTTTCCCCCGTCGTGCCGAGAGCTAGTCGAGCGAAAGGAACAAATTGGGTGACTTCTGCCACTTCTGTAAACTGGGCCATTCTGAGCCATGAAGAAGAGTCTGTGTTAGCCGTTGTTGTGTTAGCTGGGCACAGGGCAGATGTAACATTTTTCCTATGGGGGGGGCAGGGCAAAATGGTCCTGCAACCGAAAATGGTATGGGTGCGACTTCATCGCTTCGCGCCACAGGCGATGAAGCCGCACCCATACCATTTTCGATTGCAGGGCTTTTTTTAGCAAGTAAAGCATCAATAATAACATCAATTGTTGTTTAAGTTGCAGCAGAAACACACTACAGCATGCATAAAGCTAAAGGTCTGACTCAGAGAGTTTTCTGTTTTCAATGATGAAATGCTGTTGGTTTAGTGGTGACACAGCTGTAGTTAGTTAGTAGCAGTAGTAGTGTTTCACATCATTTTAAATATAAGCACTTTAATTTGAAATATCTTGGGTTGTTTTGCATGCCATCGTGTTTGGCGGGGCAGTCAGGGCATTTAGGGGGGGCATTGCCCCCCCATGCCCATGCCTAGATCCGCCCCTGGCTGGGGGGGGTGGATGGGCTGCTTGTATGCAGCCTTTTCTATTTGCTCAAGGGTTTTTTTTTTCTTTCTATGAGGTTACCGCCGGCTCCCATGAGGCTTTGCAGCGATGCCTGGGCCAACATGGAAGACCACAGAGGAATGGAGAAATTGAATTGTTTTGTCTTTCCCCACACCCCCCACCCCGCACCCCCGGGCTTCGTGTTGCACAAAGCGTTCCTCCTGTCTTAAACTGTATTGGAATTGGACTGTCGTTGTTTACATTATTTGGTGCCATTCAATTCCTCGCCCCAATTCCCTATGGCATGTGGCCCGAGGGGCCGCAAGCTTGTAGCTTGTAGCATTTTTTCCTATGACGGTGATTTTTTGTGGAACAATAGTAGTTCTCTGGAGTGAATGTGGAACTATAGCGGTCCTCTGGAGTGAGTGTGGAACTATAGCGGTCCTCTGGAGTGAGTGTGGAACTATAGCGGTCCTCTGGAGTGAGTGTGGAACTATAGCGGTCCTCTGGAGTGAGTGTGGAACTATAGCGGTCCTCTGGAGTGAGTGTGGAACTATAGCGGTCCTCTAGAGTGAGTGTGGAACTATAGCGGTCCTCTGGAGTGAGTGTGGAACTATAGTGGTCCTCTGGAGTGAGTGTGGAACTATAGTGGTCCTCTGGAGTGAGTGTGGAACTATAGCGGTCCTCTGGAGTGAGTGTGGAACTATAGCGGTCCTCTGGAGTGAGTGTGGAACTATAGCGGTCCTCTGGAGTGAGTGTGGAACTATAGTGGTCCTCTGGAGTGAGTGTGGAACTATAGCGGTCCTCTGGAGTGAGTGTGGAACTATAGCGGTCCTCTGGAGTGAGTGTGGAACTATAGCGGTCCTCTGCATCGTCATTGTTCACCCGTTATCCCACGGTATTCGGCGTCTTAATCATTGATATCTCAATGCCACATTTTTCATATCCGTTCCATTACCACAATTTCTGTATTCTACCAAATACCGATACCAGAGAATGATGCATATAACAATACTAAAAAGAAAAAAGATTTGAAGTCCACCCACCAGGAACAGCAGGCTCCTCACTCAAATGTGCTCTTGGGCAATTCCAAAGCAAGTTCCACATGACCCAACATTTATTTAACTGCCATAGTGTCAACCCCTTACCCCTGTGTCTGATCTGTGGTTAGACTGGCATATTTGCCAATACAAACATGACCCGATAATGCCAAATAAGGGCCGATTCTGATACTTTTACAAGAGCCATAGAGTATTTTCCAATACCGATATGACAAAAAAACTGCTGATCCAATACTTTTCCTGATACCGATACAGTATCGGGACATCCCTAGTCTTAATCTGTTCTATTAATGACATTTTCTAATTGATGGTTCCTCTCTGTGTCCTCCAGGGTTCAGCCGTGCAGCCCTGCCGTTCGGCCTGGTCCGGAGGGAGCTCTCGTGCGAGGGCTACGCCATCGACCTGCGCTGCCCGGGGGCCGACGTCATCATGATCGAGACGGCCAACTACGGACGCACCGACGACAAGATCTGCGACGCAGACCCCTTCCAGATGGAGAACGTCAACTGCTACCTCCCCGACGCCTACAAGATCATATCACAAAGGTAAAAAACAAATAAAACTACAGGCTACAGGGGGAAAAGGGATCCCGTTTCACAAAATAATAATAATAATAATTCGACCAGGAGGAGGATGAGGAGGTGACAGGGCTGGGTCGGGTTTCATCACTCTGTTTTTATCCCAGGCTTGCAGAAAATAGCATGTTTTTGAATTATTTCCCAAAGCAAGGTTCCATATTCTATAACACACATAAAATACATTTGGTTGGTGCAACCTTCCAACATACTGGACCTCTAACCAACATCTTGAAGTGCTTTTCACCCCCACCTTCATGGAATGTATTGCGTAGGTCATGGGGGCTTTCTACGATTTTTGTTTTGTTTTTGTTTTTTAGCTGGGGAATGTTTTGGGCGGCCAATTCTCCTGACCCCCGCCTCGCCCCCTTAAACACATCATCAATAAATACTGAAAACAGATACAATTGTTTTCAACGGAGGTTTGTGTTTTAGTTTATTATGTGACGTAACAGATGAGAGTTAAATGTTGTTTTGTCTGCTATTTTTAAAGGTAGGGGAAGTGATTTCACTTTTGTCAGATATCACCCCCAATTATTTTTTTCTGTTAAAATGCTCTATTATAAGGTGTGCAGACCATATATGGAGTTTCCCCTTCCCCCACGTTAGCAGAGGAGCTAATAAAAGTTCCCCAGGTGGAGGGTGAATTCTCCTCCAATCAGGATCGAGCAGCAGGTTCACATAGTCTAGCTACTCTTGGGCGCCCCTAGTGCACCAGACTGGTACTACTACACGATGAATTTCAAATCACTTACCATACCTTTAAAAGGGAGAGGGGGTATTGGAGCATGAGGCAACATATTTATTTGTTTAATTAGACAAAATCGTATAACAATACTCCCCCCCCCCCCCCCCTTTTTTTTTTTTTTTTTTTACTATAGTCTTATTAGACCCCAGGAAATTACATCTGGGCACAAAAGATCAAGATAGGATCTGTTTGATGTCAAGGGGGAGGTAATTATGGCTAATACTGTACAAACAGTTAAGTATGGGAGCCTCCCAGTGCCTCCTCCTTCACATTGAGTAGTTTCAGACGTAATTTCCCGGGGTCTACAAGGACTGTGGTAAATAATAATAAAGTTTAGTAAAATAAACATATTTTTTATTTTATCTTTTATCTCTGCAATAAAGACTCGGGTCCATAAAACACAAGGTAAAAAAACAAACACATACATACTGTAAATACGCAAATAAATAATGAATGCCTTTTCCGCCTAACCAAAGAAAGCAGCAAATGAAATGCGATTTACCCTCAGCTCTTACTTTCTGTAATGTAATGTAAGTAAAGTTGTCCTTTAAGGAAAAAGGTTATGCATGCTGGTCAATTCAATACGCTTTAAAGGAGCTTCACAAGCATCAGAAAACATACCTTCATCCACGTTGCCAAAGCAAAAAGCACACAATACGCCAGTACAACAATAATACAGTCAAGACAAAAAGAAATATGCACATTTTTAAATGTAATTTTTAAAATAGAACATTTCCGCAACCCTCTGATGGGCTGTGTGTGAACAATCCCTAAACTAGGACAAAAAAGAAATTAATTCTGGTGTGAACGAACTAATGAACTAACAAACGAACATGGGGGTCTGGAAACCCTGTCGCGTTTTCTGTACCGTGTGTGTGTGTGTGTGTGTGTGTGTGTGTGTGTGTGTGTGTGTGTGTGTGTGTGTGTGTGTGTGTGTGTGTGGTGTGTGTGTGTGTGTGTGTGTGTGTGTGTGTGTGTGTGTGTTGTGTGTGTGTGTGTGTGTGTGTGTGTGTGTCACACCAATCGCTCCATTTGAAACCTTGTTTTGCATCAGAGCGTCTACTGTATGCTTTATTGTACGGTTGTCCTTTGCTCCAATAATTACTTTTATATTGGTATATAAAAAAAAAAGCTAACAGAACTGCGCTGTCCAAACATACCGTCACAGGATGGGCGGGGGGGGGGGTGCGCATGTGTGTGTGTGTATGTAAGAGCCCATACATATTATGAACTACAGCGTTGGGAATATTACTTTACCTTGTTAATGTATTACTTATTAATTATTACCTGCATTTTAAAGCAATATGTTATATTACAATATTACTGTCCGAGCAAGTGTAATATATTAGTATTACTATTACATATTACTTTAAAAAACTTAAAAAAATATAATTAAATATTTAGTGTCACTATTAATAAATATTACGTAGGCCAGTGGCATACATACAATAAAGCAAGCGCACTTGGCTATCTGGACAAATCCATTTGAAATCAACTTGAAAAAACGTAAAGTATAGTAAAGTATAGTAAATCTAACTTCTGCAATTGTCAAGATAATTTCACAAGAACACTTGAGACAGATTGACAGAAAGTAATATTGAAAGTAGTGCAGTAATGCAGAAAGAAAAGTATAATATATTAGATTTTTTTTGTTAGGTAATATATTTATATTACAAGTTACTGCATTTTGGTAATATATTATGTAATATATTAAGTTACGTATTGCACATGTCCCAACACTGATGAACTATTCATAAATTGTAAAGGTGCTGCTGCTGCTGCTCTGCCGTATCGCCCGCTGTGACCCTCACTGCTCTCCCCTGCAGTCAATACCACCACTCTTAACCCATTGTGTCCTGACCCTCGATTCGAGTTCCTGACACCAGGTTATACAGTAGTTCCTTACACCAGATTATAGCTGCAGCAATATTCTAGCTTTTGACGCTAGATTCTACAGTAGTTTCCGACACTAGATTCTAGTTATTGACACTAAATTATAGTTTCTGATGCTAGGATATACTTTTTGACACTAGAAACTAGTTTCTGATGCTAGAATCTTTTTTGACACTAGATTCTATTTTTTTCTGAAAAATCTGTGTTCCTGTGTCAGTGATAACATAATATTTCAAGTCAAGGAGCACCAGAATTATCCATATTTGGCTGCAGACCCCCATCTGAAAACATGTTGTTCTAGGGATCCCCCAAAAGCAAAAAAAAAAGAAAAAAATAGTTAAAATGTTTGCTCCCAAAATATAAAAATTTGCAGCACATTTTCACAATTTTTCAAAAATAGCAGAACTACAAGCTCATATCGCGCCACTCGGTGGTGCGATATGAGCTTGTGGATCTGCTATTTTTCAACAGCTAAAACACCAAAACGCCTTCAGTACACTAATAGGTTAAAGGCAAAAGCTTACTGTAACGTACATCACATCTTTCCCCTCCTCCTCCTCCTCCTCCTCCTGCTCCTGTTCTGCCAGCTCCATCCACCTCTGTGTTGGATTTTTTTTGCCCCCCCCCCCCCCCCCACCCCATGAGATGTGGCACCGCAGAATAGCTAATCAAAAGCAGCTCCTAGCCTGTGCCGCTGCCTCCTCTGGCTCCTCGCTGCTCCTCGCCGCTCATCCCGGCCCAGGGGCGGATTGGCCATCTGGAGTACAGGGGAGTTTTCCCGGTGGCCTGCGCCACCTAGTGGCCTGGACAAGATCCAAAATGCACTAGTAGTGGCACTTCCAAAATGCACTAGAATGTGCTAGATGCTCGCCTGGAACATACAGATCAAAATGACCATTAATCTTCTACATTCTCTAAGTTGTGTAGACTAAGTTGGGCTAATTCACATGATGAATATTTTAACTCTTGAGGGTGTAAAAATGAAACCAAATGGACCCGCAAGGGTCCATTTGGTTTCATTTTTACGCTCTCAAAGAGTTACATCTGGTTAACCAGCTGCCACCCCCAGGGTGGCCTGGCAAAGACAAAATTGTCCCGGTGGGAAAATATGTGCCAATCCGCCCCTGTCCCGGCCCATAACTTCCTCCTCGCTTATACATTCTGCCTCGCTCTCTTGTCTCTGCATTTCGATACCATATCGAGACGGGGTGGGGGTTTGGTAGACACACACACACACACACACACACACACGTGGTTCGACAGACCTCCCCCCACACAGCGTTTTGACCGTCGTAGTCCACACGGAACACACGTCGGAAGTCGGTCGGAAAAAGCAGTGGCGGCGTGCCTCCCCTCCAAAATCTAATCTCCCCCCTTTGAAGATACCACCTCGACGACAGAGCCTCAGCCCTTCTAAATTCCCTCTCCCTTCCCCCCCCCTTCCCTCCCTCCCTCCCTCCCTCCCTCGATGTTTTCAGCTATTTCTATCAGACCCAATAGCTTCCTGACATGTCCATAATTATCAGTGTTGATGGAATGATCAGCGATGACGCATCCATCCTTAAGCCTTGGATGGATTCGTCCGCTCCGTCCCGCAAGCCTCAATACGGAGCGACGTACAGCGTCCTCCTCCTCTCTCTCTCTCTCTCTCTCTCTCTCTCTCTCTCTCTCTCTCTCTCTCTCTCTCTCTCTCTCTCTCTCTCTCTCTCTCTCTCTCTCTCTCTCTCTCTCTCTCTCTGTCTCTCTCCTCTCTCTCTCTCTCTCTCTCTCTCTCTCTGTCTCTCTCTCTCTCTCTCTCTCTCTCTCTCTCTCTCTCTCTCTCTCTCTCTCTCTCTCTCTCCTCTCCCTCTCCTCTCCCCTCTCTCTCTCTCTCTCTCTCTCTCTCTCTCTCTCTCTCTCTCTCTGTCTCTCTCTCTCTCTCTCTCTCTCTCTCTCTCTCTCTCTCTCTCTCTCTCTCTCTCTCTCTCTGTCTCTCTCTCTCTCTCTCTCTCTCTCTCTCTCTCTCTCTCTCTCTCTCTCTCTCTCTCTCTGCCTGTCTGCTGCACAGACCAGTCCAGCAGGGAAGGTATTTTAAGTGCATGACAGCAAAAACCAACCAAAGAAAGCGAAAAAAAAAGAAAAAAAGAAAAGCCAAAGCACTGCAGCAGTTTGGGGAGGTTTAAACAGAGAATGGAGTTGAGAACAACAACAGTCAGCCACACACACACGCATGCGCACACACACACACACACACATGCACGCGCGTACACACATGCACACACGCATGCACAGACACACACACAATGCATTAACCCATTTTGACCTGACACTAGATCCTACAAACTTGGCGGTTTCCTGAAAAACCTCATTATTTCCATGTCGGTCGTCCTCGATATTTCATGTCATATTTCCTGCAACCTCTCCCCAGAATGAAGAAGCAGCAAAATATTTGCGTTAAAAAAAATGTTCGCCATGGCAGAATATTCCAAGATTTTGCACCACCATTCTCACAATATAAAATAAATAATTAGCAGGCCTATGAGCTTGTAGATCTGATCACTAAATCACTAAAGGCAAGCTTACACTAATGGTTTCAATAGCTAACACTGACACTAGCTACTGCTTAACTCATTCAGCGCGATCGGATTTTCTTTGATTTCTTTCCACTGCCGCGGCTCAAACCAGTTCGATCGGTAAAAAAGCCCTTATTTTGAAGCTCAGATCTCCTAAACAGGATGTGCTGTTTCTGTTATGCTGTGTCTGTTGTCTTGCCTAATCGATCATCTGGCGATGTACCCAAAAACATCCGGGTCACAAGTCAGGAAGAGCTGTGTAGCCCTGGCTGCTTAACCCATGCGCCAGCGACATTGAGGGGGCAAACCGGAGGAGAGCCGTTTGAATGCATTGGGCTGAATACATGTCAATGGGAAGGGAAAAAAAAAAGTTGTCCCCAATTCTGTCCCAAATGAAAGTCAGCAACGGGATGATCATCAGACGATGCGCACGGACTAATAGTTGGATTAAAGAATGAAATCTACATCTCGTCGTGATACGAGCCGTCCGCGTGACCGGCGGGGGGTCTCCACGGGATGTCCACGAGCAGCTCGAGAACGGCGCTTTAAGAATTAAAACACCAAAAAGGGTTCGGTTACAGCATGACATAATAGTATGAGTGAGGTGTATTTAACAGACTGGGTTATTTTGTTTGGTTTTATCACTGACCCAGAAAATACAAGAGTTTACAAGCACATTTACCAGGAAAAAAAGTCTCAAAGCCGTAACCCAGGTGGAGACTCCAATATTTTCACTTTTCCTTCAAATAAATAAATAAATGAAAATAAATACAAAATAAAACATTATGGTGAAAGATTTATGAGAAAACCGGAGCTATTGTTTTAATATTCAGATGCTGGTTTCCTCAGAGAGTTCTAAGTGTACGTTTGTGACGTCTGTAATGTTTCTAGTCGTGACGTTTGACTGTGCAGGATATTTATGGAGATTTCCCTTTCCCTTCACCCCCTTCCTATACAAACACACTATAACTTCAGCCTTACATTTTAGCCGCAATAGCAGGGGCGGATCTAGGCATAGGCATGGGGGGGGGAGGGCAATGCCCCGTTAAACGCCCAGTCTGCTCCACCAAACATGATGGCATGCAAAAGAACCCCAGATATTTCAGTGCTTATATTGAAAAGTATTTGAAACACTACTGAAAATGGCATGGGGGTGGCTTCATCGCCCGCGCCACGGGTTCACAAAAAACACCTGACATTTTTTTTTTTTTACTGTCGACTGATCAAGTCCTTCTAAAACACGAGGGGCAGTTTTATTATTTTTATTATTGTTATTATTATATAATAATTAATAATAATATATACACTGCCTTGGCTTGGAACACCAAAAGACGTACTTCCTTCCCGCACAGAAATCGGTTAAACACAATCAAATTAAGGGCAAAGCCGGTCACGTTTGAGACACATTCATGGCCCATGTGACAAAGGAATCACCTCACAGATATACTGCAGGGTTGACACTAAGGTCTCGGAGGCACTTGCCCATCGGGCAAGTGCAAGTCAGGTTCTACTTGCCCTCAGGTCATGGTCACTTGCCCCCCAAAAATATGTTGTAGATTTTGCAGATGTAACTCTTGAGAACGTAAAAATGAAACCAAATGGACCCTTGCGGGTCCATTTGGTTTCATTTTTACACTCTCAAGAGTTAAAATTCATCATTTTAATTAGCCCAGGTCTACACAACTAGAGAATGTAGGAGATTAATGGTCATTTTAATATGTGTATGTTATGATATGTGTATGTTGTGTATGTTAATTTGCTTGTTTTGTTTCCCAAATCAAACCTGGAATTGTGGACAGCTAGAAAGCAGGGAAAGACACAGAGGCAGAGACAAAGACAAATTTATCTTGTGTTGTGTTATAGTGCACTGAGTTGCACACTTGCCCGATCGGGCAACTACGTAGCAGTCTTCACTTGCCCCACCATTTTTTTTTTACTTGCCCCGGGCAAGCGGGCAAGTGTTAGTGTCAAGCCCTATACTGAGGAAATATCCTCCATGTCCGTCTCCTGCCAGTGGCTAAGCGGTTAGGGTTAGAGAGCAGAACAAAGCACTCGGACACGGAGGAGAGGAGGAGACTTTCTGGAGGGGCTTTGTGGAGCCTCTGCTTTTGCACGCTGTCTGTTTCCTCAGATTATGAGACAGGCTAAATGGCCCAGGGCCCCGGCTATAATGACATTTTCCCTTATTAATAATTCCAGACGGAGGCAGCGAACACACACACACACACACACACACCAGGCCATCCTCGGGTATGAATCCTCCCAGACATATCACTCCCGCTAAATGTGCTCTTGGCTTATTAGGGCCATTGAGGTGATGGTGATGGTGATGATGATAGTGATAGCGATAGTGATAAAAAAGAGAAATGAGGCAGGGAAAAGATGGCAAGAAAAAAAGACGGGGATTTTAATCCTATCACACTCGGTAGCAGCGCCGAAACGGAATAATCTGGTGTTTTGATTCTGTGAGCGGGGGGAAAAAAATGTAAAAAGTAAATAAGCTCTTAACGTAATATTCATGTATTACTTGATAAATCTTGCATTTGGGGTTTAAACGGGTCCAGTTTTGAAGCTACGGTATACAGTTTTTTGGGCAGCTCTCTGCTGTCGGTGAATTTTTGCAGGAATTTGCCGACCTACGGTAGTACTTCAGAGATAAGTCTCCTATGCATCGCTGCGGCAGTCAAGCTGGAGACAAAAAAAAAAAGTTGAATCTCTTTAAAGTACAGCTCCCACCATATCACATGGAAACATATTGGTACCATTGCATATTTGGTGAAAAAAAAGTTCCTGTGGATTTAAGTTGCCTATCAAGCTGCTATAAGTAATATAGGCTACCGTATGCCATTTTTACAACCGTATTTATTTTTTGGCATTAAGGCAGCCCCGGCCCCTACAGGGGCAGATGTAACATTTCCCAATTGGGGGGGCAGGTGAAAATGGTATGGGGCGGCTTCATCGTTGCACCCATACCATTTTCATTTACAGGACTTTTATTAGTCAATAGTAACATCAGCATGCATAAAGCCAGAACGGAAAAAAAAAAACCTGTCGGCAGATTGGTCTGGAATATCTCAACTGTACACCTATTTCCTACTCAGAAAATTAGGGTGGCCAATCAGGACACAGTATGTAAACATATTTGAATACTGTGTCCTGATTGGCCAGATCTGATTTTGACAATCTGACAATCTGCTGACAGGTTCTTTTCTTTTTTTTGCCAGCAGCTGATTTGTTCTGGCTGTATCCAGGCTAGCGATGGGTAAAAACGCTCCCCCAAAAAATGTCGTCTCTTTGACACATCTAAGGGTCCACAATCTGCATTCAAAGCTATTCCTAGAAGCTTTTTCATTGGCTGAAAAAAAAAAAAAAAAAAATGAAAAATTAAAGAAAAATGGTGGAAATGACGATCGGGAAGTAGACAGGCAAATCGACCTGTGACCAAGTTTCTAGGAGAATCTAAATGTCACAGAGACTGAAGGGATCCCACCGTGAATTTAAAATCAGATGTATCATCATACTATAAATCAGGGATGGGAAATTGTTTTTCCCAAGGGGCCAAATGAGATCCATAAAATATTGTGGAGGGCCACGACTAAAGGCTGGACTAAAGTGTGCGTAATATTAATTTAATTTCAAGATAAAAGTAAGAGTAAGACCAACCATTTTGACACCAGGGCCCTCTATTTATTCAGTATTTGAGCCACAGATGACCACAATTTGATGACATTTTAGCCCCACAGACCCCAAAACTAAAGATTTATTTTGCTTTTGTTCACAATTCCAGGATGGATTTCACAAACAAAACAGGCAAACAAAACAGTCAAAAATTACCTTTTTTTTACATTCTCTGGCTAATTCAGATGAATATTTTAACTCTTGAAAGTGTAAACATGAAACCAAATGGACCCGCAAGGTCCAACTTTCTATATTTAACTGGAACTCTCTCAAGGACCACTGGTGGTCCCCGGACCACTGGTTGAAAACCACGGTACCCTTTCACAGGCCGGCCAGAGTCAGCCAAAGGGCTGTATTTGGCCCCCGGGCCGCATAATGCCTATGTATGCTATAAATGTTGCCTTTTAATACATTTTTATACACTCACTGTCAGCTGCTTCCATTGGGTGTCTTTGAGAGCGGGTGTGGATTGAATGCTGTCCAATAACCTAAAGGGGAAAAGGACTATTAAAATTGGTATTTTTCGTGACATCACTAAACAGGAGAAAATCACACACAGAAAATCACAGATATCTCAATATACAGTAGGTCTGACTGTTTTAAAAAACAACTTTGGGTTTTGGTGTGTACACTGGGGATGGTAAAAAACATTACATTATGTACATATTATCGCTTATTGCGTGATGATTGATCTAGGTTTTGTTATCTGATAGTATTAGACGACTTTAAAGAGGGGGTACTGTGATTTTTGTATTTTTTCCCCTTTTTGTTTTTTACGTGCAGTGATGTCTTCTCTTTGTATTTAGGGTTTCTTCATAGGGGCTGAACTTTTCCAGCCAAATGTGCTAATGAAAAAAAGGTCAATATAGTGATATCGCGTGCTCAGCCCCTCCCCCTTTGTCATGCAACTAAAGCTGTGGGTGTGGCTTTAGTTTAGGTGGATCTCCACCCATCACCACCCACCAGGCAAACCAGACATACTTAATGAACTGGTAGGGTGGAATCATAAAAATGACAGTTTGGGAACAAAATATTACTTTTCATATAATATTAATACCTGATGATCATGTTTTAGGGTAGAAAAAATCATGGCACTCCATCTTTAAGCATAAAAAAACAAACAAAACAAACAAACTAAAAGCATATATACAGTATATCTTTATTCTGTAGTGTATTTTGCCACCATTGAATGCTTATCCGTTTCAGTCAGCAGAGAGAAACACGTTTTAGTTGATTCGTCTTCTAGCCTGTGCAGACTTTATGACAGAATACCTTTCCAAACACACAGAAATAGCAAGCTAACAACACCAGTGTCAAACTAACACATCGATTAACACGTGGAAAGAAACAACCGTTCTACTACACAGTTTGCACCGCGAGTAATGGTGCCGTCAAAACAGCTACAATGCCCAGACGAGAAAGAATGGGAAAAAATGCTTCGGCAACTTACTGCCTTCTGTATCTAAAGAAAAAAAATATCCTTGACAAAAATAACATTGGCATGGTGTGGTACAAAATGTATAAATGGATGCCAAGAGCTGTACTTTGAAAAAATAAACAAATGAAATAAGCAAATTAATGAAATAAGCAAACCTCAGCCAAAAAAAAAAAAAAAACAGCAGAACTACAAGCTCAAAGCGCACCAGCCAGTGGTGCGCTGTGAGCTTGTAGGTCTGCCAGGAAGGCTGGTTTTGGCGGCCTTCCTGGTCCAAGTGACGGATGTGTTCCCTATAAACAGAAGACATTTGTAAAATCAGTGCCGTTGGATACTACTGGCTTAACTTGGAGCGATGCAAGTTGGAACCCAGACATCATTCATGTCCATTTTTATGCCCATAGTGGTATATAGACGCTGGGACAGAGGGTCCTGTCTGGTCTGGACTGGCCCTGGAGGCAGGGGCAGTTTTTAGGGGCGCCTCTGGACAACCGTGTGCCCGCCGATTTTTGAAGTCGGCGGAACAAATGGTTCTCAAGTTATTACAGTCGTACGCACGCGCACGCACACACACACGCACACACACACACACACACACACACACACACACACATACACACGGACAGACTCGGTGCATTTAGAGTTAGATTTACTAAAGCAATATGCCACAAGAGGTGTCGGGTTAGCGAGGATTTTACGACGGCTGAGAGGCATAGCGGGACAGGACACGTAGCAGAGGGTCTGCAGCACTTCCAGACGTTATAAAATACCCTCACCCTGGCCCTCCAGTGGCTCATTGCCTTTCTAATACGGTTACAAACATATATACAGTACAACACGGCCATGTTAACCTCATAAGACTATTCCTAATTCACCGAAGTAGCTACTCCAGAGCTAGCTGAGCCTCCTTTTTTTTTTACTGTGATGGGGGAGATAGGAGGCGCTTGATGTCTTTACCAGGCTGCCTGGAGTCGCACTTCCACAGTCGTGTCAGTGCGGGGCGGGCGGTGTTCAGACGCCCGCACGGGACGGTGTTTGAAAGGCAATCAAGCGCTCCCCTACAACCCCTGTCGGCTACAACAGAGCCGCGGGAACAATGTAACGCAGCTGGGAGCGACGGAGAGTGACTGGAGGTGTGAATTATCCTGAGATTTACCACGGCAATTAGCCACTCAGAATCAACTAACCCTTTTAGGAAGTTGGATTTAACACATTCTCCATTCTCCTCCCAAAAACTGTGGTTTTGTACTAGCTAGTGTTGTGGAAATTAATCTTCCAAAGATCAGGGATTAAAGACAAAATCTTTCAGCTGAGTGTTTACTCGCAATTTCTGCAGCATATCAACATACTAGATGTCTCTTCTGAGAAAGTTCTTATACTGTAGTCTTAACAGAGATGCCATACAATTGTTATATTGGGTTTTATGTCACACATATAAGGGTTTGCTCTAAAGAGAAGGGCAACACACAAATAGCTATACAAGTACACTTTTGAAATGCACAATCAGTGTTGGGCAGTAACTAATTCTAGATTGCATATTACTGTAATATTATTACTTTTGCTCCAAAAAGTAAAGTAACGAGATTACTCTGCAAAAATGGGTAATAAGTTATGCATTACTTTGCAAGTAACGCCAAGTTACTTGTTTAAAATGAGCTTGTTGTTGCATGCAAAAATAGAACAGATTTACAAGCTATCGACAGATACTGTAACAGAGATGTGCACTAGATTGTAGATCCAGTCCACATGCTGCATCCTGTGCACAGTTATGTACACTACAAATCGCTTGCTGCTTTATTTTGTATTTTTTTTAAATACAAGACCTCAACTGTCTTTGAAAACAATTGTGAAAAAGTTTAAAAAGTCAGAGACAAATTTCGAAATCTGGTTTTGTTAGTTGCAGGTCTGTTTTGTGATTCAAGGTTAAAATGTTCCCATTGCTTCTCTCTGCTCCTTTTATTATTATTATTTTTTTTTATCTAAGAAAGACATTTACAATGTCGGATTTTGTTGGCTTTGTTTTCAGGTGCAGTTTGTGGGATTGGGATTGAATTCCAATAAATTGGATTCAGTTCTAAAAAGAGCTCGCTAAACAGATTATGTTGTACATCTCTATTTTGTTTTTCAAAGGTGGGAGTTGAGAACTCGGGAAAGTAATAACGTAATGTAATATATTACTCTTCGATTCCAGTAATAAGTAAAGTAACAATATTACTTTGTCTAAGGGGTAACAAGTAAAGTAAAGAAGTTAACTTTCCTAAGTAATATTGACCAACACGGTGCACAATAATGTATGTTTGGTAATCTATTTGGCCTTCTAAAATATCCTTTATTTTATTTGTTGTGCCAAATACTAGTGGTGCTTGCTATCTCACAATTGAATAGATATGTATCATGCCAGAGGCCACGTTGTCAATATACATGTACATGGATTTATCGATATACTGTATATCAATTTTACATTTATTTAAAAAAAAATGACAGATATTTAAATTAAGACAAAATGTCTAACCATCATGATAAGGGCTCAGGGAAGGAGTGCGAGGGGGGGGGGGGGGGGGGGGGGGCGGGGGGGGCTTTGATAACATCAAACAGAGGTACATTTGTCAACGCTGATCACCAGATAATTTATTACCATATCGATATAGCAGCCTCTCAATCGATATATCTATCATCCAGGTGTTCGATCAACATCTTATGATATCGATATATTGAGTGCACCCCTGCAGCTCAATTAAAACTAATTTCAGATAACAGCCGTGGCCAAAAGATATACACATAACTGCACTAGCACTACTGTAGATTCCGAGGAAGATATATGTTCACCAGTGAAACACACGTGCAACGTGCAAGTGGTACGGCTTCACATCGTTACCTTCTGAAATATTTATATCATGCTTGGGGAAAAAAAGTTGAATGTCCTATTTTTATATATATTTATTTATTTTTTCCTTTCTTGACGGATTCCTGTTTACCTCTCTGGCTGCTGACAGGCTGCTCAATCCCCCACCATCCTCAAGAGAGATCCATTTTCATCTTATATTTACCCCAAATCTCTGCTGCTTCTGCTTCATGTTGATGCTCCCCTTGTGTCTCTCATGCACACACGCACACACACACACACACACACACACACACACACACACACACACGCACACACACACACACACACACACACACGCACACGCACGCACCAGGGCTTGACACTAACACTTGCCCGCTTGCCCGGGGGAAGTAAAAAAAAATGGTCGAGCAAGTGAAGACTGCTACCTGGTTGCCCGATCGGGCAAGTGTGCAACTTAGTGCACTACAACACAACACAAGATAAATTTGTCTTGAAGGCAGTCATTGCACTCTGCCTCTGTGTCTTTCCCTGCTTTCTAGCTATCCACAATTCCAGGCTGGATTTGGGAAACAAAACAGGCAAATTAACATACACATCAAAATGACCATTAATCTTCTACATTCTCTAGTTGTGTAGACCTGGGCTAATTAAGATGATTAATTTTAACTCTTGAGAGTGTAAAAATGAAACCAAATGGACCCGCAAGGGTCCATTTGGTTTCATTTTTACATTCTCAAGAGTTACATCTGCAAAATTTACAATATATTTTTGGGGGGCAAGTGACCATGAGCTGAGGGCAAGTAGAACCTGACAGAGGTCTCCGAGACATTAGTGCCAACCCCTGTGCACGCACGCACGCACGCAGTGCAGGCTCTAGGTATGCAGTGGCCCTATGTGAGATTAGTTTATGTGCCCCCTCAATGCACTGCCACGCTAGGGGCTCCATTTTCATCACTGCTAAACCCCTTATCCCTAAACTTCTTTATCATTTCTTTTTAGTATTTTGAATAGATAGTTAAAATTAAAAGCCAGGCCGATTTTTTTTTCTTTTTTTTCTTCTGTTTGTTTGTTTGTTTATTCTTTCCAACAGCTGGTTCGGTCTGGCGTTAGCCAGGCTAATTTAAAAATGGCCGGCCTACAATATCACAATGTGTCAATGTAGATTAGTTGGTGAGTTGAACAGTTAAAAGTGTTGACACATGAAGTGAAAGTGGGGGCCACGTGCATGGGATAGGGGATACATTTAAAAAAAGATTATTACATGGCTTGAATGAATGCTCTGATCAGAAGCTAGCGTTCCTGTCATGTGAGCGCTTACAACGGACCTCTCCGCCCAACAACAGACCTCTGCATAATCAAGTAGCCTTGTTATGTACTATTTCATATTATTAATGTATTCAGCCATGTAATAAGTGGGATAACACTGTTCGAACCAGTGATTTTTTTTTTGTCAACAAATCACCGTTTCGCTGATTGTTATCTATTACATATCACCCCTGTGATGTGCCCTACTGAACTTTTTGGCCCTATAAGCGGCCACTTATATTGCCTAGAACCAGCCCTGCACACACACACACAACACGTACAAACACGCACCACTACCAGCCAACATTGCATAAAGGAAAGTCCACTATACCCCTTATAGAAGAGACATTAAACATTGGTCTGGCCATGCACAACAACGACACGGGGGGTTTCTGTTGGCGGCGACCGGCTCATTTCAAAGCACACCTGTTGTCTGTACTTTAATGATCTTTTCCTCCATGTTGAATAGCGGCGCGGCGCGGCGAGCATTAAAGGAGATAGGACCCGGCTCAGCCGGCCGCGCCGATACTTCCTGATGTGTCTTTATAGCCTGTGGTGGCTGTTCTATTATACGCATTGTCTTATTACTACACTCACCCACACTGTTGCACTTTTCCTTCGACCTCCTGTGTGTTTAATGAACCATTCTCTCCTCCTGTCCTGCTGAAAGGTCCTACCTAGAAACAACCTTAAAGGTGGAGTGCCATGATTTTTTTTGTACTTTTTCCCATATAGTCCGTGTGTTTAAGAGGTGACAGGTGGCAGACCCCTGGGTGTGTGTGTGTGTGTGTTTTTTATGTGCAATGATGTCTTCTGTTTGTACTGTATTTAGGGTTTCTTTTTGGAGGCTAAAACCTTTCCAGTCAAACATCACCACAATGAAAAAACAAATACAATGAACAAACAAAGAAACAAACAAACAAAAAACGGTGATGTAGTGACATGACACTATTAGCCCCTCCCCTAACCCCTCCCCCTTTATCACACAACTACAGCTGTGGGTGTGGCTTGAGTTCAGGTGTATCTCCACCCATCACCACCCACCAGGCAAACCAGGCATACTTAGCCCTCTTATTGTCCACTCCATTATTCCTCATAATGCCATCATTGAACTCCAATTTTCATATTTTTATTTGTCAAATTAATGCCAATAAAATAAAGCATATAATTCCAAATAGTTGATACTATATGATAACACCCAGTAGGTGGCAGTAATGCAGACGATGGCCAGATGAAAACGAAGTGCATTTTCGGTTTCGGTCTGTCCGCATCAAGGCCTCGGTCGGAGCGATCGTGATGATTATGTTTTAGGGTGGAAAAAAATCATGGCACTCTATCTTTAATGAAGAAAAGTCCGCCGATCGCAGCAGTACCATGTAAATGTGTTTGTCGTGTGTTTTACGTGTCGTCGTTGATGTTGTCTTTAACCCACACGTTGTTGTTGTTTTTCTTTCTAACCCGATGCTGAACCCCTCTGGTCCAATCTTCTGTTCTAGGTGCAACAACCGTACCCAGTGTGTGGTTGTAACTGGCTCGGATGTCTTTCCTGACCCATGCCCGGGCACCTACAAGTACTTAGAGGTCCAGTATGAGTGTGTTCCCTATAGTAAGTATCCCTAGTCCCAATCTCCTCTTACTTAAACCTTGTTTTTTTCTTTGATGTGCTTTGAAACTGTTGTCTATTTTCTGTTTTGTTTTGGAAGAATAAAACGGATGTTTGTTTTTTTCTGTTTTGTTTTGCTTTGCCGCGCTCTCTTCTCGCTCTCGAAGAGCAATAACGAGAACATGTATTTAAATAAGTGTTTCTTGTATTTTCAGTCCACTCCGATCCAGGTGCTCCTGTGTTTATTCCCGCTAACAACACGGTTGCATGTATTGCGGTATTGGCCCAACCGAATCTGCTGTTTAGGGGAAGAATACCTCCTTGGGAGATTATTATTAATACTACGGAACAGATCAGACGGTAGTCTTTGATAGTTTGGCAGTCTGACCTTGTTAAACTTGTTTTATTGTGGGAGTATTTACTCACTGACATAGATGTCGTTTGGTTTTCTTACGCCGTTGAACTGTGAGTTATTAGAATTAATAACTAAAATGTGCCAACGCATCAAATGGGGTGTTAAAATATCATGGATTAATAATTCTATAAAATAAGTCTGATTTAGTCATGGATTTTTTTTTACCAGACTGAAAATAGCTAAGTCTATCATTGTAGCTCTCGGGTTGGTCTAGCTTAAAATTGCATTTTTTCTCCTAATAAGAGCCAGAGTTAATCCCTATGAAACCAGCCATTAGCATTGGATCAGGTTATATAATTGAAAACACAGTGTGACATACAGTATGCACCTTTTCTGCCTTGAAACTGCATGCTCCTTTCTTTCTCATCTTTTTTTGTACCCAACTAACCTCTGTTTCCCACTCTTTTAAAACCTTTTTTTTGTTCATATTATTCTTTCTAACCTCCTCTCTTCCTCCGTATGCAGCGTATGAACATGCCAGCGGACTGACTCTACCCACCGACTCCATAATAGGCATGGTTCACCGGCTGGCAGCTCTCTGCTCATTGGCCGCGGCACTCTTTGACTAATTACAGTCCGTAGCATTTACTACCAGGCTGTGTTACACGCATTGGAACCGTGTTATGATTTGTGTCGTACATAAAGTCTGAACGAATTCACCCTCCCAGCCAATACAGGCCAAAAATAACCTATGTGCTGTTTCTGAAAGAATGTTATCAGATTCTATCTGCCTGGCCTTTTTGGAGCCTTGTGCCGTGGCAGTTTATTTTATAATCGTGACATTTTTTGGGGGGGGGGTGGAGGGTGGGAGTATAATTATGTTTAGCTTATATAGTGGACCGGAGTGTGATTTTGAAGGTAATGGGTGCAGGGCGAATCATGGAAGAGCAGTGCATGCATAAATACGCTATATACTGTACATGAGTACATCTATTTCTTGTCCAATACTAACTATTCTTTTGAATCCTAGGATTTTAGACACTGACTAATGAATGATTTTCTTTCTTTCTTAAAAAAACAAAATAGTTCCTATTCCCTCCAAAACAGGCCGGAATGGGTCACTACGTACATATGTACACACACACACACACACACACACACACACACACACACACACACACACACACACACACACACACACACACACACACACACACACACACACACACACACACACACACACACACACACACACACACACACAGATCACACAGATCTTTGCCTTTTTTAAAACATTACCCATTTTAATCCAATACAGACACTAGGCACACACACACACACACGCATGCATGGAGACAGCAGAATTAATTTGACAATGCGGCATAAGTCACGGCAGATGGAAAACAGTCGCAATGGATGTAAAACCACTCGTAACTGTTTATAAATCAGTTGCGGCCGTTATAAATTAGTTGAGTCTGGTGAAAATGGTCGACCATTTTACCAACTGTCGCGACCGTTTTACCAAATGGTCATGACCGCTGGGCCAACTAGCACCTCACTGATCGCTACTAAATACGGGTGAGACGATTCACTTGCCTCACGATGAGATACAATATTGATATTTAGGGTTCTGAATCGATTTATATTGCGATTTTTAATCATGCTGGGATTCGATTTGATATATTGGTATATTGCATATTTTCCCCCACAAATGACTGAGCTATTATTATACTAAAACATTCCACCCAATGGACCCGCAAGGGTCCATTTGGTTTCATTTTTACGCTCTCAAAGAGTTACATCTGGTTAACCAGCTGCCCCCACCAGGGTGGCCTGGCAAAGGCAAAATTGTCCCGGTGGGAAAATATGTGCCAATCCGCCCCTCGTAGAACCTATGCCTAAACCTAATCTAATCCCTCCACTGTTATGCCAATGGTCGTCACCGTTGCCGGCGCCAAACATCGCGATGCATGCCGTGGTTGCAAAATGATTTCACAGAAGTTGGGGAAAAAAAAAAAAAAAACGTAAAAAACGTCGCAAGCATTTGACCACCTGTCGACAGACGCACACACGCACACACGCACACACACGCACGCACGCACGCACGCACGCACGCACGCACACACACACACACACACACACACACACACACACACACACACATTGTGCAAACACGGTCATCATGTTTCCTCTTTTAACTAATTCTTCTCTTCTTGTAACCATGCTGGTTAACTCATGATAACCTTTCTCTTCCCTTTTGCACTCTTTTTTTTTCCTTTTCCTATTTTTCTTTTCCTTTTTTTTGCTTTCAATGCCTAAAATAGAAGTGGAGCAGAAAGGTAAATGAGTTAGTCTGGTCCCTTTTTACCCCCCTACCCCACACCCCTCCCTCACCTTCCGGTTACTTGTTCTGTGGTGTCCGAGTACAGCCTACACCTCCCCACCTCCCCCACCCCCCCCCCCCCCCACCCCCCCCCCCTCACATCCCCTGCCCCCCACCCCTTGATTGCCTTTCTTGTCGTCCAAAAACGCTAAAACCCTAAACCCCCTCCTCCCTCTTAACAGGGAATTTTTGTTTGCAACACTTGGAGTCCAGATGATGAATTATAAAAAAAAAAAAAAAACGAAAGAAATTTTTCTGCAAAGAAGGTCCAGGCGTTACCAAACATAATCTATCCCAGACGTGTGTGAAAATCCTCCCAACGCAATGTGAAATGGATTGTGGCCAAACACCCCCCCCCTCCCCTACACCCACTACAAGGCCCACTGTTATGTACTGCTTAAAGGGACACTTCACCCTTTTTTTTACCCCAACAAAACTATATGTTGATGATGGTTTCCTGTGTATAATATGATGTTTTAGATAGTTTAGATGTCAGCAGTGAGCCCCAGTGTCTCTGACGTCATGGACACTACTACTACTACTTCCTGGAACTACATGTTGTCACAATAAGATAAGCCCCTCCCCCTATCGACAAGGAGAAGCAGTGCATAGTGGGAAGTGTAGTTCAGGAAGGTAGTGCCGATGACATCAGAGACACTGATGCTACAATGCTAAAATGTAAAATATCTAAAACAACGTATTACTCACATAAAGACCCGCAGGATCTTTTAAACATCATTAACATGTTATTTTTATTTTATTTTATTTTATTGCAAAAGAAGGGTGAAACGTCCCTTTAAACAAAACAATGACCACACTGCAACATGCTGAGTGTTAAAGGGATCGTGACAAGTTTCTTGAGCTCAATTGCATCCCCCCAAAAACCTGAAGTTTTCACATGCGGTGGATTTTCTGTGGTCTGGGTTTTTTTTTCTGGTTCAAACAAGTGCTTGTGGACTGTGATATAAAGACTCCATAAATCCCATACATGACGTAACGGTTTGCCAGCAGCAGATGTCGCCCACGTTTGCCTGTTTCCATTGCAGCCTAAGAGCCCCCAGAACGCGCAGAGAAAACCCCACGCACACAGAAAATCCACCAACGTCCAAAGTTCAGGTTGTGCGGATGCAAGAGAGCTCATAAAACCTAGATAACGTGAAACCTTTAAAGGAAATTTTTGTTTTTGTTTGCTTTTCAACCAAGGTTCATGTTTTAGGTTGTTATTAGAGAATGTAGTTTTATGGATTATAGCTATGGGAGGGAGCATTCGAACATGGTCCTGACTCCTACATACACTATTTGTACATTTTAAAGCGATTTCTTTTTTAAAAATCTTCTACAGTCCTAATATAGCCCAGGAAATTATAATTGGCCCTGCTAGAACTTCACAGGATCTACTGAATGTGGTGAGGCAGCACGCCACACTGCACTTTACACACTCCATATTTATATGTATGCCTGACCCAGAGGCTCAATATGGCAGTTTGTCACATTCAGTAGATAATTTGTGGCCAGTTATAATTTCCTGGGGTTTATTCTGACAGTAGTAATAATAAAAACAGAAATCTCTTTAACATTTTGTAAACATATATGTATTTAGGACCCTGTTCAAATGCCCCCTCCCATAGCTAAAATACCTAAAACTAAAGAAAGCAAGGGATGTAAAACAATTAACACACGTCTTTTACTTTCCCTAATAATCTAAATCATGAACATTGGTTGAGAAAACAAAAAACACTGCTTCAAACGAACACTCAGAGTTTTATTTTTATTTTTTATTTTTGCAGTCACAAGACATTTAGATTCAGGATGATGTGTCTGTTGTCTTATTTGCTTGGTCTGACCCTTTCTGCACGTGAAGTGAGATAGCAGTGATGGCTGAGTGAGAAGATCGGCAAAAAAAAAAAAACAACAGTGTTTGAGACGACAAATCTGGTCAGTTCTTCTATCCCTTCAACCTCCCAAAACCAAATTAACAACCAAGAAAAAACCCTTGCCTTGAGTCTCCCTCATCCATCAGTGGTTCTACACCTTGTCGTTTGCCACAGATATGTGAAAAAAAGACGATCCTTTTACTTGCTGTTCAACCTGTCCTGTCCACCCCCCCCCCCTCCACCCCCACCCCTCTGCTTTGCTGCCACCACCAACACTCACTACCCTTCTTCCTTCCCTTCCTACCAAGATGTGGAGTCTCTCTCTTGTCCCCCTTCTCATTCTGGTATAGCCCCTCCCTCCCCTCCCCCAAAGTCATGTGAGAGTCGGTGTGCATGTGAAAAAAAAAATGTGTGTGTCGTTCATTTTATCCAGCTGTTAACACTCGCGGTGCCAGAGACGTGACGGTATTTTTACAGAAAACGAATAAGCAAACCAACAATCACACACAACAAAAAGATGTCAACCCTGTATCTCTCCATACGTTCCATCTCTTACATTTGCAGGTTACTTCTGTGTTTTTAATTTGGCTTTGTCCCAGTTAGTGTGTTTTTTTCGGAGAGACTCTTGAGGCGTTCCTCCTTTATTTATTTATTTTCTTCTCCACAACCTCACATTTTCACATTCGGAAAGAAAAGAATCATTAGCATACTCATTTGCATTACCTACACACAAGCAACAAGAAAACAGTAGTCCAAGCAGAGCCATCGAGTATAGACAGAGTTGCGACATTGAGGGGGCAGAAAATAGTCTGGTCACGTGGTTCATCTCCTGGCGTGAGCCCATAGGCTCCAGTGCATTTAGTAACATTCGGTCATCGTTATTCACTGTCAATATTAAATGGAAGTCTTTATGTATAAGAGCCGCCATTGGACTGACCCCTAAAATTGTGTTGTGAGGATAAAAAAAGTATCTATAGGTATTTGCCAATGATATTAGCACTGATTATAAGTATAACTCTAGCCTGTATGTCTACTGTACAGACAAAAGAATGTTAGTCTATGTAGTGTAAGTTTCCAAGGCATTCAATTACATTGCATTGCATCTTTCATGCATTAGTGCCATGATTAGCATGTGTTAATAAAAAAAAAAATTCCTCCCCTACAGCCTTGGTTAAGTGGGCAGTTAGCTAAGCTTTTGTAAATGTCCTTTGCACAGACTTTGAAATGTGTCCCATTATTTTACACTTGGAGAGAAAAACTATGGTATCGACAAAAGTGAAGTAAAACAAAAAAAACAGTGACCCCTCAGTGATCACTATCGCCCCCTCAGTCATTTCATCATAGCGCCAACACTGCCTGGTCCTCCATGAAGTGAACAGAAGTTTGCGTAAACTCTGCCTATATCTCTACGGCTGTGAGTCCAAGCATTCCTCAAAATTTATGATTCCACCTGATCTCTTCTCTTGTCCTTCTTGCACTCCGTTTCGCAAACAGCAACACCAGGAACGACCGGGTGCGTTGTCTTAGAGCGACACGTTGTGCGACAAACAAATGCGGGGGCAGGTTTTTTAAAACGGTACTGACTCTGTTTTGTTTTCTTTTTTTCGTTTCACTCCTTTCTCTCTCTCTCTCTCTCTCTCTCTCTCTCTCTCCCTCTCGTCCAACTCCTTTTCTAGTTTTCATTTGTCCTGGGACGCTGAAGGCCATCGGCGCTCCCACCTTCGTGTTCGAGGCGGAGCAGCAGGCGGGCGCGTGGTGCAAGGACCCGCTGCAGGCCGCCGACAAGGTGTTCTTCATGCCGTGGACCCCTTACCGCACCGACACGCTGATCGAGTTCGCCTCCACGGAGGACTTCCGCGCCGGCCGTCAGACCACCACCTACAAGCTGCCCCACCGCGTGGACGGCACCGGCTTCGTGGCCTACGACGGCGCCGTCTTCTTCAACAAGGAGCGCACGCGCAACATCGTCAAGTTCGACCTGCGCACGCGCATCAAGAGCGGCGAGGCCATCGTGGCGGCCGCCAACTACCACGACACGTCGCCCTACCGCTGGGGCGGCAAGACGGACATCGACCTGGCGGTGGACGAGCGCGGCCTGTGGGTGATCTACGCCACGGAGCAGAACAACGGCCGCATCGTGCTCAGCCAGCTCAACCCCTACACGCTGCGCTTCGAGGCCACCTGGGACACCGCCTACGACAAGCGCTCGGCCAGTAACGCCTTCATGGTGTGCGGCGTGCTGCACGTGGTGCGCTCCACGTACGAGGAGAGCGACGCGGTGGGCGGCGGCGGGGAGAAGGCGGGCGGCGGCGGCGGCGCCGGTGGGGCGGGGGCGGCGGCGTCCCGGAGCCACGTGGACTACGTGTACAACACGGCGCTCAGCCAGGGAGAGTACGTTCGCGACGGACCCGACGACATCCCCTTCCCCAACCAGTACCAGTACATCGCCGCCGTGGATTACAACCCGCGGGACAACCAGCTCTACGTGTGGAATAACTTTTACGTCCTGCGCTACGACCTGGAGTTTGGACCGCCGGATCCCGCCGAAGGTAAGGGATCTGTGCAATCCCGCCATGCTGTGTTTGTTGTTTGTTGTTTGTTGTTTGTTGTTGTTGTTGTTTGGCGTTGCTGTTCAATTGTTTATAATTTAGGCACTTAGTGGAATCTCTTTATCCACAACGAATTGCATATTGGGCAAGAAGTGGTTCTCAGACCACTGTAGAGGTGGTTCTGTAGAGGTGGTTCTGTAGAGGTGGTTCTCAGACCACGGCGGAAGGTTGGGAGTGAGTGTGAAGTTGTGACCGGAATGAGAAGTGAGTTCCCTAGTTTTAGAGCCAGTTTGGGTTTGTTTGTTTGGGTGAGTTTGGGGCGGACGCGCTGTCCCGGCGTTTATCAATGTTCAAAGCTTCTATATTTTGTCTCTCGAAGGACACATTTGTTCTTGGACCCCGAGGACCTGGTTCTGCAGTGTATACACAATACAATACAATACAAACAGCAGAGGTTTAGTAGAGGTGCTGTTTTTGTCTGCAAGGACGACAGAGAAATAATGTTCCAAATCCGTCGACAAGGCCTGCTGTATGCAGTGGAACAATATGTGTGTGACATTTAAAAAACAATGTTTGGTCATGTACTGTAGGGAAAATATTGGCGGAGAGGTTGGTCTTACCCGTGTTATGCTTAGCTGTGATTGGACCGTGGCAGTTTTGGGGAGGGGCTTAGCTACATGTCAATTGACGCCACTCACCTTTTTACTCCACGTCTTTCGCTGGCTGCCGCTCAAGTGACATCTGACCAATCACAGGACGCCTTTTCCGGGACTTGTGGATGCTCGCTGATGCTTGACCAGCTCCCACTCACGCTTCCACTGCGCTTCTCGCAGAAAGTTGTGCCTTCGATTTTTGACACGTGGCTCTTATTACGTCCAGGGTTAACTTGAACCAACGTCCACCTCCATGTGCTGCCCGCTAGGGGCGGGCAAAGACGTCGATTTAGTGGTGTATCACGCCACAACATTATCATTTCCACAATATCATTATTTCATTATTTTTTAATTATTTATTCTGGATGCATTGAAGTGTACAACTGAACTTTTCACTGTACTGATCTCCATACTGTTTTGACACATTAGGGAACTCTTTAGCCCTCTTTAGTATACCTTTTCCACTCTACGCAGGGGTTGACACTAAGGTATCTGAGGCACTTGCCCGTCGGGCAAGTGCAAGTCAGGTTCTACTTGCCCTCAGGTCATGGTCACTTGCCCCCCAAAAATATATTGTAAATTTTGCATTTAAGTTTACTTCCTACTTGGGTGCTTGGGTTCCAGGTAGTCCCCAGTTAAGTTGGTTAACCAGATGTAACTCTTGAGAACGTAAAAATTTTTACACTCTCAAGAGTTAAAATTCATCATCTTAATTAGCCCAGGTCTACACAACTAGAGAATGTAGAAGATTAATGGTCATTTTGATGTGTATGTTAATTTGCCTGTTTTGTTTCCCAAATCCAGCCTGGAATTGTGGATAGGCAGAGTGCAATGACTGCCTTCAATACAAATTTATCTTGTGTTGTGTTATAGTGCACTAAGTTGCACACTTGCCCGATCGGGCAACCAGGTAGCAGTCTTCACTTGCCCCACCATTTTTTTTTACTTGCCCCGGGCAAGCGGGCAAGTGTTAGTGTCAAGCCCTGCTACGTCACTTCTACTGACGCTGCAGCTGTTTCCTGCAGACAGACACTGTCTTTCTCTGCCATGCAGACGGTCCGGAAGCAGAGCTACTTATCGATATAGCAATATAAATAGAATTGGCACCCAAAGGTGTGTAGGTCAGTCAAACTACCTGAACCAGACTAATGTACAGCACATTGTCTCTGTGATGTTTGTACGCTGTGACTGGGGCTTATCTGTGTGTGTGTGTGTGTGTGTGTGTGTGTGTGTGTGTGTGTGTGTGTGTGTGTGTGTGTGTGTGCGTGTGCGTGTGCGTGTGCGTGTGCGTGTGCGTGTGCGTGTGTGTGTGTGTGTGTGTGTGTGTGTGTGTGCGCGCGCGCGCGCGCGTGGGTGTGTGTGTGTGTGCATGTGTGTGTGCGTGTGTGCGTGCGTGCATGTGTGGGTCTTATGTCACACCTGACTGCCTTTTAATTTGGAATACAATTCAGGTGTGATATGGAGGTAAAAAAGCCCAGTATGTGTTAGTCTAGGGGAAAAAGAGCCTCATTTGCAAAACAGAAATTACAGATTCAGCGGCGGAACGAGGGATCTCTCCCGCAGGGACCCCCGGAGC
Organism: Benthosema pterotum; assembly: GCA_039105355.1. Taxonomy (NCBI): domain Eukaryota; kingdom Metazoa; phylum Chordata; class Actinopteri; order Myctophiformes; family Myctophidae; genus Benthosema; species Benthosema pterotum. The sequence continues at coordinate 48,253,785 of CM076976.1, read as the reverse complement.
CGCTAACCAGTAGGCCAGCCCAAGGACCGGCTCTTGAGCTGCAGCTTCTCACAGCCCCTCGGAATCATACCGATGGTCCCCGGCCCGCACCTCCACTTAACGCATTGTGTCCTATCTAGTTTCTGAATAACATAATATTCAAAGATTTGCACCACGTTTTCACGATTTTTCAAAAATAGCAGAGATACAAGCTCATAGCGCGCCACTCGGTGGCGCGCTATGAGCTTGTAGATCTGCTATTTTTCAATAGTTAAAACATAATGCTTAGAACACCATAACGCGTTCAGTACACTAAGGGTTAAAATGGAATTCATTCCACACATTTTCAATATTTTACTGTCATTAATAGACTTTGAGATGTTGTGTGGACAGGTGTTTTTTTGCCATAATTGAATAATTGAATGAAATTAAATCCCTACGGTAGGTAGGTAGGGATTCAGAAACCTTTTGATGCAACACACAGCAGTGTCGCGTTAGAAGAGGTTCTGCACCCTTCATCCTGCACCCTTGGGTCGGCAGTGGCTCAGAGGTAGAGTAACCGGATGGTAACCACAAGGTTGCCGGTTCGATCCCAGGCTCCCGCAGAGTTAGTGTCGATGTGTCCCTGAGCAAGACACTGAACCCCTAATTGCTCCTGATGTGCTAGTCGGTACCTTGCATGGTTTCCACTGCCATCAGTGTATGAATGTGTGTGTGTGAATGGGTGAATGTGATGCACAATCTATGTAAAGCGCCTTGGATAAAGGCGCTGTATAAATGCGCCATTTACCTTTTACCATTTCATCTCCTCCTCTTCTTGGTGCTTCTACTGGGACTGGGGGTCCCTGTGTTGTTGTTGCCATGGTTACAGTACTGGTACTGGGGGTCCCTGTGTTGTTGCCATGGTTACAGTACTGGTACTGGGGGTCCCTGTGTTGTTGTTGTTGCCATGGTTACAGTACTGGTACTGGGGGGTCCCTGTGTGTTGTTGCCATGGCTACAGTACTGGGACTGGGGGGTCCCTGTGTGTTGTTGCCATGGTTACAGTACTGGTACTGGGGGTCCCTGTGTTGTTGTTGCCATGGTTACAGTACTGGTACTGGGGGGTCCCTGTGTGTTGTTGCCATGGTTACAGTACTGGTACTGGGGGGTCCCTGACATGTGTGTTGTTGCCATGGCTACAGTACTGGGACTGGGGGGTCCCTGTGTGTTGTTGCCATGGTTACAGTACTGGGACTGGGGGGTCCCTGTGTGTTGTTGCCATGGCTACAGTACTGGTACTGGGGGGTCCCTGTGTTGTTGTTGCCATGGCTACAGTACTGGGACTGGGGGGTCCCTGTGTTGTTGTTGCCATGGCTACAGTACTGGTACTGGGGGGTCCCTGACATGTGTGTTGTTGCCATGGCTACAGTACTGGGACTGGGGGTCCCTGTGTGTTGTTGCCATGGCTACAGTACTGGTACTGGGGGGTCCCTGTGTGTTGTTGCCATGGCTACAGTACTGGGACTGGGGGGTCCCTGTGTGTTGTTGCCATGGCTACAGTACTGGGACTGGGGGGTCCCTGACATGTGTGTTGTTGCCATGGCTACAGTACTGGGACTGGGGGGTCCCTGTGTGTTGTTGCCATGGCTACAGTACTGGTACTGGGGGTCCCTGTGTGTTGTTGCCATGGCTACAGTACTGGGACTGGGGGGTCCCTGTGTGTTGTTGCCATGGCTACAGTACTGGGACTGGGGGGTCCCTGTGTGTTGTTGCCATGGCTACAGTACTGGGACTGGGGGGTCCCTGACATGTGTGTTGTTGCCATGGCTACAGTACCTCCATCATTCCCAGCAGCAGAGGTTGTGGTTGTTCTCAACCAGAGATCAGGGTGACCGACGAGGACGATCTCATGTAATAAGTGGATCAGCGGCTGGCACTGAACCAAGTACCAAGTTCAAGTTCAACCGTCAAGTAGCACATTACATGGCGGGGATGGGAGGGGAGGGGTCCCCGGGGGGGTGAGCTATTGGTGGGCCACGGCACACTTCAATCAGGCTGAAGTTTATAGTGGGCTGATGACTGTATCTACAGTATCTATGTATGTATGTATGGTCAGACAGTGGAGAGATCAATTATCAGCAGCAAAGCTTCCTGTTGATAGGTGGGGGGATACGGCGGGGGTGGGTGGGCTTAAATTAATCTGTAGAGTGGCACCCGGGGGGGGGGGTCCTTTCACATCACACTGATAATGGGTATAATTACCTTAGCCAGCACAGACCTCCTTATCCACACAGAGCAACGGCTTAAAGTCTCCCTGCACTGAGATGAGATGTGGGATCGCATGACAGCTTTCATATCTAACTATAAATACGCTACGTCTCTGTCTGCAGGGCCGTTTTTGCCGCTAGGCAGACTAGGCAGTTGCCTAGGGTGCCATGAGGGGGGGGGGGGGGGGGGGGGGGGGGGGGGGGGGGGGGGGGGGGGGGGGGGGGGGGGGGGGGGGGGGGGGGGGGGGGGGGGGGGCATGAGGGTAGGGCGACCACCAGACATGCTTAAAAGGATACCAGGCTAATAAGCCTATGGGTTAAAACTAGGGCTGTTGAATGATTAAAATTTTTAATCAAATTAATCACAGCTTCAAAATTAATTTAATCATGATTAATCACCACTCGAACTATGTCTAAAATATGCATGTTTTCATCGACAGGATTTCAACATTTAAAAAAGAAAAAGAATCTGTGAAAAAAATAACTATTTATCTTTCAAATATTTATCAAAATAGTGATCTACAAGCCCTCAATGCTTGTAGATCCTCCAGCTATACTCTATGCTCTGGTTACAGGGAGACACACAGCATACGTCTCGGTAAATCCGTGCTCTACCCATTTCTTTCAATGAGAAAATGCTCAGTGGGTTGAGTTCAGTGTGCACATGATTAATTGAGTTAAAATTTTAATCAGATTAATCAACAAATTATTTAATCCCATTAATAATATTTTCGACAGCCTTAAAAATACATTACATTATTGTCCTCAATACAGCAATATTACTAATATTATTATTAACACATGAATATGTTTTTAGTTTAAGAATAGTTCATAATTTTTATCCCTTGGGGGCACCGTTTTTGCAGAGATTTTCCCTGGAGCCCCCCTTACGGGTCCATTTGGCAAGGAAAATCTTGCCTAGGGCTCCAAAAAAAATCTTGCCCAGTCTCCAAATTACTTAGTAACGCCACTGTCCGTGTGTGTGTGTGGGTGTGTGTGTGTGTGGTGTGTGTGTGTGTGTGTGTGTGTGTGGTGTGTGTGTGTGTGTGTGTGTGTGTGTGTGTGTGTGTGTTGTGTGGTTGCGCGTGGGTGGTTGGACTTTTCACATTCAACACCCAGGTCCCACACACACACTCCCATGCACACAGACTCCAGACCTCCAGTCTGCTGAGGGACACACAGTTGTCTAGAAACACCACAAAAAGTCCATGGTGTATTCAGCTTTTTAGCCTCTCAGACCCCAAAACTGACTATTTCTGCGCTTTTTGTCTGCGATCCTATGTGCAAACGTTTATCGAAATAAAAACATAAATTCTTCTACATCATCTAATGGTGCAGACCAGGGTTATAATAGTTAACTAAAACTAACTAAAAAACGAAAACTAAAATTCAAAAAACATTTGAGTTAACTGAAACTAATAAAAACTAAAAATGAATGCAAAAAACGAAACTAAACTAAAACAGTAATGTGGGTTCAGAACTAAAACTAACTAAAATGATACCCATAATACCCCGTAGTTATAGTTTTTATAAAGCTTTTAAATCCAAAATGTGTTGTTGACCAGCATGAGGAGGAGATGCTTCTAGATCTTCTATCCACTTCCATAACACTGGGGGTAAACATTGTGTTCTTGTGGGAGAGTGCAATCATCCAATCTACTAAGAAACTCAAAGCAAGGGTTGATTACCGACCGTTTCCTGCTTTGGCACATTTTTAATCCTATACCTGACAACCAAAGCACAGAAAAAATAAAATAACTAAAACTAAAACTATAACTAAACTAACTAAAACTAACTGAATTAGAAAATAAAAATTCAAAACTAACTAAAATGAAAAATCCATAACTATACTAACCCTGGTGCAGACGTCTTGTAAATGTAAAGGAAAGCAGATCTTTAACCGTAATGTGAAATCTTTAAAGTTCATGGACTTCTCCTGGCGCAAGCTGATGATGTCATACAGTATGTGCCTGTGTGATCAAGACCTATGAAATACGATAACATGGGGCTGCACATGCTAATAAAACATATTAAATGTGTTTCTTTGATGCTCATCTTAACTTTAGAAAGTAATGTGTTTGTTTCTTTCATTAAAACATGCATTCCATAATTCCATAGGCTTAAAATAAAACACTGTTTTTATTTATATATTTATTTAATTCTAGAGGTCAAGTATAATATTTTTAAATGATGGACAGTTGGAAACCAAATGGACCCTTATGGATCTGTAACTCTTGAGAGTGTTAAAATGAAACCAAATGGACCATTACGGGTCCATCTGGTTTCATTTTACACTCAAGAGTTAAATTATATTTAAACTTCTATGTTACTTAATTTTCAAGAATCTACTCAATTTGAAAATGTAGGAATATTGTTATTTTGACGTTAACGTTTTGCCAGTTTCTTTTTGCAATTTTTTGCCATCTTTCTAAATCCTTGCTCTTGGGTCTGAGAGACTAAACTCAACATCAAACGGTGGTCCTCCTCCGTGGCTAAAATGCAGAATAAATAGTGGGCCCTGGTATGAAAAAGGTTGAAAATCACTGTTTTAAGGCATATTTGTCTTATTAGCCAGCGATCCTTTTAAGATTGTCAGCGGTTAAGGTTGACTCAGTCAGCTGGGTTGAAAGCCACTGATTTAGAAGTCTTGAGTTAACCCTGGAACGCTGGTCTGGATTAAGTTAGGATTATATATTTTTTGTAACTTCTGGACATTTCCGGGCTGATGGCAGGCAGCGGCAGGGTGTTGGGGGGAGTTGAAATCTGATCCCTGACCTATACGTTGTTTAGGGGCTTGAAGGAGCAAGGAGAAGGAGGAGAGGGTGGGGGTGATGTCTCTATGTCTCCACAGTACTGCTGAACTCTGGCCCTCTTGTCAACACGTCTGGTCGTACGCTCACCGTCAGGGGCGGATCTAGTCATGGGCATGGGGGGGCAATGCCCCCCTAAATGCCCTGACTGCCCCACCAAACACGATGGCATGCCAAACAACCTAAGATATTTCAAATTAAAGTGCTTATATTTAAAATGATTAGAAACACTACTACTGCTACTAACTAACTACAGCTGTGGCACCACTAAACCAACAGCATTTCATCATTGAAAACAGAAAACTCTCTGAGTCAGACCTTTAGCTTTATGCATGCTGCGTGTCTGTTGCAACTTCAACAACAACTGATGTTATTATTGCTTTATACTTGCCTAATAAAAGTCCTGTAACCCCCCCCCCCCCCCCCCATTGGGAAATGTTACATCCGCCCCTGCTCACCGTTTCCTGCTGGAATCTCCCCCATGCCAGAGAGAGATTCTGACAGACAGCCAAGCAGCAGCTCAGAGATCTTAACAACAGCCCAAGGCCCAATTAACCCGTTTTAATTAACACACCGAGGCCTAGTGCTGATTCCAAGAAATGCCCTCTGAATCTGGACGCTTTTCCCAAAAGAAGAAGAAAACGGACGTTGCCGTAATTATAATCAGTGGCTTCTCAAGACGTTTTCATGTCCAAGGATACACCAGAAATTCTACAGTACGTAGAACCCCCCCCCCCCCCCCCCCCCCCCCCCCACACACACACACACACACACCACACACACTAACACTTTAAATGCATTATTGTTATAATGTTTAAGAATAATGCACTTATAATGAAAATAGAGGGGGGAGAATTGGAAGGTCTTCCTGTTTATGCTATTACTGACGTTTGAAAACAGTATTTGAGGTTTGAGTTGGCAATTCGTGATGTTGTTATGTCAAAATAACAATTATTCTCCATTTTCTAATTGTCTGGAAAATGACGTAATTCAGATGTTTAAATATAATCTAACTCTTGATAGTGTAAAATGAAACCAAATTTGGTTTCATTTTAACGCTCTCAAGAGTTACAGATCTATAAAGGTCCAAGTGCTGGGGGGACTGTCATGTGATCTACCTGCATGGTCTGTGTGATCTACTGGTAGATCACCATCTACCTTTTGGGCAGCCCTGATGTACACCAACGGCAGATTAACTGTTGAAAGCAAAGGGGAAAAAAACAGTAGATCTACAAGGTCATAAAGCATTTTACTAGCATTTACTAGATCTGCTCTGTTGGAATGGCCAAAGTATAACACAATAACACTTAAGTGGCTACACAGGGCTGCGCTATGCAAAGATACGACAACGCTCAAATCACTTTAATGAGTATTTCACTGTGCCGTGCGTTGGCAACGCGATGCAAACTGCAAAACCCGCGTTGGCTCAAATCAGCCTTCAAGACATAACGGTATTGTAAATGTAATTAACGACCCAGCGATCATAATTACCTTATTTCGGCCCGCGCGTCTCGAAAGAAAGCCTCGCAAAAGAGAGGGGGAAAAAAAGCGGCCCTAGCCCCGACGAAACGAACACACGGCGCTATTCTAATGAAGTGTTTAATGTGCTGCTCTCCCAGCTACCGTAACGCCTCGGTAAACACGCACACACACACACACACACACACACACACACACACACACACACACACACACACACACACACACACACACAACACACACACACACACACGCGGACGGACGCCACTTAAAGCGGTGGGAGGTAGGGAGGGGGCGAGAGAGTCAGTCGGCACACGTGTAATCACGGGAGAGAAAAAAAACCCAACAACACCAATCGGTACATGCGGCCGCTGCTGATTTCGCCCATTCCCCCCCCTCTCTCTCTCCGAGCGCTCCGCCACTTAGATCTAATCTAGAGCAGCGCGGTGGGTATTATCAACACCAAGCTGCATGGGTCCGCCAACCAGCATCATTAAGTGTACTTTACGAGGACCCTTTAAAAGGGTTGCCTGTACTAGTTGGAGAAAGGCAAATAGAGACGACTCCAACGGTGAGTATATGCCGCTGCTCATGGGGAGGGGGGGTCGAGGGGGGCGGCGGGGGGGTGGGGGGGCTTGTGGAATGGCACATGAAAGTAATTGGTTCATGTTTATTGGGTTTTCCAAGATCTACACCTTTAACTCGCTGGCTGTGTAGCTATTAGAATTTATTGCTTCTCGTGATATAGAGTTGAATTAAACAACCTATTCTGTAGAGTAATCTAATGGTGCAGAAATAACGTCTCTCTCTCTCTCACTCACATGCACACGCACGCACGCACGTACGTACGTACACGTCGCACACACACACACCCACACACACGCGGGCGCACACTGCAACCGAGGAGCACTCGAGGCGGAGAGAGAGGAAATTAATTGCGTCCATTAAGATTCATGGACCACAAAGTGAAGAAGCTTCTCCCTCGAAAAACGGCAAATCGCCGCATTTTTCCGTTCCTTTGTGCGACTCGCTCGGCGCAAATCGAGGCCAACGAGGAGACGGCGTTTCTGTTTCGCAAATATACCAGCCTCTGGAGAGGCAGGGAAGAGTCAACTGGGTTAGTTGGAGGAGTAGATAGATGCTGGATTACATAGATATAGATCAGATAACTGGATTAAATCTACCTATGTTGAAGGTGGATTAGAGGTTAGGTTCAGACTGTTGTACTGGAGCAGGGGTTTTCAACCTTTTTGATGCCAGGGACCACCATTTTTTCAGAATTTGGGCCACGGACCACCACTTGAGGACATTTTAGCCCCACAGACCCCAAAACTAAAGATTTATTTTGCTTTTGTCTATCTTCTAGTTGTGTAGACTTGGGCTAATTCAGATGATGAATATTTTAACTCTTGAGAGTGTAAAAACGAAACCAAATGGACCCGCAAGGGTCCATTTGGTTTCGTTTTTACACTCTCAAGAGTTACATCTGGTTAACCAACTTAGCTGGGGACCACCTGGAACCCTCTCAGGGACCACTGGTGGTCCCCGGACCACCTGTTGAAAACCCCTGTACTGGAGTAAAGTAAGTAAGTAAGTAGCCTTGCCAGGCCATGATGTCAGGAGGCCCAGCTGAGCCATTGAGGCCCATATAGGTCAGGAGCCTATCTCCTGTTTCTGTTGCGTTTAGCAGCTTGATGTACCAGTACACGCCCTGGACATGACGCTAGTATATCATGAGTCTTTGGTATGACCCGGCCGGGAATCGAACCCCGACCTCCCAGTCTCAGGGCGGACACTCTAACCACAAGGCCACTGAGCTGGTACTGGAAGTAACTTGACTGGTGGTCAGTGCCGGTGCTGTAGTTTTCGGATCGAGTCCTACATTTGCCAGCATCCCTTGTGTGTCATGGGCAAGTTGGGCAATGCCCCCCTAAATGCCCTGACTGCCCCACCAAACATGATGGCATGTAAAACAACCCAAGATATTTCAAATTAAAGTGCCTATATTTAACATGTGAAACACTACTACTGCTACTAACTAACTACAGCTGTGTCACCACTAAACCAACAGCATTTCATCAGTGAAAACAGAAAACTCTCTGAGTCAGACCTTTAGCTTTATGCATGCTGCGTGTCTGTTGCAACTTCAACAACAACTGATGTTATTATTGATGCTTTACCTTGCCTAATAAAAGTCCTGTAACTGAAAATGGAATGGGTGTTTCGTGCCACGGGCGGTGAAGCCGCCCCGTACCATTTTCCCCTGCCCCCCCCATTGGGAAATGTTATATCCGCCCCCGATTCTGATTGGTTAGGGTTAACTTGGTCACTTTTCAATAGAAATCATATTTAGGACAGGCTTTGAGGGCTGAAATTCAGGGAGTGGCTTATGTGACAAATATGCCAGTCATTCTAATTAAAAAAAAAAAAAAAAAAGTTAACCTATACGATAGTATAGCTGGCCTGGAACCCTTATTTTGAAGAGCCAAAAGTCTGCAGACAGATTTCATGCTGACTAAAGGGGTCTTTCAGGGGGTTCCAGGGGTCCATTTGGTTCCATTTTGACACACTCAGAGTTCTGAAGAGGCATACGAGTGCACACTCACACTCACACTCAGAGATAGAAATGCCATTAAATGATGGTCCGTATGCCAATGCATGTCCAACTGGGTATGCTTTAAATTAAGCTGGTTGAGAATCACTGCTAGGGCTGTAATAAAATCCTATATGGGGGTCTGCGGGCTAATAAATGTTGATTTAGGGGTCCTTGACATGAAAAAATTAAAGAACCCTAGCCTTATGGATTCTCCTTCTTATTTCTTCTTATCTATCGTACAGCCTCAGTGTTTGGTCTGTCATTCTCTCTCCGTCTAATTTAGTAATTATTATCTTATTAATTATTAATGACTGTATTTCAGAAGACTAGCAACAACTTCAAGCACAAACAATTTACCGTATTGTTCCGAATATAACACGATCCTGGTTATAAGACGACTCCCATTATTCAAGACTCATTTGTGTAAAAAGAACATTGAATGTCAAATAATAAAGTCCTCAAAGATAAGACGACTACATTATTTTAGGATATTTCCATTGGAATATTCAGGCCAATAGGGTAATTGTCTCTGTTCTGTTCTCCCCGGTTCGTCCAAATTTCCAATCCATCTGAGGGCATGTATTATATCATTGTAGGTACTATAATTACTAGGGACACTGATCTGTTCACAGCGGTCGATACCAGGAATGATTCTAGATCAGCGCTACGTACTGCATGTTATGTCTCGAAAAGCATCACTATGGAGCTGGTCTACAATCATTATTTCATTATTCTAACACGTTTCTCTAACTAGCCTGTTATTGGCATATCTGTCATCCTATTGTTCAACAGTTTTCCCTCCCATTCCCCAGTCAGACTAAAGATTAATTGTGGAACAGCTTCCCTGCGATTAACGTATCATTAGAAACGTTTCAATGGGGGATAAAGGGGTCTGTTGCGGGCCGTGCAAAGTGTTATGGGGAATTGAGTCCCTGTTGTTTAGAAATGGGGGTTGTTGTTGTAGTTTGCACTCGCTGCTACGAGTATTCTCAAGTGGAACAACACTTTGTTGGACTGGTTTCAGGGGAGTTTTAATGGACTGAACACTTTGGCGTAGGGTGGACAAAAACATTCGATATGCCGATATATGGTGATTCTTAGTGCCATGATACCAATGTCTTATTATTGCCACGTCCAAAATTGTTCTTTTTGATATTTACACACTTATTAATTTGTTCATGTCAGAAAGACTGACTGACGGTTATCTGGCTACATTGAAGTGTATGATTGAACATTTCATGGTATATATTGTTTCGAATTGACTTAAAATGTTGTAGTTGGTTGAAACTTTAGACTAATAGGCAGTCTGGGAAACTTATGTAAGATTTGATTTAAAGCGTGGAAAGTGTTAAGACCTTCGAGTCGACGGATACATTATTCACCTCGCTGATTATCCCTCCTAATAACACTCTCATGCATTTCAAGGAAACATCCGTAGAGGAGGTCCAATAATGCTTTGCGAACACAAAACACGGAACGGATCGATGGTCAGAACCTCCTTAGAAGTCTGGCTGGAACAGAGACCTGCTAGAATAGATAACCTGCCAATTCAGAGAACACCCAAATACTCACACCAAACAAAACATAAAAAGCAAGTGGCACTACAGGGACACAGACGTTGTCTCTCTGTCACACTCCCACGCCTTCCACTCCATTGCTGTACAATGGATTTTAAAGAAGAAGAATAAAAAAAAGCCAATGGAGAAGGCAGACTTAATTCCCCGGCCGAAGCGTCTCAAAGTTAACGCACAGAGAAAGGAGAAAATTAATTTGCCTGTGAGGCAGTGGCATCGATCCGAGTCCGGCTGGAGGGATGGACGACGCAGAGCCAATTAATGTCCTGGTCCGACAAACGATGCCAAAGATGCACCACCAGACTGAACTAAACCACTTATTTAAACCCTGTTTACATCTGAGACCGGATTTAGTCAAAATGTAAAACTATGTTTGGGTAGCTCAGTTGGTTCTCAGGGTGGGTATGTTTTTCATGTCAAGGACCCCCTTGACATGAAAAAACTATATTTAAATTAGCCATCGACCCCCATCTGAAAATATCTTGTCACAGGGACATTAGCCTGGCCTAAACTGAAATGATTTTGGCGTTAGGGTGGGGAGGGGTGGGGTGTCGTCCGTTTTTGGACGGCAAATGAGCTGTTCTGATTTGATCTCACCAACGTGTTGTCATCCCTGGCCCCTTCCCCTACCTACCGCCCCTCCACTGCTGTGATACGTCACATCATTTGGAGCCACGCCCACCCCGGAAGGTTGACTCCTACCACTTCTAGGCCACCGTGGGTAACAAATTAGACCAGGCTTTCTGTTTTCGAGCTATACTCGATATGTCTATATACAACATATATGTCTCCGTAAAACTATGTTCTAGACATTTTTTTCAATGAGAAAATCCTCAGTGGGTAGAGTCATTGAGCATATGAGTTAATTGCGTTAAAATTTGTAATCATATTAATCAACAAAATTCATTTAACTACCGGTAATTAACTTGTTATTTTCAACAGCCTTAAAAATAAGCCTTCATCAAGCTTTTTTAAGCCTGATGTCGGTCTGACGTCATCGAAACATTGCTAAATAAAGTTTCTACTGGTGTAGACGTTGTGTGGGGCTTTTTCTCTAATACTGTACCTTTAAAAAAAATCCTATGCACCTGTCCATTGTAGGTGTGCATAAGGACTGTTTTTTTTTTTTACTCCGCCTAATAAAAAACTGTGAGAACAACACATAGCACAATAGCATTTACTGTGATGGTAAGTTTCTACAACTACTGAACTGCTGTTCCTCCAAATGTGGTGTCATAAAACTCAAGCAAAACAAATTTATATAACTTTTAGACATACCGTAGTTGGACTAGACAGACCCTCCCCAAGTTTGCATAGCAAATATGTTAATATGCTTATAAATAAGACGAATATGGATGAATAAGGCAAAGACAGCAGATTAAATATGCTGAGGGGCTACAGTAGCCTTGGAGAAAAAAAGCACATCTCCTGAAAGCAGACTTTAGGGTAAGGCATGGCCAGGAGGGTGCATACGGGGCATTCTTTTCCACCCTCTTAAAATTGCAGGGAAGGTCCAGTTGTTTTACAGACAAAGGTAAAACAGACAGGAGTCAGGGCTGAAGATCCCTTTGATGTTTGTGTGTGTGTGTGTGTGTGTGTGTGTGTGTGTGTGTGGTGTGTGTCTGTGTCTGTGTGTGTGTGTGTGTGTGTGTGTGTGTGTGTTTGTGTGTGTGTGTGTGTGTGTGTGTGTGTGTGTGTGTGCACGGGTTCACTCCCTGACCGCTTGTTGGGGACTGTGGTGGATATCAGGCCCCGATATAACATTTCCCATTTGGGGGGGGGGGGGGGGGCACAAGGGCATTGTTTTTCATTTAAATTATTTAGTTCTGTGACCGTGAAGATTTATTGTACAGGACTTACAACTACATTAGTCAAGTAAAGCATCAATAATAACAAGTTGCAACAGACACGCAGCATGCATAAAGCTAAAGGTCTGACTCAGAGAGTTTTCGGTTTTCAATGATGAAATGTTGTTGGTTTAGTGGTGACACAGCTGTAGTTAGTAGCAGTAGTATAGTGTTTCAAATGATTTTAAATATAAAGTCAAAGTCGCATGATTTGTCACTACGTTACCACAGTGAAATTGGTTCTCCGCTTTGGACCCATCACTTGGAGCGGTGAGCTGCGGTGAGCTGCGGCTTGCCGCGCTCGGGAATCATTAGCTGATTTTGACCCCCAATCCATCCCTTTGATGCTGAGTGCCAAGCAGGGAGGCATTGTGGTCCCATTTTTAGAGTCTTTGGTATGACCCGACCGGGAATCGAACCCCGGCCTCCCAGTTCCAGGGCAGACACTCTAACCACAAGGCCACTGTTCTGGTTCTGTTATAAGTGAGTTGTGTTATGCTTTTGTGCTAGTGCATTAGGAGGTCACCCCCCCAGGGGTTGACACTAAGGTCTCCGAGGCACTTGCCCATTGGGCAAGTGCAAGTCAGGTTCTACTTGCCCTCAGGTCATGGTCACTTGCCCCCCAAAAAATATATTGTAAATTTTGCATTTAAGTTTACTTCCTTCTTGGGTGCTTTTAAACCAGGGGTTTCAACACGTGGTCCCTGAGAGGGTTCCAGGTGGTCCCAGCTAAGTTGGTTAACCAGATGTAACTCTTGAGAACGTAAAAATGAAACCAAATGGACCCTTGCGGGTCCATTTGGTTTCATTTTTACGCTCTCAAGAGTTAAAATTCATCATCTTAATTAGCCCAGGTCGCAATGACCGCCTTCAAGACAAATTTATCTTGTGTTGTGTTATAGTGCACTAAGTTGCACACTTGCCGGATCGGGCAACCAGGTAGCAGTCTTTACTTGCTCCACCATTTTTTTTTACTTGCCCGGGCAAGCGGGCAAGTGTTAGTGTCAAGCCCTGCCCCCCCATGCCCATGCCTAGATCTGGCCCTGGTGGATACAGTATGTTGGAGACATTAGCTTGGGTAGGCTGGGGTGCGGTGGTGGTGGTGGGTGGGGGGTGTGTGGCGGGGCACAAAGTCAAGCAGCCCAGGGGGATGTTTGGAACATCTCTAATTGTTCCGCCTGTTGCCATGGCTGGAGGAGTTCGACGAGACGAGCGCGGCAGCGTGGCTTCAGGGGCTTCAGGGGCTGCTGGAAATATCATGGCCTGGTTCAACACGGACACCATGAGAGGCAGGGAACAAAGGAGCAACGCTGGGGTGTGTGTGTGTGTGTGTGTGTGTTGTGTGTGTGTGTGTGTGTGTGTGTGTGTGTGTGTTGTGTGTGTGTGTGTGTGTGTGTGTGTGTGTGTGTGTGTGTGTGTGTGTGTGTGTGTGTGTGTGTGTGTGTGTGTGTGTGTGTGTGTGTGTGTGTGTGTGTGTCTGTTGTCGATGGGAGTGTGTATAATATGCATCCTCGTGCCTCATCATACTGTATGTTATGGACTGGGAGAAAATTCAGCCTTTTTTTGCCTGAATTTGACCATACCCGACCCACTGTAACCAGAGCATGCACACACACACACACACACACACACACAACACACACACACACACACACACACACACACACACACACACACACACACACACACACACACACACACACACACACACACTCCCCCTAGTTCTCCCCTATGGCTGCGTTCCCCGGGAGAAGTCCCGGTACCTCCCATGGCCAGTCCGACCACGCAGTGTTGTTTGTTTGAGAATATTTTGACTTAGTCTTAGTCTTAGTCTTTTGAGTAACACACATTTAGTCTTTTAGTCCCATTTAGTCTTCTGAAATTCATTTTTTTAGTCTAGTCTTAGTTGACGAAATATCAACGTTGATTTAGTCTTAGTCTCAGTCTTAGTCTTTTTTTAGTCTTAGTCTTTTTTTTTTAGTCTTAGTCTTTCAGTTTTAGTCTTGGTAGTTTAGTCTTACATTCAAATGCATTGTAGGTTTATATATGTTATACAGATTTATAGTTTTTAGTATGAAAGATGTCTCGTATTATTTCTTTGTATAAAATTACTGCATTAGTAATAAGTCCCTTTCCTGAAAATGTATGCGATCTATACTGCAGATATGTTCACATACTTAAAAAGAACGAAAAAAGAAGTTAAAAATGTTTCCTATTTCCATTAGTCTTAGGTTATGATTTAGTCTTCATCTTAGTCTTAGTCTTTTGAAAACACACATCTTTTAGTCCCAATTAGTCTTCTGGAATTCATTTTTGTTAGTCTAGTCTTAGTCGACTAAATATCAAAAAGCGTAGTCGACTTAGTCTTTAGTCTTAGTCTTAGTCGACAAAAACAACACTGAACCCACGTTTGAAAAGATAATGCAGTGACGTCTCCAGGGTGTTTCGGTTTTGCAGATCAAGCTAGTGAGTCCCAAACATTCATATCAAGGTTGTCATACATGCGTTTGATATATAAGACCTGCTCCCCCCCACCCCCCACCCGGGAACCACCACCATTTGGTCAAAAAGCGAAATGTGAGTGTGTTTACCGGCCACACTCCACGTGTTTTTTTCGAGTGTGTGCATGTGTCTCACTCGAGGTGTGTGTCTATGGGCTGTCTGGGACCTCCCACCCACGCCTCAGACTTAAGTTTCTGCCCTGGTAAATGTAACCCCGGGGTGAGGATCCGAGTGGCGGATCTTTTTCTGTCTGCTGCTCTTTAAAAAACACGTGTCAAGAATGCAAACAACAGCGGCACTGTGCTTACGTATATATATACAGTACCTACCGCCATTCCTCCCATTTATCATCATGGTCTTCATCTGAGAAGAGGATATTTTATGTCCTTTATTTTTTAAATGTATAAGCCATAAACTGATTTATCGATGTTAAAAAAAAAAAAAAAAAAACAGGACCATTCGTGGTCCGTTTGTCCATGCATTTTATGGTCTACTCAGTCTCACGTGAACACACCAGACAGTTTATAAGTTAGATATTCGATGTTCATTTTAGCGTATCCGCCTCCTTCCTATACAAACCCATTATAACTTAAAACTCCATTTTAACCATGACAGATTATTCTAAAACAACAACAAACAATACGTGAGAGGGCCGTGGAATTTAATTTACAGTTTTCATTTATTTTTAACATATTGGAGGTGAGGTGGAGTTAAGATTCAAATCTATTTAAACAAACACAGACTTTGTACTCACTAACGTGGCCTACATTACTATTCTCATGTCTAACTTCGCTCGAGGCCTCATTTTATACTTGAATTGAAAAGTGTAAAAAAGAAAAATAGTAATAAAAACACTTAAACATGTTCTCCTCAGACCTTGCCTCTGGACTATTTTATTTTTAGTCCAGAGTGCAGAGCAGTGTGAAGCAGGAGTACTGTTGAACTGTGTGTGTGTGTGTGTGTGTGTGTGTGTGTGTGTGTGTGTGTGTGTGTGTGTGCGTGTGCGTGCGTGTGTGTGTGTGTGTGTGTGTGTGTGTGTGCGTGTGTGCGCGTGTGTGGCCTTTTGGAAGCTCAGGAGGAAAAAGGTTTAGTGTCTGTTTATTTAACTTTGGAAGTGTAAAGTAGAGGTCCATTTTTACACTTTTCATCGACCGTTTATAAACCTCATGGACCGACCAGGGGTGGGTAAGTGGGCCCCCCAGGAGGTGGGTAAGTGGGCCCCCCAGGAGGTGGGTGGGCCCCCAAGGGTTCTGGGTGGGCCTCAGGGTTCTGTACTTGGCCGTCTCCTTTATTTTTCCCTCTACACCAGGAGTTTTCAACCTTCTTCATCCCAGGGCCCACCATTTATTCAGCATTTGAGCCACGGACCACCAATTGAGGATATTTTTAGACCCACAGACCCCAAAACTAAAGATTTCTTTTGCTTCTGTCCATGACCATTGATCTTCTAGTTGTGTGGATTTGGACTAATTCACATGATGCATATTTTAACTCTTGAGAGTGTAAAAATGAAACCAAATGGACCCGCCAGGGTCCATTTGGTTTCATTTTTACACTCTCAAGTGTTACATTTGGTTAAACAACTTAGCCGGGGACCACCTGGAACCCTCTCAAGGACCACTGGTGGTCCCCGGACCACCTGTTGAAAAACCCCTGCTCTACACCAGATAGTTAGACAGAAAACCCAACCTGTCACATCCATGTGAGCTTGTAGATCAGCTATTTTTCGCTATTGTCACTCACAACATCAATTATGTGTATTTTTGGTCAGACATATGGAGCTGTAGCTCTGGCATGCTGAAAGGCCTGTTTAAAAGGATGCCAGGGACTTGCATTTTTTAAGGGAGGGAGTCAGGGCATTCCACACTTGGCTGGCAATGCTATAGAAGGAGAATTCTTGCTCCATGTTTGTTTTTGAAGGTTGGTCGTACCAGAGCCTTCTAGTGGGAGAGTTAGGATATTCCCGTTCACTCCTATTTGCCAGGCCGCTCGCCTGCTGGAGGAGCCCTGTGAGTCCACTCTGAAGCCCGAAGTCGATGAAATGAACGGGATTTAACTCATTCACTGCGATCGGATCTTCTTTGTTTTCTCCCCATTGCCACGGCTCAAACCAGTTCGATCGGTAAAAAACCCTTATTTTGAAGCTCAGATCTCCTAAACAGGATGTGCTGTTTCTGTTATGCTGTGTCTGTTGTCTTGTCTAATCGGTCATCTGGCGATCTGCCCAAAAACATCCGGGTCACAAGTCAGGAAGAGCTGTGTAGCCCTGGCTGATTTACCCATGCGCTCACGACATTGAGGGGGCAAACCGGAGGAGAGCCGTTTGAATGGATTGGATTGAATGAATGTGAATGGGACAAAAAAAAAGTTGTCCCCAATTCTGTCCCAAATGAAAGTCAGCAACGGGATCATCATCAGACGATGCGCTCGGACTAATAGTTGGATTAAAGAATGAAATCTACATTTCGTCTTGATACGCGCCGTCCGCGTGACCGGCGGTGGGGTTCTAACGGGAAATCCACGAGCAGCTCGAGGACGGCGTGGAAACTATTAATAGGGACCAGCAAAGCTCGCGATACGTCTCACGAGACTGTAGGAGTAGTGAGCGTTATCATGAGCGTTATGCTCAGATAGGACTCAAAGAGGCTCTGTATAGTCACGCTCCGCTCTGCTTCCGGCCTCTGCTTCCGGGTACACGGATATCCTAACTCTCCCACTAGAAGGCTCTGGGTCGTGCCAGCTATTTCCCTCTTCCTCTCGTGTTCTGGCTGTGAGGGGCGCTCACTTTCTTTTAGGTATTTTGTCATGCGTCTGCACCGGGCAATTTGTAAATTTAATCTGCAGTCCCGATCGGCGCTATAGCTATCATCACTTTTAGCTGTTGAAAACCAGCAGATCTACAAGCTTGTAGTGCGCTATGAGCTTGTAGGTCTGCTATTTAAAAAAAAAAAAAGAAATCCTGAAATTGTGGCAGAAACTCATTGAATATACAGGTCACAGCAAACGTTTTTAACTCAAATATGTTGCTTCTGGGTGGTCCTTGGAATGAGATATTTTCAGAAGTGCGGCGGCGGTCATATACAGATGATTTTGGGGGGTCCTTGACATGAAATATCGAGGATCACTGACAGAAAATGTTTTTTTTTCCCTCTCTTCAGAAAACTAGATTCAGAAGATGTTTTGTAGAATCAGTTCAAATTGGGATACTTTAAAAAACAAAAGAAAACAGACTCTACCAATACCATCAGAAATACAGACGTGGGATTAGAACACTTTTCTTCCAACTAAAACAAAACAACAAGTGCAAATCTCCCCACAGTAGTGGGCTGAATGTTCTCTATCAACCCACTGGGGTGTCGGTTTCTACCCTCCACCATGGCAACCAAAACACATTTACAGAACAGCTTTTAGTCATAAGGCTCCGTTTTCATCAGACCCTGAAACTTTGGGGAATCATTTGCAGTGGGCGAAATGAAAAATAATAGTTCTGTTTTCTCTGTCTGTGTATTTACCTCTCATGAAGATGGTGCAGATTGGCATTTTCACTTTTACTCAGTGTAGAGTGCTCAAATTCTACCCAAACCCGACCAGGCCCGACCCGAACCGACATGGTAGGGTCGGGTTGGGCCTAAAAACTATGCTAATTGGTCGGGCCGGTGCTGGGCTTTGGGCCTGATCAGTTAGGGCCCACTTAGGGGCCGGGCCTCAATTTTCAGGCCCGTTGAGAACTCTAGTGTGAGGTTATGGACTAGTCATTTTAGTAATAGTATTTTTTTCAGATAGTAATGGTAAAGACAGGCAGAGAAGAAGAGGGATCATGGGTTTAGTGTGGGCTGAAAATGGAGCTCTGTAATCTGTTTGAATGGTTTTCATGTATAGTTTCAGTCGGTGAAAAAGGCCAGTGGTACTGTAGTTTTGGTGGCAGCGAGGTATAGTTCAATTTATGGAAGAAATGAACTGCCTTTTATTTCATCTCTATTATTCTAAGGACCAGAAGTATTTAAGCTCAGCCAGACTTATCTAAGTAGGGTAATTGCATATTAGACACAGCATTGTAGGCCAGACAATAATGTCCTGTTGGACAATGACTTTATCACCAGTGGGAGCTCAGCTCTTTATTTCTCCTTACATAAAAATACCATCATAGGTACAGTATGGAACAATTCAACCTTTTTTCATACCAGGGCCCACTATTTATACTGCATTTTAGCCACAGAGGACCACCATTTGATGTTGAGTTTAGTCTCTCGGACCCTGAAACTAAGGATTTTCAAGTTCTTTTGTCCACAATTTACAAATTTACACACAATTTTCATAGACAATTTAGGAGAGATAACTGGCAAAACGTTGGTCAAAGTAACAATTATTTCATTTATTAAGTAATTCAGATATTTAAATCTAATTTAACTCTTGAGAGCGTAAGAGTAAAACCAAATGGACCCGCAAGGGTCCATTTGGTTTTACTCTTACGCTCTCAGGATGGACCCGTGAATGCACCCGTGAGGGTCCATTTGGTATCATTTCACGTTCTCAAGGATTACAGGTATATAGGGTCCATTTGGTTACCAACTGTCCATCATTTAGCTGGGGGACCACTGGTTGAAAACCCCAGCAAAGGTTCCATAATGGTTCTGACTCTTGTCGGATCGTAAAGGTCCTTTTTAGCGTCCGTGCCGTGCGATTAATTCACATTAATTTTAAAGCGGCTGCGTAATGTGTCAGCAGCACATCCACTCCACCGTGATAAAGCAGCGTCATTACTTATTATTATTATTTTATTTTTCTCCCAAACGGGGTCCATATTTCACTGTGTAAAAGACCTTCACGAATGAGTCGTCATCAGATTAATAGTTCATTGTGAAACAAGATGCCTCTTTTTTTTTTTCCAGGTTGTTTTTTTTTTTTTCGTATACGACGTTTAAAGGAGCATTCAGTGGGAAAACCACTGAGAAGATGTGCACATGCACACGCTCACAGTGGGGGGGGGGGGGGGTCCAACAGCACGTATAAACCCATTTTCGTCACATGCTAAACTTCTTATCCCTAATTTGTTTGCTTTTTTTTTTTTTTTACTATTTTGAAAAACCTTTTGGCATAGTTCCACATTTACAATCTATTGACACATCATGAGCTTGTAGATTGGCAATTTAACAAATGAAAAATGTTTGTTTTTAATAGTTTAAAATCTAGGCCTATATGCATGGCCCACCTCCGCTCACACCCCACCGATTGGACGAAAGGCTTTTCCCCCAAAGCCTCAAGCTGAAACTTAGGGTGTTTCTGAGAGTGTTCCCTTTAAGTTTAAACCACTGTCTATACTTTTAATTCAGGTTCCAAACGGAGTGTTCTAATGGCCTCATGGCTCAGTCTCCTCACTCGGAGAATCCTCGTTCTCCCGTGTGGAGCGTTCTCTGAAGTCCTGTCCTCTGGCGAGTTTAGCGTCAGATAAAAGCTCTACGTGATCGGCGGCGGCGGTGTTAGAGCGCGGGCAAAGGGAGAGGACAAACGGAATTTCTGGACCTTTGATCATCTCCGTCGTGGCTTTATTTCACTATCATTTCATCTTTTTGGAGGAGGAAAAACAGCCGCAGAGGAAGAGGAGAAAGAGGGGGATCAGGGGCGGATCTAGGCATGGGCATGGGGGGGGGCAATGCCCCCCTACCCTAAATGCCCTGACTTCCCCACCAAACATGATGGCATGCAAAACAACCCACATTTCAAAGATATTCCAAATTAAAGTGCTTATAATTAAAATGACCCACATTTCAAAGATATTTCAAATTAAAGGGCTTATATTTAAAATGATTTGAAACACTACTACTGCTACTAACTAACTACAGCTGTGTCACCACTAAACCAACAGCATTTCATCATTGAAAACAGAAAACTCTCTGAGTCAGACCTTTAGCTTTATGCATGCTGCATGTCTGTTGCAACTTCAACAACAACTGATGTTATTATTGATGTTTTACTTGACTAATAAAAGTCCTGTAACCGAAAATGGTATGGGTGCGGCTTCATCGCACGTGGCGCAAAACGACACGAGCGAGGAGGCCGCACCCATACCATTTTCTCCTGCCCCCCCAATTGGGAAATATTACATCCGGGACTCAGGGGGATGTGTACGTCGTGATCATCACGCCGTGGTTCAAGATTCTTGTTCTTCTACTGGAAACGGCCAATAACGCTTGACCGATGATGACCTTTTTGAGACGTGTAATTGTCGCGTCGATCCGTCGCGGACAATTTTCCAGCGAGTGTTTTTCCTTTCGACCTTTTGGAGCGCTTGTTGTCGCTCCTCTTACGATGACGAGGGCGTGCCGCTCGGGCATATGTCAAACAGTGCGTTGCCCCGCACTCGTCGAGTGGACGACGTTGCGACCCTCTCCAGTGAAACGCCGGCTAATTGGGCCGGTCTGATCTCGGCTAAACGGCGTCGGAGGACTCTCGACGGTCCTGGAGAGATTGTTCCTCGTTGTCGCCGCCACCGCGAGGAACTCGTGCGGACTGCAGAGCATATTGAGAAATCCAACATGCACGCAGGCGCCGTGCTGCGTAACGGGCCCCACGCCGTGGAAAACGGCTTCGTTTTAAAGGGGAGATAACATGAAATTCAACTTTTTCATTTTTCTAGTGTTTTTGGTGCTCCCATGTGTGTGTTTTCTATCACCACAAATTATCTAGTTTGAACAACCAGTCTTTCATATCATAGAGGAGCTTTAATGTAAATTGCTCTCAGGAACAGCTGGTTTGGTTTTGGCCTCATAATGATGTCATCAATGCATCCTGCTTTGTATAATTCCTGCTCTCCTTCAGTCTTCAGTTGCAAATTTGCATTTCCACTTTGATTAATGTCCACTATTGTTGACAAGGAATTTAAACAAGCCTGGTTTTATCTAACATCAGTATTATAGTGACTCTACTATAAAATATCCTGCATATCAGCGCCCCCACCACCTCAGGACATTGTGGTACTGCAGCTAAACTGTCCATAAATAAATGCCAAGGACTTTATATCAGTGGTGATTGAGGCTCAAACCATTAGAAAGTACAATATGATATTAAGCATTAAAAGCAATATTAGGAATCTCTGTTATTTGTGCTTTAATTGTGTTTACTGTATTTATATGCCTGCAACACTTTGGCAGAGATTTTTTTTTAAATCATGCCCCTGCGTGTGTTAAGTGTGTCCAGTGCCTCTTAATTGACAGTAATTGGCTTAAATTAAAAGCATGTGTTTGTGCACGCACACACGCTAGGTGTGAAAATATGCGAATGAAGCAATCTTGACCCTGGGCTGCTCTTCTGTTGCTGTTTCTCATTTTGTTTATTTGATGGATTGTGTTTTCCTAAAGGACAACTTCACCACTTGTTCATGATGAAATACCAATATTTTTTTTCCCGACTGTGGGCAGTTCAGAAACCCGTCTGGGAAACAGCAGGCATTCTGCTACAGACTTTCTAGACAATTTCCCGAAACGGAAATGGAACCCATCGCGTTTATAAAATAATATATTTTATCATGAACATTATGGGACCAATTATATGAAGACCTGTTGTGAAGTGGTCCAATTAGGAAGTTCAAAAACAGGCTCGAAACTGATATACTGGACAGTGAGAGAGGAGGAGATGGGAGCGAGGGACGGACAGACAGACAGACAGACAGACAGACAGACAGACAGACAGACAGACAGACAGACAGACAGAGATGTGGTGTTTAAGACTGTAATTCATGCCTCATTTATGCTCCAACAGTGTTGTGCAGGCAAAATATAGTCACTGGAGCTGTAGAAAATAAGTGAAATTTGTCACTTTTTTCCCAATACCACTTCTCCCACCATCAGAAGAGAATCTGTGGTACAACAACATCATTTCCACCATGTCCATGCATGCATGCTCATCATACACTTGTTTTGCATAGAAGCGTTGCTCTAACTGGTACTGTATGGACATAAACAAGATCTGCAGAGCTCACAGAACCGCATCAGAACTACAGCCAATTCCAATTCGGGTCTCGGCATTGTGTGGCTTGAATTTTCACTCCCTCACTTTTTTTTTTTTCGCACTCCTCTCTCTCTCCCTCCCTCCCTCCCTCTCCCTCTCTCTCTCTCTCTCTCTCTCTCTCTCTCTCTCTCTCTCTCTCTCTCTCTCTCTCTCTCTCTCTCTCCCTCTCTCTCTCTCTCTCTCTCTCTCTCTCTCTCTCTCTCTCTCTCCTCCATTGACTTTTCTCTGTTCTGGTGTAGTTTTTAGTCTTGCCCCGGCTGTGAGCCAGCTGGGACTGGAGGGTTCAGGAACATTTTATTTTAAACTGTGAAAAGGACATGATGACGGCAAACAGCAGCAGCATATTATACAGTAGTTCAAGAGTTTTTAAATTGTATATTTTAAACATCTGAATTACTTTACTTACTTTACTTTCAAGAATCTATGCAATTAGAAAATGTAGAAGAATTGCTATTTTGACCAACACTTTGCTAGTTTATCTCTCCTAAGTTGTGGATATTGTGGAATTGTGTCTCCGAGATACTAGACATAAATATCTAACGGTGTTCCACTCCTCTGCGGCTGCAGAATAAATATTGGCCTGGTATGAAACTGGTTGCATAGATCAGGGGTTTTCAACCTTTTCCATGCCTATCCTGCCTATCCTTAATCATATTGCAGGCTGTCTGGCACTTTTGGAACCACATGGACCATGTCCATTCCAGATCGTTTTGTTCCATTTGTACTCTCAGTTCCTAGCCCCCTAGTGGCAACAAATAAAACTTCTATAACTAAGATTACCTTCTTACAGTTAAGTTGACATGCTTTGAAAAATAAACGAAATAAATATTATAAAAACTTGGGGTAGCAGATATAAATAGCATTAAATAGGGGGCATTAGCCTATGCATGTCAAACTGGGCACCCTTCAAATTAAAATCACCAGAATCACTGCTATCACTGTCATACAAACAAGTGGGTTTTGCCCTGAAAATTAATTTATTTTCACTCTCAAGAATTAAAGATCTAGGAGGGTCCCTTTGGTTATTAACTCTGCATAATTTAGCAGGAGATCACCTGAAACCTCTCAAGGACCATTGGTGGTCCCAGGACCATTAGTTGAGAACCTGTTCTACCAGTAAATTAAGATATTTCACTTTCAAGATTTATTTTGGTTATTTTGGTTATTTTATCAACTAAGCCTAAGGCTTATGTAAATACCCCAAACAGTTGCTTGAGTCACTCAGTTTTTATTTGTTTGATATGAAGGGGACAGGGCAGCTAAAACGAATATTAACTTAACTTAAAAACTGTGTCCGGGGTGTTCACAAAAGCCTAAGTAGATGTTAAAATGACCAAACCTTTTTTGGAAGTGAAATGTCCTTTTAATTAATTAATGAAAAAATAAAACCTCAAATTTTCGCGCGCATGGACTCGGCCCCCGGCTTGGTACCGCCTTCAAAATACGGCCCTCGAGCAAAATTAATTGAGGAACCCTGCTCTACAGCATCGGGACATCCCTATTTCTATAAAACCTAGATGTACTCAACATGTCAGGGTTCACAGCGCAACTCTATGGATTCACAACGCCACTCTATGGACTTACAAGTAGGACTAGATGTAAATCTGCAGCCCTCCTGGGGGTTGAGTGATTCTACTGGAACATGTGAAGGATTGACTGGATGACAGAGAGTAAGTGTCAGATAATTACCCAGCGGGAGGAGGTCAGAGTGGCACTGTGACACACACACACACACACACACACGCACGCACGCGCACACGCAGACACACATGCACAGACACACACACGCACGCACGCACGCGCACACACACATGCACACACACACATGCACACGCACACACACACACACACACACACATACACGCGCACACACGCGCATAGACACACATGCACACACACGCACGCACACATACACACACACACACCCCAAATGACATGAGATTTCTAAGGTTGATTTATTTGGCTAAATTCGGCTAAATTTATTCGGCTAAATGTGTTTTGGATGCATTTCTAGAAAAAAATATTTTTTAGGCCTAGTGCAGTGGTTTTCAAACATTTTAATACCAGAGCCCAATATTTATTCTGTATTTTAGCCACGGAGGATAACCATTTGATGTTACGTTTAGTCTCTCGGACCCTGAAACTAAGGATTTTCAGGTTTGTGTGTCCACAATTTAGGAGAGGGCAAAATGTTGGTCAAAATAACAATTCTTACATTTTGTAACTGGGTAGATTCCTTAAATATCACACCTGTGTGAAATGAAGTGCTGCGTGTGTGGCTACAGTATAGTAAAACACACTTTAGAATAATTGGGGCTATAAGCCTGCATGGCGCCTGGCTGCGTGGAGTCGGAATGGAACGTCCCATTGTGCTTGTTTCTCTGAACATGGCAACATCAACATGACTCCACGCATGCAGGCAGGGACACAGGCAGGCTGCACGTCCCATTGTGCTTGTTTCTCTGAACATGGCAACATCAACATGACTCCACGCATGCAGGCAGGGACACAGGCAGGCAGGGACGGACACACACAGAGACACACACATAGAGACACACACACACACACACACCTTGTACATCGTCTAAAGGAAGTGCTTGGCAGCACTTCAAAAATTAAGTAATTCAGATGTTTAAATATAATTTAACTTACGGGTCCCTTACCAAATGGGTACATTTGGTTTCAATTCATTTCAGCTACAGTTCTATAAGGGTGCATTTGGTTACATCATTTAGCTGCATGGGGACCACCTGGAAACCTCTCAAGGACCACTGGTTGAAAACCTCTGGAGTAAATCTAGAAGTTGATTTAGTCGGCTAAATTGTGTTTTGGCAGGCCGTCATGCAGTTTTTAAAAAAATATATTTTCTTATTTTCTTAGAGGCCTAGTGTATGTGTGTGTATGATATGGAGGAGTGTGAGAACAGCACTGATGACAGGAGCCTGAATCATATTCCAACAGATTCAAGGGCTTTTTTTCTGCGGAGAAATGAGATAGTGGTTAATGTCAAGGCAATTATGTTTATGCACTGTCAAATGGTTTAATCTAGTTGAATAGCTCTGCTATAGCAGCAGCACGCTGCACACCCCTCTCTCTCACACACGCACGCACGCACGCACACACGCACGCACACGCACGCACGCACGCACGCACACACACACGCACACACACGCACGCACACACACACACACACACACACACACACACACACACACACACACACACACACACACACACACACTCTCACTCACACTCGCGCGCACACACAGTACATACAGTACACACACTCACGCACACGCGCACACACACACACACACACACACACACACACACACACACACACACACACACACACACACACACACACACACCACACACACACACACACACACATGAACACAGTAGGGAAGCAGTGATACTGATTTTCTCATTTCTGATCCAATTTCTTCTACGCAAAGATTTAATTCCAATTGACAATTAATGGATGTCATAATGTCTGAGCTAATAGACGAGACATGTTGCATCATGAATAAATAAAACAAAGGGGGGGGGGGGGGGTGTGTGAAATAGTGCTGTAGCTTTATGCAGAGAGCGCAGGATGGACTGTAGTAAAGATTAAATAGCATTAAATAACATTAAATTATGCGACGTATCAGAGGTTTAGATGTGAATATACCATCCATACCCACAACAAGAGATATTTCAATTGAAGCAAAACCAAAACAACGTGGCCTCTGATTGGCTGATTGTCTCCAGGCGATATGCAGTGTTTTGTCAGTCATCGTCGTCCAGGGGCGGATGTAAGATTTAACAATTGGGGGGGGGGGGCATGCATAAAGCTAAAGGTCTGACTCAGAGAGTGTTTCAAATCATTTTAAATATAGGCACTCTGAAATATGCCATCATGTTTGTTGGGGCAGTCAGGGCATTTAGGGGGGCATTGCCCCCCCCATGCCCATACCTAGATCTGCCCCTGCTGGGCTGTGTTTTTCTAAACGTATGATCAGTCATGCAGGAGACATCCTCCACCGTGAACTGTCTTACACACACACACACACACACACACACACACACACACACACACCACACACACACACACACACACACACACACACACACACACACACACACACACACACACAGGGGTTGACACTAAGGTCTCGGAGGCACTTGCCCATCGGGCAAGTGCATGTCAGGTTCTACTTGCCCTCAGCTCAT
Source organism: Benthosema pterotum (assembly GCA_039105355.1). Lineage (NCBI taxonomy): Eukaryota > Metazoa > Chordata > Actinopteri > Myctophiformes > Myctophidae > Benthosema > Benthosema pterotum. The sequence goes on along the minus strand of CM076976.1, from coordinate 48,226,527 downwards.
GGTCACTTGCCCCCCAAAAATATATTGTAAATTTTGCAGATGTAACTCTCGAGAACGTAAAAATGAAACCAAATGGACCCTTGCGGGTCCATTTGGTTTCATTTTTACACTCTCAAGAGTTAAAATTCATCATCTTAATTAGCCCAGGTCTACACAACTAGAGAATGTAGAAGATTAATGGTCATTTTGATGTGTATGTTAATTTGTTAACCAAATCCAGCCTGGAATTGTGGATAGCTAAAAAGCAGGGAAAGACACAGAGGCAGAGTGCAATGATTGCCTTCAAGACAAATATATCTTGTGTTATAGTGCACTAAGTTGCACACTTGCCCGATCGGGCAACCAGGTAGCAGTCTTCCGGGCAAGGGGGCAAGTGTTAGTGTCAAGCCCTGCACACACACACCACACACACACACAACACACACACACACACACACACACAACAACACACACACACACACACACACACACACACACCACACACACACACACACACATGACACACACATGACACACACACACACACACACACATGACACACGCATGACACATGCACGACATCCAGGGACCACCATTTATTCAGGATTTGAGCCACGGACCACCATTTGAGGATATTTTAGCCCCACAGACCCCCAAATCTTGCTTTTGTCCACAATTCCAGTCTGGATTTGGGAAACAAAACAAGCAAAACATACATTCCAAAATGGCTAATTCAGATGATGAATATTTTAACTCTTGAGAGTGTAAAAATGAAACCAAATGGACCCAGGTTTCATTTTTACGTTCTCAAGAGTTACATCTGGTTAACCAACTTAACAACCCTCTCAAGGACCACTGGTAGTCCCCTGACCACTGGTTGAAAACCCCTGTTTTATGACTACATTTCTGTCAAAAATAATGTGGGGTAAAAAAAATAAATAAAAATACTGCGTCTCTGGTATTGTTCAGGGGGTCGGGTCAAAAGGCGGGCCGTGTCCGCCCCCCCAGGGGGCCGTAGTTTGGGGACCACTGCTATATACAGTGTATATTCTTTGTTAGTGCTGTCTCTGTTGGCTTTCTATAACAGACAGCAGGGGCGGATTGGCCATCTGGAGTACAGGGAGTTTTCCCGGTGGCCTGCGCCACTTAGTGGCCTGGAAAAGTCCAGGGCAGGCCAGGGCGCCAGGCCCAGGCCAGGCAAACTAGTGTTTCTATCCTTCAAAAAAGAAAAGGTGTCCTACACCAGAGCCTTCAAGTAGGAGAGTTGCCATATTCCCGTTCACTCCTGTGCGCCAGGGCACTGCCTCGCGCTGCTGGAGGCAGTGTTGCCAACTGACAAGATCCAAAATGCACTAATGGCACTTCCTGGCAAAGGCACTTCCTGGCAAAGGCAAAATTGTCCCGGTGGGAAAATATGTGCCAATCCGCCCCTGACAGACAGTCAGCCATCATTCTGCATACAGATCCACAGTGATGGGAACACGCATGTGACATATATAGGGACGTGCTTTTGGTGTATTTGGAGTATACACACACCTGCGCATGTGCCCGTCTGCCTGTCTGCCCCCCCCCCCCCCCCCCATCACAAACACACGCACACACGCACGCACACACACACACACACACACACACACACACACACACACACACACACACACACACACACACACACACTCTATATAGGTGTATAGCGGTGGTGTTGCATTGAATACAGTGGAATCACATTATTTGCTGATGTATGGCTTTTAGCCTGAAGGCTCTGGATGCTGCTGCTGCTGTTGCAGGGGCGGATTGGCCATCTGGAGTACAGGGAGTTTTCCCGGTGGCCTGCGCCACCTAGTGGCCTGGACAAGATCAAAAATGCACTAGTGGCACTTCCAAAATGCACTACAATGTGCTAGATGCTCGCCTGGAACATACAGATCAAAATGACCATTAATCTTCTACATTCTCTAGTTGTGTAGACTAAGTTGGGCTAATTCACATGATGAATATTTTAACTCTTGAGGGTGTAAAATGAAACCAAATGGACCCGCAAGGGTCCATTTGGTTTCATTTTTACGCTCTCAAAGAGTTACATCTGGTTAACCAGCTGCCCCCCAGGGTGGCCTGGCAAAGGCAAAATTGTCCCGGTGGGAAAATATGTGCCAATCCGCCCCTGCGCTGCTGCTGCTGCTGCTGCTGCTGCTGCTGCTGCTGCTGCTCCTGGTTTCTGTATTTCCTCCTGCTGCTTCATCAAAGCTCACAGGGAGATGAAACAGCCAGTGCATGGGGGCGTGAGGGACGGCGGCACGGCGCCTTTGTCTTCCATGTTGACATTTAATCAGTCCAACGTAGAGACAGACAGAGAGAGAGAGAGAGAGAGAGAGAGACAGAGACAGAGACAGAGACAGAGACAGAGACAGAGAGAGAGGCTGTCTGCATCAGAAATCACTCACTATGCTAAAGGTACATTCCAGCACCTGTCTCTCTCTCTCTCTCTCTCTCTCTCTCTCTCTCTCTCTCTCTCTCTCTCTCTCTCTCTCTCTCTCTCTCTCTCTCTCTCTCTCTCTCTCTCTCTCTCTCTCACTCTTCCTTATTTGCAGGGTTTTTAGTAAGGTTAAAAATAGCTTGGAGATATAGCTTGCACAGCGTTGGTTTTTGTGCGGTGCAGACGGTAGGAGGTATACTGTAGGAGTTATGGATGGATGGAGCAGTTCTGCTGCGCTAAGCCTTTATGTTTTATTTCCTCAGCAGGGGTTGACACTAAGGTCTCCGAGGCACTTGCCCATCGGGCAAGTGAAAGTCAGGTTCTACTTGCCCTCAGGTCATGGTCACTTGCCCCCCAAAAATATATTGTAAATTTTGCATTTAAGTTTACTTCCTACTTGGGTGCTTTAAACCAGGGGTTTTCAACAGAGAGGGTTCCAGGTGGTCCCCAGTTAAGTTGGTTAACCAGATGTAACTCTTGAGAATGTAAAAATGAAACCAAATGGACCCTTGCGGGTCCATTTGGTTTCATTTTTACACTCTCAAGAGTTAAAATTCATCATAATTAGCCCAGGTCTACACAACTAGAGAATGTAGAAGATTAGGTCATTTTGATGTGTATGTTAATTTGCCTGTTTTGTTTCCCAAATCCAGCCTGGAATTGTGGATATCTAGAAAGCAGGGAAAGACACAGAGGCAGAGTGCAATGACTGCCTTCAAGACAAATTTATCTTGTGTTGTGTTATAGTGCACTAAGTTGCACACTTGCCCGATCGGGCAACCAAGTAGCAGTCTTCACTTGCCCCTAGTGTTGTAGTTCTCGAGACATTGTCTCGTCTCGAGGCCAGTCTCAAGACAAATTTTCATTGTCTCTGTCTTGTTTTTGTCTTGCTTTGTTTTGTCTTGGTCTTGTCTCGATCTTGCGAATCTCCACTTAATTTGTCTTGTGGTCTCGTCTTGTTCTCGTATAATTTTGTCTTGGTCTTGTCTCGACCATTGCATGCATTAATTGACTGATTCATCTCAAAACCCAAAACATCACAAACAGCTATCTATGTTTTTTATGTGTCTTATGGATAGTTGTGTGTGTGCCTAGTTCAGATTTTTTGAAGCTGAGCTGTATGAAATAGTGTTCATTAATATAGTGGTGTCAACTGTATTAATTGATGTCCAGAGTTCCGTGGTGGGAGTTCTTCTAGACAGTGGCCTTGTGGTTAGAGTGTTCGATTCCCGGCCGGGTCATACCAAAGACTGTAAAAATGGGACCACAATGCCTCCCTGCTTGGCACTCAGCATCAAAGGGATGGATTGGGGGTCAAATCAACTAATGATTCCCGAGTGCGGCGCACGCTGCAGCTCACCGCTCCAAGAGATGGCGGAGAACTAATTTCACTCAAAAGCGGAGAACTAATTTCACTGCGGTAACGTGAGTGACTAATCTGACGACTTTGACTCTCTGGTTCATGGTGAAATAAGACATGGTTCTGGTCATTTTGTGGGGTTCACTGGGGCCATGATGCAGTAAAAGTAAAATAATCCCAATACAAAATGCAATTTGTATTGGTGACCTATTTCTAAAATATTAGCACATCCTTCATTCATTTTTTACCCCTCTATCACAGGGAACTATGTTTTTTGTGTCCATATCACTGGGGCTACACAGTAAACATGATTTAACTCAAGGGTTAAAATATTCATCATGTGAATTAGCCCAAGTCTACACAACTAGAGAACTAGTAGAAGATTAATGGTCATTTTGATCTGTATGTTGGACTGTTTTGCTTCCCAAATCCAGCCTAATTGTGGACAAAAGCAAAAGAAATCTTTACCTTTGGGGTCGTGGGGCCAAAATGTCATCAGATGGTGGTCCTCTGTGGCTTAAATGATGAATAAGTAGTGGTCCCTGGAATAAAAAAAAAACACTGCACTAAAAAAACCCTGGTCCAAACCCAGCGATGAGGCTGAGACTGAACTGGAGTCTGATAATCAGGCTACTAAAGCATCACAGGTGACGGGGGCGGATCTAGGCATGGGCATGAGGGGGGTGGGGGGTAGCCTGATTGTCAGACTCTGAACCATGGCAGAGTCTGAGTGGGCGGGGCCTGTGGGCTGAACCCAGGCTAGGTGGGGGGTGGGGCAATGCCTAGCCTGGCCCCCGCCCTAGCCCACCCCAGCTACGTCATCACAATGAATTGTGCTTCCAGATGGGTCTGGTCTCATTACAACTCACTCGATCCCACCTCACGTCTCCTGTATGCGCTCCTGATTGGTGCGCTGATGGCTAGTGATTGGTTAGCGCATACCTGGGCATTATGCGGCCCGGGGGCCAAATGCGGCCCTTTGGCTGACTCTGAACGGCCCTGAAAGGGTACAATGGTTTTCAACCAGTGGTCTGGGGACCACCTGTGGTTCTTGAGAGTTCCAGTTAAATATGGAAGATGTAACTCTTTGAGAGCGCAAAAATGAAACCAAATGGACCCTTGCTGGTCCATTTGGTTCCATGTTTACACTCTCAAGAGTTAAAATATTCATCTGAATTAGTCAGAGAATGTAAAAGAATGGTCATTTTTGATCTACATTTGCCTGTTGCCTTGTTTGTGAAATCCAGCCTGAAATTGTGGAGAAAAGCAAAATAAATCTTTAGTTTTGGATATGTGGGGCTAAAATGTCATCAAATGGTGGTCTGCGTCTCACATACTGAATAAATTGAGGGGCCTGGTGTAAAAATGGTCTGTCTTACTCTTACTTTTATCTTAAATTAAATTACGCAGACTTAGGGTTCAGCCCTTTGTCTTGGCCCTCCACAATATTTTATGTATCTCATTTGGCCCCTTGGGAAAAATAATTGCCCACCCTGAGTTAGAGAATGTAAGAGAATGGTCATTTTTGTTATCCTGTTTTGTTTTCCAAATACAGCCTGGAATTGTGGACAAAAACAAAAGAAATCTTGAAGAAAGTTTTGCGATCTGTGGGGCTAAAATGTCATCAAACTGTGGTCCGTGGCTGAAATACTGAATGAATAGTGGGCCCTGGGGTCAAAATGGTCTTACTCTTACTTTTATCTTGAAATTAAATTAATATTACGCAGACTTTAGTTCAGCCTTTAGTCTCTTGGTCCTCCACAATATTTTATGTATCTCACTTGGCCCCTTGGGGAAAATAATTGCCCACCCTGCCCTGGGTTAGCGGAATCTGCCTGTCAAACAGACAGCCTACGTCACGGTAAAGAGATTCCAATCAGAGAGTCCCAGACTCTCCTTCGTGGAGAGTTTGGCAAGAGCCAGGCAAGGCAATGCCCCCCTAAATGCCCCCAGCCTGCCCCACCAAACACGACGGCATGCGAAACAACCCAAGATATTTCAAATTAAAGTGCCTATATTTAAAATGATGTGAAACACTACTACTACTGCTACTAACTAACTACAGCTGTGTCACCACTAAACCAACAGCATTTCATCGTTGAAAACAGAAAACTCTCTGAGTCAGACCTTTAGCTTTATGCATGCTGCGTGTCTGTTGCAACTTCAACAACAACTGGTGTTATTATTGATGCTTTACTTGCCTAATAAAAGTCCTGTAACCGAAAATGGTATGGGTGCGACCTCATCGCCCGTGGCGCGAAGCGACACGGGCGATGAGGTCGCACCCATACCATTTTCTCCTGCCCCCCCCCCTTCCCAATTGGGAAATGTTACATCCTCCCCTGCAGGTGACTAAAACGTGATTTTTCTTTTTCTCCCTCCCTTTCTCCTGCAGGTGCCACCATGGAGGACTTCTCTCCAGCGTCTCCATCAGACACCACCGCTGGCCATGCTCTGACCACCACCACCACCTCCACCACCACCTCCGGCTCCTCCGTGGTGGTGGTGGGGGGTCCGGGGGTGAAGGGCGGCGGCGGGGGGCAGCGGGGTCAGGCCAACGCCACGGCGCCCACGGCGGCGGACCCCCGGGACGGCAGGGACCCCTTCGAGGACACCCACGGCGGCGGCGGCGGCACGGCGGTGACGGGCGCCACGGTGCCCGGCCAGGCCCCTCCCACGCCCCGACGCTTCTGTGAGCCCACCCGGAGGCGCACCATCGACTGGCCCCAGACCCACACCGGATCCACCGTGGACAGACCCTGCCCCAAGGGAACCAGAGGTCAGGACTAAGGGTGTGAATCACACCCATCATGGCGATTCGATTCAGTATCGATTTCCTGACCCAACGATTCGATTTTTTTTTTTTCCGATGCTCGATACTCGCCACGTCTGTTTTGCCTACCTCTTTTTCCTCTGCTATGTCAGCCATGACTGTTTCGCCTACTGTTTGTGTGTGTGTGTGTGTGTGTGTGCATGCGGAAAGAGGGTAAAGGAAGCGAGGTAGGAGGACAAAATAGGTTTAGCGCCACCCGCAGCACGGGTGGAGTCTGAATTACGTCCAGGAGCAAATGGATAAAATAGACCAGATATTTTTATTCATTTATTTTTAAACATGAATCGATACTCTTGCGGACGTGTCGATGCATTGTATTGTCGGCTGTTAGATCGACACATCAATGCAAAATCGATTTTCTTTTACATGTCTAGTCAGGGCCACTGGTGTTTTTGTCCACTAACCTTTCAACCTTTTTGATGCCAGGGACCACCTTTTTTTTTCAGAATTTGAGCAACGTACCACCACTTGAGGACATTTTAGCCGCACCGACCCCAGAACTAAAGATTTATTTTGCTTTTGTCCATCTTCTAGTTGTGTAGACTTCAGGGGGGTTTGGGATAAATGGTTTAGCATGTAACGAAAATGGAGCCCTAAGACTATAGACTAAGTCGACTAAGGTTTTTGATATATAGTCGACTGAGACTAGACTAACTAGACTAAATGATTTTCAAAAGACCAAGACAAAGCATTCCTAAGACTAATGCAACTAAGAGACATTTTTATTTAAGTATGTGTGAAAATATCTGCAGTATACATTGCATGTTTCATACTAACAACTAAAAAAATCTATAAACATCTGTGAATCTGTATAACATATATATATATATGTATAACCCTACAATGTATTTGTATGTAAGACTAAACTACCGAGACTAAGACTAAATCATTTCTGACATTTCGTCGACTAAGACTAGACTAAAAACATGAATTTCAGAAGACTAATTGGGACTAAAAGACTAAGACCAAAAAACAGCACTGGTGTGTGAGCATGCATGTGTATGGGGATATAGTTGTTATAGTTCATTTTTACTCAGTAATAAGTTATCCTGATAGCTGTTAGCTGTTGCTAAGTTACAGTTATAATAATAACTTACTTGTGATATCTGGGGTAATTTGTGATATCTGGGGTAATTTGTGGGGTCTGGGATAACTTGTGTCAGGGTTAACTTGTGATATCTGGGGTAACTTGTGATATCTGGGGTAACTTGTGGTATCTGGGGTAACTGGGGTAATCTGGGGTAACTTGTCAGGCCTGAAGGCTACAAAACACTACAGAAGTGCCTGTGGACATTTCTCAGTAACCATGGCAACGGTTTATAAATGTATTTATTTATTTCTAGCTCTAGTACACTGTATGAGAACAGTGCGGTAATAATCACTGTACATACATAGTTTACCCCTAAGCGTCATTAAAATAACTGCTGTAAAATGTCAGACAAATTATTTAAACGTTTGCCATACAGCCAGCGCGCGTCGCGTATGCATTCGATGTGCTGGAGAACATTTATATTTATTAAATATAAAGGAACAATAAATTATAAGTACTAATTTTATTAGCATGAGCTTAATGCAGACAGTCAATCACAGACAGCAGCGTGACAACAACCACACAGCGTACCAGACAGGGGCGGATCTAGGCATGGGCATGGGGGGGCAATGCCCCCCTAAATGCCCAGTCTGCCCCACCGAACATGACACAATGCAAACAACCCACATTTCAAAGATATTTCAGTGCTTATGTTTAAAATGATGTGAAACACTACTACTGCTACTAACTAACTACAGCTGTGTCACCACTAAACCAGCAGCATTTCATCATTGAAAACAGCAAAACTCTCTGAGTCAGACCTTTATCTTTATGCATCCTGCGTGTCTGTTGCAACTTCAACAACAACTGATGTTATTATTGATGCTTATTTTTGCCTAATAAAAGTCCTGTCACTGAAAATGGTATGGGTCGCACATACCATTTTCGCCTGCCCCCCAATTGGGAAATGTTACATCCGCCCCTGGTACCAGGCACACATCTAGCACATGTTAACATTGCAAAACAATTAAAAGACAAACAGCATAGAGACGCATTGTGACAGTGGAATGAGGACGTTTTCACCGCTGGAGGAAACAGCACTCACTCAGTGTTAATAGTATTCGTCAGGGGCGGATCTAGGCATGGGCATGGGGGGGCAATGCCCCCCTAAATACCCAGTCTGCCCCACCAAACACAATTCCATGCAAAACAACCCAAGATATTTCAAATTAAAGTGCTTATATTTAAAATGATTTGAAACACTACTACTGCTACTAACTAACTACAGCTGTGTCACCACTAAACCAACAGCATTTCATCATTGAAAACAGAAAACTCTCTGAGTCAGACCTTTAGCTTTGTGCATGCTGCGTGTCTGTTGCAACTTCAACAACAACTGATGTTATTATTGATGCTTTACTTGACTAATAAAAGTCCTGGAACTGAAAATGGTATGGGGGCGACTTCATCGCCCGTGGCGCGAAGCGCCACGGGCGATGAAGCCGCCCCCCCTACCATTTTCTCTTGCACCTCCAACATGTTCTCTTGCCCCCCCCAAATGGGACATGTTAAATCCGCCCCTGGTATTCGTCGTAATGGAGATAACAGCAGCAGCAATTTGAAGTTTTTGCAACCCCTACGGCCAGAGAAATAATGAAGTGTTGACTACAGAGCGCTGCAGTCCCTGTTCATTTTCCTCGTAGGCTTTTCAAAAACAATTTATATAAAGACGAATACGCCGCGGACAAAGCCGACTCGGGCCGTGATAAGTCAGGACAACAAACACAATGTTTTGGGAGTGGATTAATGATTAAAAGAACAAAAACAAAAGGCCTTGTAACCTGGCAGTTTTTCTCCCTATCTTTTTAATGATTTGTTAGGCTCAAAATATTGTGTTGGTTGTCAAGATTTGTCACGACCCGAGCTGGTCTTGTCCACAGCCTAAAACATTTTAGAATAGTCTCAAGAATGGGATGAGTTAATTAATTTGGAAATCTGATACAGTAATGCAGAGATACAGTAATCTCTTGCTCCAAATGAGGGTGTCCTGACACTGTTCTTTGCACAAATCCAACACAATTTAACCCTGTGTTCATTCAATATACAGTAACACTGTACTGCTAGTTTATTACAACCTTCTGAATAGAGGTCTTCACGGGGGGTCCGAACCCGAAAAAATCCGAGTCCGTCCGAGACCCGACAGTTCCGGTCGGTTCCGGTGGTGTGTTTTATCACAGTCACTCGGACAGGTCGGAATCGGACGTATCCCCGTCGGAAGTCGGACCTGTCAATCATTATGTGCAATACCCGAGACTACAGTGAGACGTATTCTTTCTCTACGTTTTTTTTTTTTTTGCCTTTTTAATGATAATAAAATATTCTATCAACCAAGTGTGTGTATGATTGTAGGCTATCTTTGTCACTCTGCGAGTGCGCTTCTGGACATGCACTGACATAGGGGCGACAGTCTGTGCTGTGGTGTCCGTGTAGACAGCGTGTTACATAAGGGGGCAGGGGCAACCTCCCGTATGAGGGCACTTCTGTGTTTTAGACATGCGAAAGAGCTGGGGCTGCAGGCCCCTTTTTAATCTGTGTGTGTGCACGTACCTGTAGAGTGTAGAGTAGACTGGCAGCGCGGAACAGTGTTAGCGAGCCGAGGCAGCGTCGCATGCGAAATATAACTGATCTACAGGTTCATCAAACGTAGGCAAGGCGGGGGAGGGATTTGGTCAAGGCGGGTCTGTCGGACGGTCAAAAATAATCCGACTTCGGTCGGGCTCGGCGAAGCAATTTGGGGAAAATCTCAGAACAGTTCGGAACCGGAAAACCATGCCACGGATCGACTCGGATCCAATTTATTTATTTGAAAATATTTTAGGAACAGTTCGGAATCGGTGATATTGCACGGATTTATTTCGGTTTTCGGATGGCATTTTTGAGAACCGTGAAGACCTCTACTTTTGAAGTTCACAAAATCCAGTCAGCAGGAGTAATTGGTGCGAAAACATTAGACTTTGGTCATCGACAAAATCCCTTCTCACCATTCGGTAATGTGTGTGTACATAAACAATGTCAGGAAAGTGAGAACGTATGTGTCTGGCACACACCACACACCTGTGACTGAGCCGCACACACCTGTAACTGTCACACACCTGTCAGCACTTGAAATTCAAAACAAGAGTAAAGAGCCAACAGAACAGCATGTAATTTTGCCACATTTTATGAGGGTACAACCCACACGTTTAGCAGTGTTACTCATTCTAGGAATGTCCAGGGCTCGACACTAACACTTGCCCGCTTGCCCGGGGCAAGTAAAAAAAATTGTGGGGCAAGTGAAGACTGCTACCTGGTTGCCCAATCGTGTGTGCACTATAACACAACAGAAGATAAATTTGTCTTGAAGGCAGTCATTGCACTCTGCCTCTGTGTATTTCCCTGATTTCTAGCTATCCACAATTCCAGGCTGGATTTGGGAAACAAAACAGGCAAATTAACATACAGATCAAAATGACCTAATCTTCTACATTCTCTAGTTGTGTAGACCTGGGCTAATTAAGATGATGAATTTTAACTCTTGAGAGTGTAAAAATGAAACCAAATGGACCCACAAGGGTCCATTTGGTTTCATTTTTACATTCTCAAGAGTTACATCTGCAAAATTTACAATATTTTTGGGGGGCAAGTGACCATGAGTTGAGGGCAAGTAGAACCTGACTTGCACTTGCCCGATGGGCAAGTGCCTCGGAGACCTTAGTGTCAACCGCTGAAAGGAATAGAAGATGCAATACCAATTGGTATTATTGAGGTGGAGACAACAATTCCCAAAGTTAAGTTTTCAAACTTACGTAACAGGGACAGTTTATATCTGAACTCGGTGGAATCAAGAAACGCTGACAACAGAGAGGATTTTCCCCCCAGGGTTCAAAGATCCTGTTTGATTTGACAACGGTGTCTGAATGGGACGAGTTGTACCTTTGAAAAGCCCATCACCAACACCGACAGGTCTGTCACCACACATACTGGAGGCTAGCTCAGGATCAAAGAGACACAGACAATGTTTGGACTGTTTAGGAATGTAGCTATACAGCACAGTATGATACGGTGGACAGGGAATATTTCCATACATTTGAAAAGTACCTATTTAAAAAGTACATTTGAAAAGTACCTATTTAACTGCTGTACCGCCCAAGTCGCAGTCGTTGTGCGCGGTCCCGTACGCCCATAACGGCGAAGGCGCAGAAAACAACGATAGATTTCATTCCTTAATCCAACTATTAGTCCCAGCACATCGTCTGATAAAGATCCCGTTGTTGACTTCCATTTCGAACAGAATTGCCGCGACAACTTTTTTTTTGTCCCATTCGCACCCATTCAATCCAATGCATTCAAAAGCCTCTCCTGAGATTCTGCCCCTGAATGTCGTGGGCACATGGGTAGATCTAGAACTAGGGCTGGACGTCACTTCCTGACTTTTGACCCGCAACTTTTTGCTCAGATCGTCAGAGGACAGGTTAGTCAAGATATCAGAAACAGCATGACATCATCACACATCCTGTTTAGGAGATCTGGCGCTTCAAAATAAGGGTTTTTTACCGAATCCACTGGCTTGAGCCGTGGCATAGGGCAGAAAAGGACGCACACGCGATCGATCAAGTCTACACAACTAGAGAATGTAGAAGATTAATGGTCATTTTTGATCTGTGTGTTTGACTGTTTTGTTTCCCAAATCTAGGAGTCTATTGTGGACAAAAGCAAAATAAATCTTTAGTTTTGGGGTCTGTGGGGCGAAATGTCATCAAATGTTGGTCCGCGGCTCAAATTCTGAATAAATAGTGGGCCCTGGTATGAAAAAGGTTGAAAACCACTGTACTGTAGGGGTTTCCAAAATGGGTCCTGGGGACCATGCTGTACACACAGGCATCAACGTGGGCGTAAGCCCCTTGCCACTTCACCCTGTCTGTAAAACAATTGGCCTTTTCTAGACCATAAATGATGCATTTACTATGGTGAAAGAAATGCAAATACTACGTTTTCCCCCTAACTGGAAAAGGCGGCATTCAGGAGAATTGCTTTTCCCCCCAGAACTCTCCTGAACGCAGCATTTTGCGTTGAACACATTCAACGGGTGACTTCATCGCCCATGTCGCTTTGCGTTACTGTTGATGAATTCGTACCCATACCATTTTCGGTTACAGGACTTATTTTAGGAAAACCCCATGCCCATGCCGAGATCCGCCCCTGGCCTCCCCCCTAGATGCATGTCCCTGAGTGCATCACAGAAAAAAATAATCCTTTGTCTTTGTCTTTCCTCTCCTCCCTCTCCATGGTTGACGTGTTTGTGATTGCGTGTGTGTCGTTCTAATATTGTATTCTAACTCTGTTTCCTGTCTGCAGGCATCGCGTCGTTCCTGTGCACGGCGGCGGGGGCCTGGTGCTCCCGTGGACCCGACCTCAGTAACTGCACCTCCCACTGGGTGACTCAAGTCGCACAAAAGGTAAGAAAACCCTGATAACACGGCCGTTTCTGGGAAAGAAATCTCACCACCACCACCACCATCACCACCATCCATCCGCCTACTGACTGGCGGTTCATAGGGTGTTACTGAACAAGTTCACTCACCAGCCTTATGGATTATTCTACCAAACATACAGTAGTCACTGCCTCCGAGGGAAGAAGGAGCTCCATAACCATACTGTACGTACGTCAGCAGCCAGCTCTACACTGTCCATGCTTCTCACTGTAGACAAAAATAACACAGTTCTACACTGGGCCGTGAGTTTAAAGATGGAATGCCATGTTTTTTTTTATTTTACCCTAAAACATGATCATCAGGTATTAATTGTATATAAAAAGTACTATTTTTTCAGTGTTTGTTGTTTGTTCAGTGTTTGTTAAACTGTTTATGATTCCACCCTACCAGTTCATTAAGTATGCCTGGTTTGCCTGGTGGGTGGTGATGGGTGGAAATCCAGCTGAACTGAAGCCACACCCACAGCTTTAGTTGTATGATAAAGGGGGAGGGGTTAGGGGAGGGGCTGAACACATGATGCCACTATATTGAAGTTTTTTTGATTGGAAAGGTTCAGCCCCCAGGAAGAAACCCTAAATACACAGGGATGACATTATTACACATAAAAACACACCAAGGGTCAATTTACATACCGTCACCTCTTAAACATGTACAAAATTGGAAAAATGCAATAATCACGGCACCCCCTCTTTAGAGCAGGGGTTTTCAACAGGTGGTCTGGGGGCCACCAGTGGTCCTTGAGAAGGTTCCAGGTGGTCCCCAAGCTAAATGATGGAAAGTTGCTTAACCAAATGTAACTCTTGAGAGTGTGAAAATGAAACCAAATGGACCCTTCCGGGTCCATTTGGTTTCATTTCCACACTCTCAAGAGTTACAGTAAAATATTCATCTGAATTAGCACTATTTAATGAAGAAGTCTACACTGATTGGTTTGCAAAATCCAGCCTGGAATTGTGAACGAAAAAACCAAAAGAATTCTTTAGTTTTAGGTCTTGGGGGTTAAGATGTCATCAAATGGTGTTCCTCTGTGGCTAAAATGCTGAATAAATGGTGGGCCCTGGGCAGGGGCGGATTGGCACATATTTTCCCACCGGGACAATTTTGCCTTTGCCAGGCCACCGTGGGGGGGCAGCTGGTTAACCAGATGTAACTCTTTGAGAGCGTAAAAATGAAACCAAATGGACCCTTGCGGGTCCATTTGGTTTCATCTTTACACCCTCAAGAGTTAAAATATTCATCATGTGAATTAGCCCAATTTAGTCTACACAACTAGAGAATGTAGAAGATTAATGGTCATTTTGATCTGTATGTTCCAGGCGAGCATCTAGCACATTCTAGTGCATTTTGGAAGTGCCACTAGTGCATTTTGGATCTTGTCCAGGCCACTAGGTGGCGCAGGCAACCGGGAAAACTCCCTGTACTCCAGATGGCCAATCCGCCCCTGGCCCTGGGATAAAAAAAAGGTTGAAAGCCGCTGGGCAACACTGTTTCTCACCCCGCTCTTTGCCCCTCCTCCTCCTCAGATCCGTAGCGGTGAGAACGCGGCCAACCTGGCCAACGAACTGGCGCGCCACACGCAGGGTCCCGTGTTCGCCGGAGACGTCAGCTCCTCGGTGCGTCTGATGGAGCAGCTGGTGGATATCCTGGACGCACAGCTGCAGGAGCTGAGGCCCAGCGAGAAGGACTCGGCCGGACGCAGCTTCAACAAGGTTAGGATGGGACCAGGGGTGTAGTGGAGGGGGGACACGGGGGGACGGCGTCCACCCACTTCTCACATCTAAAATATTTTTGGGTCTGAAAAAAAAAAATCATTAGCATGGTGAAATACATCTTGATGACATCATCAAGATGTGTTTCACCATGTTAATGAGTTTCCTTTTTTCTGAGAGCGTACAAATGGAACCAAATGGACCCGCTAGGGTTTTTTGTTTTTAATTGCAGCTCAAAAGGCTTTCGCGCCCTCAGAGAAAACTCCAAACCACATAAAAGTCCACT
>CM076976.1:48196329-48206329 GCA_039105355.1 Benthosema pterotum | reverse complement strand
GTCTATCATATTTAGTGCGTTTCCGTGGGGGGTTGGGGGGGGGGGGTGTTCACTGTGGGTTTTTAGGGCGTTTTTGTCTGTGTGCCGACATCTCATTTTACTGTGAGCATTAGGGGCGGATCCCCCCAAAAACAAAACCCTTTATTACAACCAACAACCATTCATCATTGTTTCATTGATTGATTCAATACTGTTGGCATAAATGCAATCTGCACATGGTAGAGTCTAAGATAAATGTAATCTGTACAGGGTAGAGTCTAATATAAATGTAATCTTTACAGGATAGAGTCTGAGATTAATGTAATCTGTACAGGGTAGAGTCTAAGATAAATGTAATCTGTACAGGGTAGAGTCTAAGATAAATGTAATCTGTACAGGGAGGAGTCTAAAATAAATGTAATCTGTACAGGGTAGAGTCTAACATAAATGTAATCTGTACAGGCTAGAGTCTAAAATAAATGTAATCTGTACAGGGTAGAGTCTAAGATAAATGTAATCTGTACAGGGTAGAGTCTAAGATAAATGTAATCTGTACAGGGTTGAGTCTAAGATAAATGTAATCTGTACAGGGAGGAGTCTAAGATAAATGTAATCTGTACAGGGTAGAGTCTGAGATAAATGTAATCCTTACAGGGTAGAGTCTAAGATAAATGGAATCTGTACAGGGTAGAGTCTAAGATAAATGTAATCTGTACAGGGTAGAGTCTGAGATAAATGTAATCTGTACAGGGTAGAGTCTAAGATAAATGTAATCTGTACAGGGTAGAGTCTGAGATAAATGTAATCTGTACAGGGTAGAGTCTAAGATAAATGTAATCTGTACAGGGTAGAGTCTAAGATAAATGTAATCTGCACATGGTAGAGTCTAAGATAAATGTAATCTGTACAGGGTAGAGTCCAAGATAAATGTAATCTGTACAGGGTAGAGTCTAAAATAAATGTAATCTGTACAGGGTAGAGTCTAAGATAAATGTAATCTGTACAGGGTAGAGTCTAAGATAAATGTAATCTGTACAGGGTAGAGTCTAAGATAAATGTAATCTGTACAGGGTAGAGTCTGAGATAAATGTAATCTGTACAGGGTAGAGTCTGAGATAAATGTAATCTAGTCTGAGATAAATGTAATCTGTACAGGGTAGAGTCTAAGATAAATGTAATCTGTACAGGGTAGAGTCTGAGATAAATGTAATCTGTACAGGGTAGAGTCTAAGATAAATGTAATCAGTGCAATCGGTACACTGTAATCGGTACAATTCCTACAATTCCTGTATATTCAGTTGATAAGCTGGCTGGTTGCTGGTTGCTGGTGGAAGCCCAGGGCTAGCCCAGCTGCCACCCAAAGTGCTGCTTGGTGATCTCACCGTGCCCACCACCACCACACCACCACCACCACCACCGCACCAGCCATGGATGCATTCCTGCAGCCAGTGGCGTCGATAGGTGGGGAAAAGTTAGACAATTTTAGAGGGGCCCAAAGCCAGGTGGGCCCACTAAAAGCTTGCATTAATAAAGTTTTATTTGTATATGATCATTGTAAAAAATATTTGATCTCAAAGTGCACCAGATTGAAGCATTTTAAATTGAATTAGAGTTTTTTTTTTTTTTTTTTTTTTTATTGAATTCCACCCATTTTCAACATTCTAATATGTCATTAATATACCTTAGAGGTGTTGGGTGGACATGATTAAATCGTTTCCCCCACCCTATGTTGAAATGGAGGTCTGAAGAAAATCATTAACATGGTGAAACATCTTGAAGGCATCATCAAGATCTCTTTCATCATGTTAATGGATTTCTTTAGACGTTTCTCTTTTTCTGAGAGCGTACAAATGGAACCAAATGAACCCGTTAGGGTTCATTTGGTTCCATTTGTACGCTCTCAGAAAAAAAAATGTTGAAAATGGGTGAAATTCCCCTTTAACTACTCTTTTTCAAAAATCTCTCACCTCCCCCCCCAGCGCCGCCGGGAAAGGGGGGCCCATGTGGAAAAGCTTTGCAGGGGGCCCAGAATTGCTAGCTACGCCCCTGCCTGCAGCATAGCCCTGTGTAGGCCCGTATATAGGGAGACAGAAAGAGAGCTGCAGTCTGGGTCACACCCCTGTGATTTGTAGAGTGGTGGTGGTGGTGGTGGTGGTGTGACCTCCTCCACCCAGCCAGGCCCCAGGAATTAAAGGAGGAGTTTTGATCGGGACACGCGTTCTTTTTTTCCTCTTCTCTGGCACTGACGCAAATTAGAAAGAAGGGAATCTCTCTCTCTCTCTCTCTCTGTCCTTCTTTTCGGGATGTCTCCCCGCCTGGGAGACAGATTGTTGTGTCTCTGCCCCGTAATCAACGGTGGTGTAGAATAGTACTCGAAGGGTCTGACTTGAGTAAAAGTACCCCCCCCCAAAAACAAGTAGAGGTCCCGTATTCAAGTTGTAAACCACTAGAAGTAAAAGTACAAAAGTATCAGAATCGCAACGCACTTAAAGCTCTAAAAACAGGGACGTCCCGATACAGCTTTTTGCCATTTCTGAAATCCCAGATACTACAAACTATGTGTCAGCTGATAACCATAACAAATGCAGATACCAGACAATAATATTAGTAATACAAAAACAGTCTACAGTGGGTTAGTTAGCACTCACGCCTTTACTAGTAGAACATAATTCTTAAAACACCAATAAAGGGGTTGACCGTCCTGCAGTGGTTAAACATTGTGGTAACACCACAGATTATTGCTTGTGAATTTCGGTTGATTTCTCTCCCCATGTTCCTGTCGTTTTTTTTTTTTTTTTTTTTTTTTTTTTTCACCTCTTCCTCCAGACGGACGGCTTAATTCCCCTTTTCCACGGTCAACAATAATTGGTGTTTTGGATAATCACAGCTGTGACTAATTGATACAGTTACACATGCTTTGCTGCCGTGGTTAATTAGGGTTATTGTGACGGGGGCTGTGCTGTTTGTGCGGTGTAATGGCACCTACAGTTGTATGGTTAAACCTACAGTATGTGTTAACGATTTCTGTACTGCATGCGTTTTGGCGTTCTAAGCATTATGTTATACTTTAGCTATTGATGTAAAAAAAATGTGGGGCAAATATTTGAGCATATTATTTTGGAAAGCAAACATTTTTGTTCTTCGCTTCTGGCGGATCCCTGGAACAACATGTTTTCAGATGGGGGTCCGCAGCCAGACAAAAGTAATTCTGGGGGTCCTTGGCATGAAATATGTTGAGCATCACTGACTGAATCAAGCATCGTAATCTAGAATCTATCCTTGTTATCTAGAATCAAAATCTAGAATCTAGCGTTGCGAACTTCAATCTCACGGTGTAAAAAAAAAATAGAAACTTGCGTCAGAAACTAGAATCTAGCATCATAAACTAGAATGTAGCGTTAAAAACTAGAATCTAGCGTCAGAAACTAGAATGTAGCATCAAAAACTAGAATCTAGCGTCATAAACTAGAATGTAGCGTTAAAAACTAGAATCTAGCATCATAAACTAGAATGTAGTGTCAAAAACTAGAATGTAGCGTCAAAAACTAGAAACTAACGTCATAAACTAGAATCTCATGTGAGAAACTAGAATGTAGCGTCAGAACAAAATGGGATAAACCTATGTGTTAATGACGTGTAGGAGATCCAGGACTCTTCGCTGGCGGTTTTTATGTGTCACATGTGGTTTTTAGATATGTTAGATTCCAGCAGAGAGCTCCGCTGTCTCCAATGTCATCGACGCTACATGGGCTCACTTACTTACTGGACTACAGCACCCATAATGCTTTGCTGCGCTGCTCCTCACTGTGGATAGGGGGAGGAGTTCTGTCTTCAGTGTTGTTTTTTCGTCAAGCCAGGCTATAACTAAAATTACTTTGTCAGTGCATTTTTTTTGTCAGGACTAGCTAAAAATAGCCTTTTCAGAAGCCTGACTAAAACTATCATTGAAATTACTAAAATATAACTAAAATGAATAAGCATTTCGTTCTAAAGACTGAGACTGACTAAAAAAAAAGCCTGCCAAAAACAATACGGTCTGTCTTACCTAGACAACAGGTAGTTGTGTTATATTATTGTAGCTTCATGATACTTGCAGTTCACACTTCTACTTGTGACAGAGTACTTTTACTGTAGACAGTATTTGGTACTTTTACTGTGCTTTCAGTCAAAACATTGGAGTACCTTTCCCAGCGTCCGGCGGTGGCCGATGCCGTAGCGGTATGCTCAGGCAGACACGGAGGCCGTGAACCCTGCACACCTCCCCGGGTCAAAGGAAACTCTTGTTTTATCAGCATATAATCATACTTTTCCTTGTATGGGGGTTTTATTCTGGAATGTTTTGCTTACTTACTGCTTATCAGAAACCAGGAAATGAAAGGCTCGCCTTTGAAAACAAGAGGAATTTCTCCCACCGTCTTTTGAGTCCGCAGACCACTCAGACATGGATATCCATCCCACCCAACCTCCCTCCTCTTTCCAGGGAAAAACAGTATAGAGCTCTATGGACACATGCTGTTATGGGAAGGCTGTTCTGTTGTGGAATAAAGACTATTGTTAGGGAAAGATAATTGCTCATTGGAGAAAAAAAAGTGTTACTTCCAGAAAAAAAGGGAAGTGAGAATGATTTCGCCGTTGTGGATGGCTCCATTCTGGTTGGAGTAAGAAAAAGGACTATTGCTTTGTTTCTCCTTCCCTTGTTTAGGAGATATTTGCTTTGTTGTTAAAGGAGAGAATTCCACACCAAAACACACTAAGCATCAATGTACCCGAGAAAATTCAGTCGTCTTATATTCGGGGGCAATATTATTTGACATTCAATGTTCTTTTTCCATAAATGAGTCTTCAATATTGGGTCTCGTTTTATAACCGAGTCGTCTTATATTCGGGACAATTCGTATATATTGCACTTGATTTTTGTCATAGATGTTTCTACATTTCACCCCATCAGTTTGCATTGGTGCAGCTTGTCTTCCAATCACGTTCGAGTGGAGGCGGGCCTTATTGCACGTGCTGTTGGCCTGTTGCACTCTAGAGCGTGTGCATGTGCACATCTTGTCTCCCCAAATCACCCGAATGCTCCTTTCATTTAAACGCTATTGTTTACTTTCAGATTATTGTCGTTGTTCATCATGCATGGTATAAATGTCACTTTGCACTCGGATCCGTTCCCGTTTTATTTTTATTTATTTTTTTCCTTCTGAAAATTGCAAAAATTCTGCTAATGCCTCGGCCAATTTTCTTTTCTTTTTGTTGCACTTTACGGAGTGCGTAATGTTGTTGGTGGAGAAAAACAAAAACAACCCAAAGCAATAAGTTGACATCGTTTTTGCCTTGTCTCTCTCCTCCGTGGTGGATGTCCTAACCTAACCAGGCCATCGTGGACACGGTGGACAACCTGCTGCGTCCGGAGGCTCTGAAGTCGTGGGAGGACATGAACGCCACGGAGCAGACCCACGCTGCCACCATGCTGCTGGACACCCTGGAGGAAGGAGCCTTCGTCCTGGCAGACAACCTCATCGAACCGGCCGTGGTCAAGGTCCCCGCAGAGAACATCAGTAAGTCAAACCCTCTGATCCTTCCTTCTGTTAAAGGTAGGGTAAGTGATTTGAAATTCATGGTGTAGTACCAGCCTGGTGCACTAGGGGCGCCAAAGAGTAGCTACACTATGTGAACCTGCTGCTCGATCCTGATTGGAGGAGAATTCACCCTCCACCTGGGGAACTTTTATTAGCTCCTCTGCTAACGTGGGGGAGGGGGAAACTCCATATATGGTCTGCACCCCTTACCAAATGGACCCGCAAGGGTCCATTTGGTTTCAAATGGGACGTGCACACATGAGGCATCAAAGCAATTAACTTGCTGCATGCCGGAGGACGCGTTTTTGTCTGTATCTCGATGGCTTTGATGCACTTTTAACTTTTTTTTTGTTTGTTTGTATTATCCCACTCCATTTGCTCCTGTAAAAAAAACAGTATTTTCAGCTGTTTCTCCATTACATCCATTCTGGGGCGTCCAGGCATGACATGCAGCATATATTCAGATGGCTAGTGCATCATCAAGTCGCATCGATACAAACATCCAACTATTTCTAGTCAACAGGAAGTGCCAACAATAATAACATCCTGGGTCAGAATTTAAATGACTATCGCCAGGCATGGTCAATTTCTGCTTACTGTCTCAGCCGTTTATTGTCAAACTCTCTTTCAAAACGAAACAGTAGAGGATATGGCATTGGATGAATTGAATGCAAATGCCACTCCTTTCCATGTTACACCAGCATTTTCGCTAGTTAAAGACTACTACGTTGCACCCTGAAAATAGCTATAGATTTGCTCTTTATTTTATGGCCCGTGCCCCTCTTACTCTAAGGGCCCTCTAACTCTGCGCATCCCTGTGGCCCTTCCTTCCGTCAAATATGAAGCCAAAACAAAACAGAAGGTACCAGCTGGGCTGCGATGTAGCTCCTATTTTGGTGCATCGCCTGTGTTCTTTTTTGGGTGGGGAAAATATAGCTTTGACATTGAGTTGTTAGTTGTCTCTTCTTTTTGTTTTGTCACTACGGTGTGTTCTGTGAGAGGAGAGGAGTAAGTTAGCATTCAGGAGCCATTCTGTTTAAGCCTATAGTGTGAAGGCCCCTCTAGGCACTGCTCTGTGAGCTTATTCATTCTAGACGCAGATAAAAACAGGACAGCTTTTCTTCAAGGAGAGACAAAGGCGTTTTTTAGGACCAAACTCAGCTGAAGTTGGAGCCGGAGATTGAGTTGTCTCGCTTAATGCATCTGAATTAGGGCTGTTGAATGATTCAATATTTTAATCAAGCTTCAAAAAATAATTTAATCCTGATTAATCACCATTCAAACAACAGTATGTCCAAAATATGCCATGTTTTCCTGCACAGAATTTAAAGAAAAATAATCTGCGGGGAAAAAAAGATCTGCTATTTTTTAAAAATATTTTTCAAAATACCTAAAAAATATTCATCTATGGTACTTGGCATCGGCGAGTACTAAAAAATCAAGTACTAATGCTCGTAGCTGGTCTGAAAAAAAGAAAGGTATCGTGACAACTCTATTCATTCATGCACTTCCACCCTACTGTATTGGACACCAGTATTTTAGACTTCAACATCTGTTGAGAAATTGCAGATCTAGAAGCTTGTATCGCCGCTATATTTACACACACATGCTTTCAGATTCACATTTCTGCTATTTTTTTGTTCTGATCTCCCGGTCCACTTCATTGGTTTCTAATGCATTCCTTGCATAGTTAAGCGTTCTTATTGAGCATCGTGCTGGACCATGAACTGTCCCCCTGACCTCGGGGGTTGGACAAAATAAATAAACCAATTGAAACACATTATTCTGTTTACACAGCCTTGTGTCTGTTCATTCTCTCTCTCTCAAAAACAAAATCTCTTTTCCTCATTAAATGGTAGTTAGCTAAGCTGACGGTGTCAGTGCACCATAGCACTGATGAATATGTTATGTAATATGCACTATTATTGGCTTATTAATCACTGTAGGACACGTTGTATGAGGTTCGCCAGGCTATATGGCTTTTCTTTTTTTCCTTTTTTTTTTTTTTTTTTTTTTTTGCACAATGGAGATTATTAACAGTTTTCGTGCCGTTGAAATGGATCTACGTCACCCGTTATCATTATGATTTACAGTAACAATTGATGCCTTTGATCGTTACTTACCGGCGCCGGTTCAATACGATCCCCATGCTAACAGCAGCTAGCAGCGACCGCAGTGACCATTGTTAGACCATAATAAGGGACGGACCAAACCGGAAACGGAAGTGGTTGTCCGCCAACTAACTTGTCCGTGGGGAAACATGGACCGAAATATGAAATATGACTTTTTGATGAAAAACGCTGGCACTGGCTACCTCCAAAAATATGAAAAAGGGCTGGCACTGAGAGAGTTAACAGTCTCATCGCCCAGCGTCACTGGGAGTGTCAGTCTTCAGTGATTGGTTCATACCAACCAATCAGAATAGTGAGGGCAATGGCGGTCCACATGTGTGTTGTTTGACACTGTTGAGTGACAGGGCTGTCAGCCAATCAGCTAATGTCAATCCACTTTTAACTAGTATTAACAACACCGGAGGGAGAAACACCAGTCCTTGAATCGCAGGGGGGAAAAAAATAAGGCAGTATTTTTTAAGGAGGAGATTGAGGCCTGGAGCCAGGCTAATGCGCATACTGTAACTATCTGATAGGAACGGTGACAGGGGCGGATTGGCACATATTTTCCCACCGGGACAATTTTGCCTTTGCCAGGCCACATCTGGTTAACCAGATGTAACTCTTTGAGAGCGTAAAAATGAAACCAAATGGACCCTTGCGGGTCCATTTGGTTTCATTTTTACACCCTCAAGAGTTAAAATATTCATCATGTGAATTAGCCCAACTTAGTCTACACAACTAGAGAATGTAGGAGATTAATGGTCATTTTGATCTGTATGTTCCAGGCGAGCATCTAGCACATTCTAGTGCATTTTGGAAGTGCCACTAGTGCATTTTGGATCTTGTCCAGGCCACTAGGTGGCGCTGGCCACCGGGAAAACTCCCTGTACTCCAGATGGCCAATCCGCCTCTGAACGGTGACCTCCGTTTGTTTTGCCAGTAAGGGAGTTAATAAGTGGAGCTCTATGGAGGATATACGACGGTCCCCGGCTCTCTTTTTGTTTTGTGTTTAACACCATTAGATGAGCACCCACGCATCTTTAAAGTCTTAGCGACTGCCCTGACAAGAACCTGATGAGTCGGGGCGAGGGGCGTGTGGAAAACCATCTTCTCTCACAATAATAACCAGCGACCTACAGCCCTGCATGCTGAGGAGCTCAAACACACGGCGTACGCTTGTTATGATGACCGTCAAGGGCAAGAGAGGAGAGAAGAGAGAGAGAGGAGGGTGCTGCTGGCAGTGTTGCCAACTTGGCACATTTGTCGCTAAGCTTGTCAGCTTTTTTCCAGACTCCGCCTAGCACCAAAATTAGTGGAAAAACCTCTGGTGGAAAATCTAGTGCTTTTTTATTGGTGAGTTGGGGCGATGACAGGCGCCAGAGATAAAACCCTCGTTTTTCACCAAATCCCTTTATAGATCTGTAACTCTTGAGAGCATATAATTTAACTCTCTCAAGAGTTAAATTATATTCAAACATCTGATTTACCTAATTTTCAAGAATCTACACATTTAGAAAATGTAGAAGAATTGCTATTTTGACCAACATTTTGCCAGTTATCTCTCCTAAATTAGTCCCAGACTAAACTCAACATCAAATGGTGATCCTCCGTGGCTAAAACGCAGAATAAACCACTGCTCTAGCGCGTTCTAGTGCATTTTGGAAGTGCCACTAGTGCATTTTGGATTTCCGCCTGTTGGCAACACTGTGGTGGTGGTGGTGGTGATGGGGGGTAGTATAGTATGGAGAACAATTCCTCATCTCCGTGTGTCAGAGGCCATCTATCTGAGCTGTAGGAGGTGGAGGAGCAGGCTCTGCTCTGTGACAGAAGGCAGCATGCTGATACGCGCGTCCTCCTGACCTCACCGTAATTTCACACATCAAAGGGAGCGGACACCCGGTCGGCTGGCTGGCTGGATAGGCAGGCAGGCAGATAGGCAGGCAGGATAGGCTGGCAGGGAGGCAGGCAGGATAGGCAGGCAGGATAGGCAGGCTGGGAGGCAGGCTGGGAGGCAGGCAGGGAGGCAGGCAGGATAGGCAGGCAGGATAGGCAGGCTGGGAGGCAGGCAGGGAGGCAGGCATATAGGCAGGCAGGCAGGAAGGCAGGCAGGCAGGCAGGCAGGCAGGCAGGAATATAGGCAAGCAGGCACATAGGCAGGTAGGCAGGCACATAGGCAGGCAGGCAGGCACATAGGCAGGCAGCAGGCAGATAGGCAGGCAGGCAGGCACATAGGCAGGCAGGCAGGCAGGCAGGCAGGCAGGCAGGCAGGCATATAGGCAGGCAGCAGGCACATAGGCAGGCAGGCAGGCACATAGGCAGGCAGGCAGGCAG
>CM076976.1:48168829-48191329 GCA_039105355.1 Benthosema pterotum | reverse complement strand
CCGTCAACTCACACATCCTGTCCGCCTCCATCACCAAGGAGTCCAGCCGCGTGTTCGTAGCCGACCCTGTCATCTTCACCCTGGAGCACCTGGACGTGAGTCTACACAGTCCACATCGAGCACATATGTCAAACCCAAGGCCCGGGGGCCAAATCAGGCCCGTGAATGAATTCTGTTCGGCCCGCGGGATGATATTGAATTTGTATTAGAACTGGCCCTCTGGTATATTGCACACACCATGATAAGAAATGAATGCAACTAATTGCTTCCTCAACTGAGTCTCATTTACTTCGTCAATTAACTATGAAAGCAGCACTTGGTGAGGATCGTAGAAGAAAAAAAAAAACTGAAAAATAGCAGGTGTTCACATCTCATAGCGCGCCACAGAGTGGCGCGCTATGAGACGTGAACACCTGCTATTTTTCATTAAAACTTAAAACAGTTTTTAATGCGGGCAGTTTCATCTTTACAATTATCTTGCCATAAAGAGACATTGATTATTGAAGGGAAATTACTTTTTTGCTGTTTGACAGTGACGTCATGGTAAACTGTTGTTGAAACACAGACGGTATCTCCGGCCCTCGACTTTTTCTATTTTGGCCCACTCTGTATTTGGGTTTGACACCCCTGAATAGAGTGTTGTTTTTTTGAGAATATTTTGATTTAGTCTTAGTCTTAGTCTTTCCAATTTTTTTTAGTCTAGTGAAATGTCAAAAAGGATTTAGTTTAGTCGTGGTGTTTTAGTCTTAGTCTTGGTAGTTTAGTCTTACATGCAAATACATTGTAGGTTATATGTTTTACAGATTTATAGTTTTTAGTATGAATCATGTTACAATTACTGCAAACCGAAAAGGTATGCAATGTATACTGCAGATATGTTCACATACTTAAAAAGAACGAAAAAAGGAAGATAAAAATGTTTCCTATTTCCATTGGTCTTAGGTTATGATTTAGTCTTCGTCTTACGTAGTCTTTTGAAAACACACATCTTTTTGTCCCATTTAGTCTTTTGAAAGTCGTTTTTGTTAGTCTTAGTCGACAAAAACAACACTGTGCTAGACTAGTCCTGCAACGGTTTTATAGCGGCGGTTTTCAGTCCTTATAGCAGGGGTTTTCAACAGGTGGTCCGGGGACCACCAGTGTTCCTTGAGATGGTTCAAGGTCGTTCCCCAGCTAATTTGGTTAACCAGATGAAAAATAAGGTTAACCAGATGTAACTCTTGAGAGCGTAAACATGAAACCAAATGGACCCTTGCGGGTCCATTTGGTTTCATGTTTACGTTCTCAAGAGTTAAAATATTCATCATCTGAATTTTTAGCACTAAGCGTGTCAACAGAATGTAAAAGAGGCAGCGGCAGCGTTCGCCACCAAGCTGGAGAGACACATGTCTGTTTTTTTGTATGTGTGTTTTCCTTTTCAATAACTGGAATGAAGCGCATTAAGGCTTGGTATTGTTGGATGACAGCTCTAGCTATAGAGCCGGTCATGGAGAGACAGATTATCCATGTCATGTCAGCGCGTGATGGAGCAGTAGTTAGTATTAATGAAAGACACGGACCAGTGGACTGGACAAATTAAATCAACACTGTATCGTCTCTTTTTACTGACGCGCCTGGATTAAATCCCCATAGCAACCCTTCCTCCTCCTCCTCCTCCTTGCCAGCTTTTAATTCGCATGAGTGATATTTCAGAAAATGTGTGCCGTTTTGGTTTATTTATTTATTTTTACACCAGATGGACAATATTCTGCGCATCGCAGAGCTCCGCTTGTACGTTCAGGGAACGTATTGAATTGAACATTATTTTGACATTGTGGAGAGATAAAACAATTGTAGGAAATTTGGGACTTGTTGTGGCCTCTAATGTGTACATGGGCATTACATTTTTCTGAAAAAAACACCTATGTTTCTATGTCGGTCGTCCTCAAACATTTTCATATCAAGGACCCCCAAAGACTTAATGTAATTGCCAACCAACCCCCATCTGACACTTTGTTATTCCACGACCTCTCCCCCAGAAACAACGATCTTAGTTCAAAATGTCCGCCGTGAAAGAGCAGGCCTACTGTATGTATTCAAAGATGTCAACACATTTCCGTGGCGCTTTAACTGAGCACATGCTTAGATCCACATCTAGAAAATGTTTTAGTTGTCAAAAATGCCTGAGATGGTGAAATGAAGAAGGATCATGATGGCCATGGACGGAGAAACTGAAAGCTATTATACAAATTATTAAAGCTATTATTCACGATTATACAAAAATGCCACTAGTATCAGAATAGCGACATATTGTTTCGGCTTGGACGTTACTGATTTCATAGCTTAATGCAAATTTAAAGGTGTTAATTTTTATCCTATTGTATTGTCCTTTTTTATTTCCAATTTATGCTTGTTTGGGTTCATAGCATAAAAACAGCTAACATACATGTGTACATAGTAAATGTTTTTTTTTTTTTCAGGATTACAATAAAATAGCAAAAAACAGGAGATCCACCTACTCAAAACCTGTCGCACGGTGCTGTGCGTTGTGAACTTGTAGATCGGCAGCAAATGACTAAAGTAACTGAAATGTGACAAAAACATGTCATCAAGTCTAATCAAGAGACTTTGTCATCAAAATCAACAGTGGTTTCCAGGGGTTTCCAATGGACTTGCGGGTCCATTTGGTTTCATTTTTACACCCTCAAGAGTTAAAATATTCATCATGTGAATTAGCCCAACTTAGTCTACACAACTAGAGAATGTAGAAGATTAACGGTCATTTTGATCTGTATGTTCCAGGCGAGCATCTAGCGCATTCTAGTGCATTTTGGAAGTGCCAACTACTAGTGCATTTTGGATCTTGTCCAGGCCACTAGGTGGCGCAGGGACCCGGGAAAAGTCCCTGTACTCCAGATGACCAATCCGCCCCTGATGGTTTCGCCCTGTGTTTGTTTGTTTTTATTATTGCAGAAGGAACACTACCACAACCCCAACTGCTCCTTCTGGAATTACTCGGAGCGAAGCATGATGGGATACTGGTCCACGCAGGGCTGCAAGCTCCTGGACACCAACAAGAGCCACACCACCTGCTCCTGCTCTCACCTCACCAACTTCGCCATCCTCATGGCCTACCGCGGGAGCCTGGTAAGACCCTAGCCTGGCTCAGCCCTGAATCAGCACCTTAAAAATACTACCTTATTAAGTGACCAAGCAGTCCACGAAGTGGACTTGGTCACTTATTTGTTATTGACTGCTTTTCTCCTTCTCCTTCTTCTTCTTCTTCTTCTTCTTCTTCCACCAAAAATAGCTGTTCTGGCTGAACCGTGCAGTCGGTTTTCGTGAAAATTGGTAATCTGGTAGAGGGTGATGCCAAACGGTGATGATGCGAAGCCTGTGACCACTGGTCAAATGGTGGCGCTATAGCACTCAACTGAAATTGCAAACTTTAAACACTTATAACTCATGAACTGCTTGACTCTCAGAAATGTAACTTATATTCACTTATGCGTCTGCTTATGCCGAACAACTTTTGTATTCTGACTTTTGACCTCTGACCTTTAGATGAACCGCCATCTTGAATTATATGTAAAACAGTTAAAATGTCTCTTCTCCTACAATCATTGATCAAAATGCATAACAATGACCTACACATGAACTTTGGAGCCATACGAATATGAAAATGGGTGTGAATTTTGTTTTAAGTGAAAAAATTATGTTTTTACGAGCCAATGAAAATTGCTCGTTTGTGAAAATGATTCTAATGCCCCTAATCTACACATGCAGCGTAATCTGCTTCTGATATTTTGCAGTTTTGTAGAGGGATCCCCCGCCAAATAGCAGCAAAACCAGTCTTACTCCAATTGCTCAAAACAATTCTCTGAAACTGAAACATTTGACCAACCATAACTCGGGCCTCATTTGGCCAAAAATCATGGGACTTGTTTCTACATGTTCCTTGATTCATGTGGAACACATCTGTAACTTTGACCGGTAAGCTCCACCCCCAGAGTGTCTGCCATTTTAAGCAGTTTGAAAAGTGCTCATGCCTGATTTTCTGCCTGGATTCTTGATCAATTTGCATGACACGCCCGCACCTGTGTTGTACAAACCGTTGTACAAACCGATTTGTACAAACGGTTTGTACAGGCGCACCTGTATATACAGTATATATATATATATATATATATATATATATATATATATATATATATATATATAATATATATATATATATATATATATATATATTAAGGCTGTTGAAAATAGTTAATTAATGGGATTAAATTAATTTTGTTGATTAATCTGATTAAAATTTTTAACGCAATTAACTCATGTGCACACTGACTCAACTCACTGAGCATTTTCCCATTGAAAGAAAGGGGTAGAGCACGGTTTTACGGAGACATATAGCTGTGTGTCTCCCTGTAACCAGAGCCATAGAGTATAGCTGGAGGATCTAGAAGCATTGAGGGCTTGTAGATCAACTATTTTGATAAATATTTTAAAGATAAATGGTTATTTTTTCCCACAGATTCTGTTTCTTTTTTAAATGTTAGAATCCTGTACAGGAAAACATGCATATTTTGGACATAGTTCGATTGGTGATTAATCATGATTAAATTAATTTTGAAGCTGTGATTAATTTGATTATTTTTTTTAATCATTCAACAGCCCTAATATATATATATATATATATATATATATATATATATATATATATATATATATATATATATATATATATATATATATTGTGTATGCGACGCACCAGAGCCATTTAGAGACGGAGTTGCGCCAATGATGGGGTACACAGTTACATTGGGTTAGTCACGTGATCAGTGGTCACAGTGAGCCTAACGGTGACAAATCATAGTCTAGTCTGAAACACATTGTTTGAAGTGAGTAAGATGAGATGTAAAATGACAGCCGGTTTGAATTATTTTACAGTAACAATTAAAGTCTCTGCAATGTGTATGATTTGCTATTACTTAAAAAAGACCTAACATAAAAAGATTCAAGCTGGGCTTTTACTTTGAGTCCAATGCATTTCTCAATAGCACTGAGTTACACTCGCATATCATGAAAGTGACATTCACGGAAATGTCACTGTGATTGAGATGATAAAACTCAATGTAATGGTAATGGCACAATGGCCTTGTGGTTAGAGTGTCTGCCCTGAGACTGGGAGACCGGGGTTCGATTCCCGGCCAGGTCATACCCCGACATTCTAGATTTCCAGTAGTAACCTACCCAACGAAAGCTTTGCATTGTACAAGCCTTGATCATTTCATGTAACAGTGTAGTGGTTAAAACATTGTGCCAGATTATGTTTGATTAACTTCTTGAACAAAGTGGCCATTAAACAACTGTTGTTAACTAGTGTCCAATCACATTCATTTCACAATTTCTTCTAGTTGTACTTGAATTGTACTGTAATTCTCCAAGCTATCAGTTTTTGTTGTAGGAGGCCAGGTTGACATGTAGGCTACTGTAGGAATTTTACATTTCATTTATTCATTCACTATTGTATGGACCCGGGGCAAAAGCACCCCCCTCAGATAATTTCTCAAAAATATGTTCCTTCTTCTGCATATTGTTCTGACTCCTTATTGCTGATTGCTTGGTCACGTTTTATTGCTGCTTGCAGCTATATTTTTTTCTTTGTGATTCAAGGATTGGCCTCGTCGCCTTTGGGGCCAGTCGCCTTTGGGGCCATTTGTCGGTTGGAAATCCATGCCAAGCACCTGATTGGCCAACAGCCCTGTCACTCACTTCGTTTCACTTTATTATTCTTTAAAGAAGAGTCAGGCTTTAGGTTTTATAAACATCATCATCCGACATATTTTACTGCTTTTGTTCACATGCTAGTAACGCTCGTCGGCTGTTTGTTTAGTTAGCAACGCCATTATTATGCTAATGCATTAGCATTAGCATAATAATGGCGTAATAATGACAACAAGGTCGTCTGCTTTCCCAATATTGATATGGGTTGGTATGAACCAATCACCGTGTAGACTGCTGCTTTGATCACGCCCATCCCAGAAACTGCTGTAGTAGAAAGGGACTTCAGTCTGAATGATGAAGTGAAACGGAATGACAATTCAGACTGAAGTCAGGCTAATCCTCATGGCCTAGAGCAGGGGTTTTCGACAGGTGGTCCCCAGGCTAAGTGATGGAAAGTTGGCTAACCAGATGTAACTCTTGAGAATGTAAAAATGAAACCAAATGGACCCTTGCGGGTCCATTTGGTTTCATTTTCACACTCTCAAGAGTTAAAGTATTCATCATCTGAATTAGCACCACTTCAACAAGAAGTCTACACTGTTTTTGTTTGCAATATCCAGCCTGGAATTGTGGGGGAAAAAAGCAAAAGAATTCTTTTAAGTCGCTCTGGATCAAGAGCGTCTGCTAAATCCCTAAATTGTAATTGTAAATTTAATTTTAGGTCTTTGGTGTGACAATGTAATCAAATGGTGGTCCGTGGCTCAAATGCTGAATAAGTGGTGGTCCCTGGAGTCAAAAAGGTTGAAACCCCCTGGCCTAGAGCCTGGTAAGACCCACCACCCGCTTCCACCGTTATCAAGCGATAATTCCCAGGAGGATGCTTATTAGCCGATCTTATCGAGGAGGCATGTTGTCTGGGAGCCGACTGACACCATTCTACTGATAAGATGACAACTGTGATCTTATCCACTGATAACGGTCGAATCTGCTTGCGGTTAGGTTTAGGGTTAGTGTTAGAGAAGGGTTGAGGGTCGGGCATTTAGTCTTAGGGTTACAGTTGGAGGGTTCTAGGGGTTTTGCGTCTCGGAACAATGGGAGTCGGCATGCAGAGCATGGCCATTCTGAGATGAAAAAGTCCTGCTGATGACAACATAATAACTGGGATCTTATCCATTGATAACGGTCGAATCCGCTGGACCCACAGCCATCCTCATGGCCTACCGTGGAGCCTGGTAAGACCCACTGCCATCAGAACTGTAGCTTTGGCTCCCAGTCTTCCACCGCGGACCGAAAACGCTCCTACTTTCAGACATCCATCTTGGCCCAACGACCTCACAGGGATACGTAAATGCTCCACTTATCTAACTTAATTAACTTTATGTGTGGGCCAGGGGTGCATCTAGAGCATGGGCATGGGGGGGGTGGATTCCAACCTAAATTCCCTGACGGCCCACCAAACATGATGGCATGCAAACAACCCAAATTTCAAAGATATTTCAAATTAAAGTCCTTATAATTAAAATGACTTGAAACACTACTACGGCTGCGGCACCACTAAACCAACAGCATTTCGTCATTGACGAACATCAGGACGAAGCAAGTGTCTGTCTGCAGGGAAACAGCTGCAGCATCAAAGTAGAAGTTTACATCTATTTTTATTTGTGGCTAAAAAGTTGCCTCTATTACCTTTAAAATTAGTATAGACGACCTTTAAAGGTGCACTGAAATGGAGATGGAGGGCATTTTACTTACTGGAGGGCATTTTGCTGCCCTATTATATGATCAGGAGGACGAACAGACAGACAGACGAACGGACAGACGAACGGACGGCAAAAAATCGATATGCCAATATATTGCAATGCATAATGCCATGATATCAATATCGAATCGCCATTTTTTTGGATATAGGCTCTATTCATTAATTTGTTCATGTCAGACAGACTGAATGATGTTATCAGGCTGCACTGATGTGTATGGTTGAACTTTTTGTTATCTACTGTATATTGTTTAAAATCGCTTTAAAATGTGCTAGTTGATTGAACTTGTGGTGAAACACATCTTGACGGCATCATCAAGTTGTGTTTGTTAATGATTTTTATTTTAGGACCTTTTTTCTGAGGGCGTACAAATGGAACCAAATGGACCCGTTAGGGCCATTTGGTTCCATGGATCTTGAAAATGGGAGGAATTCCCCTATAAAATGTGCTAGTATATTAACAGCACAGCACTTTGTGGGAAAACATGCGATCTATTGATATATCAAATCGAATCGCAGCATCACTAAGAATCACAATATAAATCAATTCAGAACCCTAAATATTAATATTGTATCGTATCGTGAGGTAAGTGAATCGTCCCACCCCTAATTGTCACTCGTGTTTGCCAAGCGGCGGCTAGGCAGAGGTGGAGGCGGCTGTGGCATATAGCGAGCGGTATACTGTACTGTATACACCGTTAGAAGGAAAATAAATGACATTCTACCTGCATTCCGTGACTAATAGGCCCTTACCATACAGACATATGTCTCTGAGAATCATGCTATATCCTTAGCTCTAATTTGCATTTCCACTCGACTCGTGGAAGTGGCGCGGTTTGTCAGGCGGGCGGGCAGGGATCTCCTTCTCTCTCTCTTTTTTTTCACCAGCAAAATGCAATTACCATCCAATTACCCGATAAATATCATGTAGCGAGCGAGCCGAGCATCTTATAGCCCTGGTAATAAACGTGTAGCGTGGAGTTTTTGCGGTTGATGTAATTATATGTTCCTGAACCTCTGGCCCCTGTCATCTGTTTTAACCTCAGACTTAACTGCTGGGTTTGAAACCAGACCCTGGGGGGCTAAGCTTCACCCCCCCACCCCCCCTACCACCCACCCACCCGACACACCAACCCACAACTAGGGGTGGGACGATTCAGTTACCTCTGATATGACATTTAGAGTGCCTCATCGATTTATATTGTGATTCTTAAAGGGAACTCCACCCATTTTCAATAATTTACTATGTCATTAATAATATACCTTAG
Organism: Benthosema pterotum; assembly: GCA_039105355.1. Classification (NCBI taxonomy): domain Eukaryota; kingdom Metazoa; phylum Chordata; class Actinopteri; order Myctophiformes; family Myctophidae; genus Benthosema; species Benthosema pterotum. The sequence continues at coordinate 48,182,599 of CM076976.1, read as the reverse complement.
AGATGTTGTGTGGACATGATAAAAATAAGTCCCCCCACTCTGTGTTCCCAAGAAATGGAGGTCTGAAGAAAACCACTAATATGGTGAAACATCTTGATGACGTCATCAAGATGTATTTTCACCATGTTACTGGATTTCTTTAGACACTTTTCATTTTCATATCATTTGGTTCATTTGCCACCAGAACAGTGGCCTTGTGGTTAGAGTGTCCGCCCTGGAACTGGGAGGCCGGGGTTCGATTCCCGCTGGGGAAAAAATGGGACCCAATGCCTCCCTGCTTGGCACTCAGCATCAAAGGGATGGATTGGGGGTCAAAATCAGCTAATGATTCCCGAGCGCAGCTCACCGCTCCTTGGAGCTCACCGCTCCAAGTGATGGGTCAAAAGCGGAGAACCAATTTCGCTGCGGTAAGGCTCCAAGTGATGGGTCAAAAGCGGAGAACCAATTTCGCTGCAGCTTAAGGCTCCAAGTGATGGGTCAAAAGCGGAGAACCAATTTCGCTGCGGTAACGTAGTGACAAATCATGCGACTTTGACTTTTTGAATATATTGTGATTATTTTTCTCCCCGATTAGTTTTCTTTCATACACTTTAGTGCAGTCTGATAACCAGCCAGTCAGTCTTTCTGACCTGGACAAAATAATAAATACACACTGTAAATACTACGGGGGATACATTTTAACAACGATTCGATGCGTATCACGATAGATTGTTGACGGTACGATACATTGGCGATACTGGTTCATTCTGGCCATACGATTCGATGATATAAAATCCTTACAGTAACTATTTAGCATATACACATGTGTGAAACATGTGGATACTGCAGGGTTTTTTTTTAAGGGGAATGTATTATAATGGATATAATGGTAGAAACAGTGATCTGGCATATGCTGGACATTGTATTTGAACAAAAGATCAATCTAATACAGAGCCAAGCCAATACAATGTTTTCTGTTTACATAACTTTGTTTTTTAATCCAAACGATATTTCAATGTAGTTACTATTTATCGTTACAACCATAGTAAATATCAAATCAATCAATTTTGAACCTTGCGATTCCACATTGATATTGTGGCATTAATAATCACAATATAAAAACTGAGCATATATATATATATATATATATATATATATATATATATATATATATATATATATATATATATATATATATATATATATATATATATATATATTAGGGGTGGGACTCGATTAAAAATTTTGATCTAATTAATTAGAGGCTCAATAATTAATTAATCTCAATTAATCTCATTTTAATCGCATATTATTTACCTGAGAAAAGTGAGAAAGCACATTTTTGAACTGAATTTATTATTATTATTATTATTATTATTATTATTATATTATGAGTGAAGCAATGAACTGAATGAGTGAAGCAATGAACTGAATACTAGGCCTGTGAATCTGTGGGTGTCCCACGATACAATTCAGTATCAATTTTCTGGGTCACGATTCGATCCAAAAACTAGATTTCTAGATTTTTTTTAAATTCTCGATTCAAAAAGATTCCCCAATTCCAAAGCTTTCCTCTTTTCTTTTTTTCTTCTTCTTATTTACCAAATTCAAGTACAAACTCAGTCAGTCCAGTACAATAATTGACTCTGGGGCAAAATAAATAAAATACTGGTACTTGGAAGACTAGCTGGTAAGAAAGGCAGTGCCACACACACAGCGCTCATTGTTCTGGAGCATGCATTTGCGTACATTTAGCAGTCATTATTATCATGCAATTTAGCGTCAGATAAACACAGTGAAGTGAACTACTCTGAACTAGGCTACTATGATCAAACCGCTCGATTTGTTTGCCCAAAGCCCACGTCAGTTGATCATCTGAGCACACACACACACACACACACACACACACACACACACACACACACACACACGGCTACAGCCAATATGAACTCGACTCCAGCTGCACTGATGAGCGCCGGTCGCCAACTCCAGTTTGTCCCTATTCAAGCCATTGAATGTCGGACACCTCAACGTCGCTCTGGTACTAGCCAGAATGCAGAAAGACTTACCCAAGCTCCCTTCTCTTCACGGGGTTAGTCCAATGGTGGCTCTTCTACATAGATTTCTACGAAACGGGGACAGTAAATACACTAGCTCCAACATGTTGGATGTGATTTGAGGCTCGAACTGCTGCGATGGTATGCACATTCTTTGTTGCATAAACTGCCTTTTTGTCCACGCTTCCATCCGTTCTTTGCTTAAATCTAAATTTGCCATCAACGGGGCCGAGTAATGCTTGCTCATCTGGTTTGTCGTTCATGTTGTGAGTTGTTTTGTTTTGTTTTTGCTGCGGGGGAAGAGGACGAGGAGGCGGGCGGAGCTTTAGAGTATAGACTGAGTTACGTTTACTCCATAGAGCTAGTAGACCAATGGCGATTCTTCTACATTGACTTCAACTGCAGTTTGTCCCTATTCAAGCCATTTGAACAGCGCTCAAGCGCTCAGTTTCTGACTCCTCAATGTCGTGACTCCGGGTGGACTGCCGCTTCCGTGTGCGTTAGCATATTGGGTAGGTGTGAAACGGTGATACAGTGAGAAACGTTCCACTTCAATGGTGTGAATGGGCCATCAGTGACAAACGTTCCGTTCCAATGGTGGATAAAGAAAAGGTGCGAATAAATGCGTTATTTTTTATAACGCGCTATATTTTCTGTAATTAATTAGTCTCAATTAACGCGCTAAAGTCCCGGCCTTAATATATACATACATATATATATATATATATATATATATATATATATATATATATATATATATATATATATATATATATATATATATATATATATATGGAACTAGCAAGGATAGAATGACAACATGATTGAGACTAAGCATTTTGTCCAAATGACTAAAATATGAATAAATTCAATAAGCATTTTGTCCAAAAGACTAAGACTTCTAAAAAAAAAAAAAAAAAAAAGCCTGTCAAAAACAACAATGAACCAAAACTAACAACTCCCGACACTCTGCAATAAGACGGCAAATTAAACGGACTGAATAGAGCGAATTATCTTGGTCGATTTACTACTGTTTCTTGACGTTCCGTTGCGTTAGGTTTTCGACACACTCGGCGTGCCGCGCTGATCCTGTCTGCCCTCCCAGGCTGAAACACACGTGTGTCCAGGGGCGGATCTAGGCATGGGCATGGGGGGGGCAATCTGCACCACCAAACACGATGCCATGCAAAACAACCCAAGATATTTCAAATTAAAGTGCTTATATTTAAAATGATTTGAAACACTACTACTACTACCTAACTAAAGCTGTGTCACCACTAAACCAACAGCATTTCATCATTGAAAACAGAAAACTCTCTGAGTCAGACCTTTAGCTTTATGCATGCTGTGTGTCTGTTGCAACTTCAACAACAACTGATGTTATTATTGATGCTTTACTTGACTAATAAAAGTCCTGTAACCGAAAATGGTATGGGTGCGGATTCATCGCCCGTGGCGCAAAGCGGCACAGGCGATGAAGCCGCCCCCATACCATTTTCTCTTGCCCCTCCAACATGTTCTCTTGGCCCCCCAAATGGGACATTTTAGATCCGCCCCAGTGTGTGTCACGTCGCGTGGGGGTGGGTGGGTGTTGGAGGTTGGGGGTCTGCTATTTGTGACAGTTTTGCTAATGACTTTACATGCCACAGCGCCGTAACCCTAACCCACATAATGTGATCTATATGTGTGTTCGCCGGGACTTCTCCACGTTGTCAGTCACGATTAGGCTAAGTAGCCCAGCAGTCAAAGCAGAAGCCGAGGAAAATCTTATTTTCTTAATGTCATTACGGTGCCGCGTTTTATGCGGCGTGTTGGGCCGTTTATGCCGACTCTAAAGCTTAGCCCTGCGTGGTTTATGCGATCATGGGCAACAACGTGGCCAACGGAATGGAACACGGCGTCAATATGTACAGCATATACCACCAATTGGTATTTAACACTGTCCCTCCCGACGCACGCCAGTTAAATGTGCAAAATTCCACAGTAGAGGAAGAAGAGATCCCAGGACCCCCCCCCCAGTTTGTCCCTATTCATGTTGCAGGAACAGCAGCTCAAGTGCTCAGTTTTTGACCCCTCAATGTCGCAACTCTTCTACTGAATACCGATAGATCTGGGTCCGTCTAGCATCAATGTGCACCGTAAATATTGTCGCTAAAGACGCAATGTGGAGCTTTTGCAATCCAACATATTGTATTGTACTGTATTGTTTTCAGTTTCAGAGTAAGATCTGCCATATCTGCGGAGCACAACTAGGTCTAGGTTATATTTTGAAAGAAATACCAGCACTCAAATGACATCAAAGCTGATTCTGCAAATTATGCCAATTATTTTGTGTGTGTGTGTGTGTGTGTGTGTGTGTGTGTGTGTGTGTGTGTGTGTGTGTGTGTGTGTGTGTGTGGTGTGTGTGTGTGTGTGTGTGTGTGTGTGTGTGTGTGTGTGTGTGTGTGTGTGTGTGTGTGTATTGTATTGTATTGTATTAATAATATAATATGTTTCAGTTTCAGAGTAAGATCTGCCATATCTGCGGAGCACAACTACTCTAGGTTATATTTTGAAATGAATCCCAGCATCAAAGCTGATTCTGCAAATTATGCCAATTATTTTGTGTGTGTGTGTGTGGTGTGTGTGCGCACTGTGCGTTCGTGCGTGCGTGCGTGCGTCTCCCGCAGGCGGAGGGCAGTGTCCATGAGCTCCTGCTGACGGTCATCACCAGGATGGGCATCGCCGTGTCTCTGGTGTGTCTGGCCATCAGCCTGTTCACCTTCTGCTTCTTCAGAGGTCTGCAGAGCGACCGCAACACCATCCACAAGAACCTCTGCCTCAACCTGTTCATCGGAGAGCTGGTGTTCCTGGTGGGGATCAACATGACCGAGCCCAAGGTACAGACGCTACTAGCGCCCACCGCCAGGGGCCGTAGCTAGCTATAGCAATTCTGGGCCCCCTGCAAAGCTTTTCCACATGGGCCCCCCCTTTCCCGGCGGGGTCAAAGGGGAATTTCATCCATTTTCTAAATTTTTTCGTGTGCGAAAAAAAGAAGTGTCTATAGAAATCCATTAACATGATGACATACATCTTGATGATGCCATCAAGATGTGTTTCATCATGTTTTTGTGTTTTTTCTTCAGACCTCCATTTCCAGGAAACACAGAATGGGGGGAAACGTTTTTATCATGTCCACCCAGCACCTCTAGGGTATACTACTGACATATTAGAATGTTGAAAATGGGTGGAATTCCCCTTTAAAATGCTTCAATCTGGTGCAATTTGAGATCAAATATTTTTCATAATATAATCAATACAAATAAAACCTTATTAATGCAAGCTTTTAGTGGGCCCCCCTGACTTTGGGCCCCCCTACAATTGTCCCCCTTTTCCCCACGTGTCTACACCCGTGCCCACCGCAACTTAAAAATGAAACCAAATGGACCCTTGCGGGTCCATTTGGTTTCATTTTTACACTCTCAAGAGTTAAAATATTCATCTGAATTAGCCATTTTGGAATGTATGTTTTGCTTGTTTTGTTTCCCCAAATCCAGCCTGGAATTGTGGACAAAAGCAAAATAAATCTTTAGATTTGGGGTCTGTGGGGTTAAAATGTCCTCAAATGGTGGTCCGTGGCTCAAATCCTGAATAAATGGTGGTCCCTGGGATGAAAAAGGTTGAAAACCACTGAACTAGAACATTTTAGAGCAATTTTAAACAATATACAAAACAAAACAACAACAAGAAAGTTCAATCATACACATCAGTGCAGCCTGTCTTAATGACATGAACAAATTAATGAATACATAAATATAAAAAAAAATCAATTTTGGACCTGGCGATTCGATATTGATATCATGGCATTAAAGGGGAATTCCACCCATTTTCAAAATCGAAAATGGACCCTAGCAGGTCCATTTGGTTCCATTTGTACCCTCTCAGGAAAAAGGGGCCTGAAAGAAAAATCATTAACATGGTGAAATACATCTTGATGGTGTCATCAGATGTATTTTTAGGAAATACAGAATTGGGGGAACCTTTTTATCATGTCCACACAACATCTCTAAGGTATATTAATGACATATTAAAATGTTGAAAATGGGTGGAGTTCCCCTGTAAGCATTGCAATATATTGGCATTTTTTTGCCCACCACTACTCCCTAACGTGTGTGACATCTCTCCTCCAGCTGGTGTGCTCCATCATCGCCGGTGCGCTCCACTTCTGCTTCCTGGCAGCGTTCTCCTGGATGTGCCTGGAGGGCGTCCAGCTCTACTTCATGCTGGTGGAAGTGTTCGAGAGCGAGTTCTCCCGCCGCAAGTACTACTACGTCTCTGGATACCTGTTCCCCGCCGCCGTGGTGGGCATCTCTGCTGCCATCGACTACCGCAGCTACGGAACGCAGCGGGCGTAAGTACTGGTGGTAGTGTTGTTGTTGTTGAGCTACGGTACGCAGCGGGCGTAAGTACTGGTGGTAGTGTTGTTGTTGTTGAGCTACGATACGCAGTGGGTGTAAGTACTGGTGGTAGTGTTGTTGTTGTTGAGCTACGATACGCAGCGGGCGTAAGTACTGGTGGTAGTGTTGTTGTTGTTGTTGTTGTTGAGCTACGATACGCAGCGGGCGTAAGTACTGGTGGTAGTGTTGTTGTTTAGCTACGGCACGCAGCGGGCGTAAGTACTGGTGGTAGTGTTGTTGTTTAGCTACGGCACGCAGCGGGCGTAAGTACTGGTGGTAGTGTTGTTGTTTAGCTACGGCACGCAGCGGGCGTAAGTACTGGTGGTGGTGGTGGTGTGTTGTTCAGCTACGATACGCAGCGGGTGTAAGTACTGGTGGTGGTGTTGTTGTTGTTGAGCTACGGTACGCAGCAGGTGTAAGTACTGGTGGTAGTGTTGTTGTTGTTGAGCTACGGTACGCAGCGGGCGTAAGTACTGGTGGTAGTGTTGTTGTTGAGCTACGATACGCAGTGGGTGTAAGTACTGGTGGTAGTGTTGTTGTTGTTGAGCTACGGTACGCAGCGGGCGTAAGTACTGGTGGTAGTGTTGTTGTTGTTGAGCTACGGTACGCAGCAGGCGTAAGTACTGGTGGTAGTGTTGTTGTTGTTGAGCTACGGTACGCAGCGGGCGTAAGTACTGGTGGTAGTGTTGTTGTTGTTTAGCTACGGCACACAGCGGGCGTAAGTACTGGTGGTGGTGGTGTTGTTGTTCGCGAAAAGCCTTTCGTCCAATTAGCATGAGAGAGGGACCCTTCCTCCAATCGGGATCGAGTGGGGGCGGGCCTTGGTAGAGCACTATAAAGGAGAGTACTGACGCTCCCGTTGACTCCCAATGCTACGGCTGAACAGAGATGCCTATTGGCTCAAAGGTATACGTGACAGCGGCTATTGGCTGAAAAGCACAGTGACTCCTGCTGGTTCCAAAACCACCAAACCACCTATGATGGTTCCAAACAAACCACTCTCTCTCGCCCATCCACTTGCATTGACAGCAGAGCTCCAGTGCAGGGCGCGAAGCGTGAGACGCCAGATCTAAGTATGTCAGTACTCTCCTTTATAGCGCTCTAGGCCTTGGTGTACGACGTGCTGTTGGCCTGTTTGCACTGCCCCCCCCCCACTGTATAGTATGTGCATGTGCACATCAAAATCCCTTCCAGAGATCTGTCAAACAACAACGAGTCGCTACAGGCCCTAGTATACATGCTGCTGTCTAGAACAACATGTCGTCCAAGCTGCTCGGTGTGAGCGTTCGACACGACAAGGCACTTAGGGCCTGCGTGTGTGGTGTGAGATTTTGATCAGCATCGCGTCGTCTCTCCCCCTTGTTCCCTCTTTCAAAGACGCCGTGGCCCCGGCAGATATGTATGTAACTCCGCTAATGAGAGTAATATCACAGACGGAGCATGGCGGCCTCCCTCCCTCCCTCCCTCGCTCTCTCTCTCTCACACGCTCTGTACCTTCTGGCAAATTTACACCCTGTCACTGCTAAGAGAACAGCCCCCAAGGACCACAACGCTGTAATGAATTCTCTGGCTAGTTGCGTATGCTATTGTGCGTTTTTCTTTTTTCTTTTTATTTTTTTTTCCAAAGTGTAAAAATAATTGCCCTCTGCTTGTCAGTTCAAACTTTATACTTCTCTCTGCTGGCTGGCTGCATGGCAGCCGTCCAAACAGGCAAGTTCCACCAATTGCTTAATGCATTCTGTACACAAACGCAGAATGCGTTATGTAACGCATTAGCTAGCTATAGCTAAAGTATTAGCTATTGATAAATATCAGATCTACAGGCTCGTAGCGGCCACCGAGTGGCCTGCGTCGAGGAGATCTGACTTTTTGGGGGGGAAAATCGTTTAGACGCTGCGCAGACCTTTGGAATATTGATTGAAATCTTTATTTATTCTGGATAAATCATTGAGGTATTCCCTCGTTTGCGATGCTGCTGAGATCACAAACACAGAGATCAAAATCAAGACATGAAATCAAGTACACAAAGATCAAACTGTCAGGACATGAAACAAATCAACATTTACGCCATAAGGTTGTAAATACACAAGCAGTTCTTTCAGAGCGAATGTTATGATGATTAATAGGGAATTCCACCCATTTTCAAAATTTTTCCTGAGAGCGTACAAATGGAACCACCCGCTAGGGTCCATTTGGTTCACATTTCGCATGGTGAAACACAGCTTGATGATGTCATCAAGTTAATCATCATGTCCTCACAACATCTCATTAATGATGGTAAAATGTTGAAAATGGGTGGAATTCCCCTTTAACTCAAATCTTTGCTTCTGGAATGTCCCTGCTGAGACTCCATATTTTCAGATGGTGGGGGGGGTCCCTCCGCAGCCAAACACAGATAATTCTGAGTGGGGGTCCTTCTTCTCCTTCTTGGCATGAAATATATGTCAGCATCGCTGGCACAGAAACAGAACATTTTTCAGAAGAGATTTCGAAGACATTTTGCAGAAGCAGTTCTCAGGTCAAACTGCATTAAGTAAAGTTGTTCTTTTTTTCTACTGCTATAGTTTCTGACACAACGTTTTTCTGTTTATTGTTGGGAGCATGTCGGTATACATTTGTAGACATTTGCAGAGGGTGAAGTCATCTTCCTTAGCCGTGCTTCACATGACCATCGTCCTTCACCAGTGTCAGGCAGCAACTTAATCCATATCCACGCATATAGCTGTGTTTGAAGTCAAAACTTGTACGCAAACGCTAGTCTTGGGCGTATTGATTTTTTATCGGTATTGATAACGTGTTAATTAGCTCGATATTCGATATTACTGGTATTGAGTACTAGATGGCGTGCAATCAGAGTTGGACACGTTCCACCAGTCACCTAGTTCTCAGAATTGATCTCACAGATCCCAAACGAGTTGTGTAGACTTGGGATAATTCACATGATGAATATTTTAACTCCTGAGAGTGTAAAAAATGAAACCAAATGGACCCGCAAGGCTCCATTTGGTTTCATTTTTATGTTCTCAAGAGTTACATCTGGTTAAACAACTTAGCTGGGAACCACCTGGAACCCTCTCAAGTACCACTGGTGGTCCCCGGACCACTGGTTGAAAACCACTGGAGTATAATGTCGGTATTTGACGATATTCGGTATTCGATATTTTTTATAGACCCAACGATATTACTCGGTATTGATTTCCAATATCGCGATAAACGGTAATACCGGTATATTGCCCAAGACTAGCAAACTCAAGTAGCACACGGATATTATTCTGTACATATGTTGCTACTGCAATTATAGCACTGCTGCATTCTGCGTTGTTTAATAAAAAGATATTAACATTTTTATCCAAGCTGTTCAATTATGCGCCCCCTATCGGTCAGGAGGAGTGTGGCACTCTGAAACACTGGGTGTGTTCGATATACTGGCAGGCGAAGCGCTCTCATAGGCAGATGTGCTCCTGGTGTGCAACTGTGAGTTTACCGAACTTACCCCAACCCAGAGAAGTAGCCGGTGAGCTCGGGTGGAAAAAAAAAAAATAAATAAATAAAAAAAAATCAGGCATCAGGGCAGAGCTATACTCTCTCAAGGTCAGGGGGGGTTTCTTTTGCTCTTTCTCCCCCCGTCCGTCTGTCCGTCCGTCCGTTCGTCAGTCCGTCCGTCTGTCTGTGGTCAGGGCAGGGGCGGATTGGCACATATTTTCCCACCGGGAGAATTTTGCCTTTGCCAGGCCACCCTAGGGGTGGGGCAGCTGGTTAACCAGATCAGATGTAACTCTTTGAGAGCGTAAAAATGAAACCAAATGGACCCTTGCGGGTCCATTTGGTTTCATTTTTACACCCTCAAGAGTTAAAATATTCATCATGTGAATTTGCCCAACTTAGTCTACACAACTAGAGAATGTAGAAGATTAATGGTCATTTTGATCTGTATGTTCCAGGCGAGCATCTAGCACATTCTAGTGCATTTTGGTAAGTGCCACTACTAGTGCTTTTTAGATCTTGTCCAGGCCACTAGGTGGCGCAGGCCACCGGGAAAACTCCCTGTACTCCAGATGGCCAATCCGCCCCTGGGTCAGGGTGGAGATGGAGGAATTGCTACCCTGTTTGCCCCCTTCCCCTCCATATCATCTATCTATATATCGCTGCTCTGCTGGTGTCTCTTAGATCGATGAGATACAACTTTGTTTTGGCACAGAGAGACTTAATAAGCTGGAGCGGGAGAAAAGGGGGGGGGGGGGGGTCTGTTTCCTGTAAAAAGATATGGCGCTTATTTTGTGTGTGTGTGTGTGTGTGTGTGTGTGCGTGTGTGTGTGTGTGTGTGTGTCCTCCTCCAGATGCTGGCTGAGGGTTGATAACCATTTCATCTGGAGTTTCATCGGACCTGTAACCTTCATCATTATGGTAAGCTGGAAATTGCCACTGGTTGAAAACCACTCAAGCTTATCCTGTAGATTTCTACTCTATGGGGGGTGGTGGTGGTGGTGGTGGTGTGCCGGCGGGGGGCCGGGCAGGCTATAGCTAGCTAGAGGACCACTTAGCTCTCTGCTTTCTGCTCCGATCAATTTGCATGGGAAGCAAAGTGGTCCCGTTATAGCTGACAGGGAGTCAGGGGCGGTTCTAGGCATGGGCATGGGGGGGGCAATGCCCCCCTAAATGCCCAGACTGCCCCACCAAACATGATGGCATGCAAAACAACCCAAGATATTTCAGTGCTTATATTTAAAATGATTTGAAATACTACTACTGCTACTAACTAACTAACTACAGCTGTGTCACCACTAAACCAACAGCATTTCATCATTGAAAACAGAAAACTCTCTGAGTCAGACCTTTAGCTTTATGCATGCTGCGTGTCTGTTGCAACTTCAACAACAACTGATGTTATTATTGATGCTTTACTTGCCTAATAAAAGTCCTGTAACTGAAAATGGTATGGCTTCATCGCCTGTGCCCCAAATGGGAAATGTTACATCCGCCCCTGAGCAGCAGCAGACTGCGAAAAATCACCACTGGCTTGAAGAATGGATTTACACATCATTTTAAATATAAGCACTTTAATTTGAAATACAGTATCTTGGGTTGTTTTGCATGGCATCGTGTTTGGTGGGGCAGACTGACCATTTAAGGGGGCATTGCCCCCCCCATGCCCCCCCCCCCCCCCCCCCATGCCCATGCCTAGATCCGTCCCTGCTGCTGCTGGATATAACCTGTAAGTATAGATCATATAGAACTGTTAGCATACATGCTAAGTCACTGATAACCGTAATCCCCAGCTGGGCTTGTGTAAACAGCCTTTCACCGCGAGTGCAATAAAAGTCATAAAATGTCATAAAACGCTCTGTGCAAGTTCAAGCTGTGTTCACAATGTGTTTCACATGCTAGATATTGCCCCCCCCCCCACACACACACACACAACAGGTGCAAACGACAGTCCTGGTGTCTTCTTTATTGTTCCAAATAAATTATTCCATGTGTAAGTCTTTAATTCAGCTACAGCGTCCATCCGTCCAACAACAACAACACAAGTTAATTGAAGTTGTAATTTTGTGTTTTAGAGGAGAGAAAAGGAAAAAAAAACCTCCCCTGTTGAATAATGCACAGCTGAGTTGACTACAGGGGCGGATTGGCACATATTTTCCCGCTGGTTAGCCAGATGTAACTCTTTGAGAGCTAAAAATGAAACCAAATGGACCCTTGCGGGTCCATTTGGTTTCATTTTACACCCTCAAGAGTTAAAATATGCATCATGTGAATTAGCCCAAGTCTACACAACTAGAGAATGTGGAAGATTAATGGTCATTTTGATCTGTACAGGTGCTGGTCAACGAATTAGAATAATTTGAACAGTGCAATCGTTAAATTCTTTGAATGCATTTCTTGTGCAGAAAACAAATCAGGTGTTCACCGCACCTGTCCTACTGGTTAGAGTAATCACAGAACTCGTTACCTGTAAAAAATTTGCTCAGCTGAGCTTTCCAAAAGGCCCATTTAGGCCATTTAACTGTGACACTGTTGTTTCATTGAATTAGAATAATGGAGAAACCGTTTCATTGAATTAGAATATTTTTTATTATAATTAGAATCATCACTTTCTCAGTATTTTGTGGCTGCCCCCTTGGCTTGTATGACTGCCTGAAGTGTCCGTGCAGGGGTTGACACTAAGGTCTCCGAGGTACTTGCCCATCGGGCAAGTGCAAATCAGGTTCTACTTGCCCTCAGCCAAATGGACCCTTGCGGATCAATTTGGTTTCATTTTACACTCTCAAGAGTTAAAATTCATCATCTTAATCAGCCCATATGGTCACAGACCCAGTGGTCCCTGACCGCAGCAAAATGATAGTTTGGAACCAAGTGGACCTGGGAGAGAGATAGGTAGAGATAGCTAGTTCTTCAAATCGATGCCACGGACAGGGCTTGACAGTAACATTTGCCCGCTTGCCCGGGGCAAGTAAAAAAATGGTGGGGCAAGTGAAGACTGCTACCTGGTTGCCCAAACAGGCAAGTGTGCAACTTTCGTGCACTATATAACACAACACAAGATAAATTTGTCTTGAAGGCGGTCATTGCACTCTGCCTCTGTGTCTTTCCCTGCTTTCTAGCTATCTACCTATCTCTCTCCCAGGTTCATTTGGTTCCAAACTATCATTTTGCTGGGGTCAGGGACCACTCGGTCTGTGACCACTATGGCTAATTAAGATGATGAATTTTTAACTCTTGAGAGCGTAAAAATGAAACCAAATGGACCCTTGCGGGTCCATTTGGTTTCATTTTTACGCTCTCAAGAGTTAAATCTGGTTAACCAACTTAACTAGGGACCACCTGGAACCCTCTCCGGGACCACTGGTGGTCCCTGGACCACCTGTTGAAAGCAACCCAAGTAGGAAGTAAACTTAAAAGCAAAATTTACAATATATTTTGGGGGGGGCAAGTGACCATGACCTGAGGGCAAGTAGAACCTGATTGCACTTGCCCGATGGGCAAGTACCTAGTCGTAGACCTTAGTGTCAACCCCCTGCACGGAGACTTCAGGCAGTCATACAAGCCAAGGGGGCAGCCACAAAATACTGAGAAAGTGATGATTCTAATTATAATAAAAAATATTCTAATTCAATGAAACGGTTTTCTTCTCATTATTCTAATTCAATGAAACAACAGTGTCACAATTAAATGGCCTAAAATGGGCCTTTGAAAGCTCAGCTGAGCAAATTTTTTACAGGTTACGAGTTCTGTGATTACTCTATTATCTACCCAGTAGAACAGGCGCGGTGAACACCTGATTTGTTTTCTGCACAGAA
>CM076976.1:47814635-48168329 GCA_039105355.1 Benthosema pterotum | reverse complement strand
CCGTTTTTCATGATTTTGAGGATTTTCGAAAAAATGCCTAGATTTAAGATTACAAGACTTGCTTAGTTCAGAGTTTTTTTTGCAGTGCATCAGTTGGTTGTTGAAATTGCAAACAGACACGCAGCATGCGTAAAGCTAAAGGTCTGACTCAGAGAGTTTTTCTGTTTTCCAATGATGAAATGCTGTTGGTTTAGTGGTGACACAGCTGTAGTTAATTAGTAGCAGTAGTAGTGTTTCAAATAATTTTAAGCAATTTGAAATATCTTGGATTGTTTTGCATGCCATCGTGTTTGGTGGGGCAGCCAGGGCATTTGGGGGGGCATTGCACCCCCATGCCCATGCCTAGATCCACCCCTGGCCCTGCTACAATTTTCTCCCTGTTCAGCACAATAAAACACCATCATTAAACATTAAGAGCAGGGACATGGACATACAATGGGGAGCAGAAATAACGGAGCCCACTGGTGGTGGTGGGAGCACTAAGGGAAAAAAATGGATAGCCGCACACTTGTAGCTGCCAATGTTTTTAATGAGGACACACAGGGAAAACCGGCGTTTCGGACAGGTAAACTGACTTCTTCAGGCCAGGGTAAGATAAGGTGGTGGGAGCAAACATCATATAACAACCAGGAACCAGAATGCAGAAGGAAGAAGCAACCAGACCTATATGATAAAGAAAAAGAGGATGATGCGCGGGCCGGGCGTGGCGCAGGCTCCTGCCAGAAGTTTTGCACATGCTCAGTGTAAACAGGAACTGCTATGGTGGAATTTTCCAGCTGAGGCGCTTGATCATCAAAAACCTTGTTTTTAGAACATTTTTTTTAGAACATATCTTATTACAAGAATTCTTACCAAGTACAATTCACTTAGCCCCACAGACAGATTATTTGCTGTTTCTAGTGTAAAGTAGAAACAAGAAAACTAATCTTTTCCGTGGGGTAAGGGAATTTTGTGGGTGGAAAGTGAAGAAAAATGCGAAGTGTTTTGCTCCATGAACGCACGCAGAAGTGCCAATGTTAAAGGGGCACTCCACCCAGTTTTTTCAACATTTTAAATATGTCATAATACACCTTAGAAGTTGTGGGACATGATAAAAAAAGTTCCCCATTTTTTGTGTTCCCAAGAATGGAGGTCTGAAGAAAGCCACCAACATGGCTAACATCTTGATGACATCATCAAGATGTATTTTCACCATGTTAATGGATTTCTTCAGACGCTTTTTTTTTCTGAGAGCTTAAAAATGGAACCATTTGTACACTCTCGGAAAAGCAATGAAAATGGGTGGAATTCCCCTTTAAGCTCCAGGAACATGGGGTTTCCTACTCATGAATCCACGGACTGCCTGCAGTTCACACTACAACCACTAGGGCTGACCGCTTTAACATTGGAGAGGCTCTCTGAGGATGTGTATCTATCACCTCTGCTGGTACATCCCATCATCGCAAGTCCTGTTTACACTGAGCATGTGCAAACCTCCCGCCACGCCCCTGTGCATCATCCTCTTTTTCTTTATTATAGAACCAGACTAGAGCTTAAAAACCCCGCCCAATGGGTCAGCTGATGCCACATCAGCCAATGACATTGGGTCTTGCACACTGAATACACTCACATGAAATTCAGCATATTAACCCATTCAGCATGTGCTCTAGAGCACAGGATGAAATCTCTCCAGTATATCCAGTGTTGGGAATATTACTTTACCTTGTTAATATATTACTAATTATTACCTTAATTTTAAAGCAATATATTATATTACAATATTACTGTCTGAGCAAGTGTAATATTAATATTACTTATTTTACAAATTATATCATTTTTAATATTTAGTATCACTAATCAAATATTGCGTAGGGCAGTGGCATACCTACAACGAAGCAAGCACACTTTGCTATCTGGCCAAATCCATATGAAAACAGTGGTGTAGACCTACCTCGGCTCAACCTATTGAGCTATGGACAGTTAACAGGAGTTATTCCTTGAATTCATAGAAGCCAGTAAATAATTTGAAGACAACTTATAGAAAATAATTCTTTAGCTTCTGCAGTCGCCAAGATAATTTCACAAAAACACTTGCAATGAGACAGATTGACAGAAAGTAATATTGAAAGTAACGCAGTAGGAAAAGTATAGATTTTTTTGTTAATATATTTTTATTACAAGTTAAGCTATGGATCATTTTTAGACCACACTATGCACAGTCCCTTACTAATAGACATGGGTAACTGAATCTGGCAGTTATAATTGATGCAACACAATGAGCCAAAGTTGGCAGGACCAGGCAAATACAATACATTGAGCAGGGCACTGCAGGGAATTGAACCCCGTTCCAGTAAACCAGAAGTCCACACCAGCGCCATAGTTTGTTTTGTTGTAATTTACAGGTCCAAAAAAAAAATCACATTGATTGACATCTCAACCACCGACAACAAAACATTTCAATAAAGTCACTTCACAATTTACATTGTTTCAACTTTAATTTTATTAATACATAAATGGCGGTTTACATCTTCTATACATCCAAAACATAAGCCACGCAAATACCTTAAGGTAGAACTCTCAGACACAAACTAAGAAAATATATTTTATTTCTGTGCTCATAAAGTGCTACAAAAAGTGCAACAAGTGAAGAGTGCAGCAGCAAACGTTTGGGTCATAGGTCCATCGCCAATGCCTGGATGACGTTTTAGCTGCAAATGGCAGCATCCATAAATCTACTCCCATTATAAGACACATCTCATCAACCCACACCACATACCTAACCCTAACCTAACCCTGTGTGTATTATGTGATGCAGGCAGACGTGATTGGTCTCCAATCATCATAAACGCACATCAAATACCGGGCCTGTGTTCATATTTGATGTGAGCTTGTGGCGAAACTATTCACAAATTAGAGCTGATTATAGAACACCAACAATGGTCTTATGACCTAGATGTTTGCTGCTGTACTTTTCACTTTAAGCACTTTGAGTACTTTATGAACAGAAAAAACAAAATAGATTTCCTTGGTCTCCGACCAAACAGTTGGCCTTAGTATTTTTGTGGAGAAGTGTATATATAAAAAAAAAAAAAAAAAAAAAAAAAAAAAAGAAAAAAAAAAATCAGAATTTACACAATCTAGAGATGAGATAGAAACAAAATTACTTTAAAACAATATTCAAGCAAAGATAAATTAAGCTTGGGTAAAAGCCAACACAAAAGCAACTGTGCCACAGTAGTCATTTGTCAACACTATGAACATTAGTAGTACAACACATGGATGAGATTAGGTCACAACAGTAATAATTATGCCATGATCGATGCGCCTACTTTACTTTCCGTTTTCACCTCAAGGGGAATTCCACCCACTTTCAAAATTATATATTAATGACATGAATGGGTGGAATTCCCCTTTAACTTTATAAAACTACGACCGCCGTGAATGATAAGCTGTGGAATTATCACATAAAAGCACATTACATACCGGGGCCTGTGTTCATATGTAATGTGAACTCACGTGATTAGGATTTGTGGAATTAACGCAACGCAAATAAAATAAAAAACGCATCCCGATTGACACACCACAAACACTAGTCAACAACTAGTGTGACAGGCAGGAGGAAAGAAAGAAATGACTAAAAAAAGCGAATAAATAAAATTCGATTAAAAGAGTCTGAGACAACAACAACAAATAACTTTATTAAAGCAAAGAATAGAAGAGAAAAGATTAAGGTCAGTTAGAAACCTTGTACATCCAACAGTTACCTTTTAGATCAGATATTTGTTACTTTAGTCTCGTTAGTGTGTGACACTGCAGCATGACCGAGTAACAAATTAATTTACAAAACAAAGGTTGAACTACAGGGAGGTACAAGGTTTTTACCTGACAGGTAAAATTAATAAACTACGCTCACTTACCTTTAATATCAGCCATTAAACTCACAACACAGACTAACCAAGGAATCAAATGACACACCGGCCATCATTTGCTTCCTCTGTTAGTTTGCTAGAAGGAGCATATATGCAATCACCTGCATCAGCATTGCCAGCCAAGCATCACATTGCCAAGGTGCCAACAGGATTGGCACCTACCATGGCAGTTCAGCATTGCACTGTGGGTATGGTTAGGGACTGGTTAAGGCAGGGGTTTTCAACTGGTGGTCCGGGGACCACCAGTGGTCCCTGATAGGGTTTCAGGTGGTCCCCAGCTAAGCTGGTTAACCAGATGTAACTCTTGAGAATGTAAAAACAAAACCAAATGGACCCTTGCGGGTCCATTTGGTTTCATTTTTACACTCAAGTTAAAATATTCATCATCTGAATTAACCATTTTGGAATGTACGTTTTGCTGGTTTTGTGTCCCAAATCCAGCCTGGAATTCTGGACAAAAGAAAAATAAATCTTTAGATTTGGGGTCTGTGGGCCTAAAATGTCATCAAATGGTGGTCCGCGGCTCAAATTCTGAATACATTGTGGTCCCTGGGATGAACCCTGGGTTAAGGCAAGGGTTGTGGTTGCCAGATAACACCATCAGCTACACTGGCTCTTCCTCAGCAGCTGTCACTGCTGGTGATTGCATAGAATCGCTCCCTCTGGTTTGCACAGACTTAAAAACAACGTTAAGCAGGCATACATGCTACCATAATGATACCAGACAAATCACATCACCTTAGTGTACAGAGGTGATGTGGAGACTAGTAGACTAGTGAAGGACTAGGGCAAAGGATAGGACAGAAGGAAAGAAAGAAAATACTTTAAAGAAATAAAATGCGATTAAAAACTCAGACAACCAAAAACAGATAACTTTATTAAAAGCATAGAATAGAGAATAGAAATGAGACTAGAATTGAGCACAACCACTTTTAACCATGAATTTAAAGTTGAAAAATATCAGATCTATAACACGGCACCAAGTGCCATGACCTTATTTAACATAATTTACACATTGCACCGTAGTGGCATGTGACTTTGAATGGCATTATACACGGCGAGAATGACAACCTCCGGTATGGTAGCATGTAGCTCACTTACACAAGCATGAACAGGTTCACTAACCTTCTCACTGCTAACGGTAACCAGCAGTGGAATCATTACTCACCCTCATTGGTTCACCTTCACAGCCAACAGCAGGCAGCAGTGGAACCATTGGTTTACCCTCACCCAGCAGTGACAACAGCAGCGTAGAGTCTGTACCTCTGGTCAGCTTCACTTTCTGAGAAAAGAACAACAAGAGGAAAGAAAAAGATTAGAAAAAATAGTTTGTCCTACAGGTTGACATTTTGGAAGTCATAGCATATAGTCCAACAGGGCTGTGTCACCATTATCCAACTTTATGAAAATTGTGAATGATTCAATCCATTAAAAGGGATGGTTCAGATTTGTTGAAAGTTAAGCTGCATGGATTACTGGTCATCAATATAGTGATGTCAACGGTGTTAATTGAGTCCCGTGGTGGGAGTTCTGTTCTGGTTTTAGTGAATCTTAAGTAGTTCTGGTCATTTTGTGGAGGTCGCGCAGTAAAATAACGTTAACCAAAACTCTAACATAATTTGTGTTGTTGACTCATTTCTAAAATATTAGCTACAGCCTTTGTTCATTTCTGACCCATCTATCACATGGACTACGTTTTGTGTCCGCATACTCCTGAAATGTTTGAAAATCAAAGATATACAGGCTCACAATGTGTTGGTGGGCTCAACAGTTTTCATTGGGATAAACAGATACTGTTTGAACAGATATCTGTGTAACAGATACTGTTTGAATGGAACTTGAAGTCCTTTATGACAATGTTTGAGCAGAATCAAGCAGTTTTAACTTTAGCAAACAAGGTTAAATAAAAATGTTCCTGTAACAAGTACTATTATTTTCAAGCAACTTTACTGAAAAACAGTCACGAGTGATAAAAATGAACATGGCTTGTTTGCAAAGTATTTGTTTGATAAAACTCCACCATAGACATGTTATGAGCTACTTTCTGTCTAAATAAAAGCACTAGACTTTTGAGGACTAGTCTGTATTAACACGTCAGGCTACTGCACAAGTGTCAAAGTCAAGGCCCGCGGCTTGTAGAGCAAAAATGTCTGAGTCTATTAAAAAAAAAAAAAGTAAGTCTCTAGCACGTTCCTATCAAAAGTTATGATCGTTTAAAGAAATGCTTTTGAGCTCTCTTCTGAACGGCATGTAATGCATGTTGTCCAGCAGGGGAGTCGTTTTACCAGGCTAGGCTGCTGGCACTGCAAAGTGAGAACTATACTTCACAGTACAAGGGGTGTAACCGAGAGAACTATACTTCAGCAGTACAAGGGTGTGTGACCGAGAGAACTATACTTCGGCAGTACAAGGGTGTATAACCGAGAACTATACTTCAGCAGTACAAGGGTGTATAACCGAGAACTATACTTCAGCAGTACAAGGGTTATAACCGAGAACTATACTTCAGCAGTACAAGTGTGTAACCGAGAGAACTATACTTAGTTAACTATACATACTTACTTAAATTTAGTATTTGAAATTTTAAATGCTATTTTCGTATGGTTTATTGATGCTCTGTAAATAAAAATAGCATCTTTCATAGCAAATATCTTAATCTAGGCTACAAGTATAAAACCAATAATGAAAAGTCATTAATATATATAATAGCTATTCTTAATAATAAATATGACTTGTGGATATACTGTATAGAAGTAATGGCTGTGTACGTAAACATGCGCGTGCTGTGCATGCTTGTGGTCTGTGACTGTTGCAACCGTGGCACTCCGGCCCCCATGAAGTCACATTAAGTCCAATGCGGCCCCCCCCCCAAATGACTTTGACACCACTGGGCTACTGCCTCCTGCATTATGCAAATTCTAAACAGGTGGTCCACAGGGCCGTTCAGTGACCAATGATGAGCGCTCCAAACTCCAGTACTTGGAAAAATAATCACATGCAGTGAATTTAGACAGAAAGTAGCTCATAACATGTCTACAGTGGATTTTCATCCACCGTATTAGGCCTGGCCCTAACTGGGCCCTAACAATTCAGGCCCTAGGCCCGCCCGACTAAATGGAATAGATTTTAGGCCCTAAACTGTCGGGTTTGGGCAAAATTTAAGAATTCGCCACAGATTAAAAATGAAATGGCAATCAGCACCATCTTCATAATAGGTAAATACAGAAAATAAGACTTCTTACTATAGTAAAATAGTTAAATATATATTGTTTTTTTCATGGGGCCCGAGGCCCTAATGATTAGCATAGATTTTTAGGCCCGAACCGGTCCTAAATGTCAGGTTGGGATTGTTAGGGTTCGGTCCTGGTCGGGTTCTGGCAGAGTTTGAGAACTCTAATTCAGTGGAGTCAGTGGAGGGTATCGCAAGATTCAGCCCATTATAAAAGGAATCTAGAATTGCATTGCAGCTGCATCTTAACATTATAATGGTGACACAGCCCTATAGGTTTCTTCCAGTCACATGTAATGCAGGTACGTACCGTGGAGGGCCTGTGCTGTGCAGGGTGCTGTATGAACAGTTCTGCGTCTCATCTCAGACAGAACGTTTGTTCGGACCATAAGGTTTCAGCTCAGCTGAGTAGACACTCCATTACACCAGCTGTATTCTGAGGGTCACCGTCCAAGGTCACATGAGCCTGTAAACACACATACCCAAATACATTAACTATTGATAGATTTTATATAGAGATGTTAAATATGGAAACTCAAGTCTTCAAAATCTACATTATATAACTGCCCCACGTGATTTCAAAAAACCCAACTGTGGGAATTTATTTTGTCTTACTAATTTGTATTGTCTCTATCATTTAATCATCTATTAGTCACATTTACAACAGGATATGGCTTGTAGAGATAAGAGATCAGATATTCCTGGAATGAGTAACACTGCTAAGCATGTGGGTTTCAGCATTAGGTTTAGCTAGTGAAAGCCACTAAATTACCTTTAGCCATTGAAAGTATATAAGCCCAAACATTAGCTTGGATTTTTATTGAAAGAATTACCTTTAGCTACTGAAATTAGTTTTAACTTTAATCAAAAAGTTTTAGCTACTCAAAGCATTAGCAGTTGAAAAATGATCTAGCATCAGGTCTAAATGTGTTAAAGATTTTCACTTGACTGTTGGAAGCAGAAAATGTAACCAAATGCTACATTTGGTTACATTTAAAAGCACAAAACAATTGTTGAAAATCCGATTCACTATATTTTGTCTAAAGTTCATGTGTACAATTTGAACTGTTGACTAAATAAAGACCTTTAGTTTTAGATCTGAGAGGCTAAATTCCTAGTCTGTGTGACTTAAATGTTGATAAATATGGAC
The DNA here is from genome assembly GCA_039105355.1 of Benthosema pterotum. Taxonomy (NCBI): domain Eukaryota; kingdom Metazoa; phylum Chordata; class Actinopteri; order Myctophiformes; family Myctophidae; genus Benthosema; species Benthosema pterotum. The sequence continues at coordinate 48,160,042 of CM076976.1, read as the reverse complement.
CCTGGTATAAAACTGGTTGAAAAAACACTAGAGTAAACAACCAATGGTCTGTTTTCCACCTAATGTTTGAACTATTTAAGTTTAGTTTATGTTTGTTTGCTTCTCAAAAAAAGAACATATTCTACATTGCTGTGGACTTTGTCATAATAAACAACCCTAACAACTCAAAAGTTTAAAAACTAGCCCAACACTGGTAAGCCTACTATAAAACCATGTGTTTTTCAAACAAACATTTGCAACCTACCTCGCCAGCACATGGCTCCAACAAGATCCGACATACCCTGAGCTTCCATTTTTAAACCCCAAAGCCCCGCCCACTGGATCCGTGATTGGTCTGTCAGAGAGTTTGCGTCATCAGCTGCAGAGCCTTAGAGTATAGACAGAGTTACGACATCTCCGTTCACTCCCATGTAAAGGTCTAATGGAGGATCTGCTCTACATAGACTTCTATTGAGCATGTTTTGTGGACATGATAAAACGTTTTGTAGTAATAGACAGTAGCCAGTGGGCTACAACATAAACATTACAGAAAACATGTAAAACATGTAATGTTGCACACACGCCCTGAAATAGCACTTCTTTGCGCCACCCTAATTGAAAACAATGTATTTCCAACTCCAGTATATCCCTATTCAGGCTGCATGACCCATCAATGTCGCAACGCTGTGACTAGATGGCTCTAATCAGCTGCGCGCACGCGCACACACACACACATGCGGTGTCTGCTAGTGTCCAAAAGGTGGCAGCAAAACGTTGGTATTATTCCGGTGCTTCCCAAAGTGACACTAGTAAGAGGATCCTTATGGGGTTGTATCTTGAGTGTAAATGGACCCCCGTGCCCCTCATTATTTTGTATTTTTCCTTTTACCCCCACTATTGATGTCCTGCCTTTGTTTGGCTATAGACAACCTAAAGAAGGACTTTGTATTAATTTCAGTAGGCCTATGTACCAAACTGCTGCTATCTTCTTACACATGTAGACCTATAGGTCTACATGTGTAGACCTAATTACCTCTCACTCTGCTCAGTACTGTTTTAGTTTATGTTCAGATTAATACCTGTCACTTTACTATACAGTACCAATTGGGTTCCTTGTAGTCATTATAAACTGTAAACTCTGCTTACATTGTGAACTGTGATCTGTATGATGTAGGCTTATTGCAATGTTCTGACCAAGTTTACAATGAACTTACAGATGTGCTATTTTCACAATATTTATCTGTGGAATCATTCTGTTTCTTGTGGAGGCCCTTTTCAAATATGAATAATTTGAGGGGTCAGCCTAAAAAGGTAGGGGAAACATCAAGATGTTTGAGTGCACAGGTGGTGACTGCAAATGCAGCCCAGTATTTTATTTATTTATTTATTTTTATTTATTTATTTATTTATTTATTTATTTATTTATTTATTTATTTATTTATTTATTTATTTATTTATTTATTTATTCACTTTCTCTCTGCATGCTGTCCAGGTCAACCGACAGGCGTCTAATGATGGCATCTCTCACGTTGGTCACAGACTCCAGCGTTTGGGAACAGTTCTCCTGCTTGTATAAGGAAGACATGCACCTGCACAGAGAATGGACCTTAGATTTCAACAGGGTTATCGATATGCCAATATATCGCAATTCTTAATGCCATGATATCAATATCGATTCGCAGGTTCAAAATCGATTTCTTTGATGATTATGTAGAGCTATTGATTAATTTGTTCATGTCAGAAACACTGACTGATGTTATCAGGCTGCATTCATGTGTATGATTGAACTTTTTGTTATTTATATTGTTTAAAATTGCTTTAAGATGTTCTAGTTGGTTGAACTTGTACGAATGGAACCAAATGGACCCGTCAGTGTCCATTTGTACACTCTCAGAAAAAAATCTTGAAAATGGGTGGAATCTCTCTTGTTCTAGTATAATAAAAGCACAGTCATTTGTGGGGAATCACAATATAAATTAATTCAGAACCCTAATTATCAATATTGTATCGTATCATAAGTGAATCGTGACACACCCGTAGTCATCAGCACGTTGGATCCACTTATAACATATAATCAGCATGTACACTCGTTTTTTGATGAATGAGAATAGATAGCTATACATCAGGGGTGCCCACACTTTTTGGACTTGAGAGCTATTTTCAAAATACCCGGCTCAGCAAGACCTACACATCAAAAATGTATTATCCCATTGTTGAAAATTCATCTCTCTCTCTCCTCTCTCCCTCTCCCTCTCCCTCCCCCCCCCCCCCCCTCTCTCTCTCTCTCGTCCTACCCAGGTAGATCCAGACACTCCACTCAGGTACATCATAGTCCAGCAGACCTTCTTTCTTCAGTTGCCACACAGATCCCAGCAGTCCATTGGGCGTACAGGGAGGTCTCCCGGTGGGCTACGACCCGTAGGAGGGCGGTGGTATCACGGTATGATTAGCCTTTTTGATCCTGGGGTCCACTATTCATTCAGAATTTTAAGCCATGGACCACCATTTGATGACCCAATAGACTCCAAAACTAAAGATTTATTTTGCTTTTTTTGTCCACAATTCCAGGCTGCATTTGGGAAACAAACCATTCAAACATACAGATCAAAATGAGCATTAATCTTCTACATTGTCTAACTAGACTTGGGCCAATTTAGATGAATATGTTAACTCTTGAGTGTGTTAACATGAAACAAAATGGACCCGCAAGGGTCCATTTGGTTTCATGTTTACACTCTCAAAGAGAGGTCCATCACGTGCTGGTTGGGCGTACAGGCCAAATCACGTTAAAAATGTCCGGGCCGATTTTTTCGCCCAGTCCCACCATGGCTTGCTCTCCTCCACCAGAACCAGAATCAATACAACATTGAGCTTTAAATAGAAACATACCGGCACACATAGTTTCTGTGGTCGCTATAAACTATATTATATACTCCTTTTATGTGTTTTATCTTTTTAATCATGTGACTGATGACTCAATGAACTGACCTGACTTTTTAGTGCTCCATTAGTGTGTGTATGTATCAGCGTTCTTTTCTTTTCTTTTTTTTTCTTTTCTCTTAATACTGTTGACGTGGCTAAAGCACTAAACCAATTTTCTTTGTACACTGTGCAATGACTGTAAAGGTCTTATCTTATCTACTATACAACACATAAACTAGGGACTTTGAAAATGACACTGAAGGGGTTTAATGACAAAATGTTGAAACGAGCAGCTGCTTGCTTTGCTGTTATAATTAAGTTATATTAATATACTATAATTAAGTTATTCAAAGTATTGCAGTCACATTCGTGTGTCAGTGCCTGTCAGTCAGAAGGAGGAGAAAGTGGAGGAGGAGAGAGAGAGAGAGAGAGAGAGAGAGAGAGAGAGAGAGAGAGACAGAGACAGAGAGAGAGACAGAGACAGAGAGACTCACATAAAATAGCTAAAAATCTCATACCATTCATACTTAGGCCTACAGTACTTGTTGGTACTTGCTGTTGTTGGTGCTTGCGGTTTGTGTGCTTGCTGTGTGGCTGAGTCACCAACAAGCTGAACTTGAAATTATTGGAACCCACTGTAATAATAATAATAATAATAAATAAATAATACTATAATAATAGTCTATACAGAACTGCAGTATGGCAGTATTACATTTGTAAACCTTATGTTGCTATATAAACTGTGTGTGTGTGTGTGTGTGTGTGTGTGTGTGTGTGTGTGTGTGTGTGTGTGTGTGTGTGTGTGTGTGTGTGTGTGTGCGCGTGCGTGTGCACGTGCATGCCACTATTGTCAGTTCCTGGGAAGTCAGACGGCTATAATTTTCCTTTTCCAAAGAGAAAGCAAAATAGATTCTCAAGAAGAGAAGGTGTGTGCGCCTGTGTGCACCGCCCACGTAAGGTGTGCCAATGTAATCCCATTTATCTGCTGAGTATCAGCAGATACAGTCATTATACAAACTTCCTCATTGTCCCCAAGGTAGATTGTTAAGTCAGGTTTTACGGATTTTAAAAAGTGACTCAACTTGTCCCTCCGTGCATCTCTGGCCATGCTTCATTAATCTGTCATCGACATCATCCCACATAGACTGCACATGCCACATAATATCACACTACAGATCTGGCTGTTGTATCCCATTCTAACCCTGGCATGCCATCTATACCACAGGGCACCAACACCAGCACCATTAAATGACCATAAATCTTCTACATTCTCTAGTTGCGTACACTTGGGCTAATTCACATGAATATTTTAACTTTTGACGCTCTCAAAGAGTTACATCTGGTTAACCAACTGTCCATCATTTAGCCTGGGGACCACTGGTTGAAAACCACTGTCATAGGAGGAAAAATGGTGAAAAATGAGGGTTTTATCTCTGGCGCCTGTCAATCAATTCCCCCCCAACTCACCAGCCAAAAAGCACTAGATTTTCCGCCAGGAGTTTTTCACTAATTTTGGCGCTATAGGGGGGTCTGAAAAAGCGCTAAATATAGCGACAAATGCGCCAAGTTGGCAACACTGTTTGGGGGGGGAAAGACATTGCATGAAACCATGAAGCTACCGTTACAACACCGGGACCTCTTAATCCATTTAAACCTGACTGTCTGACAGCCCATCACAGGTCACAAAGTTCAAATCAAATGAAACTTTATGCATGAATCACATTTAAAAGGATTCCTGCCTAATTAGATGAATATGCCTTAAAACACTATACTTGCATTCTATAACTAAAAATACAGATAAAACACCTCCAATACTTTTATTTCATTCATAAATAGAGAATATTTCACTCAATAGGCACTGCTCCTGTCGCAGGTTGATGATGTCACATGAGACTGTGTGGTTCAGCCCTATGGGATATGTGGAATGCACATGCTAATAAACATATTTAAAATATTGCTTTCATGCTCATATTACAGTTACAAAGAATAATAAGATGTAAGTTAAAAGTTGTTTTTTGTTAACATATGCATTCCATATATTCCATAGGTCTAAGCGACAAATGCTCATGTGACATCATCAAACTGCGACAGGAGCACTCCCTGTTGAGTGAAAGAGTCTATATTTATGGAAGAACTAAGATACTGATGGTGTTTTTATTTGTTTATTTTAGTTATAAATCGCAAGTATAATGCTTTAAGCCATATTTGTCTGATTAGCCAGGGATCCTTTTAAAACGACTGCCATTGACCAAAGTGCTGTTCAGGTTAAAATCACACCTGTGTGAAGTACCCCAGACGGCACAAGTTAATATCGTCGCTCATATGGACACAGGCACACCCACACCCAAATATGTTTATAAGGGAGTGGTTGCACTACTTAGAAATAAGCAGGGCAATACAATACAATACAATACAATCAGTACAATATAATCAGTAAAATCAATTGAAATGGAACAATGGGACAAAAAGGTCCCATTGTTTATTGGTAATAAGGTTAAAACCACACCTGTGTAAAGTGAGCGGTGCAACTATGAATGTATTGATTCCAGTTGCAGCAGTTGTGGCAAAACAATACAAGGTGAGTGGAAAAAGTGTTCTGCATATAGCTGATGATATACCCAAAAAGCAGGGGTGTTTTTGCCATTAGGCAGACTAGGCAGGTGCCTAGGGCGCCAGGAGGGGAGGGGGGACTACCAGACATGCTTTAAAAGGATCTCAGGCTAATAAGACTATAATATGGATAATACATTATACTTAAAAAACATATAATATGTTCTATAATAACATGTTCTATAATATGAGATTTTCCCTCATTTTCCCCCTTATGGGTCCATTTGGTAAGTGGGGGCTCCAAGGAAAATCTTGCCTAGGGCTCCAAATTGCTTAGAAACGCCACTGCCCAAAAGCAGATGAGCATCCAAAACAGTTGAGAAATTATTAAGTGACCTTGTGGGTTCCTGGCAGGCAGACTGTGGTTCCCTGAATCGCTATAGTGTAGGCCCCTTCCAGTAATTACAGTATCAAGTCTCCCAGACCATGTGTAAGTAATTTGGCGTGTTTTTTCTCCCAAAATAAAGTTTTTGACAGACTGTCAAATTTCTGACTGTGCCGTCTTAATCGGATAGGGCCAGAGGTTATGTGTACCATTTTTTTTATTATTTTTTTGTGAGATTTGGTCAAAATCTGGACGAGGCAAAAATGTATTTTGTAGAAAATTCAAAATGACAGGAAATCTACCCTGATGGAAATTGACATGGCCTACATGGGGATATGCGGCATGACGCAAGGAATGCAGGGGAAAAATATTTTGATTTTGCGATTTACGGTTCAAGATTCACAGGCCATTCAGATTCACAGATTCACAGGCCATTCACAGGCCAGGTGCTATATTTATAGCACCACCATGAGGCTGACCGATATAATTTTAGAAATTATTATAGGCCTAAACCGGCTCACCTCCAACAATTGACAATTTAGGCTTTTAGGCAGACGCTCTTAATCCAAAGCGACTTACAATAGTAAAAGGTTTACAATTTAATCAGAATTTACAATACTACAGGTACAATGTAAGCACTAAAACATTGTGATACATTAGGCAACCTATATAGGTCACAGCAACTGCAAGTACTGAGTGATGGTATATAATACAAGTGCTATGGGTTGAGATGGAGTCTGAAGAGCTGTGTTTACAGACTGCGGCAGAAGATAGGTAGTGAGTCTGTGGTTCTGATTGCAGTGGGAAGTTCATTCCATAGTTTTGGAGCCAGGGAGGGGAAAGAGCTTGTAACTTTTGCCTCTTGTAACTTTTGCCCTTTGCCCTTTTTCCTTTAGAGGAAAAAATAGTTGAATGTGAGTTTTCGTGTTTTCCATTAAGTGAAGGTGGGAATTTAAAGCACTAATTAACTAATATCAATTAAAATATACAACAGATCTCTTGAAATAATAAAGTGAAATAATAGCACATGAGTCCCGTTTTTTTCCGCTCTATTTGACATGGGTCACTCATGTGTGTGCAGCGAACACTGTGGGCGGAGTAGCTTGGCAGTGTTGGAGCTTTCACTTTCCATGCTGGAACACGCGCACGCACACACACACACACACACACACACACACACACACACACACACACACACACACACACACACACACACACACACACACACACACACACACACACACACACACACACACACACACACAGGGAGCAGGGATCCAATGGAATGAGGCCAAGACTGTAAAAATAAGGTCACGCTAGTCTTTACCATTGGTGTAATCTTATCTTACACGTATAAGGGTGTAGTCTTAACTCCCGTTGTTGTCCATCATCTGTTTAATGTTCTGGCTACTGGCACATACAATACTACCACACACTGGACGAGCTTGCTATCCAACAATCTGTTTCACTTTATTTAGTAGTGATGTTGTGTTTTTTGTTTTAAAGAAGACCAACATAGTGGAACCTGCAGGACTTTGTCTCTCTGCATTAGCATTGTTTCCTGAGAGGTGCGCAACTAGGGGTGCGTGTGTGTGTGTGTGTGCGCGCGCGCACTATGGACAAGGACTCGTGCCCAGGAGCGTAAAAACAGGTAGGAAGCTGCACTTTGTTCTACAAGAGGTTCCGTCTAATCGTAGCACTATCTTTTGAAAACATAGTCTTAAAAAGTGAATTACTTTTTATCATTGTAATAACTTCCTGAATGGGTTAACACTGTTCATTGTCACATTAGGAACATCTATACAATGAAACTAGGAGTATGAGTGCTAGGTCTACACAAGGTTGTTGGAGCTAGGGCTAATATGGTGATGCAGCGACAGAGGAGCGAGTTTGAACCGTTTGTGACCGAGGCTAAGGCAACGAGAAACAAACAAACAGGGAAACATTGGCTCCAAACTGACATGTTGGTTGTTCATTTTCACTCAGCAGTTATGGAGATATGGCTTATACACTGATATCTGCAGAGAAACAGAATTTCTTGATCCTGTTTTTGCAACATTGTTTTTTTTTTTTTTTTTTTTTTTTTTTTTTACCACCACTTCTACCCACAACAAAATGATAAGTCCCATTTCGTCCCATTTAAGTGTTATGTTAGGCCTATTATGTTAGACTAGGTTAATATTAAAGGACAGTCCACAAGTGGACTTTTGATATCTGACCATCCGCCATTTTGAATAATATGGAAAAACACTTAAAATCCCTTTCCTCCTACAATCTATGATCAAAATGCATGAAAATGTTGCATTTTGATCACACCATTTTGTTTAAGTGTTTTTTTGTTTTTTGTTTTCTGAGCCAATGAAAAGTTCTGGTTTATGGTCTAACCCCCCTACTCCACACATTTAAAGGTAGGGGAAGTGATTTCACTTTTGTCAGATATCACCCAAAAAATATTTTTTTCTGTTAAAATGCTCTATTATACTCCATTATAAGGTGTGGAAACCATATATGGAGTTTCCCCCTCCCCCACGTTAGCAGAGGAGCTAATAAAAGTTCCCCAGGTGGTGGCGAATTCTCCTCCAATCAGGATCGAGCAGCAGGCTCACATAGTGTAGCTACTGTTTGGCGCCCCTAGTGCACCAGGCAGGAAGTACAGGATGAATTTCAAATCACTTACCCTACCTTTAATGTAATCTACTTACATTACATTGAATGCAGATTGTACAGTTTTGGAGAGGGGGTGCCAGATAGCAATAAAACCAATGTTATCTAATTGGTCAAATGGGGGCGCTATAGCATTGTTTTAAACAAACATTCGAACCGGCATAACTCAAATCAGCACCCTGTCAGTCAACAGCAGTGCCCAATCATATATATATATATATATATATATATATATATATATATATATATATATATATATATATATATATATATATATATATATATATATATATATAAAAATAAATGCTCTCCGCAACTTTTGATTGATGGACCGAGTCTGTCCAGTGACTCAGTGAACTCCATAAACGTCACACATGCAGGACTAAGTTATTATGGGATGCTGTAATCAAGCAGTTGTTATATTTTATTGTCTTAGATCCATCTGTGGATATCAGCAGTCAAATGACTTTTATTACAGATGAGATGATTAAAGTACAGTGTCCTTTGTCCCTCCAACATGAAATTATGCTTTTATTATGTTGTTTATGCAGTACAGCAACACAGTTCTCTAGCAGGTGATTGTCAGTGCCAACTTAATTCCACTCCATAGTAAGTCTTGCTTCAGTGCCCTTTAACCACTGATATTCACAGTTATGACATACAACAGGTAATAATTAACATAAATGTTTGAAATAAGGAAATACAAGGTTACTGCTCTGCAGTGAGAAGACAAAGTACCAAAGTGACACATTTAACAAATCCATAATTTCATGATCTCATTTTGCTGTGTGTGTGTGTGTGTGTGTGTGTGTGTGTGTGTGTGTGTGTGTGTGTGTGTGTGTGTGTGTGTGTGTGTGTGTGTGTGTGTGTGTGTGTGTGTGTGTGCGTGCGCGCGCGCACTATAGGTGCTTGATAATGCCAGGCAGTATATTCTTTCCCGCAGCATAATCCGCTCATGAGATTTTACAGTTTGGTAGAGGGGGATGCAAAATAGCACTAACAACCAGTCTTACTGCAATTGGTCAAAGAAGGGCGTTATAGCAATGTTTTGAAAATCAAACCTCTGAACTCGTTTGGCAAAAGTTTGTGGAACTTGTTTCTCCTTGACTAATGGGGCACACCAGGGGTTTTCAACCTTTTTGATGCCAGGGACCACCATTTTTTCAGAATTTGAGCCACGAACCACTTGAGGACATTTTAGCCCCAAAGACCACCTGTTGAAAACCCCTGGGGTACACATTTGTCACTTTCAATGAAGCAAATTAGGCTGGATAGCTCAAGAAAAAGCCTGGACTAATTTGTTAGCCGAGTTCGGCCTAGAAGTGGGAGTTGACCTTTCGTGGAGGACGTCGCTTCAAATGATGTGACGTAGAGCAGCAGTGGAGATGGTGGAGGGGCCGGGATAACGACACATTGGTGAGATCAAATCAGATCAGCTTGATCTGCCATCCAGGCTTGGATGACCCCCTCAGGCCAAAATCATTCCAGGTTAGACCAGGCTAGTAGAGCGCCAGACTTAGGAACAAAACGTTGTGGGTTCAAGTCCAGTTAGAAACAATACAATGTGTGAGTCTTCAAAAACCCTGCCCTGCTCCCACAGTTACATGATGTATTCCTCAAGTTCAGTCTTGCCAGTACATATTATTTTTGAGTGCTTATTGCCTTGGCTGCTTGCTTGGTCCCGTTTTATAGCAGCCGTTATATTGCGCACTGGAATGAAACATATTTGGCCCTAAACACAGAGTACAGTATACTGTGGCACAATACCTAACCACAGTAACTGATAAAAACCTGCACTGGTTGTGGTTACTGCGTGAAACAAAAACATTAAATTATATCTGCATATCAGCGCTCCCACTACCTCACAACATTGTGACACTGCACTGCAAAACTTAAATGACAAGGACTGGTTATATCAGTAGTGGCTGAGACTCAAACCACAAGAAATAAGCTTGAAAGGTATTTAAAAAAAACATTTATAGGAATGTATGTTATTGCGCTATAATACTGGCCACGTCAAAACATCTGTTGAGTCCTGTGGGTTATATGGGCTCTGTTTTCCTTTGCTGGCAAGCAGCGGCGTCGATAGGTGGGGAAAAGTTAGACAATTTTAGGGGGGGCCCAAAGCCAGGGAGGCCCACTAAAAGCTTGCATTAATACGGTTTTATTTTTTATTGATTATTATAAAAAAATATTTGATCTCAAAGTGCACCAGATTGAAGAGGTGCTGGGTGGACCTGATGAAAACCTTTCCCCTCATTCTGTGTTTCCTAGAAATGGAGGTCTGAAGAAAACCACTAACATGGTGAAACATCTTGATGACATCATCAAGATGTATTTTCACCATGTTGATTGATTTCTTTAGACACTTCTTTTTTTCTGAGAGTGTACAAATGGAACCAAATGAACCTGTTAGGGTTCATTTGGTTGCATTTGTACACTCTCAGAAAAAAAATGTTGAAAATGGGTGAAATTCCCCTTTAACGGCGCCGGGAAAGGGGGGCCCATGTGGAAAAGCTTTGCAGGGGGCCCAGAATTGCTAGCTACGCCCCTGCTGGCAAGGCCTTGAAAGCATCACTGATGTAGATATTACACCTAGCTACATCTTTAAGCATTTATTTCATATACTGCATATGTCTTCTGTGGACTCTAATATTACACCTAGAGTAGCTTCATATTTAAGCATTTGTTTCATTTACATCTCGATTTCACCTTTGGCATTAATTTCCACTGAGGGAGTAATGATTAGTTACATTTTTAATTAAAGGGATATTTCACTTTTTTAAAATGTATGGAATTCTTGCCGTTAATATAATAGACACATCTGTATTTGTCAAGTCCCGTGGTACGATTTCTGGTCTGGTTACAGTGAATTTCAAGTAGTTCTGGTCATTTTGTGGAGGGTACTGGGGCCAATAAGGTATAAAAAGTAAATTAATTCACAGCATTAACGCCGTTTTTATGGTTGACCTACAGTATTTCTCAAAAAAAAAAAAAAAAAAAAAAAAAAAAAAAATCTTGTTCAACTTTGAGCTCTCTATCATGTGGATTTCGGGTGTTATGGACAAAAAACTAAGTCCCGTGAATTATTTTAATTTTTAATGCATGGCCCTCAGTGACCCTGGTCAGCTGATATTCACCAAGGCCAAAGCATAACTTCCACCAGAGGACTCTGGCAATCAATTACAGTTGCAAGCAACCTCTATATTAATGGAAAGTATTTCATATAAATTACTTGGGACTTAAAAAAAAATGTTTACAACTTCAAAGCGATAGTTCAGGTAATAGAGGCAACTTTAGTGTGTACAAACACTGCATTTGTAAACAGATTGTTTAAAAGCAGAATATAACTGCACCTCACCTCCATGACTCTATTGGCTCATTATGAACACTGCCTTTCTGAGCCACATGCTTGTTTGTTTGTTTTTTCATTATGATTTGTCACAACCATCTGCAGCATCAAAGTAGAAGCAAAGTAGAGGGGAAAAACTTTACTAGAAAACTTCACTTGACATTTTCAAATGTAGACTCAAACCCCATCTTTTTTCTCTGCACTATGGCTCCCTCTAGTGCTAGTGTTAGTCATGCATGTTTTCCTTCAGAGGACTTGAACATTTAAAAAAGAAAAATAATCTGGGGAGAAAAGACCTGTTTATTTCTTAAACATGTATCAAAATAGGGGATGTACAAACCCCCAATGCTTGTACAGTCCATAAAACCGTGCTCTACCCATTTTTTTCGATGAGAAAATGCTCAGTAGTTGTATATTATACTTTTTTTTTTCTTTTTTAAAATTTCGTTCATTTTGTTTCTTTGCATTTTGTACTACAGTATGTTACTGTTGTTTTAATGCATGGTATTTTCAAATTGTGCCACTGTATTTTTGTTGTTTTTCTAATGTGTGAAGTATACAGAGACCCCCTGGGGTGATGTAGCACTATAAATAAGAAAGTGAAATTGAAACTGAACTGAAAAAGGCAAAACATAGCTATACATCTATTTTGATTTGGCTAAAACATTGCCTCTATAGTTAAGTTGTCATTAAGTTAAGATGACATAGTTTCCATTAATATAGTGGTTGCAACTGTATTCATGTATTGCCAGTCCTGTGGTTTGAGTTCTCCTCTGGTTTTGATGAATATTCAGTAGTTCTGATCATCTTGTGGGGGTCAGTGGGCCATGCATTAATGTTGACCAATTTCTACCATATCTCTCCCGCACCCCCCCCCCCCCTCCTCCCTCCCTGCAGTGAACAATATGGCACAGTCTATCCCAGCTCTAGCAGTGATCAATGCAGCGAGTCTGGATCCCAACTGGAAGGTGATTGGTGCAGGAGGATTCGGTCAAGTCTTCAAAACCAGACATCTTCAGTGGAGATGGGATGTGGCCGTTAAGCTCATAGGTCTGGATAACGGGTAAGTGGAGCATGAGGGCTGATGATGAGGCAATATTACATGATTATTATCTTTGATTGACACTTACCTCTAATTTGGAGAGTAAAGGTTCAAACATACTAGGGTGACCATATTCCCAATCTCCAAAAAGAGGACACCTCTTTAGAAAAAAAATATGAATATGAATATATTGTAGATATTATGTGTCTTTTGATGATCGGGTCCGGTATTTAGTTCAGTGTCCATGGAGTTAAGGAATGGATCATGAGTTGTGTTCACGTTCATTCTACCATTGGGAATGAATAGACCCCAACATTCTTGCGGTCTCCTATTTTTGTACCCGCCCCCTTCACCTAGAGTCGGGAAGCAAAGCCAATATGCCCCTCTTGCCATTGGCCTCTTAGTTGATACTCTCCTACTAGAGTGCGCTAGCACCAAACAGCACGGACCAAACCATTATACACACGCCAAGGGGGGAGACATGTCACACTACTCAAACTATATAAACCCCTGACATAGAAGGATTTAAATGTAAGTGCGTTTTGGGGAAGATCTTTCACCATGGTGTAGTTAAAAAAATACGGTGAAAACTCTTCACCTAAACTCACTTCACTGTGGATTAAGTGACATACAGGATGTGATGTGATTTTATGTTCACATAGGGTAACATAAATGTCATGTTTGTTCAGAGCCTCAGACAAGGATTTGCTTCATGAGGCTGATATCATGCGTCGTGCAGAGAACAAATACGTCATCAGGGTCCTGGGGGTCTTCAGGGGATGTAAACCCTCTTCTGACTACATTGTTAACATCGGTCTGGTCATGGAGCTGATGGAGAGAGGATCTCTGGAGTCCTTGAAGGTCAGATTTTTGGGAGTGGCACTAGAGCCCCTCCACACTTTTGAAGATTATGCGATATGGCAGCCAAGTCTGTGGACTTTAAAGTCTTGTCTTGAACACTAAGACGGTTATAGTCTTTACCTTTATGTGTGGTTGTGAATGAAATGTTTCTGTTTGACCCTCCCCACCACAAAAGGACAAACTCAAGGAGCTGCCACCGTGGCCCCTGGTGTTTCGACTGGTCCACCAAGTGGCTTTGGGCATGAACTTCCTTCACAGTCTGACTCCTCCCATCATCCACCGTGACCTGAAACCTGGCAACGTGCTGCTGGACTCAGGTCTGAATGTCAAAGTGAGTTTACAACTAGTTTTTGTCTTCACCAGGCCGAAAGCATCTGAGTCTGTTTTGCCCTCCGCCCGTGCGTGTGTCCGTCTTTGTACAGCTAATCTCCGGGACCATTAATCCGATCGCTGCCAAACTTTGCACACTCCCTGGATGACAAGAATGAACCTCGCCCCAAATTCCATTTTCCAAAATGGCCTGTTATAGCTCTACCCTTAGGCAGCACACAATTTTACTTATGCCTGCATCAATCTACATCACATGTTGCATGTTCACTCCTTGCTTAGACTCTAAGGAAATGAAAAACAAAGGTCATCTTTGTCCTCTAAGGCTCCAATAACTTTATTCTGATATAACAGAATAAAGTTATTGGAGCTTAAGAACAGTGTGCGGACATCTCTCCTTTAATTTGTTTATAACAGAAAGCATCAAATGATTAACATAGAAGGCAATTTACATAAAATCTTTAACATTTTAACCTCGGCCTATTATAGGAGGCCACAACATGACCTGGCCTGGTGGAGACCTGTGCCCAGATGGGCCCAAGTATGAAAATTCAAGTCTCAACCAGACTGGACTCTCTCTCTCTCTCTCGTTCAGATCACTGACTTTGGCCTCGCCAAGTTCGTCACCAATGTGACAGCGACTAAACTCAAGGGGGCGGGGACACCGTTCTTCATGCCTCCAGAGGCCTTCTACCAGTTCTACAAAACTGATCCTTCCTTTGATGTATACAGGTATCCATCATTCACAGCACAGCAGTGTTTGGAAGAGTTGAAAACATCTTAAATGGTAGAAATCTTTGAAAACAATCTTTCCTAGAATGGGCAAGCATTTCCTCTACCCCTTCAAGCATGTAGACATCCATGTGACATGAAGTAGAACAGACGTGGTTCAGAGAACAATACTGTAAGTGCGACTTTGTAAAACATGGCATCCCGTTCTTTCGGGTTTTATGGCGGCCCGCAAACCTAGTTTGGTGCATTACCGCCACCTACCAGCAATCAGCCGTGTGGACCACACACAAGTGGTTCTACGCCTAAACCTAAGCATAACATCAATAAAACTGCCTAAACCTAACCCTAAACATAACCCCAGTAAAACTATGCCTAAAGCGAAGTGTAAGTTCCAAGAATTCATTAATGTATTAAACACACACCAACAGATCTATTACAATCAAATATGCGACGAGCACAGAAAAAAATCTATTTCCTAGATGTTACAGTATTCCAAGGACCAAATTTTAACTGGATCTTAAAGTTTACTTTAAAGAAACAGACACAAATGCAGTTCTACATAATACATCTTTCCACCCACCACACACCTACAGAGGCATAGTAAAATCTCCCACTTCTAAGATTCAATCGCATCTGCATACAACAAAGCGATTTTAAATTAGCATGTAAAACTGTATTTAATGCCCTACAAAATGGGGCTACAGGTACACTAGGACATTTCTAAGAAAACACTTACTCAAGCCAAACTAATACAACATTTCCACAGGGTTTAAACCAATATGAAAGGTAAGTAAGATTAGTTATCTCAGACGTAGATAGATAACAAAGATGGCAAATCCAAACAGTCTCTGTGTTGTACTCATACATAACGTTGTAAGATACAAAACACTGAAGTCTTATACCACAAACCTAAACAACCTAACAAAACTATGCCCAGACCTAAGCTTAATTAATTACACTATTGAAAATACAAAATCTGTGGTTATTGGGGGAGCAGCAGGATTTGAACTTGTGAAACACGGGTGCATGGATTTGAAGTTGGTGTCTTAATAGTTTCAAATTATGTGTGAATGTACAACGAAATAATGCTTGGCTTGGTTTTCCATTTTAGTTAGTTTTTATTTGGCAAACTATCTAACTGATCATTCCAAGAATTAGTAGTTAATTTAATGATACATCTCTTTTTTTATTGTAGCTATGCGTTGGTGCTGTGGTGCATTTTAAGTGAGTATTGCTTAAACAAAACAAACAAAGCATTTCCTTATGGTAGTGAAAGTATTCCATTAATTTATCCAGTGTTATCTTCCTCAGATACTGATCAACACGTGGCAGATTTTAATGTCCAACGTGGACAAAGACCAGCACTAAACATTGCTAAAGGGATGAAGTCTCCAGGACTGGAGGACCTGATCAAACTCATGGAGGTCTGCTGGCACCAAACCCCTCGCCGGAGACCCGCTTTTAATAAAAGTGAGAATATGGGCTGGCATAAGACTTCTATGTTTAGATAAAATGATACAAGTCTGCATAAACTACTACCGGTATCTAAGTCTATCCATCCATCCATCCATCCATCCATCTTCATCTGGTTATCCGAGGTCAGGATGCAGGGACAACAGCTCCAGACTTCCCTGTCCCAAGCAACATTAGCAACCCCCTCCTGGTGGATCCCAAGGCGATCCAAGGCCAGAGAGTCGATGTAATCCCTCCATCTGGTTCTTGGTCTGCCCCGACGTCTCCTCCCAGTGTGACGTGCCTAGAGGACCTCCCTAGGGAGACGCTCAAGAGGCATCCTAACCAGATGCCCTTTTTTCCAGGCGAAGGCCATCAGCTCTACTCCGAGTCTCTCCCTAGTGGCTGAACCTCTCACCCTATCTCTAAGGGAGATGCCAGACACCCGCTGGAGAAAACTCATTTTGGCCGTTTGTATTGATGACCTTGTTCTTTCGGTCATGACCCACACTTCATGACCATAGGTGAGGGTAGGGAGAACATAGCTCGGTAAACAGAGCTTTGACTTCTGGCTCTCTTTTCATCACAACAGTGTGGTATAGCAACTGCAATATCGCCCCTGCTGCTCAGATTCTGCGGCTGATCTCATTCTCTATCCTCACCTCACTCGTGTGCAAGACCCCGAGATACTTAAACTCCTTCATCTGGGGTAATGCCTCATTCCCTACCTGGACTGTGCAATCCAAGCTTCAGGAAGCTGAGCTCAAGTCTGATAATTAGGCTAGAGAAATGTAGGACTCTAAAACCTGCAGTTCGGGCAGTGTCAACCTTCAAAGTTACCTAGTATTCACATTTTTTGGCATCCATTGACCACGGATGTGATCTAAAAGGGTGACAAAACATTTTGTGTGTTTGTTCACAGTATGTCCTGCAACAGAAGCCCTGTATGAGAAGCACCGGGATGGGATCAATGAAGCCGTCTACAGAGTGCAGGAGGAACTGGTAAGGTGTAACTAAAGACTTTGACTTTACTGTCCTGTAGGAGAAACTAATAAATTAATTGAGCAGTGTAGATTAATCAAACCACTGCAGTGAAGATGCTTCTCAGTCAGCATCACATTCAAGGTTCAAGTTTTTTCATTTGTCACACCAGTGTATGTCGAGACATACAGTATACAGGTACAGGGATGAGATAATGTTTCCAGCTTTTCCGCAGTTTTGTTTAGTTTATTCAACTTTCAGCTTGATCACAGGTTTAAAAAGACAGGTGTAATTAATAACACTCAATTATTTAGCTATTGATGTATACCCTAAAAAAATATCAAATCTAACAATCCAAAATGCACATACAGTAGTCCATTAATGCAAACTCAATAGGACTAATAATGACATTAAAATATTTTTATAATTTTATTCAACAGGATGGCAGACCAAAGGATACACAAAGTGGTGAGATCTTTTGTCATTGTTTTACTAATAATAATTTATTATTATTAGTAGTAGTAGAATGTAATGATAACGTCTTGTTCAATTTGATGGCAAGGGTTTCTCATTTTGAGCCCTGTGGCTCATGGCCTATCTAAACAGATACTAACCAGATACTCCCACAGAACGTACCAGGGGATCAGTAACAGTACTAAATAGCACTGTATTGTGACAATGATCATTGCTATAGTGTTGGTTAACACTAACAGGGTTACAATGAATAATTCAGCAACCTATAAATAATTATTTGCAGATCAGCAGATCAAGCATCTTGATCCAAGAGCTGACATTGACAAACAAAAGCCTGCATCCCCAAGGCATGGTGAGTACGATGGAATGTCTGCATCCATTAGTAGTAGTAGTATTAGCAGTAGTAGTACTGGTAAACTGAGGGAATAAATATAGACAAATTTCCACATAAATTCAAACCAGATGCCGGAACTACCTAAGCTGGCTCTTTTTGGGTGTACAGAAATAGGATGACCCTCAACAGGGTCCCCCTCACCCCATCCTTCCACAGAACCTCCCAGGGGACCAGTAGCGGTAATAAATAGCACTATCTTGTGACAATATTAATTAATCAAAACAAATAATTATTTGCAGATCAGCAGATGCTTAATCCAAGAGCTGACGTTGACAAACAAAAGCCTGTATCCCCAAAGCCAGGTGAGTACGATAGAATGTTTGCAGTATTAGTAGTAGTGCTGGTGGCAAAAAGAAAGAAGGAATAAAACTTTCTTTCAAACATATTTTGTAATGCATGCTAGAGTTCAGTAACCCTGTTAACTAGGTCTACCGGTACATGTGGTAGTAATCATTGCTATGTTCAGTCCATCCATCCATCCATCTATCCATCTTTAACCTGTTTATCCGTAGTTGGGTCGCAGGGCAACAGCTCCACCAGAGAGCTCCAGACTTCCTTGTTCGCAGCAACATTAGAAACTTCCTCTTGGTGGATTGCTATAATGTTTGTTCACTAACAGTGTTACAATAAATAATTCATCAACTTATAAATAATTATTTGTCATTGCAGATCAGCAGATGCGTGATCCAAGAGCTGACAAACAAAAGTCTCCATCCCCAAAGCCAGGTGAGTACAATGGAATGTTTGCATCCAGACATGTCGGAATACAAATAATTAAAAAATTATGATTCATCAACATGGATGAATGTCCCTCTTTGCAGAACGGCGTGGTCTGACCGGTTACTTCCAGAAACTAATAACAAAGAGACGGAGAAGTGAGTATGATGGGATGTTTCCATCCAGACAAGCCAGAGTATAAATAATGAATTAAACATTACGACTCATCGACATGTCTACATATCTGGTTCATAGCTCCACTGCTTCTATGATTCTGCAGTGGAGCTGTGGGAAAATCTGCCTCTCTTCTGTTGTGGATAATCTCATCAGAAAGCCTATAGTGCAAGCACTCTGAGCCTCTCACCGCATGTATAAATTGCACCTTTCGGGCAGAAAGTGATTGTTGGCACTACCGGCCAAGGGCGCAAATGTGCAATGTGCAGTGGAGGACTCCAGAGTGCTTTTCCCATAGTAGCTGTACTGCAAGGCAGCAGCGAATTCTACCGAAAACCAAGTGAGTATTCCCAGCAGGCTGCTTATTAAGCAGAGTTCCTTGACGAGGCATGTTGGCTAGCCGTTTGATTTGATAAGCGTCCTCATAACCGCCCCCGACTGCATGCAGTCCGTTTTACCACATATCTGGCTACTTTATTGCGGTCTTCTTGGCCAATACTGTATACTGGCCTCCTCTAACCATAACCTCCAGCACGTCGCCACACTGACACAGGGCTTAAAAGAAGGTGGCCAACCAGCCACACTGATCGAGGATTTCCGGGTTTTCGTCTTATCAATGCAATCGTGTCAGTCGGCTCCCAGACCACATGCCTTGTCGAGGAACTCTTAACTCCCGTCCGCCGGTAACGACGAAGGAGCAGAAAACGACAAAATGTAGATTTCATTCTTTAATCCAACTATTAGTCCCAGCGCATCGTCTGATAAAGATCCCGTTGCTGACTTTCATTTGGAACCGAATTGTCGCTACAATATTTTTTTTTTTGTCCCAGTCGCACCCATTCGATCCAATGCATTCAAACGCCTCTTCTGAGAATCTGCCCCTGAATGTCGTTTGCGTATGGGTAAATCAACTCAGAAATTCACAAATCAAACTCACAAATCAAATCAGCTAATGATTCCCGAGCGCGGCAAGCCGGAGCTCACCGCTCCAAGTGATGGGTCAAAAGCGGAGAACCAATCTCGCTGCGGTAACGTAGTGACAAATCATGCGACTTTGACTTTGAACTAGGGCTAGACGTCACTTCCTACTTTTGACCCGGAACATTTTGCTCAGATCGTCAGAGGACAGGTTAGTCAAGACACTAGAAACAGCATGACGGCATCGCACGTGCTGTTTAAGAGATCTGGCGCTTCAAAATAAGGGTTTTTACCGAATCCACTGGCTTGAGCCCTGTCATAGGACAGAAAAGGACGCACACACGATTGCAGTTTATGTGTTAATAAGCAGCATCCTGGAACTTATTGCTTGAGATAACGGTGGAAGCAGGTGAAGGCAGAATCATAGCAGCAGTGGAGCTATGAATCCTGTATTCAGTGCATTTATTCATGGGAGTTGATACTGTAAGCTCTTGCGTGTACTTTGTCATTCAGGTCCAGGTCGATCAGTGGTTCCTGAGAGCACAAACAGAAAGGACTTCCTAAAATGTGAGTACACTGTACACACACACACCCACACACACACACACAAACACAGAGTGAGTGTGACATTGAAATGTTTGTGAAGGATATTTCATCGCGCTTTTGTGTTGTCTTCACAGATTCCTCTCCTCTGTCGTTGGATCCCGACACAGCAAACACGAGACTCATTCTGTCAGAGGACAACAGGAAAGTTAGTCAGAAAGGTGTAATCCAACCTTACCCAGATCACCCAGCACGATTTACCCGTCGCTCTAATGTGTTGAGTAAGGAATGCCTGTCCAAGCCTCGTTACTTTGAGGTGGAGTGGAGTGGAGATCATTTTGGTATAGCAGTATGTCAGGATAACATCGAAAGAGATGGGATTCACGCACAGTTTGGATACAGTGACAGCTCATGGGCGTTAAATTACTCAGATAGTGTGAGACACTATGTGTTCTATCACAACAACATTAGCACTTCAGTATCAGAACCTGTTCTCCCCTCAAAGGAGGGGAAGGTGGGAGCGTATGTGCATCCCTCAGCAGGTGTTCTGTGTTTCTACCATGTGAGTGGAAACACAATGACTCTCCTTCACACAGAGAAAACCACATTCACACGACCTCTGCATGTAGGGATATTTGTTATGGGTGGTACTGCAGAGGTGTGTGAGATCTGGAAAAAACGTTCAAAGTCTTAAACCCTCTTTGCTAAGGGTTGACTCAGGTTCTCTAGGGCTCTGTACTCGGTTTGTTCCGTTCACCCACTCCTCCCGCTCTACGCCAAATCTTTTCCCTGGAACTAGCAGATCAGGAGGACGCAATGGTGAGCTTGTACAGTGAATGAAAAATAAACAAACAAATAAATCAATCAGTATGATTTTAGATGTAGCAGATCTACAAGCTCACAGGTCTTAAGCTCACCTCCATACATGGATATGGAGCAGGGGTTTTCAACCTTTTTGAATCCAGGGACCACCATTTATTCAGCATTTGAGCCACGGACCACCATTTGACGACATTTTCACCCCAAAGACCTAAAACTAAACAACTCTTTTGGTTTTGTTGACAATTTCAGGCAGGATTTTGAAAAAAAAAAAAAAAAAAAAAAAAAAAAAACGTGTAGACTAATTAAATAGGGCCAATTCAGGTGACGAATATTTTAACTCTTGAGAGTGTGAAAAATTCATTTTCACATTCTCAAGAGTTACATCTGGTTATCCAACTTTCTATCATTTAGCCTGGGGACCACCAGGAACCCTCTCAAGGACCACTGGTGGTCCCCGGACCACCTGTTGAAAACCCCTGATATAGCGTAAAAGATGTTTATATACAGCACAGCTTTGTGAAGGAACAGCAGAAGCCTGTGAGATCTGGTTGAATACTTGGATACTGGATTCTACTAGGAGAACATCGACTTAGTTATTTCAAGTAAAGAGGTTGTGGGTGTGTGCAGGAAGAGGGGGGAAAAGAGCAGTCCAAGTACAGAGCCACCATGGGGCAGCTCAGAGTCACTACAAGTTAAATTGTACTAAGTATGGAGAGGCTTAAATGTGTGTTAATCCACACAAACATGAATCCAACAGATTGCCACCACAGATCGGATGTTGTTAGGTAAGAGTAGTGTGTAGGGTAGGGTAGGGTTAAGTCTCCAACAAGGTTAGGGTTGAAGTAAGTACAAAATCGCTGCCAGAGCGTTCAGCATCACAAAACGCTGGCAGAACATTGCCTCCACTCTCAAGCAGTGGCACAACATCACCTCCACCCTCAGACACTGGCCGAACATCACCTCCACCCTCAGACACTGGCCGAACATCACCTCCACCCTCAGACACTGGCCGAACATCACCTCCACCCTCAAATAGCTCCACTGGCTCCCAGTTAAGTTCCTCATCAACTACAAACTGCTCCTCCTCACCAGGGGTCTCCAGAGCCCCATGGTATCTGATAGAACGTCCTCAAGGACGCCTACATCCCTGAACCTCAACATCCTTCTCACGGAAAAAGCTGACCCTCTTGTGCTATGGGGTTGCTGGCCCAGCATGTAGAAACTGAAATGTTGGGTGAGGGCCTCGGGGTCCCCAGCATGTAGTACTGTATGTGGATTACATGCATACCTTCATCACATGCCAAAGACATGCCAAATGTAAAACCAACACATGCTGTTTTGAGCAAGAACCAAGCCATTGTATACACACAGTACAAATGTGTTAAGTTCTGCTTATTGTAAAAATGAGCGCACTGTGACCTCTGAGACCTCCGTTTGCATCTATAGCTGTATGAGACCACTGTACTGTTTCTAGAGTTGTATAAAATCACCGTGCTTTACCTAAAGCTTCATAAGACCACCGTTCTACATCTTAATACCACTGTACTGTATCTAATTCAGACCTCTGTACTTAATCTGTAGCTGCACGCGACCTCTCACTGTATCTAAAACATTGCAGTGCATCTATATCTGCATCTAGACTACAGAGCTGCCATCTACATATAGATCTAAATGGTATCTACAATCCACTGTCCTGCTACTGTACATATAGGCCAGTGCACTACATCAATAGACAATATACCGTAATTTCTGGACTATAAGCCGCACCTGAATATAAGCCGCAACAGCTAAATTTGGAGCAAAATACAGATTTTTCCTTGTATAAGCTGCACCCGACTATAAGCCGCACCAGACAATAAGCTTCATGTTAGAGCAGTGGTTTTCGATCCCAGGGCCCACTATTTATTCAGCATTTGAGCCAGAGACCACGATTTAACATCTTCACCCCACAGACCCCCAAACTAAAGATTTCTTTTGGTTTTGTTCACAATTCCAGGATTCGATTTTCACAAACAAAAGAGGCAAAACATCAAAATGAGACCAAAATGAACATGACTTATTAATTAAGTGGTGCTAATTTAGATGTTGAATATAATAACTCTTGAGAGTGTAAAAATGAAACCAAATGGACCCGCAAGGGTCCATTTGGTTTCATTTTTTTACGCTCTCAAAGAGTTACATCTGGTTAACCAACTTTATATCATTTAGTCTGTGGTTCCCACCTGGAACCCTCTCCCCTGTGTTACCTGTAAAAATCCATAGATTGGCCGCACCGTTGTATAAGCCGCAGGGTCAAAAGCATTTGAAAAAAGTAGCGGCTTATAGTCCGGAAATTACGGTACTGTACATTGGCCACTCAATGTATACAGATCACTACTGCTTCTCAAGTCAACAAGTATATAATATTAAGCACATGAATAATGTTCTGAATGCTTACAGGTTAAAATGCAGACTAAAAACAAACACAAACATTATAATTACAAAACATTAGAAAAAGATCAGGCTTGGTCGATCTTACTTTGGTTTAAGATGTTGGACTTCCACATGGGAGACCGTGTGTGTGTGTGTGTGTGTGTGTGTGTGTGTGTGCGTGTGTGCGCGCGTGCATGCGTAGAACAGTAAAACCACTATAATACAAGATTGTGTTATTAAGTTTGGTTACATCGTCGCTAAACACAGATATATTTTACCCAATCAAAACTTTAATAATATCACAATATATCGAAGTACAGCAATACATGGCAACTTGGGGTATTCTTGTGTAATATTACATAAACATGTGCATATTATTTTTTAAATATTCCTAAAGAAAAGATAAATTAAGTTGGGAACTTCTCTTTTGGTCCAAACATTCCTGTGAGATTGGTCCATTGAAGAAAAAAAAAAAAGTCCATTGTGGGTGGGTTGGGTTCAATATCTCTAGTCCAATATTTCCTCGAAGTAATTAAATACAGTAAGTAAGTAATCAGAATCCTCTTTATTTAGGCCTAGCTCTACTCACAGGGACATAATGCCATTCACATGTCCTGCCCGCGTGTCTTCGGTTAGAGCAGGGCTAGGGAACCTATGGCTCAGGAGGCAGATGTGGCTCTTCTGATGGCTGCATCTGGCTCACAGACAGATCTTTAATTTTATGGAAAACTCAGTGGGAAAGTGGCAAACATACACGTGTTGTGTATCCAATCTATTTATCTATTAATGACATAGGCAGTGCAGATGAGCCAGACTCAGACACTGTTTGACTTATTTTGCTCTGCTGTCAAAAATAGCGGCTGATGTGTGCATGTTCAAGAAGTTTCATACGACAAACTAATCGTGTTAACTAAAATGAAACCCTTTTTGAGAAGATGGCTAAAAGACAACAAAGGACGAGGAGTATTGTGCTTTTTCAGCAGGAATGAACAGACGTGTTTGCTGTTGTGGAGAGAGCAGGTTCTGCAGTGTGTCTAATATGCAATGATAAAATAACAACAGCATAAAAATGTTATTAATAAATTAATAACTCATTGTACTTTAGTGTGTTGAAATTACATAATATGGCCAGATTTACTTTCTGCAGTGTCTGTGTGTTGTACAGTATATGGGAGTGGGGGAATCAATAAATACATTGATTAAAAAAAAGAAATATGCATCATTGATTAGCAACAGCATAACAATGTTATTAAAAATAACTCCGACTTATTGTACTTTACAGGTGTTGAAATTGTATAAAATGCACAAATTTACTAATATTTTAGGTTTTAAAAAATTGTATGGCTCTTACAGAATTTAATATGAAAATACGTGGTGTTCATGGCTCTTTCAGCCAAAAAGGTTCTCGACCCTATTGAGTTAGAGGGTGCAGGACAGGCTTACAGTGTGGCAGCAGCAGCAGTTATCACCTTCCGCAGCTTGGTGGCGTTGTTTTCCACATTCTTTGCAGCTAACGCCATCAGCTCTTGGATCATTTCAGAACTGTAGGCTCCTTGCATGGTCTTGTATTTCTCCCTCATCTTCTGAAGATCGTCTGATACAAAGATTATACTGTATATTAACGTCACACAGCAATACACACAAAAGGGTGCCAATTAAGCCACATGCCTTCTTTTTTTGAACAAATGTGAACAAATCAGAGCGTCACATCCTGTCACATAGCCTGGAGGGATGTGACGCTCTGATTCGTTTAGAAGCTGTTTTTGAGGTCGAAGCTGCCCAAATGAACCATTTCAACATTGCCTTTAATGTTTGTTTACATAAGTAAATGTCATGTCGCGATATGTGGTGCAATATAAATACCAAAAGAGTGAAATGCCTGAGATTCCCACAAGTGTGCTTCTTTGACAGAGGTCTGACAACGTTTCGCTCACACATTCCCACTATATAGGCAAAGGAAGAGCTAGCCTGAGCCTGGTATCGTCAATGGAGCGGCTCTGATGAAAGGACAACCTCCCCTCAAATGTCTTATTTTGCCCACATGGTGGTGCTATAACACCCCACTTTCCTACTGGCCAAAAGCCAGGCTAACACTTGAAACTGTACAGGAGGTGCAATCAAATTCACGCTTGGATCTTGAGCAACTAACTACCCATTACAATACAATGAAAGGGTTATTTACAAAAACAATTGTTCAGTTGCTTGATTCAATATTTAAATATTTGATTTTCATTGCAGCTGCCCCACCCCCTTTCTATATACAGTATTTTATTGCAATCCTGCATTTATTATTTTCTTTTTTTGGTGAATGACATTGAAGGATGGTGAATCTAAACTGGAGGTTGAAGTTACAGTGGGTTTGTTTCAGAAGGGGACAAGGCAGCTAAATGCTTAAAAATGCTTGGGGTGTTCACATAGGCCTGAGTGGAATGACCAATATATGTATTTTGTGTGAGTGTTTACGTGTTTGTTTTAATGGTAAATATACTTTTAATCAATTCATGAACAGTGTTGGGAAATATTACTTCGGAAAGTAATATTTGCCATTGATTATCAGTAATATATTGCTAATATATTAGTATATGTCCCAACACTGTTCATGAATTAATCACCATCCCCTGTGTTTACTGAAAATACTTGGACATGCACAGCACAAACATTACCTCCACAGTTGACTTTGTTGAACAGCGGCATGTGGATCACTGTTGGCGTCTTTCTGTTTTCTTGATTTGTCGTGTGAAACTCATACCAGTCATTGTCTGCGGCAGTGTACTGGACACGAGGGAAGGCCAAACCCAACTCCTCCGTCATTTTACTAGCGTCTTTCACTGTCTGTAGGAACAAGGAGAAATGGTCCCATTGATTTATTAAGGTACTGCATTTTACTACTACACATTACAGACACAATCAGTCACTCAACACCGAGTACATGCTCGGTGTTGAGTGACCTTTTTGCCTGGTGTTAACGATAGGGTCACATACTGATAGCTAGTCAGAAAGTCGATTCATGAAATGTAGTAGATAATGGTTGAAGGATTCCATTAACTCCCTGTGTTTCACTAAACACATAGCACAATGCACCTCATACATGACGTTATTAAGTCAAGTCTGCTTGCTTGGCATGTTCTAGATTTAGTTTTTTAGAATGATATTTATCAAAAATGCGCATGCACGTGCGTGCATGTGTGCGCTACCTTCATAGGGTCTCCTTGGCTGAAGTCGAGGGAGATGATGACGTCGACGTCTCTGTCTGCTCTGAGGACGGAGATGTAAGGGGAGTTCAGCTCCAGTCCAGCGTCGATGTAGTTCCTCATTTCTGCGTCCAGGATAGCAGGGTCTACTTCTCTGCATACTTCTTTATCTGTACAAAATATATTACACAGGTGTAGCGCGTCAAAATACGCGGGTGTAGCATGTGGAAGAATGACGTTACTCCCACCAGTTCCTTCCCCCTCCCTGACACGACATGGTTGTCACACACCTGCCAGCACCTAAGGACTGCTTTTTTCAACCAAGGATCATGTTTTTCATTTTCTGCTTCACTTTTTATTATAGCTGTTTTTGACAGGGAGGCAGGGGCAGTCAAACATGGTCCTAAATATGTATTTGTTTACAAGATTTGTTTATTATCTACTACAAGCCTAATAAAGCCCAGGAAATTTCATCTG
Source organism: Benthosema pterotum (assembly GCA_039105355.1). NCBI lineage: Eukaryota > Metazoa > Chordata > Actinopteri > Myctophiformes > Myctophidae > Benthosema > Benthosema pterotum. The sequence continues at coordinate 48,132,673 of CM076976.1, read as the reverse complement.
GCTGCAAAAGATCACAGGATCTATTAATGTGAAGAAGGCAGTACACCACGTTGCACTCTATAATGCATAATAGGCTCAATATGGCAGTTTGTCACATTCAGTAGATCTTTTGTGGCCAGCTGTAATTCCCTGTAGCAGATAATAAAATCACACATCTACTAGATGGGGGGAAAGTTAAATAAATAAATAAATGCGAATGGCTCGGCATCATTATTATTCGTTCGCGTGGCGACCTTAGCGAGCGAGTGGTTCGAATCCCGAGCTTCGGTATACAGCCTTAGTTCACATGAGACTGAGTAGACCATAAAATGACATTTTTTTTTTTAACGTTTTTTTTTTTTTTTTTTTTTTTTTTTAAGTGAAATAACCCTTTTATCACAAAGTGTCAGTCCTAATGGAAGAAAATATATAACACTTCAACCATTTTCAACTAATCTGTATATAAGAAGTCCTTACTGTTAGAATACACACACACGCACACAAAACACACACACACACACACACACACACACACACACACACACACACACACACACACACACACACACACACACACACACACACACACACACACACACACACACAAGCACAAGCACAAGCACACAAGCACAAGCACACACGCCAGAGCTCTGATCTCACCTTGCATCTTGTACAGGTAGTTGTATGTGGTTCCCCACTTCCACTTCGCTGCACATTTTGTCGTCGCAGCAAATATCTTTATATACTCTGAAATTAGAATCATATCGGAAATTAGCTACATTATACAGGTGTTCATATCAAACAGAATTTGCCGTTTGTTTGAGCGGGGGATTATTATATGAATTAGTCTGGTATTCTATGGAAATATTGTATTATGTTGCGGCATATGTTTTGAGTTGGATTTGTTGTTGTGCTTTATTAGGATGTGGCAGCGAGTGAGAGTGGTTAACCAGAGCAGTGGTTTTCAACCTTTTTCATGCCAGGGCCCACCATGTACTCTGCATTTTAGCCACGGACCACCATTTGATATTGAGTGTAGGAAATACGTTAAAACTGGATTCCGTTGAAGTTGGGACGTTGTGTAAAATGTAAATAAAAACAGAATGCATTGATTTGCAAATCGTTTTCAACCTCTATTCAGTTGAATACACCACAAAGACAGTGGGTGCAATTCCAGATCGCTTGGTGTAGCCAGGTATGGTGTAAGTCCTCTCATTGGCTGCATGGCAGCAAATCAGGTTTGGGGCCGTGCTCATTGGTTGCATGGCAGCAAATCAGGTCTGGGGCCTTGGGTAGGCCGAAAGCCTATACCACCAGCCCTGGGCCTGAGCTTACCAAATAATTACCCAGAATAATTAAAACCTGCAAGTCAAAAGGTCCAGAAATCACCTGACCCCCCAATTAAAAATGTTACTGTACTCCCCTGCTTTGTTCATCATGAGTTGAAGCTCTTGATGACTGGTTTTAATTATTCTGGATAACTATTTGGTAGGCCCAGGCCCAGGCCTGGTGGTATAGGCTTTCGGGCCTACCTCAAGGGCCCAGACCTGATTTGCTGCCATGCAACCAATGAGCACGGCCCCAAACCTGATTTGCTGCCATGCAGCCAATGAGAGGACTTACACCATACCTGGCTACACCAAGCGATCTGGAATTGCACCCAATATATGTAATGTTCAAACTGATAAACTTTATTGTTTTTTGAAATTATACAATCTTTTGTAAATTGATCCCTGCAACACGTACCAAAAAAGTTGGGACGGGGGCAACAAAAGACTGGGAAAGGTCATGAATGCACAAATAACGCCTGTTTGGAACATTCCACAGGTAAACAGGTTAATCTTAAACAGTTTAATATCGTGATTGGGTATAACAGGACCATCCCAGTCGTTCACAATCAAAGATGGGGCGAGGTTCACCACTTTGTGAACAATTCTGTGAGAAAATCATCTAACGGTTTAAAAACAATGTTTCTCAACATTCAATTGCAAGGAATTTGGTGATTTCATCATCTACAGACCATAATATAATCAAAACATTCAAAGAATCTGAAGAACTTGCTATACTAAAGCGACAAGGCCGAAAACCAACACCGAACACTTGTGACCTTCGATCCCTCAGGTGGCTCTGCATTAAAAACTGACATCATTGTGTAAAGGATATTACTGTGAGGACTCAGGAACACTCAGAAAACCATTGTCAGTTTACATAATTTGTCGCTACACCTGCGATTGCAAGTTAAAACTCTACCATGCAAAGCAAAGCCATACATCAGAAAGGTTGGTTTGAAAAAACACCCAGAAAAACAACCAGAAATGCCTTCACTGGGTACAATATCATTTGAAATGGTTAGACACAAAGTGGAAAAGTGTGCTGTGGTCTGATGAGTCCACATTTCTAATGATAGTGGACCCAGAGAAGGCATTTCTGGTTGTTTTTCAAACCAACCTTTCTGATGTATGGCTTTGCTTTGCATGGTAGAGTTTTAACTTGCACTCACAGGTGTAGCGACAAATTATGTAAACTGACAATGGTTTTCTGAGTGTTCCTGAGTCCTCACAGTAATATCCTTTACACAGAGACGTCAGTTTTTAATGCAGAGCCACCTGAGGGATCAAAGGTCACAAGTATTCTGTGTTGGTTTTCAGCCTTGTCGCTTTAGTATAGCAAGTTCTTCAGATTCTTTGAACGTTTTGATTATATTATGGACTGTAGATGATGAAATTACCAAATTCCTTGCAATTGAATGTTGAGAAACATTGTTTTTAAACCGTTGGATGATTTTCTCACAGAATTGTTCACAAAGTGGTGAACCTCGCCCCATCTTTGATTGTGAACGACTGGGATGGTCCTGTTATACCCAATCACGATATTAAACTGTTTAAGATTAACCTGTTTACCTGTGGAATGTTCCAAACAGGCGTTATTTGTGCATTCATGACCTTTCCCAGTCTTTTGTTGCCCCCGTCCCAACTTTTTTGGTACGTGTTGCAGGGATCAATTTACAAAAGATTGTATAATTTCAAAAAACAATAAAGTTTATCAGTTTGAACATTAAATATATTGTCTTTGTGGTGTATTCAACTGGATAGAGGTTGAAAACGATTTGCAAATCAATGCATTCTGTTTTTATTTACATTTTACACAACGTCCCAACTTCAACGGAATTGGGGTTGTATGTTAAAACTGGATTTTTTTAAATTGTGTAGATTCTTGAAAATTAAGTAATTCAGATATTTAAATATAACATAACACTTAATAGTGTATTTTTACACTCTCAAGAGTTACTGTAAGGGTACATTTGGTTACTGTCCATCATTTAGCTGGGGACTGCCTGAAATCCTCTCAGGGACCACTGGTGGTCCGCGGACCACTGGTTGAAAACCTAGGGCCATTTTGTTTGCTTTTCTGTAATTTGTCGTAGATAGGCTCAGTTATTGTTATACCTTTCTTTCCGTTAAGGGGCTGAGTTAGGGTAATCTTTTTGTTTTGTAGAATATATTGTGAACTAGCATTCCGACACTTTTGGTGTGAAACAAAACACAAAGAACCATATTTTTAAATCTCTGCTGAACAAAAGAAGAGAGCTATAGTAAACATTATGGTTCTTTTCAAAACTGTCTACTTCATTTTTATGTCACCCACCTGGAGGGTGGTCCGTGACAACAATCCACTCACCCCAAACACTGGACAGAAGGGATGCTTCCTCATCCTGGTACCAGTAGGCCAGGCGGTCACAGACCGTCACAGTGAAGTCCTGGAGTTCCTTCAGAGCAGATGTCTGTTCCATTGAGCTGTTCAGAAACTCCACCTCATGGCCATCCTTGTCCGTTTTACCTAGGTCATAAAGCAGTAGACATGTTTGACTCCACATAGCCTGGCCTAACCAGAAATGATTTTGGCCTAGGGGGAACAGGGTGGTGTCCGTTTTTGGACGCTGTTATGCTGCTATAATGGTAAAACGTACACAATAGGTATACCGCACCATTCCAAAAAAATAGAATATCATGTTGGTTTATTTCAAAGTTGGTTTATTTCCACACTTCAAAGTTCAGTGCACACATTTTAAATGATTTCAAGCATTTGAAAGCACAGGGTACTCTAAAAAGATGGCTGTGTTGAAACCACTGTTAAGTTGGCACTGCCAGTGGATCAACACCAGCCGATAACATGGCCTAAAGCCTGGACCTGGCAAAAGACATGATTTAGGCCATGTTATCAGTTGAAACATCAACACATGTACCTTGTGCTTTGTTATGTTGTTGACAAGCTTCATGAAGATGCTAATATTCCTTTTCAGCATGATTTGGCACCTGCCTACAGAGCCAAAACTAACTGCTGTCCTGACCAAGGTATTACTGCACTTAACTGACCTGCCAACTGTCCTGACGTTAACCCAACAGAGAGTCTGGGTTGTATTACCAAAGGGAAGGTGTGAGACACAAGACTGGACAATACAAAATAATGTATGGTTGTTATAAAACCAAAACTGGGCTTCCATAACACCTCATAAGTGCCACAGGTTGATCACCTCCATGCCACGCCCCATTCATGAAATAATTTCTTCAAAAGCAGCCCAGACCTGCAAGTATTAACTGCATACATTCATATACTTTTCAGATAGTCGATTATTGATTAAAACATTTTTTAGTGGTCTCAAAAAATATTCTATTTTTTGAAAATCCTGTTTTGGTGTAAGTACATGCATGTGTGTGTGTGTGTGTGTGTGTGTGTGTGTGTGTGTGTGTGTGTGTGTGTGTGTGTGTGTGTGTGTGTGTGTGTGTGTGTGTGTGTGTGTGTGTGTGTTTGTGTATTGTTTTTATAGATATATTTATTGTTTTTATTTTTCTTAATGAATTCAGATGTTCTACAGAGATTTTTTTATTCGTACTAGTTTTAATGCATTAATGTACTGCACCTTGGGGACTGATGCTTTTTAATCTCGTTGTTCTAGTGACAATGACAATAAAGTTAAGTCTAAGTCTAAGTCTAAGTCTAAGTCTAAGTGTGTGCGTGCGTGTGTGTGTGTGTGTGCGCGCGCGCGCGCGCGTGCGTGCGTGCGTGCGTACCTTTAAGGAGCTCGTTAATTTTTGGAACGAGTTCTGAATAATCCTCAAACTTTGATGCCCGAACATTTATCTCCACCAGGATCTGGAGCACTTCTATGGCCTGGGAACGGCACTCCTCAGCTAGAAAGATAAACAGTTATGTGCTTGTGTGTGTGCATTTCTTTCAAACGTGTGATAGAGTGAATGCTTAAACAATTAAACAATAGACCATTTAATTTAATACTATTTTACCATTTTCATACCAGGGCCCACTACTGTATTTGTTCTCCATTTTATAGCCATGGACCACCATTGATTGACACACGATTTTTGAGTTTAGTCTCACAAACCCAAAACTACTGTAAGGATTCTCAAGTTTGTTTCCATTATTAAAACACTCTCAGTGCCAGCCCTTTGTCATATTTTTTAGGTAGCCAGTGCCAGCGATTTTCATCTAAAAGTCATATTTCATATTTCGTTTCATGTTTCCCGTCGGACAAGTTAGTTGGCGACACACTTCCGGTCCCGGGTTGGTCCTCCCTATATTTTGGTCCGTTCTGACTGGAATATGCGGTCGCTGCTCACTGCTGTTATCATTGGGATCTAATCAAACCAGCGTCGGTAAGCGACGTAGAGAGACGTAGATCAACCTAAGCGGCATCGGTCATAACTATTATTTGATAATGATAAGCCTGACGTAGCTCTACTTCAAGGGCACGCAAACTGTGAAGGCAAATGTTCCAAATAAAAGGCAAATGTTCCAAATAAAAATTGTTCTACATTTTCTAATTGAAAATTATTAATTCAGATGTTTAAATATAATTTAACTCTTGAGAGTGTAAAAAATTCACAATCTCAAGCGTTACAGATCTATAAGGGTCCATTTGGTTACCAACTGTCCCATCACCTCACTGGGGACCACCTGGAATCCTCTCAGGGACCGCTGGTGGTCCCCGGACCATTGGTTGAAAACCACTGCAATAGACAATAATCAATAGTCAAACGGCAAGTACATACAGCCATGGAACCATGGAATCAAGTGTTTGATGGCCTCTTTTATCATTTTCCATATTTCCTGCAGCATTACAGTCCCGTCACCAAGGGCACTGCCACACAAGCCTGTCAATGAGAGAGCAACACATTTAACATTTCTAGAGAAGTTCAAGTTCAACACACCGACTGAACAAATGGACTGAACATGTTGGACCTCATCATACCTTGTACATAGAGCATGTCCATCTCTTTATGGGGAGTTACGATCTGTCCGTGGTCAAACTTGCTCTCCAAGTTTGCCTGGTCAATGAAGGCCATCGCAGGTCCCAGGGAATACCCTGCTTTATGGGGAGTCATCTCAACCCACTCGTCTGCCAAGAAAAAAAAAAAAAAAACTTCTGAATATATCAATGTGATCTGACTCCTAGCCCCGATTTAGTCTTCAGTCTGAATTGTCATTTCGTTTCACTTCATTATTCAGACTGAAGCCCCTCTCTACCACAGCAGTTTCTAGGATGGGCGTTGTCCAAACATCAGTCTTCACGGTGATTGGTTCATATGAACCCATCAGAATATTGGGAAAGCAAACGACGTTGTGAACGAATTGAGTGACAGGGCTGTTGGGATTGGATTCAGGTGCTGGGATTGGATTTTCCAACCAGCACAAACGGCCCCAAAGGCAGGGAGGCCAGTCCTTGAATCACAGGGAAAAAAATAAGCTAGTATTTTTAAGGTGCTGATTCAGGGCTGAGCCAGGCTAGATCTGAGGCACATTGAGCATGGAATCTAATTCGTTTAAATAAGTCATGTGACCTGTTAGACCAATCAGATTTCTATCTTAAAGTGACACAGATCAGATTCAGGGTAGATTTGCATGCCAGTGCAAAACCAGGCTTAGAAAGCACAGCCACACTGCAGTGGATCAAGGGGTGGAGTGGCACAATGGAAACAGCAAGGCTCCCAGTACGAACCCTGGACTTAATCAATGGTGTGATGATGATACCGATACTGATACTGATGATACTTTACCCTTTAATGCAGTTTTTGATTTTGTTTTCTCATGTTCTTTTTTCATCCCCTTGTCAATCACAGTGAAGATGGGGTAGGGGTCCCTGCCATGTCTGTCTCTCTGAGCTGAGAGACAGGTTTCATCTATCTGGAGACACAGCACAGCAGAATCAGTATACTGTATGTCTTGTCATCAATTGTTCCCCGTATAAAGGTGCACCCACGCCCACCGCTCTCACGCACCACTGAAATCTGTCATGCACAGATACAGAGGCATGGTGTAAAAAAAAAAAAAAAAAAAAAAAGTGTGTTTTCTAGCGTACTTACTTTACATACAAAACAAAACAACCGACCGCGGTCCTTAACAGCGTATTTTGAAACATTACAGGTGGGGGGGTTGAAACATTACAGGTGTGTGGGGGGGGGGGGGGGGGGTTCCCCTTTTCAAATATGATTATTTTTTGGGGGGGCTGAAAACATCAAAGTTTGAGTGCACATGGTTTCCATATCCACTCCTGAGTCTTGTATTGTAGGGTTGTACAACACTACGTTGGGTTTGTGTGAATATGCCTGACCTCTTTCACCCAGGTGGTGACAGCAAATGCAGCCCAGAAATGAGTCAAAGAATAGGTGTCGCAGTAGTCTCTGTAGTATTTTTTCAGTTTCTCTCCGCAGTCCGTCCAGGTCACTTTGTCACCAGACAGGCGTCTAACGATGGCGTCTCTCACGTTGGTCACAGACTCCAGCGTTTGGGACCAGTTCTCCTGCTTGTATAAGGAGGACATGCACCTGCAGAGAATAGACCTGTGACTTCATCAGGGGCGGATTGGCACATATTTTCCCACCGGGACAATTTTGCCTTTGCCAGGCCACCCTGGTGGGGGCAGCTGGTTAACCAGATGCAACTCTTTGAGAGCGTAAAAATGAAACCAAATGGACCCTTGCGGGTCCATTTGGTTTCATTTTTACACCCTCAAGAGTTAAAATATTCACCATGTGAATTAGCCCAACTTAGTCTACACAACTAGAGAATGTAGAAGATTAATGGTCATTTTGATCTGTATGTTCCAGGAGAGCGTCTAGCACATTCTAGTGCATTTTGGAAGTGCCACTAGTGCATTTTGGATCTTGTCCAGGCCACTAGGTGGCGCAGGCCACCGGGAAAACTCCCTGTACTCCAGATGGCCAATCCGCCCCTGGACTTCATCAAGTCATGAGCATGTTGGATCCACTTATAACATCTAATCAGCATGTCCTTTTTGATGAATGAGAATAGGCTACATCATGGTGTAATATTGTCTCTCTGTCTGTCTCTCTGGTCCTACCAGGTAGATCCAGACACTCCACTCAGGTACATCATGTAGTCCAGTAGACCTTCTTTCTTCAGTTGCCACACAGATCCCAGCAGTCCCACCATGGCTCTCGCTCCTCCACCAGAACCAATCAATGCAACGGTGGGCTTTAGAAACATACACATAGAGAAATACAACTTGTTGATATGTGTAACGCCCAAGGGATTCGAACCCGGGTCTCCCGCGTGAAAGTCAACATCTTAACCACTAGACCAGGGGTTTTCAACAGGTGGTCCGGGGACCACCTGTGGTCCCTGAGAGGGTTCCAGGTGGTCCCCAGCTAAGTTGGTTAACCAGATGTAACTCTTGAGAACGTAAAAATGAAACCAAATGGACCCTTGCGGGTCCATTTGGTTCCATTTTTACACTCTCAAGAGTTAAAATATTCATCATATGAATTAGCCCCAAGTCTACGCAACTAGAAGATGGACAAAAGCAAAATAAGTCTTTAGTTTTGGGGTCTGTGGAGCTAAAATGTTCTCAAATGGTGGTCCGTGGCTCAAATGCTGAATAAATGGTGGGTCCTGGTATCAAAAAGGTTGAAAACCCCTGCACTAGACCAAAGGACATCCCCTTGGTCCCGGGGCAGATACTAGACTTTGGAGGCCATCACTCACAACAGAGGCTGTAGCCACCTGCTACACTCACCTCCCTTTTGACCTCCTTCCACAGGGAAACCCGAACCGGGTCACGGCACCACTGTAACGCCCGGCCCGGGATTCGAACCAGGGTCTCCCGTGTCAAAGTCCAACATTTTAACCACTAGACCAAGAGGACATCCCCTTGGTCCGGGGGCAGATACTAGACATTGGAGGCCATCACTCACAACAGAGGCTGTAGCCACCTGCTACACTTATGCATAGATTAGAATCAATGTTGAAAACGAGCAGTCGCTGGCTTTGCTGTTATAATTAAGTTAATTACTATAATTAAAGGTAATAGAGGCAACTTCTTAGCCAAAAATCTAAATATATATATATATATATATATATATATATATATATATATATATATATATATATATATATATATATATATATATATATATATATATATATATTAGGGATGTTGAATGATTAAAAATTTTAATCAAATTAATCACAGCTTCAAAATTAATTTAATCATGATTAATCACCATTCGAACTATGTCCAAAATATGCATGTTTTCCTGTACAGGATTTCAACATTTAAAAAGGAAACCGAATCTGTAAAAAAAATAATAATAACCATTTATCTTTAAAATATTTATCAAAATAGGTGATCTACAAGCCCTCAATGCTTGTAGATCCTCCAGCTATACTCTATGGCTCCGGTTACAGGGAGACACACGGCTATATGTCTCCGTAAATCTGTGCTCTACCCATTTCTTTCAATGAGAAAATGCTCAGTGGGTTTTTTTTTTTTTTTTTTACTTTTTCTACTTTGAACAACAATCATGAAAACAAAACATTCGTCGGGCTCAGGACAGGGGTGGCTAGTGTGTGAGGGGGAAGGGGGTTGTGTGGGGTGAGGCAGCGATAGATTCTGTTTTTAAACAAATCTGTTTACAAACCGAGTGTTTGTACACACTAATGTTGCCTCTATTATTCTATTATTAAGTGATTCATTCTAATAAAGTATTGCATAGTCACATTTGCTCGTCGGTGCCAGAGAGGCACATTTGTCATCCATACAGTACAGACATATTGATGTCCTCTGCAGTAGACTAAACATCTACCATTTAACTCTGACACAGAAGGAATTATTAGAGCAGGGGTGGGCAATTATTTTTCCCAAGGGGCCAAATGACATACATAAAATATTGTGTAGGGCCAAGACTAAAGGCTAAACAAAAGTCTGCGTAATATTAATATAATTTCAGGATAAAAGGTAAGAGTAAGACCAACCATTTTGACACCAGGGACCTCTATTTATTCAGTATTTGTGCCACAGAGGACCACCATTTGATGACATTTTAGCCCCCATAGACCCCAAAACTAAAGATTTATTTTGCTGTCCACAATTCCAGGCCGGATTCCAGGCCGAACATACAGTACATCAAAAATGACCATTCTTTTACATTTACATTCTCTGGCTCATTCAGATTAATATAACTAACTCTTGAGAGCGTAAACATGAAACCAAATGGACCCGCAAGGGTCCATTTGGTTTCATGCTCTCAAAGAGTTACATCTGGTTATCCACCTTTCCATATTTAACTGGAACTCTCTCAAGGACCACTGGTGGTCCCCGGACCACTGGTTGAAAACCACAGTACCCTTTCACAGGCCGGTCAGAGTCTGTCAAAGGGCTGCATTTGGCCCCCGGGCCGCATAATGCCCAGGTATGTATTAAAGAATGCTCACATAAAGCAGATAAAAAATCTCATACCACTTTGCCATTGTGCATGATGCCATTCTTCTCCAAGCTTTCTTGAACTGCAAGTCTTCTTGTGGCAACATGTGTTGCCTCCCCTTCCGGCAGCTTGTGACCAATAGGCATCTGGATGAAAAATAAAAATATATATATATTTTTTTTTTTGATTTTGAGATGTGGACCACCATTTGATTACATTTAGTGTCTCAGACCCAGGGCTAAACCAAATTGTCAAAAAAATCCCAGAATTCCATGCTGTATTTAGGAGAGATAACAGGCAAACATTGTCCAAAATATTAATTCTTCTACATTCTCTAATTGTAGACCTCTTGTGAATTAAGTAATTGAATTACTTAAGTGAATTAAGTAATTGAAATGTAAATTCAAATGAAACTGAATGGACCCGTAACGATCTCATAAGTGTCCATTTTGTTAAACTCTGTCCAATCACTTGGCTGGGGACCACTTGGAACCCTCTCAAGGGCCACTGTTCTAATAGACTACGAAGAAAGGCAAGTTATACTCACACTTCGACAATCAGCCATCTTCTGGGATGTCAGTCAAATGAGTGAAAGGACGTTGAATCCTGTGATCTTGAGTACAAGGTGGTTTGAATACGTTATTGTATCCTGCAGCTAGCAACAATTGTGAGATTCTGAAACCTTGAAACATACAGTACTTATATGATATCATATCAGCTTGTTTGCTGTGCTTGTCTCACCTACGTGTCGTCATCCCCGGCCCCTCCCTGCCCTTCCACTGCTACTAGGCAACCGCACCCTGGGTGCTAGGTACGCTTTAGACTCTATCAACAGTCGTTGGCAGAAGTTGCTGTATTTACAGTCCCCAGTGAAACAACCCTGTTCAGTCCTCACTAGTGTTACTGTATTTACAGTCCCCAGTGAAACAACCCTGTTCAGTCCTCACTAGTGTTACTGTATTTACAGTCCCCAGAGAAACAACACTGTTCAGTCCTCACCAGTGTTACTGTATTTACAGTCCCCAGTGAAACAACCCTGTTCAGTCCTCACTAGTGTTACTGTATTTACGGTCCCCAGAGAAACAACCCTGTTCGGTCCTCACTAGTGTTACTGTATTTACAGTCCCCAGTGAAACGACCCTGTTCAGTCCTCACTGGTGCGACTTGTTGTCTTATCTTCAGAAAAAAAAAAAAGATTTCAACAAACAAAGCAGTTATACCTGTAGAAGTGTGCAAAGTTCACAAGATTACATCTTTTAAACCTTTACATGTGCATATACATTTTCGGCAGCCACGATTGGCTGGAAAATGGCAACCGGGGGAAGTTTGGCAACTTCCGGAAAAATCCCACCTTTTGATAGACTTTCTGGTGTACTTTGTCCCCAGGCTTTCATTTCGCTGTGCAGATATGAACCTGGGGACCGAGGCTAAGGCCATCGTGGCTAACAAATTAGTTCAGGCTTTCTGTTTTCACGCAACGCGGACGATAATTTAAGCCTGGGTGTCAAAGGGTGTCAAAGTCATATCTAAACTGGACTACTGTAACTCCCTCCTTACTGGTCTACCGGCATGTGCACTTAAGCCCCTCCTATTGATCCAAAATGCCGCAGCCCACCTGGTCTTTAACCAGCCCAAATTCTCACATGTCACTCCGCTTCTCCGCTCCCTCCATTGGCTCCCAGTCGCTGCACGCACAGTGTTCAAAACTCTCACGCTGGCATTCAAAGCAACCAAAGGTTTGACTACACCTTACCTCAGTGGCCTCATAAAACCCTACAAGCCCTCCAGTGCACTGCGGTCAGCTGATACTGTGATGCTGGCAGTAGCCCCACTAAAACGCCTGGACAACGCTCCACGCGCCCCAAGCTCTTCTCCCTCCTGGCCCCAAAACTATGGAATGCACTTCCCACTGCAGTCAGAACCATAGACTCACTCCCTATCTTCTGCCGCAGTCTGAAAACACACCTCTTCAGACTCCATCTCAGCCCATAGCACTTGTATTACATACCATCACTCAGTACTTGCTACAATGACTTATATAGGTTGCCTAATGTATTACAATGTTTTTAGCGCTTCATTGTATGTTGTAAAATGTATTGTAAATCCTGATTAAATTGTAAACTTTTCACCATTGTAAGTCGCTCTGGATCAAGAGCGTCTGTTAAATGGCTAAATTGTAAATTGTAAAGCTACCAACAAGCTGAACTTGCACGATAGATGGTGAAACCGTTTCCATTATTGTAACCCTTACTTTCTGGATGGTAACCCCTTGTGGTTCTGTGCTGTATGGGCAGTATTAATAATGTAAACCTTACGCTGTTATAGACAAGTACTTGAAGTTTGCCCCCCCCAAAAAAGGTTTAGGATTTGAGAGAATCCTAACGAGAATCCTAGAATTGTTCTCGGTCCAAATTGGGCTAAAGACTGTGTGTGTGTGTGTGTGTGTGTGTGTGTGTGTGTGTGTGTGTGTGTGTGTGTGTGTGTGTGTGTGTGTGTGTGTGTGTGTGTGTGTGTGTGTGTGTGTGTGTGTGTGTGTCTCTGTATTGTCAGTTCCTGTGAAGTTTGACGTCTCTAACTTTCCAAAGAAAAAGGAAACTAGATTCTCAAGAAGAGAAGGTGTGTTCTGTGCCCGCCCACGTATGGTGCACTCAGGTGAGGTCATGGGTGCATGCCAGCGGAGGTCAACCGTGTGTGTGTGTGTGTGTGTGTGTGTGTGTGTGTGTGTGTGTGTGTGTGTGTGTGTGTGTGTGTGTGTGTGTGTGTGTGTGTGTGTGTGTGCATATCGGGTGTGGATTGCGGCCTAGATGGACTACCCATTGATTAAAAAAATTATATATTTCTTTAATTGAATGCATATAGTATGCATATAGTATAACATATACATATGACATACAGGTAGACATTGTAATAAGGGCTCATGATGCAAAGATCAGCACATAATGTAATACTAAATTAAAGCATGATGTAATAATGGCATAATGGTAGATTTTTCTATAATGAATGTTATGAACAAACACATGGCAGGATTGGCAGCTCACACTGTAATAAATGTTCATATGAATAATGTAATAATGACCCATTATTATATACATTATACATTACACTGCCATATTTACTATTGGCATGATATTACAGTATATACAAATGTATCATGCCAGTGATCAGTGTCCTGACCAGTAGGTACGCCATCATGTTATACATGAATATTGTAAAGAGTCCTTTACAATATAAGCCCACCTCGCCAGGCCCACCCAAAACTGATATGATGGCTTCGCCCATGACTTATATTACAATTGGTTTAGGACAGGGGTCAGCAACCTGCGGCTCCAGAACACAGCCCTAGTGGCTCAGTGGCTGTAGCATTATTACATACACAAAAAAGTAGCACTTTGCCATGTCAAAAAAGCCCAGCAGTTATCAGAGGTGGAGCTTTCAATCTGAACCACCCATTTTCAAAGGTTTACTCAGTTTACTATGTCATTAATATACCTTAGAGATGTTGTGTGGACTAGAAATGGAGTTCTGTAAAACTCCTTTATATTTTTTTTAGAAACTCCATTTCTGGAGAAAGGTTGTGTTCCACCATGTTAATGATTTTTCTTTGAGGACCTTTTTTCTGAGAGTGTGCAAATGGAACCAAATGGACCCGCCAGGGTCCATTTGGTTCACATTTGCACACTCTAAGGAAAAAAATAATAAAATGCGGCTCCAGACAGATTTTGAATTTAATTTTGGGTCGAAAATGGCTCTTTCAACATCTTGGGTTGCCGACCCCTGGTTTAGGATAAGGATAAAGTAACCTCGCCAGTTTTCACCCGTAGACACAGATAAGGTCTATTGTAGTCCTCTCCTGTGTTGTCAGTTCCTGGGAAGTTTGATGTATCAAACGTAACCTTACAAACAACAAGGAAGTTAGATTCTAAAGAAACAAAGGTGTGTGTACCTGTCAGCAGATACAATCGTTATACAAACACCGCCATGCTCCATTAATCCGTCATCACCAACACACAGACTGCACATAGCACACATTATCTCAGTACAGATCTGACCGTTTCCATTCTAACCCTGGCATGCCTGCCAGCCATGCCAAACGGTAGCAAGACGCCTACACACACACACACACACACACACACACACACACACACACACACACACACACACACACACACACACACACACACACACACACACACACACACACACACACACACACACACACACACACACCCCCCCCCCTTTGGAAGAAGAAGAAAGAAAAAAAGCTAGCGTTCCAACACCATTTTTTTTTTTATATATACATCGTTGCATGTGTGTCTCTGTGTCAGGGCCGGATCTAGGCATGGTTATGGGGGGGCAATGCCCCCCTAAATACCCTGACTGCCCCACCAAACACGATGGCATGCAAAACAAATGTCAAAGATATTTGAAATTAAAGTTCGTACAATTACAATGAATTGAAACACTTCTACTGCTACTAACTACAGCTGTGTCACCACTAAACCAACAGCATTTCATCATTGAAAACAGAAAACTCTCTGAGTCAGACCTTTAGCTTTATGCATGCTGCGTGTCTGTTGCAACTTCAACAACAACTGATGTTATTATTGATGCTTTACTTGACTAATAAAAGTCCTGTAACCGAAAATGGTATGAGTGCGACTCTTTACCATTTTCACCTGCCCCCCCAATTGGGAAATGTTACATCGGCGCCTGGTGTTTGTGTGTGTGTCAATGTCAATACTTAATGGGTGTCATTATGTGCTGACTATCAGACGAGGACTCGCGCCCAGGACCGTCAGAAGAGGTAGGAACTCGCACTACTGTTCTACAAGAAGTTCCGTCTAATCCAGGGGTGAGAAATTATTTTTCCCAAGGGGCCAAATTAAATGCATAAAATATTGTGGAGGGCCAAGACTAAAGACTGAACTAAAGTCTGCATAATATTAATTCAATTTGACACTAGGGTCCTTAATTTTTGACACCAGGGCCCTCTATATATTCAGTATTTGAGCCACAAAGGACCAACATTATGACATTTTACTAAAGATTTCTTTTGCTTTTGCCCACAATTCCAGGCTGGATTTCACATACAAAACAGGCAAACGTACCGATCAAAAATGAGCATTCTTTCACATTCTCTGATTGTGAAGACTTCTGGCTAATTCAGATGATAAATCTTTTAACTCTTGAGAGTGTAAAAATGAGCGTGAAAATAAAATGAAACCAAATGGACCCTTGCGGGTCTATTTGGTTTCATTTTTACGCTCTCAAAGAGTTACATCTGGTTAGCCAACTTTCCATATTTAACTGGAAGTCTCTCAAGGACCACTGGTGGTCCCCGGACCACTGGTGAAAACCACTGTACCCTTTCACGGGCCGGTCAGAGTCAGCCAAAGGGCTGCGTTTGCCCCCCGGGCCGCACGGTCCAATCGGAGCCCAATAATTAAAAACATAGTTTTGTGAGTGCTAGGTCTACAATGAAAGAGCTAAGTTACAAGGTAGTTACAGGTCTAATATGGTGATGAAGCGACAGAGATTTGAGTTTGAAATGTAGGCATCAGTTTGACCTAGCAGTTACGCAGATATGGCTTATAGAGCAAAGTCTTGCAGAGAAACAGCGTTTATTGATTCTGTTCCTGCCGACTTGGGTGAATTTCAGACTAATCCCACCTGTGCTCGCAATGATTTTATGTTTGACTGCTGCTCCTGTGGCACAGACAACAACAGTCCCATTTTCCCGCACATGCCGCAATGATATTGTTAGCTTCAGTTAAACCTGCAAAAGTTCCATTGAAAAATAAAATGTTCAATTCTCCAAATATTTGCTGAGATTAAGGAGGAGATACACTTGTAGGATCTTACAATTCTATTATTATTATTTTTTAAATTTTGAGGACCTGCCCGCATGCAAGAAAGTGTTATATTAGGCCTATTATGCTAGATTGCTATATTATTATTATTATTAAGGGACCAAGCAGTCCACAAAGTGCCTTTCCCTTTATTATCTTTATTTATTTATTTCTTCTTTTCCTTCTTCTCCCGCCAAAAATAGCTGTTCTGGCTGAACCGTGCAGTCGGTTTTCGCGAAACTTGGTAATCTGGTAGAGGGTGATGCCAAACAGTGATGATCCGAAGCCCATGACCATTGGCCAAATCGTGGCGCTATAGAACTCAACGTTTTTATGAGCCAATTAACATTGCTTGTTTGTGCAAATTCTTCTTCTGTTGCCAATACACACATGCAGTGTAATATATGATTATATGAGATGTTACAGATTGCTTATTATATGAGATACATGAATTATGATTATATGAGATGTTACAGATTGCTTATTGCATATTGTTCATATTGCTTACTGTTTGGTGCCGTCTTATGGGTCGGTCCATTGTTAACAACATTTAAGCAAAATATTGTATATTCTGGATAGCTCAGCCAGTAGAGTGCCAGACTTCAGAACAAAAGGTTGTGGTTCCAATTCCAGCTACTGACAATATGTGTGAGTCAGTGAGACTTCAATAACCCAGCTGCTCCCACAATTACATGATGTACTTCAAGTTTAGGCTTCCATGTTTCTATGGCTTATTTTGGTTCTGACTGCTTGTTGCCTTAGCTGCTTGCTAGGTCCCACCCAAAACTTATTACTTATTTGTTGAAATTATGGGTTTGCCCCTGATTTACAATACACACTGCATTTGGTTTAGTTTGATGTACTGTCTATAAAGAAAATAGGAAGGTAGACTCTCAAGAAGAGCATTGTAACTGCTGAGTATTTGTCATCATCATCAACGCACAAACTGCACATGCCACTCATTACAGATCTTTTCCAGTTTCCATTCTAACCCCGGCATTGCCACACAGCACCAACACGCCTACGCACCCTTTGAAGCATGAAGCAAGCATTACAAGAACAGTCAACAGGGACCAAAAAACAGGGTTAAAATTACACCCATGTGAAGTACAGTGCCTGACACAGGCAGGCAGACAGGCAAGGGCACAACCACACATGATGTTTAAGGGACTTAAAAATAAGCAAGGCAACACAATACAATCACAGTATAATCAGTAGAATCAATTGAAACAAACAATGGTAATGTTAAAATTACACCTGGAACAGACACACACACACACACACACACACACACACACACACACACACACACACACACACACACACACACACACACACACACACACACACACACACACACACACACACACACACACGCAGTACATACACATATTGCTGCGCAATTGAGCGGTTAAAATCAAGCAAAAAGGTCTTTTGAAGGCCATTCCAAAGCCTGGGGAGCCAGTTTATGAGGAGTCAGTAGAGAAAGGGAAGCTGACCTCATGGATCCCCATAAAACCTAGCCAGGGGGGGAACAATAAGTTCAATCACTTCAGTCCATGAAGTGATTTAAAAAGCGGTTATCAATATTTAAAATCATTCCTAAATCTAGCCAATAGAGGGAGGCCAGGACAGGAGAAATTTGGTCACGGTACTCATTAGCATTAATCTTACACCAGGGCTGTAATCTTAAATCCGATTTTGACCGTCATCTGTTCACTGTTCTGGGTACTTCCACATACTACCACACACTTGATAATCGAGTATTGTATGGAGTGTGTGGTAGCCTTGGTACATTCTTTAGTAGTGATGTTGAGCTATTTGTTTTTATAGGAGACCAATAAAGTAGAACCAGATCAACACGTCTGTCTCTCTCATTATATAACTTTGATAGCATCGTTTAGTGATCAACTAAGGGAATGTGTGTGTGTGTGTGTGTGTGTGTGTGTGTGTGTGTGTGTGTGTGTGTGTGTGTGTGTGTGTGTGTGTGTGTGTGTGTGTGTGTGTGTGTGTGTGTGTGCCACAATTTGATGTTCATATATTTTCAACGGGTAATCAGTGATCAGACACAGGGGTAAGGGGTTGACACTATGGCAGGTAAATAAATGTTGTGGAATTTGCTTTGAAGTTGCCAAAGTGCACATTTGAGTGCTATTCTTTTTTTTTGCATTTGCAAAATGTATCTGATCGGGAGAGAGATGTATCTGAGAGAGAGAGAGACCTCAGCTAGCCTCATTACAGCCACACTATTAATCACAAGATTAGACCAAACCAAGCAAACTAAAAAAAAAAAAAAAAAAAAAAAAATATATATATATATATATATATATATATATATATATATATATATATATATATATATATATATATATATATATATATATATATATATATATATATATATATATATATATATATACACACATACATACATTGCGTGCTGGAATTAAATATATTTGGCCTGTATACCTGCAAACCACACATGCCACTGCTGCAAATTGATTCCGCCCCTCCTGCCTAGCAATAGTACATACACTATGTCAAAGTTGTATTGTACATGTATTTGTTTCGCTTGTTTCTTTAGATGTCGACTTCATTTTTAACATTAATTTCTACTGACGGATACATGATTATATAGTTCCGATTTTTGAAATTAAAGGGATATTGGCCCCAGTGCCCTCCACTAGTGCCCCAGTGGAGGGCACTGGGGCCAAGGACATTCTTTCACAGCATTAATGCTATTTGCATTGTTGACCTATTTCTAAAACAGCAGCTGAACTCAACCTTTCTATCACATGGGATGGAAAGTTAATTTAACATTCCGTAAATTATGCTTTTTTGTGGATGAATTTACTTCTACTACTACAGTATGTGTTGCCCCCAGTGACCCCCAGCTAATATTCACCAAAGCTGAAGCCAAACTCCAACCACAGGACTCTGACAATTACAGTTGCAACCTCTACATTAATGGAGAGAAGTTCATAGAAATGACTGGTATTAGGTAACTTAAAGTACACAACTTTAAAGGGATAGTTCAACATTTATAAAGTTAAGTTGTCATTAATAGTGTTTGAGTCCTAGTTTTAGTTCTCCTTTGGTTTTGGTGAATATTGGTGGTGAAAAATAACTATTGTTTGGGTTTGCATAGTGATACTTCCCATTCATACCATGTTAGTCGAGAGCCATAGATTAAGACAGAGTATGAATATTCATGCAGTCTGAATGGGTTGTGACAAGCTAGAGTTTGTGGGGGCCAATTTTGAATTGCAGCTGTCTGTAGGTGCCCTTTGAGAGCAGTTTTGAAGGAGTCAAGAGATTATCATCTCTTAATTGAGTGCCGGTTGGGGGTGCCACAATTTGACGGCATAGAAGTGTGATGAATTTGGAACCTGGACAGGTACCCTGGGTATCTCAGTGAAATATTTAGGGTTGGGTATGTATTGGTGTTGGGATCTTGTGGACCAGACCCTTTGCAAGATGCTGTTCTCTGTCATGAACGCTAAGCCATTCCAACCGGTCAAAGTGGGCAGGGGTGAGGTGGGTCTGCAGAGAGAGGCGCGTCCAGAGAGTGAGGCCAAGTAACAGCCTGACCAGTTTGTTTTTGGGAGGTCTGCAGACTTGTTTTCAGGGCCTTTGATGTGCTTTAACACCAAGAAGTGCAGGCATAGTCAACAAGCCTGTACTAGAATATTTTGATCAATAACAACTAGCAATGTCAACATCAACGAGGCGACATGATGAGACACATGGCAACAGGCAACACCTCCCATTAAAATGGGATTCCCACCCATTTTCATTTTCTCCTGAGAGTGTACAAATGTGAACCCTAGCGGGTCCATTTGGTTCCATTTGTACACTCTCAAAAAAAAATAACTCAAAATGTTCATTTAGCAGAATAAAAGTTCTTGCTTTTGTCCACCGCAGTGAAGCAGCAGCAGCCATGGTTTTAGTCTGAGAGAAAGGATCAGGTGACGCCCAGGAGGGCTGTGATTGGAGGATTCCAAAATGTTGACCAGTAGTGGGCGTTAAAGATCTGACTTTTCTGAACAACCAGGAGTTGATCATTTTCTATAGAAAGGTGGAGAATGTGTCTTCCAGGTGTTGCTGTTGACCTGTGTAATCCTAACCCGTACACCCCCCCCCCCCCTCTCTCTCTCTGCAGGGAACAATGGCGCAGTCTAGTCCACCTCTAGCAGTAATTGATGCAGAGAGTCTGGGTAGCTGGAGGGTGATTGGCGCAGGAGGATTCGGTCAAGTTTTCAAGACCAGACACATTCAGTGGAGATGGGATGTGGCCGTTAAAATCTTAGGTCTGGATAACGGGTAAGTTACTTGCTGAGGGCAGATAATGATGCAATATTACATGATTATGGCAGATGGACCCTTACATCCTACCCTCTGAGGACAGATTTGAAGAGTAAAGTCTCAAACATACTTCAGGGTGAAGTGGTGAAGTGAGTTTAGGTGAGGTGATAGTGTAGCAAGGGTTCACCCTGAAGTGCAGTATGTATGAGCCAGGGTGAAAGCTTAAAAAAAACTAGATCGGCAGGCGGTAGAGTGCATACTTGCACACAAGTAGGCTGTGGACTACTCATGCGTGAGCAGAGCGGGCGAATCAGAAATGAACAAAAACAAACTCTTATCTTCAAGGAACATCAGTTTTTCATATTCTCAATTTGCTCAATAATATTAATTATTAATGTTTCATAATTACTTCTTTACGTTGTCTACAATTTCTCAATTGACATTTTATGGTACAGTAAGTCTCCTATTATTGCCAATCACCATGGTCCCCTACGCCTCCTCTCCTTTGGCCTTTCCAACCGTTTCCCCAAGCGCTCCTCGTGCTCCTTGCTCAGCTCCTCTCCATGGGTGATGACGTAATTGAGGTACCATTTATGTCATCACCCAAAACCGCCCAGTCGAAGTTCCCAGAGTGACGCCGACCGCCGACCACACACCAGGCACCAATGGCTTGACTCAGGGGTGCCCACACTTTTTTTACTCGAGAGCTACTACCTTGTGTGATCTACTGGTAGATCACCCTCTACCTTTTGGGCACCCCTGGCTTAACTCATGCCTGCTGTAATTGAGGTCCCAATTCCATCATCACCACCACCACGGACACTGCACCATGCACCACCGCGCACCGATCGCTTAACTCACGTCTGCTCTGCTCACATTCAAACTATAGCACGGTGAAAACTCTTCACCTAACTAACTTCACCGTGGGCGTGGAGTACATTTGAGCCGTAAGAGATAGTGGGTGGCAAACTGACAGACTAGAGGGTCATGTCGTCATGCTCAGATTAAGTGACATATACAGTATGTCATGTTATGTTATGTTCAGATATAGTGATGTTTGTATGTCACGCTTGATCAGATGCTCAGACCAGGATTTGCTTCGTGAGGCTGAGATGATGCGGCGCGCAGAGAACCCCTACGTCATCAGGGTCCTGGGGGTCTTCAGGGGATGTAAACCCTCTTCTGGCTACATCGTTAACATCGGTCTGGTCATGGAGCTGATGGAGAGAGGATCTCTGCAGTCCTTGAAGGTCAGCTCCAAGGTTTTTGGAGTGGCACTAGAGCCCCTCCACACTTTTGAAGATTATGCGATATGGCAGCCATGTCTATGGACTTTAATGTTTTGTAGACTATCCCGATTCTAAAAATGTCTTTGAAATACTAACCTAAGTGTACTGGAAAACTTCAAATTATTGTGTAACACCATCAAATTTTTGACATTTTTTGATCCTGTACATTCTGTACAGAACGCATATTGGTGTTCCCGTCAACTAGGGTAAAACTACCACTAGGGGTTCCCGCCCACTTAATAACTATAAGACGGTTCAAATAGTTTTGCCTGTATGTGTGGTTGTGAATGAAATGTTTCTGTTTGACCCTCCCCACCACAAAAGGACAAACTCAAGGAGCTGCCACCGTGGCCCCTGGTGTTTCGACTGGTCCACCAAGTGGCTCTGGGCATGAACTTCCTTCACAGTCTGACTCCCCCCATCATCCACCGTGACCTGAAACCTGACAACGTGCTGCTGGACTCGGGTCTGAATGTCAAAGTGAGTCTATACAGCTAGTTCAACAAACTACAATACATCCAAAACTCAGCTGCCCAACAACTTCTCACCTAACCTGACTCTGCCACATTGTGATAGTATTGGGTTCATAACTTTCCGCCTCCTACCTTGATTTACCCGATTTTTCCCCGTCACCTCCGCTATGATCTGCTGCTTCCGACTCTATGGTAGTGGATATTTATGTCTTTAAATGTCTGTTGGAATGAACAGGGTGGCTACTGTTAACAAGCAAACAAGTAACCATGTAAATATCCCGGCTGTTTTCAAATCAATCAATCAATGGTTTCAATCCATCAAAACCAATGAATTATCTGGGCACCCTCACACAGAAATTCCTGCGTGAGGGTGCCCAGATAATTCCTAGATATTTCACTGGCTGTTTTAGTATTGCAACATCTTTCTCTCGCTCTCCCTCTCTCTCTCTGTCTCTCTCATCCAGATCACTGACTTTGGCCTCGCCAAGTTCGTCACCAATGTGACAGCGACTAAACTCAAGGGGGCGGGGACACCGTTCTTCATGCCTCCAGAGGCCTTCTCCCCATCCTACAAAACTGATCCTTCCTTTGATGTATACAGGTATCCATCATTCCATGCGTGGGCGAATTTCAACGTCACATCGCTCGCAACTCGCTTTGAAATCCTTTGCACGAGAATGGTTTCCATCTGTTTGCAAAACAGCGGTGTATCGAATGATGCTTCAATAGTAGAAATCTTTGCAAACACCCTTTCCTGGAATGTGCTTCCTCTCCCTCTCATGAGCATGTAGACATCCATGTGACAGGAAGTAGAACGGAAGTGTGGTTCATAGAAAAAAAAAAAAAACGGTTTAAAACATCCTTGATAGATATATCAAGGAGACAAACAAGTAAAGGACTTAATACAGACAAAGTCTTTCACTGCTGCTGCACAGCTGTACAGCTTAATAGTCATCCATGTAGCTTCTTATGATGTGCAAATCTACACTGACAACACACGAAATAATATGCTTGGTTTTCCAGTTAATCCAGCTAATTTAGTTTTTATTTGGCAAACTATCAAACAGATCAGTACTTACTACTGACTCAGTGAAATATGCACCTGGTTTGCATAAACTGTTTACACCTAGAGAGATCGAAATGCATCCTCTTTGAATCAAGTACTAAGCTCAGCAAGGCTGAAGGCTTCATAGTTAAAGTGGGTGATAGTGTTACAGTATCATACAGAAACATGAAATTACTGACCTAGCGTAGCCTGGCTCAGCCCTGAATCAGCGCCTTCAAAAATACTAGCTTAATTTTCCCCTGCGATTCAAGGACTGGCTTCCCTGCCTTAGGGGCTGTTTGTGCCGGTTGGAAATCCAATCCCAGCACCTGGTTGGCCAACAGCCTTGTCACTCACTTCGTTCCCAACGTCGTCTGCTTTCCAAATATTGTGATAGGTTCATATGAACCAATCACCATTAAGACTGCTGCTTTGATAACACCCATCCCAAAAACTGCTGTGGTAGAGAGGGACTTCAGTCTGAACTAGAAAAGTGCCCTTCTAGGCACAGGTCTCCACCACCAGGCCAGGTCAGGTTGTGGCCTCCTGCTGGTGCTATAATAGGCCAATGTTAAAAGGGTACCATTTATTCTTATGCATAGCATTTGAATGGTTTGAGGCATTTTGTCCAAAAATGTGTTTTGCAAATGTCCACCTGTTGGTGGCACTATAACAAGCCATTGTGAAAAGAGTGGAATATTTTTCTCAGCGTTGTATTTTAGCGTTGAAAATTTCATGTAAATTGCCTGCTGTGTTCATCATCTTTCCAAAATCGGCCTCCGGCCTGGTGGAGACAATAATGAAGTGAAACGAAGTGGAACGAAACGACAATTCAGACTGAGGTCAGGCTAGACCTAGCGTCTATCCTTGTGATAAGATGGTCATTGGCCACCAACGTAATCAAAAAGGCCAACCAACCACTGGTCAACAAAAACACTAAAGACCTTAGCAGGAGCCCTCGTAGGCTTCTTCAACTATGCCTGTACCTCTTGGTACCCACCCACTTCGACCGTTATCAAGCGATAATCCCCGGGACGCTGCTTATTAAGCAGAGTTCCTCGACAAGGCAAGTTGTCTGGGTGACACAATGGCTGACACCATTGCAAGTATAAGACCAAAACCTGGAAATACTTAATCGGTGTGGCCGGTTGGCCGCCTTGTTTTAAGCCCTGTGTCAGCATGGATGCGCTTGTGGTTAGGATTACAGGAGGTGAGTATATTGACCAAAACGACAGCAATAACGTAACTAGGGGGCAGGGCTGAGGACGCTTATCAATTCAGACGCTTAGTCGAGGAACTCTGCTTAATAAGCAGACTACAGGGACTACTCGCTTGATTTTCAGTAGAATCCACTGTGGTACCCAGTACCTCAAAGAACATGGAAACATGGCTACAGACATCACAAAATAAACTGGTCAGGCTGCTACTTGGCCTCATTCCCTCCTACCCACCTCAACCTTGCCCATTGGGATGGCTTAGGGTAGATGACAGTGCAGTATCTTGCAATGTGCCAAGTACACATGATTTGATATCGTAGCAAAATACCCTTGTTATTATTCTCTCCTTATATTGTACGGAATGCTGGGACCCGAATGGAAACAAGACTCCAAGGTCTTTCTTTGGTTTTCCTTTTAGACCAATGCTATGTCTGACTGTATTTTATACATATATATTTTAGCATTTTTATTAAACAATAAAATGTAAACAAATAAAATCATAAAAAATGATTCATTCATTCTGAGAATTAAAAGTGAATTTACTGATACAGGTCTTTTCTTATTGTAGCTATGCCATGCTGCTATGGAGTGTTTTAAGTGAGTAATGATCTCTATCTTCCTCTTTTTCCCCCCACTAACACTAAACAAAACAAACAAAGCATTTCCTTACAGTAGTGAAAGCATTCCATTAATTTATCCAGTGTTTTCTTGAGAGCAATGTTAAGTCCCTGCTACACTAGCAATATTTTGATCAATATCAACTAGCAATGTCAACATCAACGGGCAACATGATGAGACACATGGCAACAGGCAACATTAAAATGGGAATTCCACCCATTTTCATTTTTTCCTGAGAGTGTACAAATGTGAACCAAATGGACCCTAGCGGGTCCATTTGGTTCCATTTGTACACTCTCAGAAAAAAAAGAACCCTTAGTTTGCATTGAATCATTTTCACCCAACTGCCACCCAACTCAAAATGTTCATTTAGCAGAATAAAAGTCACAAAATCCTTG
This sequence comes from Benthosema pterotum, assembly GCA_039105355.1. Taxonomy (NCBI): domain Eukaryota; kingdom Metazoa; phylum Chordata; class Actinopteri; order Myctophiformes; family Myctophidae; genus Benthosema; species Benthosema pterotum. The sequence continues at coordinate 48,106,764 of CM076976.1, read as the reverse complement.
TTTTTGTCCGCAGCAATGAAGCAGCAGCAGCAGCCATGGTTTCAGAAAAGTTTATCTGTGGGAGTCTAGGAAAAAGGATCAGGTGACGCCAAGGAGGGCTGTGATTGGAGGATTCCGAAATGTTGACCAATACAGGGCGCTAAAAATCTGACTTTTCTGAACAACCAGGAGTTGATCATTTTCTAAAGAAAAGTGAAAAGTCAACGTTGATGATTGACGTTGCTTGTTGATGTTGATCAAAACATTGCTAGGTGTATCAGGGCCCTTAAGCTGTAGATGATGTGCTTTAGCTGTGTTTGGTTACACATGTATTGTTCAGAAGGATTCTCTTCTGTTTTCTAATCATACTCTTCCTCAGATACTGATCACAACGTGGTAAAGTTTGATGTCCAACGTGGAGAAAGACCAGCACTAGACGTTACTAAAGGCATGAAGGCTCCAGGACTGGAGGACCTCAATGAACTCATGAAGGTCTGCTGGCACCAAACCCCTCACCGGAGACCCGCTTTTAATAAAAGTGAGAATATGAGGCTGGCATGAGACTTCTATCTTTACATAAGTTGAGTCTGCATAAACAGCCATCTAAGTCTACATGAAATGCTATATTCCCCTGGACTTAAAGCTGCAGTGAAACAGAAACGGTGGGCATTGTATTATGAATTCCACCTGAAACGCTGGTTGTGAAGTTCCTAAAAGTCTCAACCCTGCAGGCGATGTGTTGCAGCTATGGAACGGCAGATATGATCAGTGTTGGGAATATTACTTTACCCTGTTAATATATTACTTATTAATTATTACCTTCATTTTAAAGCAATATATTATATTACAATATTACTGTCTGAGCAAGTGTAATATATTAATATTACTATTACATATTACTTTTTTTACGAAATATATAATTAAATATTTAGTGTCACTATTAATCAAATATTACGCAGGCCAGTGACGTACCTACAATAAAGCAAGCCCACTTGGCTATCTGGCCAAATCCATATGAAATCAACCTGAAAAAATGTCACTCCTGAATGAATAATTTGATGACAAATTAGAATAGAAATAGAAAATGAGTAATTATTTAACTTCTGCAGTTGTAAAGATAGTTTCACAAGAACATTTTCAACGAGACAGATTGACAGAAAGTAATATTGAAAGTAATGCAGTAATGCAGAAAGAAAAGTATAATATATTAGATTGTTTTTGTTAAGTAATATATTTATATTACAAGTTACTGCATTTTGGTAATGTATTATGTAATATATTAAGTTACGTAGTGCACATGTCCCAACACTGGATATGATACACACAAGAGCATGATGTGTTTGTTTACAAGACTGAAAGTTTGAGCGCTAGCAGTTTACTTCTATATGGCTTATTTCAGACGTATAAGGTTTTCAGGTTTAATGTGATGATTACGTTTAAACTGAATATTACACTGTCTGGATGTCACATTGAATGACATTAAAAACTAGTTATCTAATTAAAACCTGTGTTCGTAAGATTCAGAAATGGGAACGAATACAGGTCAGCTTCGTATCTATTTGGTTGTATTGATGTGGGACTCTACATGTCATCATGCAGCACATTATTGTTTTCAGAAATAATTAAAGTTAAAAGGTATAATAGGTAACTTTTTCGTTAATACAAAGCTTAAATCTGATGTCCATCATTACTGGCACATTCATCACATAAACCATTCCCTAAAGTTTAGCTCTCAAAGTGTGTTGTACATGTGTTTTCTCCATCTAAAAGTGATGATGTACTGGCACTGCGGTTCCTACGGTTCCCGAAAAAAATGACTGATTGGTCCTTCTAATCAAGGAATGTGACTTAAAGTGCAAGTGATGCTGGGAAATGTAGGACTCAATCTAAAAACTTCAGTACCGGCAGTGACCACCAGTCAAAGTTACCTAGTATACCTTTAAGATTACACAAAAAGGAAAAGTTCACATCCATTGTTGGCATCCATTGATATAGGCATGCCACATGATGACCACTGATGTCTAAAAGTGTGGAGAAGAGAAAAAAAAAAACTCAAACCCACATTCTGTGTGTTTGTTCACAGTATGTGCCTTGACAGAAGCCCTGTATGAGGTGCACCAGCGTGAGATCAATGACGCAGTCTACAGAGTGCAGAAGAAACTGGTAACGATTAATACTTGTAACTAAAGACTGTCCTGTTGGAGAAACTGCTAATACTTATACTCATAATATTGAATTCATTATTTATACTATGACATGTCTAGATTCATAGCTTCTATGATTCTGCCTCACGGTAGAGCTAGCTACGAGAAAAGCTCTTGACTGGTATTGCCAAGAGAAAACCTGCATAGAGAATATTTTTCCTCTGGTGATAAACAATCACTTTCTGCCCGAAAAGTGTGTTTTATACAGTATGTGTGAGGCTCAGAATGCTTCCACTATAGGCTTTCTAATCACGCAAGCCATGTTTGTGTTGGTGAGTAGGTAAACCCTTCATGAGATATCCACAATGAACTGAGTGGTGCTCAGTTAGGCGCTTAGTCCTCTATCTATATAGGAACAGCATAAAGCACCGTCTAACCCTAACCCTAGCCTAACCCTAAACATATCCTCAGGAAAACTGGGCTATGCCTACACCTAACCCTAAACTTAACCTCAGTAAAACTAGGCTATGCCTACACCTAACACCAACCCTAACACCTAACCCTAACCCTTAACCTCAGTAAACTTATGCCTAAACCTAACCTAACCCTAACCATAACCTCAGTAAAACTTCCTTCGCCCCGCCCTACTAGTAGCCGCCGTGATCCACCGATGCAATCAATACAAAATATCTACTTGCCCGGCGGGTATCTCAGTATCTGCGTCTACTCGTTGTATTCCATTGTGTGATTACTCGTGATTATGCTCTACAGTATTCCATGGATAAAGGACAAAGCAGGTGGCTCAGTTCATTGCGGATAATAAATGAACTGAGTGGTGCGCTTGCCATAGACACGTGCAGAGCAAGTTCAATAAGAAAACCTCTGCTATTAAGCGTCACGTTCTGCCTAAACATTTGCTGCTCACCAACCTCCACCACAGCTACCACTACTCCATCTGCTGTTTGCGTATGGTGGATTCAGAATCCCTATAGAGCCTGGCAGTCCTACCCCTTTGTGACGTTGCCCCTGTTCCAGAAACACCACACTCAAAGCCAACTCAGGTCGTGGCAAATCATGACGTCACACACAATCTATTGGGACAATCAAAAAGTGTTGTATCCTGCTGTATTTTTGTTTTTGCTAATTAGATACTGTATGATAATATTGTGTGTGTTGTCATGATTTATTGAGACCCGAGTTGTCTTTGACTGCGGCGTAGGCCTAATGATCTTTACAAAGATCATTTCGAAAGTTCCATGAAGGAAAAATAATGAGGATCTACAAGCACTATCTATTTTGATAGATATTTGAGAAATAAACAGATCTTTTTTTACAGATACTTTTTCTTTTTCAAATGATCAAATCCTGTAAAGAAAAACAGGCATATTTCGGACATAGTTTGAATGGTGATTAATCATGATTAAATTAATTTTGAAGCTGTGATTAATTTGATTACTTTTTTTATTCATTCAATATGAAGATTATTAGCCAACTCAGGTCTTGACAAATCATGACAACAAACAATGTTTTGGATCAATCAAATAATTTGTGAGAAGAAAACTGAAACAAAAAGTGTATTGTGCCGTTTTTTCTTCTTACTACTTTTGTCATGACCCGAGTTTGCTTTTCCGCAGCATAATAGTCTTTGTATAAATCATTTTTGAAAAGTCTATGAGTAATATGAACGGGGAAATTACTTCTGGGCCGCAGGCATCATCATGAAAGAACTGCTCAGGTCTAGGGTCAGGACTGTTGTGCTTGATCTGAGTACCAAGCAGATCCAGTTAAGCTATAATAAATATATTGCTCATTTTATATTGGATAGAAATATTTTACATCCCTCTCAATGGGACTAATAATGATATTGAAATGACTTTGTTCAACAGGATGCTGATAGCAGCCCAAAGGATGCACAACGTGGTGAGATATTTTGTCCTGCAATTGTCTTTTCTTCTTCTTATTCGTAGTTGTATTAAGCAGAGGGAATAAAAAGAGACTTCCCCATATATATCCTTCCAAACATATCATCAATCAATGCTATAGTGTGTGTTCAGTCCATCCATCTATCCTCAACCCACTGATCCGTAGTTGGGTTGCAGGGCAACAGCTCCACCAGAGAGCTCCAGACTTCCTTGTCCCCAGCAACATTAAAAACCACCTCCCGGTGTAATCCATACTAGACGACCCAAGGCTTCAATACCACCTCCCGGTGTAATCCCTTCATCTGGTCCTTGGTCTGCCCCAGGGTCTACTCCCACTACCAGTGGGACGTACATCAAGGACCTTCCTAGGGAGACACTTGAGGCATTCTAACCAGATGCCCGAACCACCTAAGCTTTTGGGTGTACAGAGATCTGATGGCCCTCAACAGGGCTCCCCTCACCCCATTCTCCCTCAGAACCTCCCAGGGGACCAATAACAGTGTTAAATAGTGGTATATTGTGACAGCAGTCATTGCTAAGTGTTTGTTCAACAGTGTTAAAATTGATAATTGATCAACATATAAAAATTATTTGTCATTGCAGATAAGCTGATGCGTGATCTGAGAGTTGACAATGACAAACAAAAGCCTCCATCCCCAAGGCCAGGTGAGTACGATGGAATGTTTACATCCAGACTTGACAGAACATAAATAATTATGTAAATATTACGATTCATCAACATGGATGGATAACTCTCTTTGCAGATGGGCAGATGCGTGGTCAGAGAGCCAACGTCGAGGAACAAAAGCCTGCTCCTCCAAAGCAACGGCCAGGTGAGTGCCATGGGATGTTTGTGTCTGCTCTGGTTCATAGCTCCACTGCTTCTATGATACTGCAGTCTGTGGGAAAATCTGCCACTCTTATGTTGCGGATATCTCATGAAGGGTTTACCTACTCACCAACACAAACATGGCTTGTGTGATTACAAAGCCTATAGTGGAAGCACTCTGAGCCTCACACATACTGTATAAAACACACTTTTCGGGGCAGAAAGTGATTGTTTCTCACCAGAGGAAAAATATTCTCTATGCAGGTTTTCTCTTGGCAATACCAGTCAAGAGCTTTTCTCGTAGCTAGCTCTACGGCAAGGCAGAATCATAGAATCTATGAATCTAGACATGTCGGAGTATAAATAATGAATTCAATATTATGAGCTATTAACCTTTATAAATATCTGTCATTACAGATCAGCAGATGCGTGCTCAGAGAGCTGACGTCGAGAAATTAAAACCTGCATTCCCAAAGCAACGGCCAAGTGAGTTGGTGGAATATTTCCATCCAGAGACGTCAAATATAAATAATAAATATGAATAAACTCATCAACATCATCATGGCTGTCATTGCAGCTCAGCAGATATGCATGGTCTGAGCGTGGTCTGAATGTAAAGCCTGTATTCAGTGCATTTACTCTTTATAAGATCGTACTTGTGTACTTTGTGATTCAGGTCCAAGTCCATCATTGATTCCTGAGAGCACACAGAGACGGGACTTCCTAAAATGTGAGCGAGCACGCACGCACATGCGCGCAAACACACACACACACACACACACACACACACACACACACACACACACACACACACACACACACACACACACACACACACAGACACACACAGACACACACACACACACACAGACACACAGACAGACACACACACAGTCTGAGACAAGAGAGAGAGTGAATTGTGTGTTCCGACATTGAAATGTGTGCAGGAGTCTGTGTCAGTGTCAGTGTTTTCGCACATGACCATTTCATCATGTTTTTGTTTTGTATTTTCTTTACAGACTCCTCTCCTCTGTCATTGGATCCTAACACAGCAAGCAGGAGACTCGTTCTGTCCGAGGACAACAGGAAAGTTAGCCAGACATTAGGTGTATCCAAACCTTATGCAGATCACCCAGCGAGATTTACCAATCACTCGAATGTGTTGAGTAAGGAATGCCTGTCCGAACCGTGTTACTTTGAAGTGCAGTATAGTGGAGAGTATTTTGACGTAGCAGTATGTCAGGATAACATCGAAAGAGAGGGGACTCAATCACAGTTTGGATACAGTGACAGCTCATGGGCGTTAGATTACTCCGGTAGTAGGAGACGCTACGTGTTCTATCACAACCGCGTTAGCACGTCAGTGTCAGGACCTGTTCTCTCCCCAAAGGGGGAGAAGGTGGGGGTGTATGTGCATCCCTCAGCAGGTGTTCTGTGTTTCTACCATGTGAGTGGAAACACATTGACTCTCCTTCACACAGAGAAAACCAGATTCACACGACCTCTGCATGTAGGGATATTTGTTATGGGTGGTACTGCAGAGGTGTGTGAGATCTAGTAAACACGTTCAAAGGCCTACATTTTCATTCACGCTAAACCCCTTATCCCTTAACTTGCCTTTTAAAACTATCTAATAGATTGTATCAGTTAAAATGACCAGTCTACAAGCTAACAATGTGTCAAAAGATTGGCACATAGAAGTTAGGGATAACGTGAATGGGCTACTCCAGTGGCTCTGTACTCGGTTCGTACCCCCTCCTCCCACTCTACACCAAATCTTTCCACTGGAAATAGCAGATCTACTGGCTCAGGAGGGCGCAATGGCGAGGTTGTACAGTGAATGAAAAACAAACAATCAATCAATATCAGTTTTAACCATGATTTTAGATGTAGCAGATCTACAAGCACACAGGCCTTAAGCTCACCTCCATGAATGCATAATAGATTTTTATATACAACACAGCTTTGTGGAGGCACAGCAGAGGTCTTCAGATTTGGTAAACATGTTTAAAAGTTTAATAATTTTAAAAGGTTTAATTAATTCATAGTCAAAATAAATTAATGCATTAATAATAATAACAACAACTACTATGTGTACTACACAGTGGACAGTTACCGATTATTTTTCTTTGAGTATTTTGAATACTTGTGGATACTGGATTCTAAGAGGATATCCATTCAGTTATTTCTAGTAAAGAGTTTTGGGTGTGGGAGCCACCTAGGGCCAACTCAGAGTCACTACAGGTCAAGTATGGAGAGGTTTAAATGTGTGTTAATCCAACAGATTGACGGTTTAGTTTTTATTGGTCGTTTTAGCGTAATAGATAGTATTGGTTAGAGGATTTTAGTGTAATGCATTGCATTAGTTCATATGGTTTTACTGTAAGGCATTCTATTGGTTAGAGTTTTTCTTGTAATGTGTTCTATTGGTTCAGAGGTTTTTCACGCAATACATTTTATTGGTCAGGGATGACAGATTGCCTCCCTAGGCCTTCAAATTGCTCAGGGCCGGCACTGCAATCATGGCTGTTTAAGACTCACCCGTGGCTAGTAGTTAGGTTAGGTTGGGTTTAGCTAGGCTAGGTTAGGGTAGGGTTATGTCTCCAACAATACCCTGAACAGACTGCAGTAGGTCTAAAACACCACCACCTCCACTCTCAAACACTGGTACACCACCACCTCCACCATAAAACACTGCCAGAACATCGTCTCCACCCCACTGCCATCACATCCACCCTGAAAGGCTCCACTGGCTCCCAGTTAAGTTCCTCATCAACTACAAACTGCTCCTCCTCACCAGAGGTCTCCAGAGCCCCATGGTATCTGACAGAACCTCCTCAAGGACGTCTACATCCCTGAACCTCCTCAACATCCTTCTCATGGAAAAAAAAAGCTGACCTTCTTCTGTTACGTGGCAGCCCCATGCCCCACGGCCCAGAATGGAGAGACTGTAGTTAGACATGTTGAGTAGGGGTCCACAGCATGTAGAGACTGTTGAGTAGGGATCCCCAGCATGTAGAAACTGACGGATGCTAATGTTAACACATGCGCTGTTAATACTTATTTATTGTGGATCTACAATCACCAATGTACTAAATATTAAACCTGTACTAGCACTCAGTAAGGTTCGGCTCTGGGAGCATTGGAATTAAAGGTAATAGTGGCAACTTTTTAGCTCTTTTTAAACAAATCTGTTTACAAACACAGTATTTGTACGCACTAAAGTTGCCTCCATTACCTTTAAAGGATTGAGACCATACCAGTACATAGAATGTAATAATTAAAGGCCGGCTGTTTTATTGGAAAATAAAAAACAAATCAAAAGGACCAATACACAGACAGACATAGACAAACAATGAGCTCAATAGTGCAAGTGCTAGTCGCCTCTTAAAATGAATTGGGTGGAATACCCTTTAATCCAGGCGATAGGTCTAAGACCTTGTTTTGGGTGTAATATCCTTTCATTTAGGTAATAGATCATATTCAGATTTTAATCTATAGTTTAATGTGTTTTTTCTTTATCTGTGCGACTGTGCGTGAACACGTTTAATTGTATTTAAAGGTAGGGGAAGTGATTTCACTTTTGTCAGATATCACCCCCAAAATGTTTTCTGTTAAAATGCTCTATTACAAGGTGTGCAGACCATATATGGAGTTTCCCCCTCACCCACGTTAGCAGAGGAGCTAATAAAAGTTCCCCAGGTGGAGGGTGAATTCTCCTCCAATCAGGATCGAGCAGCAGGTTCACATAGTGTAGCTACTCTTGGCGGCCCCTAGTGCACCAAGCTGGTACTACACAATGAATTTCAAATCACTTACCCTACCTTTAATTGTAAATTAAATACAAATTGTAAATTGTAAATAACCTGTTACATGAATATGGATCCATGCACTCATAAATACCACAGAATTAGGAATTTGCAATCAATCGCCTTCAAATCAAAACACTTTACAGTCAGTGACTCTGAATGAACCACATGGATGTGAGAGAGTTTGTTGGCCATCCAATCACACTGTGTGGTGCCATCCAACCACACTGTGTGGTGCCATCCAACCACACTGTGTGGTGCCATCCAACCACACTGTGTGGTGCCATCCAACCACACTGTGTGGTGCCATCCAACCACACTGTGTGGTGCCATCCAACCACACTGTGTGGTGCCATCAAACCATCCAACCACACTGTGTGGTGCCATCCAACCACACTGTGTGGTGCCATCCAACCACACTGTGTGGTGCCATCCAACCACACTGTGTGGTGCCATCCAACCACACTGTGTGGTGCCATCAAACCATCCAACCACACTGTGTGGTGCCATCCAACCACACTGTGTGGTGCCATCAAACCATCCAACCACACTGTGTGGTGCCATCCAACCACACTGTGTGGTGCCATCAAACCATCCAACCACACTGTGTGGTGCCATCCAACCACACTGTGTGGTGCCATCCAACCATCCAACCACACTGTGTGGTGCCATCCAACCACACTGTGTGGTGCCATCCAATCACACTGTGTGGTGCTATCCAACCACACTGTGTGGTGCCATCCAACCACACAGTGTGGTGCCATCCAACCACACTGTGTGGTGCCATCCAACCACACTGTGTGGTGCCATCCAATCACACTGTGTGGTGCTATCCAACCACACTGTGTGGTGCCATCCAACCACACAGTGTGGTGCCATCCAACCACACTGTGTGGTGCCATCCAACCACACTGTGTGGTGCCATCCAACCACACTGTGTGGTGCCATCCAACCACACTGTGTGGTGCCATCCAACCACACTGTGTGGTGCCATCCAACCACACTGTGTGGTGCCATCCAACCACACAGTGTGGTGCCATCCAACCACACTGTGTGGTGCCATCCAACCACACTGTGTGGTGCCATCCAATCACACTGTGTGGTGCCATCCAACCACACTGTGTGGTGCCATCCAACCACACTGTGTGGTGCCATCCAACCACACTGTGTGGTGCCATCCAACCACACTGTGTGGTGCCATCCAACCACACTGTGTGGTGCCTGTGTGGTGTAGTAGTAAAGAGTGCTCACTCTTTACTGTTCTTTGTGTTTAGTATCATGTTCTGTGCAATCAGTTTAAACCTACCCCACAGACAGCACCGTATTGGACAGAGTGGTGGGTTCAGGGTCTCCAAGGAAAATCCAGTGGTCTTTGCATGCAAGTTGATCGTCCTGGGTCAGTAGATCGCCATCCTTGGACCTACACACTCTGGACTCATCCAAAGAACCTGGACCAACATGAAAACCATAATTAACAGCTTTTACTTTCCAGTTGGGTTACAGTGTCTTTCAATTAAGTAAAATAAAATATGTTTTTTTCCATGGGACAACAATCTTCTTTCAATACAAAAATAAAATACATTATCTCTACATTATATCTTCTTTTAGGGAAGCCATTCCTTTCAAAGAGCCGTTCAAAAAAACTAGCTCCTTTGTACCATATTTATTTATATATTATATTTGTATTTGTTATAAGCATTCCAAATTGCATGGTGGCACCACATTCCACGTTACTCCGACAGTTGCTCTAACTGTTTTATTCATTCAATGAGTTCTTTGTTTGGGCTCAGTGTCTCTATCATGGCACCTCCTCGGTGCAGAGCAGCTTCCGCAGTGTTGCCAACTGACAAAATCCAAAATGCACTAGTGGCACTTCCAAAATGCACTAGAATGCACTAGATGCTGGAAGGGTATAGGCTATATATAGAGAGAGATCATATAATGTATATATGTATATTGTATATAATATATACAATATACAGTATAATATATACATTATATGATTTACATATATTATATGTAAACAGAGATAAAATATTTTAACTCTTGAGAGTGTAAATATGAAACCAAATGGTCCATTTGGTTTATTTTTTACGCTCCCAAAGAGTTACACCTGGTTACCCAAATTCCACCATTACGCCTGGGGACCACTGGTTGAAAACCAGTGGTCCCCAGCACCCCAAGAGGAAAAATGATGAAACATCAATTTCTCCCCAACTCACCAGCAAAAAAAAAGCTAAATATAGTGACAAATGTGCCAAGTTGGCAACATTGGTGGGGAGCAGAGAAGGGGCGTGGCAAGACAGTTGAGGGGTGTCATCTGATCTGATTGAGTGGACTTCACCTGTCAATCTTCATATCCTGGGCTGGCTATTGGCTACAGTAAGACAGGGGGAGATCACACAGGTAGATAGGTTGACTTGCTTTACTCATTCATAGAATACTAACCAGCTTTCGGGCCTGGGTTACACAAACTTGAATTTGATATCCATGTTGATTGCCATATTTGTCACATAAGCCATTCAAATGTCTTATGTGATGTCTTTAAAAAAATGTTTTTGTTTTTTCTTTAACATACTGTATATTTTGTTTCATATGTAATGTTGTTTTATATGTAATGTTCGAAATAAACATTCATTCATTCATTCAAGCCTAAAGCCTGTTCTATTATATTTTCTATCGAAAAGTGATGGGGATACTGTTTCCCACACCACCAGTCAAAAAAGGAAGGATATTGGGCCCAAAAGGAAGGCAGAAATTTGTGAACATGCATTTTGACAATCCTGTCAATACATAATTGAATACGAAGAGCAGATTTAACAAGGCATCGGCCCGTGTGATATTTAATTGGTGTTGTTGTAGAGCTTCAGCCTGTCTCAAGGCTATTGGCCTCTAAGGGCTGGATTAATTAATACAATAAAATAACATTGCTACGTGTGTGTGGGGCGGATGTAACAATTCCCAATTGGGGGGGCATGAGAAAATGGTATGGGGGCGGCTTTATTGCCCGTGGCACGAATGAAGCCGTACCCATACCATTTTCGGTTACAGGACTTTTATTAGGCAAGTAAAGCATCAATAATAACATTGGTTGTTGTTGAAGTTGCAACAGACACTCAGCATGCATAAAGCTAAAGGTCTGACTCAGAGAGTTTTCTGTTTTCAATGATGAAATGCTGTTGGTTTAGTGGTGACACAGCTGTAGTTAGTTAGTAGCAGTAGTAGTGGTTCAAATAATTTTTAAATATAACAACTTCACTTTCGATGTATTGCTGTTGTTTCAACACAAAGTCTACGTTTGCCAATTTTAAACCTAGGATATACATGATTTACCTGTTACTGTACATACTTGTAGTAATTTGACCCACAGATAAAGAGAGGTGCACATGTTTTATTGTCAATATACCTGACATCAACAAGCAGTCTTTACTTTATCATAGATAATAGATGTCATCTTATGTGGTAGAAAACCAACTAAGGTCATACATCCAATACACTTAATAAAATATACAGAACAATACTTTCAAAACGTCTGCTTCTATGTCTTGGCGGCACCTCGGCCCATGATGGACTTCTTAGTGTTTTTCTCGGGTTTCAAAATGATTATATAACATTTTGGTCCAAACAGTGCCAGCAAAATGCCAAAACTAGATGCTAAAATAGCAAACACCTCCACCGCATCTGCATATGTGCCTGGAGAGCTGATATATGCTGGGATGAAGGCTATCCACACGGCACAGAAGATCAACATGCTGAAAGTAATTAACTTAGCTTCATTGAAGTTGTCCGGAAGATTCCTTACCATGAATGCTAGGACGAAGCTAAGCAGTGCTAGAAAGCCAATATAACCTAGTAACACCCCAAAACCAACTATTGATCCAACATTGCACTCATAGATAATCTTTTCAGAGTAGTATTTTGTGTTTTTATGAGGAGTTGGTGAGGCAGACACAAGCCAGGCTATGCATATTATTGCTTGGATTGAAGTAAGACCCAGAACTGTTCCTCTCTGTTGCATGGCCCCAAAAAACTTCATAACATCTCCACCCCCAGGCTTGGAGGCCTTGAACACAGCCAACACCACCACAGTCTTTACCAGGATACAGGAGACACACAGCACAAAGCTGATCCCAAATGCTGCATGCCTCATCTGACAAGTCCAGAGTCTGGGACGGCCAATGAACAGCAGTGAGCACAAGAAACAGAATTTGAGTGACACCAAAAGCAGGAAGCTCAGTTCTGAGTTATTGGCGCGTACCATTGGTGTGGCTTTATGATAGACAAAGATCCCCAGAATAATGGTACAGATAAATGTTCCTAGCAGTGAGATGGTTGTTAAGGAGATGCCCAGGGCCTCATGGTAGGACAGGAACTCAATGCTCTTAGGGACACAGTGGTTACGTTGGGGACTGGACCAGAAGTCCTCTGGACAACTCATGCACTCTGTAGAGTCTAATAAAGTGGGAAGAATTAAAGGGACAGGCAAGTACAATATTCTAAAGATAACCTACTCTACATTATTTTACAGTATGACCCTACCAGTCTGATTGCTGATCTCTCCCTCAGAGCAGACAATGCAGTCATAGCAGCAGACAGGTTGTCCTTTCCTTCTGGCCACACGGGTTCCAGGAGAACAGCTCTCACTGCACACTGACCGAGGAGGCTGCAGAGGAGGAGGAAGAGTAAAAAATGCCAATTAAAGTCAATTAATTGTCAACTAAAATACATTTATAGTATTCATTTGCTATTTTAGAAAGCCAAAGTGACCTTTGAATATTCAAACTTCCAGAAGATTCTCTCCTCATCAAGGATGAGTTCTTCACCTGCAGAGGTAGATTTCTTGAACACACCCACATTGTGAACCTTAGTACTTCCATCAGGGAGCCACGCCCAGTTGATGATATCCCAGATTGGTAAAACATCCCCATTCTCATCAAATGATACTTGATCGCCATAGGATGTGGTAAAGTTGACCTTTTCTAGGTAATGCACAAGCTACAAAGTAACAAAAAATGAATCTGAAGAGACTATTTAAAAATGCACTACATACAATATGCACAATTCATTAAGATTGGCTGTGATGGACACCATTGCAGTATTTACAGCGCAGTCCCTTACTAGTTGGGGCTGTGCTCCTGGACTTTACTGCTGCTTTGATGCCATTGATCATTGCATTCTCATTGCTCAACTTAAATGTTATGGCTCCTCACGGTTATCACTGGCGTGGATTGAGAGCTACCTGTTTGGCAGAACACTAACAATATTTTTTTAATGGAAGCTATTCTTCCAGCAGAAACGGCATGTGGCATCCCACAGGGGAGTTGTTTAGGGCCTCTTTTATTTTGATTTTTTATTCATAAATGGCTTACCTTTAGCTGTAAAATAATGCTTATTTAAATACTGTATGTATGCTGCATCATAACGTAATCGTCAAAAGTAAAAGACCTTTATACTTTAGTTAATGTCATGAGTATATCAGCTCGCTCAGCGCTCACACAAGTAGGCCATGGCCTACAGTATTTACTGGTATGAGCAATACGTAAGTTTGATTCATATTATTTGAAAGGTCAATCTTTAAATGTTGTTCAAAAAGAGACATTAAAAGAATAAACCGTAAATTCGTATTCCCTCACCTGCCATGGCTGTACTGTCTGCAACGTTGCACAGCTGTGCCCAGTGAAAGGCCCTCTTCCTGGCACACACTGCAGCATGTCATGGAGGGCATGGGCCAGAGCATACACAGCCTTGTATATATTATACTCCAGCCTGAGGTCAGACACGTCCAACAGGGTGGATTCTGCTGTTTCCAGGTCCTCTTGTCCACTACACACCCTTCCACCAGCATCCACCCACTCTGATGGAAGGGGAGGAAACTTACACTGAAATGTCTTCTCCCAAAACTGTCTCACCTAAAGAAATGTAATGAAGACTTTAGGCTGCTGCCACACTGAAACTTTATTGATTTTCAACTGCTTTTAGGCATCCCAGAGTTTGAACCTTTCTTGATTGTAGGCCTATTCTATGTGTATTTTCTTATTGTACAAATAAATAATACAATGAAAAGGTCATTCCCTCTATGCATTAAAGCAGAGGCGGATGTAACATTTCCCAATTGGGGGGCAGGAGAAAATGAAATGGGGGCGGCTTCATCGCCCCCATTACAAGTCGCACCCATAACATTTTCCGGTACAGGACTTATATTAGGCAAGTATAAGCATCAATAATAACATCAGTTGGTTTTGAAGTCGCAACAGACACGCAGCATGCATAAAGCTAAAGGTCTGACTCCGAGAGTTTTCTTTTTTCAATGATAAAATGCTGTTGGTTTAGTGGTCAGACAGTTGAAGTTAGTAGTGTTTCTTTTTTTTTAATATAAGCACTTTAAATACTAAAATCTTGGCTTGTTTTGCATGCCATCGTGTTTGGTGGGGCAGATTGGGCATTTAGGGGCGGCATTACCCCTCCCATGCCCATGCCTAGATCCGCCCCTGATTAGAAGGATAATATCAGTCACCAGTGTGTAGAATGCAAATTATCTAAATTGAATGACTGGGATACACAAGACCATCTTATCTCTATAATTACCGGTACCGGTACTCACTATGGAGTTTTCATGTGTAATGTCAGGATCATTGTGAGGATGTATTTGTGACAAGAAGTCCTTGAATCCTGGTATTTCTCCACGATGCATGAAGACCCCTAGTGTTCCCGCCAGGTATGGCATGTAGCGAGGAGCACGGAATCTAGGAGACAACGCCCAGCCATCAGACGCTATCCACTGCAGACCTGTCACATTCTGTCTTATCACCTGTTGATGGTGTGGAAAAACAACACACACACACGCACGCACACCCGCACACGTGTGCACACACACACACACACACACACACACACACACACACACACACACACACACGTTATGCATATGAGACTAGACAGACAGGTAAATGCTGTGGTCAGCTCCAGTTTTTACCACCTGAGGCTCCTCGCCAAAATAAATCCCTTCCTTTCTTTTAGTGATCTGGAACGTGTCATGCATGCTTTTATATCCACTCGCCTGGACTATTGTAACGCACTGTATGCAGGCTTAAACCAAGGCTCTATGGCACGTTTACAACTGGTCCAAAATTCTGCAGCACGTCTCCTCACTGGAACCCGCAAATGTGACCATATTACTCCATTCTTGGCCTCTCTTCACTGGCTCCCGTCCACTTTAGGGTTCAGTTTAAGATCTTGCTGTTCGTATTCAAAGCACTCAATGGACTGGCACCACAGTATCTATGCGACCTCATAGAAGTGTACAACCCCCCAAGATCCTCTTGCATTAAGTTGCTCACCCAGCGCATGAGGCGATTTCACTCCTCTTTGAGGGGAAAAAACAGAGTACATTCTGGGAAAATGGGCCGAGAACATGAACGTGAGGCGCACATGCGTAGAGCACTGCAGATTTCTGGAGGGGGCGGAGCCTATTCCACGTTCATGTTTTTTGGCCCACTGCTGCATTCTCAACTTTGGTCATTATGTTAATTTCGCCTCAAGGTTTCCTCAGGGTGTCCTGTCTATATGTCAATGGTGAGTACTAGTAGCCTGTGCTCAGGTTGCCAGATTTGTGCTTTCCAAGCAAGGGAAAAGGACCAAACCTCTAATATGATACATTTAAACACATCTGTGATAATAACACAAACCTCATTCATGATATTTTGCATATATCTTCCATATGCAAGTGCAATGACCACCCGAGCTGTGGATTCCTTCATGACAGTGACAATCCTGTCCAGTTTGTCCAGGTCATTGTTCTTTGGCAGGACCTCTGAATAAGCCACACAACCCAGACCAGACCGGACCAGTTCAGAATGGAAGCTTTGGCCAGCGTTGCGGCCGTAGTCATCGTCAGCAAACAACAGTCCTACCCATGTCCAGCCAAACCACTTCATAAGCTTCAGTATAGCTCGTACCTAAAGAAGTTGAATCTGATTTATTATTCAACAAAGTACAAAACCCATTATGGAATGGCTCAACTTTTTTCTTTTCCATTCTTTTGTTTAAAGTGGAAACTTTGTTATTATAGGCCTTGTAGTCTTTTTTAGTAGTTTCATTTTACACTCTCAAGAGTTAAATTATATTTGAATATCTAAATTAAGTAAATTCAAGAGTCCACACAATTAAAACATGGAGAATAATTGTTATTTTGACCAACGTTTTGCCAGTTCTCTATCCCAATCGTGGACAAAAACGTGACAGTTATTAGCTTTGGGTGCAAGAGACTAAATTCAACATCACGAACTGTCAACTCAGACCCCAAATACTGACTCAAACGTCAGTAGTAGCATATACAAGAAAACAAGTGCATTATTCTTAAACACTATAACAGTAAGTAACACCAACACCACTATTTCAAAGTCAAATTTTCTTGGGGCCTTTTTTTTCCATTTATTTATTTATTATTTTTGTATGTGTAGATCTTGTTGAGCCGGTCATTTAGAAAGCAGCTCTCAAGTCAAAAAAGTGTGGGCACCTCTAATCTACTGGGTTAACTTATGCCGCTATTACCTGAGAGTCATTAGCAGGGGTTGTTCTAAAGAAGGACGGGAACTGCTCCAGGTCACTCAAAGCAGAGGAAGATGCACTACCACTTATCTGAAAACGGCACAAAAACATGATGTACATATTTTGATTTTCCTCTTTGCGTGAAAATCTTCCTCTGCAAGCAGCGCAAAACCCTAACCCTAACCCAAGTTGAGGAGGTAGTAGGGAACCTTTCATCTTCAAACAAGGAGGGAAGCCATTTTGAATTCCCATATGCGTGCGTGTATATATATATATATATATATATATATATATATATATATATATATATATATATATATATATATATATATATATATATATATATATATATATATATATATATATATATAATGTATGCACACGCACGCACACACACGTATAATTTTGTCCTTTATATGAATTATTTATGACATTCAAAGAAGATATTACATCCATAGTATTTTTTGTAAATTGAAACATATATAATTTTGTAATTTATAATAATAATAATATGCCATGCAAAACAGATATAAATCCATAGTATTTTTTTTTAAGTGGCTTGTATGAAAGGTGCCACTTTCAGGAGTTTTCATATAAAGTTTTTTTCTATACAGGTTGCATTAAAAGTTCATAAATAGTAGAAATACTGCACCAGAGCACACTCATTCATTAGTTAGCATCTGGCAGTTTCCAGATGTGCCATGTATGTGAAATGATGGTCCCCTGGGCCGCCATCGGCCAAAGAGCCCCCCCTACACCGGAACATATTTCTTCCCGACGCGGTGCATAGTAGTGGTGGGACGATACCTCACGATACAATATTGATTTTTGGGGTTCTGAATCGATTTATATTGTCATTCGATTTGATACATATATCACATTTTTTATACTAGAACATTTTAAAGGGGAATTGCACGCATTTTCAAGATTTTTTCTGACAGCGTACAAATGGGTCCATGTGTACACCCTCAGAAAAAAAAGATCCTAAAAGAAAAATCATTAACACACACACAACACAACTTGATGTTAAGTTGTGTTTCACCATGTTAATGATTTATTTCAGACCTCCATTTTAGGAAACACAGAATGGGGGGGGGGGCTTTTTTATCGTGTCCAGCGACTTCTAAGGTACAGTAAAATGTTGAAAATACGAGGAATTCTCCTTTAAAACAATTCTAAACAATATGGACAATCAACTAGAATTGTAAACAATATAAATAACAAAAAGTTCAATTATACAGATCAGTGCAGCCTGATAACGACAGTTATAGTCTTTCTGACATGAACACATTAATTTTAATGAATAGGACCTACATAAATATATATAAAAAAAGATTTTGGACCTGACGATTCGATATTGATATAGTGGCATTAAGAATTGTGATATATTGGCATATCGATTGTTTTGCACACCCCTAGTGCATAGTGTCTACACACAATGCATATCAATTAAGACATAAGCCTACGATATTCACTTCAACACAAAATTAATTAACCAATTGTGACGAGGACCGTGTGGGACACTGTTATTCACTGGTACCCCTTCTTTTTTTTTCTTTCTTTTTTTTCAAGCTCAGGGGTCCCCCTAGCTCAGAGGCTCCTGCGCCTGTTGGATAATCCTCCCCTGTATGTTGTGTCTTTCAAGGTGTAAAAAGATCCAATAAGATCCATGAATCATCAAATGACAGGGCATTTCAAGTAGTAAACTTACGGTGGGAACTCTGTATAAACCTGATATTCTAGAGATGGCAACAGCACTCAATGAGCTACCAGGACCCACAATCGCCAGCACGGGAGGAGACCCCACGCAGCTCTCTTGCAATTGGAAGTGTTCCTCTCTCCCACTGATCAGTGACATGGCTCCACGGAATCCAACTTGGGCCGTATTACAGTTATCATAGATAATGTATCCCAGAGTCACATTGGGCAGTAAGCTGGGGTTTCTGTTGATTTCAGTTATGGCATAAGCATGGGCCTGGACCTTCCTAAACCCTGGAATGTGAACACTAACACACACAATCACACTTGTAATCATCATGTATATGTAAAACATGTAGAAAAACAAATGGAATAGTTCTTTGTTACCATCAATGCAGCCCCACAAATGTGCTAATATAACATCAATAACAGGTACCGTATTTTTTGGACTATAAGGCATACTTAAAAGCCTTTCATTTTCTCAAAAAACAACAGTGCGCCTTACAATCCAGTGCACCTTATATATATATATATAGATATACTGTAGATTGTTTGCCTGCAGTAGCTTCTATCCTATGTTGACTGCAGTAGCTGTGCGCCTTATAATCCAGTGCGCCTTATATATGAAAGCAGTTTTAAAATAGGCCATTCATTGAAGGTGCGCCTTATAATCCGGTCGCCTTATAGTGCAGTCAATACGGTAAGGCTTCAGCGCACCCCCAGCACCAGGTGCGTAGGAGAGGGTTAGGGTTAAAAACAAAAAGAAATGTAGTGAAAAACCTTTGATAAGGGAGCAGCTAAGTTTTGGCCTAATGTATGTGACCAGGCTGTAGCTCTTCTAAAACAGCATCTTTTGTAGCCTGTCTAGCCTCCCACCGCTCCCTCGCTGTCCCTAAAACCTCCCTGAAAACTAAAGGTGACCGAGCCTTCTCCGCCATCGCCCCCAAACTGTGGAACAACCTAAGTCCAGCCCCACCATCGAGAGCTTTAAGTCCTCACTAAAAACCCTCCTTTTCACAATTGCTTTTAGCCCTTAGTTAGTACTTTTGTGAATATCCACTATTAGTTCTATTGCTCTGTATGATGTGTTTATCATTTTTGCTCTGTTTTTATGCTAGTTTATCACATTTTATATAGTCTTATTACCTGCTCTGTTTCAACTGTTTTAAGGTTTCTGTTGCAACCTCGTATGGAAAGCACTTTGGGTCAACTGCTGTTGTTTTTAAATGTGCTATACAAATAAAGGTGACTTGACTTGACTATGGTGGGCTTATCAGGGCACACCAAAATGTGATGTTTGTTTAAAAGAATCAAACACAGAACATCAATACATAGCTACACAGGGGTTGACACTAAGGTCTCGGAGGCACTTGCCCATCGGGCAAGTGCAAGTCAGGTTCTACTTGCCCTCAGCTCATGGTCACTTGCCCCCTAAAATATATAGGGGGCAAGTAAATATACATTTCAGTAAATATACATTTCAGCACCACGGACAGAGTCACTACAGCTACCATAACAGAAAGCTCATTTCAGCACCACGGACAGAGTAACAGAAAGCTCATTTCAGTACCACGGACAGAGTCACTACAGCTACCATAACAGAAAGCTCATTTCAGCACCAAGGACAGAGTCACTACCAGCTACCATAACAGAAAGCTCATTTCAGCACCAAGGACAGAGTCACTACAGCTACCATAACAGAAAGCTCATTTCAGCACCAAGGACAGAGTCACTACAGCTACCATAACAGAAAGCTCATTTCAGCACCAAGGACAGAGTCACTACAGCTACCATAACAGAAAGCTCATTTCAGCACCACGGACAGAGTCTCTGCAGTCAGGTTCTACTTGCCCTCAGCTCATGGTCACTTGCCCCCTAAAATATATTGTAAATTTTGCAGATGTAACTCTTGAGAACGTAAAAATGAAACCAAATGGACCCTTGCGGGTCCATTTGGTTTCATTTTTAGGCTCTCAAGAGTTAAAATTCATCATCTTAATTACCCCAGGTTTACACAACTAGAGAATGTAGAAGATTAGGTCATTTTGATGTTAAAGTTAAATTGCCTGTTTTGTTTCCCAAATCCAGCCTGGAATTGTGGATATCTAGAAAGCAGGGAAAGACACAGAGGCAGAGTGCAAAGACTGCCTTCAAGACAAATTTATCTTGTGTTGTGTTATAGTGCACTAAGTTGCACACTTGCCCGATCGGGCAACCAGGTAGCAGTCTTCACTTGCCCCACCATTTTTTTTACTTGCCCGGGCAAGCGGGCAAGTGTTAGTGTCAAGCTCTGCTACTGTATAGATCACAAACAATATCACATACCTATCAATGGTTAATGATAGCACTGGTGATTCCAGATGTCAACACATTCCCTCAGATGTTTTAGAATCACTGTGACTACTGTACTACTCTCCTGGATGTGTGCTAGGCTACTTACCCATAGCAATTGAACTGTCGTGGCCTGGAGGTGAAGGACAGCTCAGGGAAGGCAGATGAGGAATTGGCTGAGATCAAGCCACCCAGAACTACATCCCCA
This sequence comes from Benthosema pterotum, assembly GCA_039105355.1. Lineage (NCBI taxonomy): Eukaryota > Metazoa > Chordata > Actinopteri > Myctophiformes > Myctophidae > Benthosema > Benthosema pterotum. The sequence goes on along the minus strand of CM076976.1, from coordinate 48,085,297 downwards.
GGCCTGTACATTCTGTTCAGCTTCATCTGTGCCTGTATCTGACATGAAGAGTTAGAGGAGGAAGAGAGAGGAGAGAACACAGAGAACAACAACATCAAGTACAGGTAGGAAAGCAGATGTGTGTCTAGTAGACAATCCCTCATGACTTGTCATTCGTGGTCTGACCCCCTGTCCCATTTCCTCTGGGCAGTTGTTGCATATTATTTATAGACAGTAATGGCATCCATTCTGTCAGATCATGCCGTTACGTAATGTGTTTTCCAGCAACTGGAAAATTACCAGAGTCAATAAACGCCTCACTTACATAGAGAATGATGCAATCTCTCTTAATTAATACAATAATTGATCCAATGAGACGGTTGAGTCACCAGATATTGTTTCAAAACATGATTTAGCCACACGGACAAGAGGGTTCCATTATGCAATTCTGTACTGTAGCTACGTGGCCTGTGGCATTAATTATCACCAGAACAGTGGCTTTGTGGTTAGAGTGTCCGCCCTGGAACTGGGAGGCCGGGGTTTGATTCCCGGTCGGGTCATACTAAAGACTCTAAAAATGGGACCCAATGCCTCCCTGCTTGGCACTCAGCATCAAAGGGATGGATTGGGGGTCAAAATCAGCTAATGATTCCCGAGCAGCTCACCGCTCCAAGTGATGGGTCAAGAGCGGAGAACCAATTTCGCTGTGGTAACGTAGTAACAAATAATGCGACTTTGACTTTGAATTGTTTGGACCATTCTGCGATCAACATAATCTATGAATTGCATATACTGTAGTTCTGTTATGGTACAACGTATCTGTGATCATGTGTTTTATGGATTGTATTATGACACAGAGTGGAGGATCTACTATGTTTAATGTAATCCCAATAGTGTGTAGCCTACATTGTTTAAGTCATATTTTTTTTAACTTTGCATGCATGTTTTTCCATCCATCCACCTTTAGGGCTTGTACATTGTTTACATATCAGCAACCGAACAAACTTGTGATGCCTGAGGTGGGCGGGTCATTCAGTAGTGTCAAGATGCTCAGTGACATCATAATGTTGCTGATGTCTGAGGTGGGTGGGTCTTTCAGTAGCTTCATGATGCTCAGTGACATCACAGAATGACAAATCTGCGCCAACTGTAAATGGTAAATGGTGCATTTATATCGCCTTTATCCAAGGCGCTTTACATAGCTTGTGCATCACATTCAACCATTCACACACACATTCATACACTGATGGCAGTGGAAACCATGCCTACTAGCACATCAGGAGCAATTAGGGGTTCAGTGTCTTGCTCAAGGACACTTCGACAGTAACTCTGCGGGAGCCTGGGATCGTACCGGAAACCTTGCGGTTACCATCCGGTGACTCTACCCCTGAGCCACTGCCGCCCCCTGTGTGATGCCATCATGTCAATATGGACCAAAATCTCTGAGGGATGCTTCCAGCACCTTGTTGAATCTATGCCACGAAGAATTGAGGCAGTTCTGAAGGCAAAAGGGGTTCCAACCCATTTCTAGCATGGTGTAACTAATAAAGTGACAGGTGAGTGTAATTGTTGGTGTGTCTTGGGCAGGTCTGTTAGGACACCTAGTGGTTGGATTTGGAATCAATGTTACTGGTGTTAGTGTTGGCAGTGGAGGCTGTGGGGAAAATGTATCACCACACATGCTCCAACAGTGCGCAGGCAGGGGCACAATAGGGTCAGGCAAGTGACCGAGGGCAAGAGCCCCTGGGTGACATGAGGAAAGAGCTTAAATGACAGTATAGTTGATCTTTTGTTTTGAAATATGCTTTTGAAAATATTTCACAAAGCACCTATATCCCAAATGGAACCAGAGGCCTTCACCATCTATTGCGGTTTAACACAAAGGCTACATTTGGCAATCTTGCAGGATTTACTCTTATTGTACATGCATGTGATAATTGACCCGCAGATAAAGGGCAGCACATGTTTTATTGTCAATAAACATTCCAAAGCCAAAAAGCAGTAATCAATCAACATTTGTTTACCTTTGTTACTAGATGTTTGTATCTCTGACTAGATGTAGTTTATTATGGTATAACTGTATAATTCTAGTTACTTACTATTCTAGTTACTTACTATGTCTTGGCAGCACCTCGGCCCATTATGGACTTCTTAGTGTTTTTCTCGGGTTTCAAAATTATTATATAACACTTTGGTCCAAACAGTGCCAGTAAAATGCCAAAACTAGATGCTAAAATAGCAAACACCTCCACTACATCTGCATATTTTCCTGGAGAGCTGATATATGCTGGGATGAAGGCTATCCACACGGCACAGAAGATCAACATGCTGAAAGTAATTAACTTAGCTTCATTGAAGTTGTCTGGAAGATTCCTTACCATGAATGCTAGGACGAAACTAAGCAGTGCTAGAAAGCCAATATAACCTAGTAACACTCCAAAACCAACTATTGATCCAACACTACACTCATAGACTATCCTATCAGAATAGTATTGTGTGTTTTTATGAGGAGTTGGTGAGGCAGACACAAGCCAGGCTGTGCATATTATTGCCTGGATTGAAGTAAGACCCAGAACTGTTCCTCTCTGCTGCATGGCACCAAAAAACTTCATAATGTCTGCACCTCCAGGCTTGGAGGCCTTGAACACAGCCAACACAACCACAGTCTTTACCAGGATACAGGAGACACACAGCACAAAGCTGATCCCAAATGCTGCATGCCTCATCTGACAAGTCCAGAGTCTGGGACGGCCAATGAACAGCAGTGAGCACAAGAAACAGAATTTGAGTGACAGCAAAAGTTGGAAGCTCAGTTCTGAGTTGTTGGCACGTACCACTGGTGTGGCTTTATGATAGACAAAGATCCCCAGGACAATGGTACAGATGAATGTTCCTAGCAGTGAGATGGTTGTTAAGGAGATCCCCAGGGCCTCATGGTAGGACAGGAACTCAATGCTCTTAGGGACACAGTGGTCACGCTGGGGACTGGACCAGAAGTCCTCTGGACAACTGGTGCACTCTGTAGAGTCTAGAGTGGGAAAAAAAACAGACTCAATGTTTAACTTAAAATAAAGTACTCTAGATTTCCATATGGGTCCAAAGTCCATGTGAAGTCATTTCTGTGCATTTTGATCAAAGATCCTATTTCATATAATTTAAAATAGTGGGTCAGAGATCAAAAGTATTATGACAAAAGTTGTCCAGTATGAGGAGATGCATCTGCATATCAACGTTTGCATTGCAGATGGTCAAGCGCTTCATGAGCTTTATGTGGTCAAAGTTGCATTTACAATTGAGGGCTACAGCGACACCCTTTGGCCAATGGCAGGACATAAATGCTTGAATTAAGTGAAATCACTGAATATACCTTTAAATTGCATCTATCGGGCAGCAGGCCAAATATAATTCATTCAGGGGCCTGATACAGCCCATGGTCTGGAGTATCTGTCTGGAGTATCTGTAGTAAAGGGACATAAACGTAAAATATAATTATTTTTTAATGATGTATCCCTACCAGTCTCATTGCTGATCTCTCCCTCAGAGCAGACAATGCAGTCATAGCAGCAGACAGGTTGTCCTTTCCTTCTGGCCACACGGGTTCCAGGAGAACAGCTCTCACTGCACACTGACCGAGGAGGCTGCAGGGGAAATGAATAAAAATGACCCATTTCAGTCCAAACTAAATGACATTCACAGTATAACCAGAGATGCGCGTCACAATTAATATGAAATAATATTACAGTAATGTCATTACTTTTCTCAGTAAAAGTAATATAACAAGATTATGTCCCACAAAACAGAAATTATATTACAGTTACTTTTACTAACATTACTAGTTACTATGCAGCTGCTCCAAAGTAAAGCTGCTGCTTTCAAGAGTATTACGTTGGAGACGGAAGATGAGCTCATGCCACTTTGCTTTGACCTAAAAAAGGGCGATGAACAGGCTGCAACCTGGAATTTCTACAGTCAGACGTACAAAGCCATTTAGTGTCAAAGTATAGCAACATTGAGGTGGCAGAAATTGAGAAATTGAGCACTGGAAATGACGTATGACATATTTTCGAAAAGCCAAACCTTTGAGTGTTCAAAGTTCCAGAAGATTGTGTCTTCATCAAGGATCAGTTCTTCACCTGCAGAGGTAGATTCCTTGAACACACCCACACTGTGAACCTTAATACTTCCATCAGGGAGCCACGCCCACTTCATGATATCCCAGATTGGTAAAACATCCCCATTCTCATCAAATGATACATGCTCACCATATGATGTGGTGAAGTTGATCTTTTCCAGGTAATACACAAGCTAGAGAGTAAAAATAATGAAGCACAGGAGACTTTCCAAAACTTCCCTTGCATTATTTACAACACAAATCCCTAATTGTATTTTACCCGCTTAATTACAGTAGGTCAATATACTGAGGATAAAGCTCAAGTCTGGATCTTTGTCTTTCACTTGATCATTATTATTAGAGACTGAGCACTGCACAGTAAAGCCCTCTTGAAATTGCAATTATTAAATTATGTAGAGGACCTACGTATAAGACAATGAAAAGTTATCAATTATATAATTTGGAATAACTTTGATGTCGACTTGAAAATCCTTCGAGGCTCCGGGCATCACATGCTTGCATCATTAATAATCTTTCAATAATTTTGTTCAAATAGGGACTTATTATTAAGAGTATTATTGTTATGAGGAGAAGGATTTTTTTTTAGTGAACAGCATTTGTTAAAATGTCGTTTTTATGTGGGCATCCCCACCAGTTCATTAAACATACAGTATAGTAAGTGATTGGACTTTATTCATTTTTTTCTCGCTAATCCTCCCTACTATAGTGTGACGACCATGTCCCCAATGAGCCCCAGGGGTCAATAAACCCTAGGGATATTTTATTGCATTTACTAAGACAAAAAATATCATGTTTAAAAATTATTATTCTCGAGTTTCATAATTGAGAAAATTCATATCCCACCTGCCATGGCTGTACTGTCTGCAACGTTGCACAGCTGTGCCCAGTGAAAGGCCCTCTTCCTGGCACACACTGCAGCATGTCATGGAGGGCATGGGCCAGAGCATACACAGCCTTGTATATATTATACTCAACTCTGAGGTTAGAAACATCCAACAGGGTGGATTCTGCTGTCTCCAGGTCCTCTTGTCCACTACACACCCTTCCACCAGCATCCACCCACTCTGATGGAAGGGGGGCAAATTTACACTGAAATGTGTACTCCCAAAACGGTCTCACCTAAAGAAATGGAATGAAGACTTGGGGCCAGTACACGCATTTACATCATGGCAGCCAGACTCTTTGCTGTCTAGCTGTCTCCAAAGTCAACAGTCTGCCCCGCCCCCTCAATTCATTTCCAATGGGAGTTACATGGTTGGATGCAGACATGATCCTTGAGGAATGGCTGCTCTTTCACTGCCTCCCCTTCCGCGCAAGGATCATGTCGGTTGCTTTCAATCATGTGACTCCCTTTGAATTGAGTGTTGACTTTGGAGACAACTAGACAGCTGCCATGATGTAAATGTCTGTATGTGCCCTTCGGGTGCTGTCAAACCAACATATTGATTTTGCTTATGAGGGTGTAACAGACATGTAAATATGCAGTTAAATTGTGTTCATTAAAATAACTCAGTATGTACAACAAAAAGAGTGTCACTGTGTTGTCAGAGGAGGCTTCCAGGGGAATCCCATCCTACTTTTTTTTTTCTTAAAGTTTATATGCTATACAGGCTCTGTATCTGATTTGCGGTAGCCTGTTTATGTTGACCACCATGGCCGGCAATTATTATTGGCTCTGCTTTTTTACGCATTGATTAGTCAATCTTTCATTTCAAGATAAAAACATCAAGCCATCGACTTTTTCGGGTCAGACCGAACACAAAAGCCACTCAGTGTTAAAATGGAATAGCGTTTGAATATTTATACACAGGATTACTCACTATGGAGTTTTCATGTGTATTGTCAGGATCATTGCGAGGATGTATCTTTAACAAGAACTCCTTGAATCCTGGTATTTCTCCACGATGCACAGCGAGTCCCAGGGTACCTGCCAGGTACGGCATGTAGCGAGGAACTTGGAAAGTAGGATTTGTCGTCCACGACATGTCCGCTATCCACTGCAGACCTGTTACGTTCTGTCTTACCACCTGTGGATGATGTGGAAACGTGTGCACAAGCGCACACACACACACACACACACACACACACACACACACACACACACACACACACACACACACACACACACACACACACACACACACACACACACACACACACACACACACACACACACACACACACACACACACACACACACACACACACACACACACACACACACACACACACACACACACTTTATTTGAATCCACAAATTACATTAATTTACAGGGAAACAAATATAACAGGGCTGACAGTTCATGTTCAATTAAGGGTACACTTGGCACCTCCTCACCACACAGACAACCTGCCTATAACAGCCGATACAGAACAGAATTTAGCAAGTTGTTTAGCTTTGCTCTTTGTCATGCCAGCTATTCTTAGGATACCCTAGACCCGTCATAATTCCAAGTAATACTTTGAGATTTTATCCTGGGCGATATGTAAGGTGTCTTTGAGTATCTTGAAAAGCACCATATAAGTGTCAGATATTAATATTATTATTACCCTTATTATCCTGGAATGCCTGCTCCATGTATGCATCAAAGACACAGCCCACCTCCAAAATCAAAACCTCCTTGGGTCACAAGGACACAAGTCACAAGGAGGTTGTGTAGCACTCTTGTATCAGGGCTTGACACTAACACTTGCCCGCTTGCCCGGGGCAAGTAAAAAAAAATGGTCGGGCAAGTGAAGACTGCTACCCATGGTTGCCCGATCGGGCAAGTGTGTGACTTGCACTATAACACAACTCATGATAAATTTGTCTTGAAGGCAGTCATTTTATTCTGCCACTGTGTCTTTCCCTGCTTTCTAGCTATCCACAATTCCAGGCTGGATTTGGGAAACAAAACAGGCAAATTAACATACACATCAAAATGACCTAATCTTCTACATTCTCTAGTTCTGTAGACCTGGGCAAATTAAGATGATGAATTTTAACTCTTGAGAGTGTAAAAATGAAACCAAATGGACCAAGCAAGGGTCCATTTGGTTTCATTTTTACGTTCTCAAGAGTTACATCTGCAAATTTTACAATATATTTTTGGGGGGCAATTAAGTGCCCATGAGCTGAGGGCAAGTAGAACCTGACTTGCACTTGCCCGATGGGCAAGTGCCTCCGAGACCTTAGTGTCAACCCCTGTGTATGTTTATACATTGCTGCACTAGATGGTACATATTTTACCACTGCATCAGACACAAAGTCAACAATACAGTCATGGTGAGGAATATATATATATATATACAGGTGCTGGTCAACGAATTAGAATAATTTGAAATAGTGCAACCTTAAAATCTTTGAATGCATTTCTTGTGCAGAAAGCAAATCAGGTGTTCACCGCACCTGTCCTACTTGTTAGAGTAATCACAGAACTGTTACCTGTAAAAAAAATTTGCTCAGCTGAGCTTTCCAAAAGGCCCATTTAGGCCATTTAACTGTGACACTGTTGTTTCATTGAATTAGAATAATGGAGAAACCGTTTCATTGAATTAGAATATTTTTTATTATAATTAGAATCATCATTTTCTCAGTATTTTGTGGCTGCCCTCTTGGCTTGTATGACTGCCTGAAGTCTCCGTGCAGGGGTTGACACTAAGGTCTCCAAGGCACTTGCCCATCGGGCAAGTGCAAATCAGGTTCTACTTGTCCTCAGGTCATGGTCACCTGCCCCCCCAAAAATATATTGTAAATTTTGCTTTTAAGTTTACTTCCTACTTGGGTGCTTTCAACAGGTGGTCCAGGGACCACCAGTGGTCCCTGAGAGGGATCCAGGTGGTCCCCAGCTAAGTTGGTTAACCACATGTAACTCTTGAGAGCGTACAAATTAAACCAAATGGACCCTTGCGGGTGCATTTGGTTTCATTTTTAATTCATCACCTTAATTAGCCCATAGTGGTCACAGACCCAGTGGTCCCTGACCCCAGCAAAATGAGAGTTTGGAAATGGACCTGGGAGAGAGATAGGTAGAGATAGCTAGTTCTTCAAATCGATGCCACGGACAGGGCTTGACACTAACACTTGCCCGAGGCAAGTAAAAAAAATGGTGGGGCAAGTGAAGACTGCTACCTGGTTGCCCGATCGGGCAAGTGTGCAACTTCGTGCACTATAACACAACACAAGATAAATTTGTCTTGAAGGCAGTCATTGCACTCTGCCTCTGTGTCTTTCCCTGCTTTCTAGCTATCTCTACCTATCTCTCTCCCAGGTCCATTTGGTTCCAAACTATCATTTTGCTGGGGTCAGGGACCACTGGGTCTGTGACCACTATGGGCTAATTAAGATGATGAATTTTAACTCTTGAGAGCGTAAAAATGAAACCAAATGGACCCACAAGGGTCCATTTGGTTTCATTTTTACGCTCTCAAGAGTTACATCTGGTTAACCAACTTAGCTGGGGACCATCTGGAACCCTCTCAGGGACCACTGGTGGTCCCCGGACCACCTGTTGAAAGCACCCAAGTAGGAAGTAAACTTAAAAGCAAAATTTACAATATATTTTTCGGGGGGCAAGCGACCATGACCTGAGGGCACGTAGAACCTGATTTGCACTTGCCCGATGGGCAAGTGCCTTGGAGACCTTAGTGTCAACCCCTGCACGGAGACTTCAGGCAGTCATACAAGCCAAGAGGGCAGCCACAAAATACTGAAAAAGTGATGATTCTAATTATAATAAAAAATATTCTAATTCAATGAAACGGTTTCTCCATTATTCTAATTCAATGAAACAACAGTGTCACAGTTAAATGGCCTAAATGGGCCTTTTGGAAAGCTCAGCTGAGCAAATTTTTTTTACAGGTAACAGTTCTGTGATTACTCTAACAAGTAGGACAGGTGCGGTGAACACCTGATTTGCTTTCTGCACAAGAAATGCATTCAAAGATTTTAAGGTTGCACTATTTCAAATTATTCTAATTCGTTGACCAGCACCTGTATATATATATTTGTATGCACTACAACCATTCATTATGTGTGCAACAGATTCTAGATAAACCCTGGGGGTTTATACAGAGTGGGGTGTGGCTGTCGAGGTACCAGTTTGACAGATTGTGCTTAGTTGGTAATACTTGCAGTCTTGCCTTGATGGTAAATTTTAGAATACCCTCACCAACCACACCCACACACATTATATAATGAGACATTCATTCAGGGAACTTCCAGATACCTTATACCCATTTAATATTAATTAACATCAAAATGTTTTTCTTGTTTCAATGGGACTTTCCTGGTCAAATGAACGTTACGTAAAGATCCATGATAATGAAACAAACCTCATCCATTATATTTTTCATGAAGTCTCCATATATAAATCCAATGACCACCCGAGCTGTGGATTCCTTCATGACAGTGACAATCCTGTCCAGTTTGTCCAGGTCATTGTTCCAGGGCAGAGCCTCTGAATAAGCCACACAACCCAGACCAGACCCTTCCAGGTCAGAATGGAAGGTTCGAGCAGCGTTACGGCCGTAGTTATCATCAGCAAACAACAATCCTACCCAGGTCCAGCCAAACAGCTTCATGAGCTGTAGCATAGCTCGCACCTAAAGGATTTGAAATGTATTCATGAGAGAGAGAGAGAGAGAGAGAGAGAGAGAGAGAGAGAGAGAGAGAGAGAGAGAGAGAGAGAGAGAGAGAGAGGTTCTCTGAACGGACAGTGGCTCGCACCACTCAAATATCTGTCTTTTTCTTCCACAAGAGCAGGGGTTTTCAACCTTTTTGATACCAGGGCCCACCATTTATTCAGCATTTGAGCCACAGACCACCATTTGAGGACATTTTTGCCCCACAGACACCAAAACTAAAGATTGCTTTTGTCCACAGTACCAGGCTGGATTTGGGAAACAAAACAGGCAACCATTATTCTTCTACATTCTCTAGTTGTCTAGACTTGGGCTAGCCTCGACACCCAGGCTTTCATTTTCGTCCGCCTTGCGCGAAAACGGAAAGCCTGGACTAACGCGCGTTGGAAAGTGGCCTTGAGGGGCGTGTCAACCTTCCGGGGTGGGCGTCGCTCTAAATAATGTGACGTAGCACAGCAGTGGACGGGCGTGGGAGGGGCCGGAGATGACGACACGTTAGTGAGATCAAATCAGAGCGCAGCACTTCCGCCATGGGTATCCCACGACACCCCCGCCCCCCAAGGCCAAAATCATTGAGGGCTAGACCAGGCTAGACTTGGGCTAATTAAGACGATGAATATTTTAACTCTTGAGAGTGTAAAAATGAAACCAAGTTGTTTTTTTTTTTTTTTTTTTTTACATTGTCCAAATTCTGAAACCTTGATTTCGATTTGACATGCTAATATCACTGCGCACATTAGGTTTTATTTCAGAGGGGCAGTTCTGTAGACTCCCAAGTCACAGCAAAAAAATAAAATAGAAAAATATTGATAATATTTTGATTTATTCTCATTGTGTATCTAAATTATGGATGTACAATGTGTTGCTGTGAGCTTGTAGATCAGCTATTTTCATTGGAACGTATGGGCAGACCTATGGGACTTATGGGCAGGAGTGTGGTGGAGGGGGGACTTCTCTCACATCTGAAATATTTGTTTTGGGCCAAAATATGTTTTTTGAGATGTCATTTACTTTTACTTATACAATTAAGCATTGAAAATCCTGTTTCTAAATAGGGTATAGAGTTTGTAGGTTTTAAATAATAGTGTTCCTGTGCGTGTTGCACACATGCATGCAAATGCGCGTGCATGTCTGTGTACACATGTCTTATGGGGCCTCTACCCACTTATAAAAATCCCACTACAACAGTGATTTACAACCAGTGGTCCAGGGACCCCAGTGGTCCTTGAGAGAGTTCCAGGTGGTCCCCAGCTAAATGATGGAATGTTGGCTAACCAGATGTAACTCTTCGAGTGCAAAAATGAAACCAAATGGACCCTTGCGGGTCCATTTGGTTTCATCTTTACACTCTCAAGAGCTAAAATATTCATGAATTAGCCCAAGTCTACACAACTAGAGAATGTAGAAGAAATGGTTATTTTGGTCTGTATGTGTTTTTTTTAAATCCAGGATAAAATTGTGGACAAAAAGCAAATGAAATCTTTAGATTTGGGGTCTGTGGGGCTAAAATGTCATCAAATGGTGGTCCTCCATGGCTCAAATGCTGAATAAATAGTGGGCCTGCTATCAAAACGGTTGAAAACCCCTGCACTACAACACTGTTTATGGGCTAAAAGAAAGTTATGGATAGGCCTATAAGTGAAATGTGATGTTAAACTGTTACCTGAGAGTCATTATTTGGAGTTGTTCTAAAGAAGGACGGAAACTGATCCCAGTTACTCAAAGTAGAAGAAGTAGCAGTTCCACTTATCTGAAAAACAAAAACAAAACATGACATATACATTTTCTTTGCTTCTTTGTGTGGAAAATTCTCCCGTACATGTGAGCTGAGAAGGAAGGAAGGAAGAAAAAAAGAAATAAACACTGGTAGAAACTAGAAATGGCTAGATTGTGTTCTATTTTCACACAAGGAGTACAAGGCCTGAATTAGATTCAGGGTTCAGATATACCGGAAATATGCACCAGAGTACACTTTGAATAGTTTCCAAACGTGCCCTGTACGTGATCTGAAGTCAGCTGAAATGATCTTTCATCACAATCAGCTCTATACCATAATATTTTAACAATGTATAATCCTAGGGATCCATGGACAGCGACACTGGGCAACAAAAGTTCAGATGGAGAAAAAAAAATCTGAAAATTTGGCAATTTTTTGAAAACCACATGTTAGTGAAATATGCACATGGATATGCAAACTCTTGAAAGTGGCTTTCATGCAATCCTCATATAAGAGAATACATTTAATAGGATCCTTAGTATTTCTTGTAAAGTGAAACATGTATAATTTTGTAATTTATAAGAATTATATGACATTCAAAATAGATGAAAGATCCACAGTATTTTTTGTAAAGTGAAACATACGTAATTGTGATTTATAAGAATTATACATGCATTTTGCTACATTTGTGTGTTTTGCTGCCCGATGCAGCTGTCGCCAGCCTTCTGAGGTGTGCATTGGCCCTTTTCTTTAGAGATCTTTTGTTATTTTGTAAAGTGGCTTGTATGAAAGGTGCCACTTAATTTGCATATTTCGGTTTACATTTATTTATTTATTTTTAAATATTTTTTTAGCCCACGATTTTGCAACCCATTTTTTCACCCAGTGCCAATTCCTAATGTGATCCTGGGCTCTACACACCCTCCACCAACCTACGGCATACATTTATTTCCATATGAGTAGTTTACATTTGTGAAAAGACAAATAACATGGCATTCAAATGGCAGGACAAATGCCATTCAAGTAGGAACCTTACCGTGGGTACTCTGTATAAACCTGATATTCTATTGGTAGCAATAGCACAAGATGAGGTTTGAGGACCTACAATCCCCAGGACAGGAGGAGAGCCAGCACAGCTCTGCTGCAGTTCAAAGTGCTCCTCTCTCCCACTGATCAGAGACATGGCTCCACGGAATCCAACGTCAGCCGTGTAACAATTATCAAGGAGAATATACCCCAGAGTCACATTGGGCAGTAAGCTGGGGTTTCTGTTGATTTCAGTTATGGCATAAGCCTGGGCCTGGACCCACCTGAACCCTAGAAGGTGAACACTAACATACAAAATCAATCACACAGTAACCATGTTATGTATTCATATGAAGAAAAATAATAACACATCAAATAATGTATCACTCTCTCAATGCAACTTACGTCATTCTCCAAATGTGCTAATATACAAAATCATATACAGGTAGTGTCATACTTGATCAGGCATTTGAAAATAGGTAACCTACAACATGCAAATTGGCTATTTTAAAATAAATTCTGGAACGTCCATGGTCAAAGACATTTCATCAATAGCCTGCATAGCTACCGGTAGTACTTTATAGAACATAGCATCCAGCAGCAAGTGTGTAGAACAGAAACCACTTCACACCAGTACAGGAGAGCTAGAAGGTTCTAAGTGGATCATATACAGTAGCAAGACACTACAACACACCGATGGTTAATGTAGCATTGGTGAATTCAAAAGTAAACACATTCTCTAACCCGATATACTGTAGGAGTTCATGACAAATGGCATGACAATATTTTCTTTCTTTTTCCTTTTTAAATCCCTTACCTATAGCAACTGAACTGCTGTGGTTTGGAGGTGAATGACAGCTCAGGGAATACAGAGGAGAAATGAACTGGAAACAAACCACCCAGAATGACATCCCCAGGCCTGTACATTCTGTTCAGCTTAAACTGTGCCTGTATCTGACATGAAGAGTTAGAGGAGGAAGACAAAGGAGAGAACACAGAGAACAACATCAAGTACAGGTAGGAAAGCAGATGTGTGTCTAGACAATCCCTCATGACTGTCCTCTGTGTGGTCTGACCCCCTGTCACAATGCCTTTGTGCAGTTGTTGCATTTTATAAACAGAGCTGTGGCATCCATTCTGTCAAATCTGAATGTGTCACAGGAATGTGTCACATCTGAACAGAGAGGTCCTGCGATTTCCCTTGAGGAACAGGTTGTTTGTGTGCTCAGAGTCTGTATGCTACACTTACATGGAGAATGATGCAATCTCTCTGCTTTCATTGCTAAAACTGAATGGGAGCAAGAGACTTGCAAAACAACAACATGGTCATCAGGTGCAATGTTGAAAAATGATTCATTTTTTAATGAATCATGTAGAGTGTGCAGATAGATATTCAGTGAAGTAAGAAGTACTATACAATATGGGTACCTCGCGATACGATATACTGTAGATGGCGATATTGGTCCTCAATAATGATTACCAGCATGTCCCAATATTCAATATGTTGCAATATTTGATCTACATCAATATATTACATGAAATGAAAAGTCAATATATCACAATATCTGCAACTATAAAAAATAAAAGGTAAGAATTAAGAATTACTGTTACAGTTTCATGCCTCATTTGCCGTTTTAACGTTTAACTTCTGTTAAACGTTAAAATGTTATGTTACCGGCAACTGAGGCGAGTGCCTGCTTGACTTGAATTTCCCCTGATGTCACCTGTTGCGTTGTGCTGTTGTTTCTCATTCGATGTCGATGTAGACACAGAGCATGGTTCACTACTCTCTCCCATCTGTCTTGAACGTGGCGTCATAATAAAAAAGGGGTTATAGGGCGCGCACAGCGCACACAGCCAGCCTCACACACACACACGCGCACACAAACACACGCGCACACAAACATACACACACACACACTAAGAATAAGCGGGCCTCGTCTTTGCACATTACTTAAAGGTGATTAGATAGGCAATTTTAAACCTAAACATGATTTACTCTTACTGTACATACTTAGTAATTAAGCCCATAGATACAAGAGAGGTGTTACATGTTTTATTGTCATTATAACTCTACAATCAACGGCCTTTAAGGGAGAGTAATCAACCATGTTTCTAACAAACATGGTTATGAATAATATATATATATATATATATATATATATATATATATATATATATATATATATATATATATATATATATATATATATATATATATATACATACATACATACAATAAACACATTGTAGTAAAACACACAGAGCATGTATTTAAAACAAATCTATTTCTATGTCTTGGCAGCACCTCGACCCATGACGGACTTCTTAGTGTTTCTCTCAGGTTTCAAAATGATTATATAACACTTTGGTCCAAACAGTGCCAGCAAAATGGCAAAACTAGATGCTAAAATAGCAAACACCTCCACTACATCTGCATAATTGCCTGGAGAGCTGATATATGCTGGGATGAAGGCTATCCACACGGCACAGAAGATCAACATGCTGAAAGTAATTAACTTAGCTTCATTGAAGTTGTCTGGAAGATTCCTTACCATGAATGCTAGGATGAAGCTAAGCAGTGCTAGAAAGCCAATATAACCTAGCAACACTCCAAAACCAACTATTGATCCAATATTACACTCATAGACTATCTTATCAGAGTAGTATTTTGTGTTTTTATGAGGAGTTGGTGAGGCAGACAGAAGCCAGGCTGTGCATATTATTGCCTGGATTGAAGTAAGACCCACAACTGTTATTCTCTGCTGCACGACACCAAAAAACTTCATAACATCTCCACCCCCAGGCTTGGAGGCCTTGAACACAGCCAACACCACCACAGTCTTTACCAGGATACAGGAGACACACAGCACAAAGCTGATCCCAAATGCTGCATGTCTCAACTGACAAGTCCAGAGTCTGGGACGGCCAATGAACAGGAGTGAACATAAGAAACAAAGTTTTAGTGAAAGCAAAAGTTGGAAGCTCAGCTCTGAGTTGTTGGCACGTACCACTGGTGTGTCTTTATGATAGACAAAGATCCCCAGGACAATGCCACAGATAAATGTTCCTAGCAGTGAGATGGTTGTTAAGGAGATCCCCAGGGCCTCATGGTAGGACAGGAACTCAAT
The DNA here is from genome assembly GCA_039105355.1 of Benthosema pterotum. Lineage (NCBI taxonomy): Eukaryota > Metazoa > Chordata > Actinopteri > Myctophiformes > Myctophidae > Benthosema > Benthosema pterotum. The sequence continues at coordinate 48,069,690 of CM076976.1, read as the reverse complement.
GCTCTTAGGGACACAGTGGTCACGCTGGGGACTGGACCAGAAGTCCTCTGGACAATCTGTGCACTCTGTAGAGTCTACAGATGAAGTCAGTTAGTCATGTACATTGAATCAGCAAGCTAAGCTAACCACCAAGACTACCAGTGTTTCCCCCAGCGCTTTAATACTAAGGCGGCCGCCAGAGTAAAACCCGCCCCCGCCTTTGCTACGTTTCCCCCAAAAAACAAACAAAAAAAAAAACAAGAAACCAGAGTTAAAGTTAAAACGTGTCGTTCATACAACGCATGCCGCATGATGAGCCTGTAGATCAGTTATATTTCGCATGCGACGCTGCCTCGGCTCGCTAACACTGTTCCACGCTGACAGTCTACTCCAGGCGTCGGCAACCTAGGGCACGCGTGCCAACGTTTGCCGATTTTGGATTAATTTAATCAATATTCAACCGGAGCGAGTCTGGTCCAGTGTTCACACTTCTGCGCTGCGCAATGCCCAATCAGTGTGTCTGCAGTGCTTGTGTGCACGCACGCGGAGCAGAGCAAGTTGTTTTGCTCCCAAAGCAGTAAAAAGTCGCGTTGCGCGGCTGTCTGGTTGCTGGTCAACGCATGCTGTCTGTGTCTGCAGAGCGCGCGGACCCCCGGTATGTCAGCCTAACCAGACAACAACCACGCTGAAATTATGGCGTTTCGACTGTTATGTGGCTTCATACAGTTAACGTTAGCCTCTCTGTCAATATTGTTAGCATAACGTTTAGCTCGTGTGTGCTGCTGCTGCGTGCGTGCGTGCGTGCGTGCGTGTGTGTGTGTGTGTGTCGGAGCGGTGTAGTTTAAGGCTCTGAGTTTGAGGGTGACCAGATGTCCCGTTTCTGTGGGACAGTCACAGGGTGACCAGATGTCCTTCTTTGCGTGGCACAGTCTCTCATTTCAAAGGCTTTTCAGTCATCCCACAAATTGAGACCCTGTCCCACATTGTGACTAAGAGACTACAGTTGGCAATTGTCCTAATAGTCCCATACAGTTGGCATTCTGTTGTAAAGTTCTCTCAATGTCTCTTTTCATGCTGGATGTGCTTTTAAGCCTGTTAAAATGTTAAAAAGACATGTCATGACACCCTATACCTGAAAAGGAAAGAAATTAATTATAAAACGTAATGGCCTTTCTGGTTCCTTAGAATAAAAGGTCAGGGCCTGGAGTCAGATGATGATAGTGGTGAAAAGTAGCTGTTATAGAGGTGAGTGGTGTAAACACATGAGTGAGGGGCTGTGTTGCTGTTTTTCACCCCAAAGCGTAGCCTATGGTATTGTAATTACATCACATGCACGCGCACATGCACGGACGTGCACGCGCACGAGCACAGACTCGAAGCCTCACCACCTTGACTAAACAATTTTCTGGGGGAAACACTGACCAGTGTAGCCACCAACAGCAATGAGTAGCTTATCTTGTTGCTGCTAACAATTTTTAAGTTATTACTTATTCTATTTTGTTTTTATTTTATCCCAAGACTTCACATGTTGCTTATTATTGGGTTGTGTTTATTGAGACACAAAGATCCAGATTTCACCGTGCATACAAGTGGGGCAGAATGATTGTCTAGTGAATGCCTTTGCAGGCATTCCTTGAAATGCGGTGGGATTCATAATCATCCAAACCAAACATGCCACATTTCGGGAGAGAAACAAGCAACCAGGTCTATCAAAAGTACAGTGTGCAAAGTATACATTATAATGAAACCTGGTAATTGGACACAGGCCATTGGTTGCTACATTTTGCTAAAGAAGCCTAGCGGCCTAGGAGGCCATCACTAGCTCTATCACCAACAATCGCAGATGCAGACGTGCATAATGCATAGATGTGATTGTGAACCCTACCAGTCTCATTGCTGATCTCTCCCTCAGAACAGACAATGCAGTCATAGCAGCAGACAGGTTGTCCTTTCCTTCTGGCCACACGGGTTCCAGGAGAACAGCTCTCACTGCACACTGACCGAGGAGGCTGCAGAGGAGGTAAAAATGATCAATTTCAGTCAAACTAAAATGCATTCACAGTATGAAATAGCTCTTAACTTAGCTATATTAGACAGTCAAACCTTTGAATATTCAAAGTTCCAGAAGATTACGTCATCATCAAGGATGAGTTCTTCACCTATAGCGGTAGATTCCTTGAACACACCCACATTGTGAACCTTAATACTTCCATCAGGGAGCCACGCCCAGTTCATGATATCCCAGATTGGTAAAACATCCCCATTCTCATCAAATGTTACATGCTCACCAAATGATGTGGTGAAGTTGATCTTTTCCAGGTAATACACAAGCTAGAGAGTAAACATAATCAAGCTCAGGAGACTTTCAAAAACTCTTACAATATGCACAATACATTAGGACTTATTGTTCTATAAATTACACCCTTCCTGAAGGAAGGGTGTAATTGTGTGCTTCTGCCAGTAATGGCAGAAGCACTCCTGTATTAACTCTCATGTTCGCATTAGCATGTTAATATATTATGTTAGCATGCTAGCTCTGAAGCACAAAATTGCACAGACTTGGCAAGTGGCAAAGTAAAATTTCTGAAAAAAATTCTGTCTGTGAAATTTTGTTTCTAGTGTTGAATGCATTTATCTCTTAATGGGCCCTTGAAACAATGGAATGTGAAAATCCAAGCCATTTTGTAAAATATATATATTTTTAAAAAAATATGAAATCATGAATCATCATCAACTCATTTTTCCCCTTCAAGTGGACACCTTAAGCTGTCTTTGGATATCATTCATTTGGACAAATTCACAACAGAGGATTATCTATGAATTATTTTGTTACTATTGAGCCCAATAATTGCAAGCCTAGCTTTTCTGCTAACCTGCCAAAGAGTTAAATAGTTTGACATATTGTACAGTTATGAGACACCTGGACCTGGTTGCAAATCCTTGTCCTGATAGGTCTTGAAGACACGAGGATGTGGGCATCGCTTCTGGTCATTAAGGGCGACTCAGATTCAAATACAACTAGAAACATATCCCACCTGCCATGGCTGTACTGTCTGCAACGTTGCACAGCTGTGCCCAGTGAAAGGCCCTCTTCCTGGCACACACTGCAGCATGTCATGGAGGGCATGGGCCAGAGCATACACAGCCTTGTATGTATTATACTCCCACCTGAGTTTAGACACATCCATCAGGGGGGATTCTGCTGTCTCCAGGTCCTCTTGTCCACTACACACCCTTCCACCAGCATCCACCCACTCTGATGGAAGGGGTGCAAATTTACACTGAAATGTGTGCTCCCAAAACGGTCTCACCTAACGACATGTAATTAAGACTTAGGACTCCATTTTTGTCACATGCTAAACCCCTTATCCTTAACTTCATGTTTTTTTTTTTTTTTTTTACTATTTTGCAAAAACTTTTTGCAAAGTAGTTCAACATATTGCAGACTGGCCATTAAAAGAAACACACACACACACACACACACACACACACACACACACACACACACACACACACACACACACACACACACACACACACACACACACACACACACACACACACACACACACACACACACACACACACACACACACACACACACACACACACACACACACACACACACACACACAAAAGTGAGTACACCCCTCCCATTTCTCTAAATATTTCATTATATCTCTTTCACTGGAAAACATTGACATGACACTTTGACATAATGTTAAGTAGTCACAGTACAGCTTGGATAAAGGTTCAAAATTACTGTAAATAGGGACAACATGCTGCACAAACAGCTTTCGAGCGCTCAGTTTCTGACGCCTCAATGTTGCAGCTTTGACACCAGATGTCTTTGTACGTCTGCTAATAATACGCTGCTCTTTTTTTTTTTTTAGATCAAACTAAAGTGGCATTATATCATCTCCTTTCACCAACGCAATAGGCTACTGTTGAACGCAGCAGAATGTCGGCGGAGACAAAAGTAACTAAGTAATATTAGTAGAAGTAACTGTAATATTACTGTTTTCTTGGAGGTAGTGTCGTTACACTACTCGTTACCTGAAAAAGTAGTAATATTACTTGTTACTCGTTACTCCTTACCCCCAACCCTGGCTGCCACACACACTTGACACAATCTCAACCAAAAAAACCTTTATCTTAGCCTCATCAGACCACAGGACTTGGTTCCAGTAATCCATGTGCTTAGTCTGCTTGTCTTCAGCAAGCTGTTTGCAGGCTTTCTTGTGCATAATCTTTAGAAGAGGATTTTTTTTCCTGGGACGACAGCCATAGAGGCCAATTCAATGCAGTGTGTGGCGTATTGTCTGAACACTGATAGGGTGACCCCCCAGTGCCCTACAACCTCTGCAGCAATGCTAGCAGCGTCTATTTTCCAAAGACAACCTGTGGATTCGACGCCGAGCACATGCACTCAACTTATTTGGTCGACCATGGCGAGGCCTGTTCTGAGTGGAACCTGTCCTCTTAAACCTCTGTATGCTCTTGGCCACGGTGCTGCAGCTCAATTTCAAGGTGTTGGCAATAATCTTATAGCCTAGGGCCATCATCATGTAGAGCAGTAATCCTCAGAGAGTTCTTTGCAATGAGGTGCCATATTGAACTTGTTTACAAGTCACATTAAATTGAGGAAGGAAAATGTCTACTTGGGCCCAATTTGGACATTTTCAGTTAGGGATGTACTGACTTTTGTTGCCATCAGTTTAGACATTAATGGCTGTGTTTCAGTTATTTTGATGAAAACATGGACATGTACACCATTTTCCAAGCTGTATAGTGGCTACGTTATATTGTACTGAAGTTTGAATGGATATAAATATTTGGAAAAAAATGCAAGGGGCGTACTCAATTGCTGTGAGCGAAGATCGTCTCACTGAATACATGCATATACATACATATTACATAATACTCGTAGTATTATGTACAGTATGAGTAGCTGTGACCAGATGGTTACGTGGCTATTACCAGGAAGGAGAGTAATTGACTTGAAAATGAAACTAAAATAATGATATGTATGTGGGGTTCCGGTACACACCAAAGAGGTACTTGGACTGTCTCTACGGTTAGGGGAGCTGTAATGACAGATACCGAAGCTCATGTGACACTCCAGCAATCTGTGGCTGAAAATAAGGACTGGACCAAAGGGATTGAAAGTAAAATGACCTTATGACCTAAGTATTTGTGGAATAACGTTGGAGTATTGATACACTACTCACTATGGAGTTTTCAGGATCATTTTGAGGATGTATTTCTAACAAGAAGTCCTGGAATCCTGGCATTTCTCCACGATGCACAGCAAGTCCCAGGGTACCTGCCAGGTACGGCATGTAGAGAGGAACGTGGAATTTAGGATTTGACGCCCACGACATGTCCGCTATCCACTGCAGACCTGTTACGTTCTGTCTTACCACCTGTTGGTGGAAACACGCACGCACGCATGCACACGCGCGCACACACACACACACACACACACACACACAATACAGTATGTACACACACACACACAATACAGTATGTTATAATGACGCAATGCATGTTTTTCACATTCCTTCAATTAACAGTTTCGTAACTATTATTTTCCAGTTTTTTTTTTCTCATTTTAAAAACACTATTAAAAAAGGTTGTGCATGCATGCATGCACAACCTTTTTTTTCATAGTCTTTTTGATGCATACATACATACATGCAGCACATCTCTGATAATAAGACAAACCTCATCCATGATATTTTTCATATAGGTTCCATATCCAAATGCAATGACCACCCGAGCTGTGGATTCCTTCATGACAGTGACAATCCTGTCCAGTTTGTCCAGGTCATTGTTCCAGGGCAGAGCCTCTGAATAAGCCACACAACCCAGACCAGACCCTTCGAGGTCAGAATGGAAGGTTCGAGCAGCGTTGCGGCCGTAATCATTGTCAGCAAACAACAATCCTACCCAGGTCCAGCCAAACCGCTTCATGAGCTGTAGCATAGCTCGCACCTAAAGAATTTGAAATATGATCAGGAGAGAATCTTATACCCTGACTAATTTGAGCTCGATTTAACAGCCCGAAACACTTTTATTGGTTGATATCTACATGCTACTATGTATTGATTACTTGATTGGTTTGAGACTACATCGCAATACAATGGCAGACAGTAATGATGAGATAGATAGAATTCATTCAGTGCCAGACCCAACCTGACCTGAGGGAGGAGGGAGGGAGGGAGGGATGGATGGAGGTATTCATTGATTCATTCATTCAAATTCTGTGGCGTGTGAAACATGATCTACCACTGTTTACCTGAGAGTCATTATTTGCGGTTGTTCTAAAGAAGGACGGGAACTGATCCAGGTCACTCAAAGTAGAGGAAGTAGCAGTTCCACTTATCTGAAAAAAGGTACAAAACATGATTGTGTTTTCTTGTTGTGAAAATATCCCCCTGCAAGCTGCACATGTGAGCTGAGGAAAAAGGAAAAAAGAAAGAAAGACAAATAAAATAAATGAAGTACATATGCTATGTTCAGTAGGCCTACGTAATTTAATATATTACATAATATATTACTAAAATACAGTAACTTGTAATATAAATAAATTACTTAGCAAAAAAAAAAAACAATTATAATTTTCTTTCTGCATTACTACACTACATTCTATATTACTTTCTGTCGTTGCAAGTGTTTTTATGAAATTATCTTACCAACTGCACAAGTTAAATAATTACTTCTTTTCTATAATTCGTCATCAAATTATTTAGTGGCTTCCATGAATTAAAGGAATACACGTAAACTCCTGTGTTAACTGTCCATAGCTGAGTAGGATGAGGTAGGTCTACGCCAGGACTGTTTTCAGGAGTGATGTTTTTTCAAATGGATTTGGCCAGATAGCCAAGTGGGCTTGCTTTATTGTAGGTATGCCACTGGCCTGCACAATATTTAATTAAGTGAATTAGTGATACTAAATATTTAATTAGGTATTTTGTAAAACACTTTTTAAGTTATATGCAATAGTAATATAATATATTACACTTGCTCAGACAGTAATATGTAATATAAATATATTACTTTAAATGGAGGTAATGATTAATAAGTAATAAATTAGAAAGACAAAGTAATATTCCCAACACTGGATATGTTATTATACATTTTATCGTCAAACAAGGAGTGCAGGCATTGCCATTTGTTCAATAACACTGGAAATACTACACCGTTGGATACTTGCCTATTATTTTGCATCAGTTTCCAAATGGCTGTACATGTATGTGGGGACATGAACTACATGTGTGCAATACAGTGCAGTTTGAGTTTGAGTATTATTTTACATTTGTGAATAACCCAATGACAAGACATTCGAATGGCAGGATGAATGGCATTCAAGTAGGAACCTTACCGTGGGTACTCTGTATAAACCTGATATTCTAGAGAAGGCAATAGCACTGGATGATGTTGGAGGACCCACAATTCCCAGAACGGGGGGAGTTCCAGCACAGTTCTGCTGTAATTCAAAGTGCTCCTCTCTCCCACTGAGCAGTGACAGGGCTGCACGGAATTCACCCAAACCACAGCTATCATAAAGGATGTATCCCAGAGTCACATTGGGCAGTAAACTGGGGTTTCTGTTGACTTCAGTTATGGCATAAGCCTGGGCATGGAGCCACCTGAACCCTAGAATGTGAAAACTAACACACACACACACACACACACACACACACACACACACACACACACACACACACACACACACACACACACACACACACACACACACACACACACACACACAATGTACCATGTAAATTATCAATCTATCAAGTCAATGTTGTCAAAGAACGATCGTTCACGAAAACGTTCATATTTTCAGCAACGTGAACGGAACGGACCCTATATCTGCATGAAGAACGACGACCTAAACTCGTTCATTTCTGGTGTGAGTGAACGTCACTTTTCTTGCGTTTGATTTCGTTCAAGAGCGGGGCTCGACAGGCTCGCATTTGTGACTAAAAAGTTCATAGCACCGGTGCGAGTAGAGCATTTGAGCATTCAGCCTATGCGGGGGAAAAGGCAGCACGCACACATGAAGAGTGCACGCACAATCACACATGACAGATTCATAACGATCAGAAACAACTGTCATTTACAATTGTGTTTACACAGCGCGAATGGTATTGGTAATCGCCGACCTGGCTGGATAAATATCAGTGATCCATCCATATTCGCAAATCTTAGGGACTATCAACAAATTCAACAAGGTTTCATTTTTTTATGAAACGTCTGCAAGTAGTTTATCAGCATGAAAACAAAAATATATGAAAAGAAACAAATAATATAAATATCAGTATTGTGATAATAGCTGAAGTAAAAAAATATATAATTGACAATGTTGCCTGCACCTACCACATTTACTTTATTGAAGGAAAAACACATTTGATCTCTTTGTTGAGCTACTAAAATGATTGGTGTGCTACTAGCTTTTTCAACTTAGTAGCACTAGTGGTACTTGGAAAAATGCTAAGCATCAAGCCATTTTCAAGAGTGAGACTAGAATAAGCTGAAAATAGAGCAGATCTACAAGCTCACAGCGCGTCACCTCTGCAACGTGCTGTGAGCTTGTAGATCTGCTCTATTTTCAGCAGACATGCAGAGGTCTGAACTGAACTGAGAGCATTCATAATAAAATCTTCACAAATTGACCCATAATGAAGAGGAAAAGGACGTCTGCAGTTGTATATGGCTATATGGGCTGCAATCACTATGAATGAAACTAGTTCATTTTGAAATGTATGAACTATGAACTGATGGTAGTTACAACATCCTGATGGTATATTGGCTAATACACCATCAAAATCATATACTTTACTCATGTTTTATAATTTATCATACGTTATACGTAATCTACAACTTGTAAATTGGCTATTGAAAGAAAGTGTGGGGGAAAATGCTAAAATATTTGCAAAAATGAAAGCACTTCACAGCATTAGTACATACTGTAGCTACAGTATAGAACACATAGCACATACAGTAGACAGCACAATGTGCTGATGGTTAATTAGCACTGGTAAATTGTCGACAAATGTAAACACATTCTGTCAACTACATTGGTTTAAGAGTCACTGTGTGCTACTTACCCATAACAACTGAACTGCTGTGGCTTGGAGGTGAATGACAGCTCAGGGAAGACAGAGGAGTAGTGAACTGGAAACAAACCACCCAGCATGACATCCCCAGGCCTGTACATTCTGTTCAGCTTAAACTGTGCCTGTATCTGACATGAAGAGTTAGAGGAGGAAGACAAAGTAGAGAACACAGAGAACAACATCAAGTACAGGTAGGAAAGCAGATGTGTGTCCAGACAATCCCTCATGACTGTCCTGTGTGGTCTGACCCCCTGTCACAATTCCTCTGTGCAGTTGTTGCATTTTATAAACAGAGCCGTGGCATCCATTCTGTCAAATCATGCCAATACGTAATGTGTGACATCTGGGCAGAGATTCCCTGTGATTTCCCTTGAGGAACAGGTTGTGTCTGTGCTATAACAGCTGGAACATTACCAATCTGTAAACACTTCACTTACTTACATAGAGAATGATGCAGTTGTAACGGGGTCCAGATGGATGGACTGCAGGCTCCAACTGGTGTTACACATTTGTTTTTATTTTTTTGTTGCAATTTCTGCAACATAGAACGATTTTGTATCAGAAACACACACTGCACAATGGCTGAAGCAGCATGGGTTAGAATGGTATGAAAACTCCCGTTTTAGCTGTAAATAACAATCAATCAATCAATTATTCAATTTCCAAAACAATAATCAATCAATTCAATCAGTCAATTAACTCAATAATCAGGCCATAGGATATTCACAATTCACATTAGCAGTCGTTTTCAAATAATAACCCAGTTCCCTGTTTATATAACCCAACATTAATATAACCATATATGTCTAACTATAGAATGTCACATGCCCAACATACAGTAGATCACAATATCACTCATCATATCCTTCATTACTCCACCAACCCAATTCAGTTAGCACAACCCTCTCTCAATGCCCCGTTGTGGCTAAGACTACTGCTATGCTACTGCTGCAGGTAGTACCATTAGCTAGGCCTCATAATGGTTGTTCACCCAACTCAGTCCTCTTTCATGTTATATTTGTCCCTTTACCCCAGTACACACAGTTTAAACACACCCCAGATAAACACGATCCTATAATATCATCTCACAGCATGTATATTCCCAGTATAACCAGCTCGCCTGCAAAATAGAACGATTTTGTATCAGAAACACACACTGCACAATGGCTGAATTAAGCAGCATGGGTTAGAATGGTATGAACCTCCCGTGGCACCACGTGATATCTCAGCCTAACTGGAGAGTTGACACACCTCACACACCGTTCCCCAGGTGATACTCTGCCATCTCCTGGCGCTAACTGGTACTGTTTTTACCATTTCAGTGATATTGAACCCAAAATAACAAATAACGTTTCCAGCATAAATGAACATAGAAAACCTTGACACCCACACCCATATTAGTAAACTTGAACTTTTTTAAATTGTCAGCAACTATATCATTGCGCCACACAGTCTCTCAGGTTTCATTGCTTAAACTGTGTGGGAAGAAGAATTGAAAAAAAAACAACATGGTCAACAACAGGTGCAAATTATACATTTTCAGAACCAAAGACACGGTTGAGTCACCAGATATTATTTCAAAACATGTATTGAGCACACAGACGTAAGAGGGTTCCCTTATGTAATACTGTAGAGATAGGTCTGTTGTACCACACAGACATAACGTTACGTCAAAATAGTACAATAATAGTACACTACACTACAATAACATAAATGAACTACAGGACAGCAATAACTCTTCTCACTGAGACTTCAGTGAGAAGAGTCCAAGGCCGGGACAAGGTTTCTATTAAACAAACAAAGAAATAAAATGCATGGTACTCAACAAAACCTGAGGTGTCTCTTTCATACAAAGACCCGTCAGGGTTCATTTTGATCCCTGGCCGACCCCAGACAGCAGTGTCCTCTACAGCAGTGTTGAGGTCAGTGTCATGGGGTCGACCTTTTCTGACATCTCCGTACACTATATTTGGGGATGTATGAATAAAAGGGGTACGTAGAGAGGTGCATAGAGACAGATACAGAATTCTCTATATCAGGGGTTTTCAACCTTTTTCATCCCAGGGACCACCATACATTCAGGATTTGAGCCACGGACCACCATTTGAGGATATTTTAGCCCCACATTATTATTTGATTTTGTCCACAATTCCAGGCTGGATTTGGGAAACAAAGCAAAATATACGTTCCGAAATGGCAAATTAAGATGTATATCATAACTCTTGAGAGTTTAAAAATGAAACCAAATGGACCCGCAAGGGTCCATTTGGTTCTCAAGACTTACATCTGATTAACCAAATTAGCTGGGGACCCCCTGGAACCCTCTCAGGGACCACCTGTTGAAAACCCCTGCTCTATATGGACATAAAAGGGACGGAGGCATATTGATGGAACGGATGTTGCATAGTCTAGTGGGAAATGGTTCTGTATCTTCTACAGCCAGGCATAAGTCTATAGTGGTTCATAAGGTCCATGTGTACCAGCTGTATTAGTGAAAGGTCATTTTGTCATTGTTTCTGTCTCGTCTCACTGCTTCTCATCTTGGTTGCTGACGTGTCTGCTGTGGAACAACGTGGGCTGTCTAATCCTCGCTCATGCCAGACGTCACAACGGTCCCATAAAATATAGGATTGTACTTTTATAATCATGTTTTACAGAATTGCTACATTTGGCAATTTTAAATGGTTGATTTACTCTTACTGTGCATACTTAATAATAGTAATAGTCTCTGCCTGAGAAGAGAGGCCAAGCCTGTAAGCTGCTGTATTTATGGACAATGCCTTTTTTGTGAATAAATGATGGACTTTACCTGAATTCCAACTTTCATTTCAAGCAATGCAAATACAACAAAGAACTGGTGATCCACAAGCTGTTCAGTGGTGTCCTAGAGAAAAAAATATCCTTCAATGTATTTGTAGACACAGGCCTCAACTACAAATCATGAGAAGGAACAAGTCATTCGCATGACTTTTTTTTTTTCTAAAATGGGACATTTGTGCACTTCACAGATTTTTGTCATCTCCGACAGACACACTAAAATGCCTTTTATATTAATTTTAGAATTTCAACAATATAAACTCCTCAGTTATGTTATAATGGCTCTCAGTAATCAAATTAAGTCTTGAAGTGCATTTAATATTATTTTGTTCAAATATCACACTAATATGAAACATCCAATTTCTAAATTTCTTCATTTACTACCTTTACCCTCAACATTATGAGATGAAAAACCCATGTAATCTTAACTGAGTATAGTACAAATGAGCTATTTAGTTTTTACCTGAGTTGTTAGCTACACCTAACCCTTCAATAAAAACAATAAAGATTTTATTAAAATTGTTCACAAAGATCATAATAATGTCATGACGGAGTTGACAAGTTAGGTTGTGACCAGTGTTTGTTGGACCTGGTGCTCCACTGTTGCAAAAAAATATAAACAAGACATAGAAAATTAATCTTCAGGATAAAACTGTCAATTTTATTTTCAGAATAATTTAAGACTTAAAAAAAAAACCTGAAGGAGTTGACAGAGACTGAGGACACACATTTGAAATCAGATATTTAATATTAATTAATATTACTAAAAAAAATTACTGTGTATGTTGTTTGCTCAGTTGGTAACATCTACGCTCATTCAGAAGGGATATTCATGTGGCTGTGACAATATTAAACACTTTTTTAGCAGTTTGAAATTATGACCACTTGTTGAGGACAGGCGCTAAATACATGCATTTTGGGTAGAGAGCTTACATTTTAACCAACTTAGATGGCATAATAAAAAAAATAATAATTGAACTATGTCAAAATAATAGTGTATTACCTAACTTTGCAAGTACCTTTAGTTTTATGAATTAATTTATTTTAGCATACATAAGCCCATTCTACTTTTGTCCCCCATCTCAAGGAGGAGTGATATACAGTAGATATCCAATACACATATTGTAGTAAAATACACAGAAAGTGTATTTAAAAAAAATACTGCTTCTACGACTTGGTGGCACCTCGACCCATGACGGACTTCTTAGTGTTTCTCTCAGGTTTCAAAATGATTATATAACACTTTGGTCCAAACAGTGCCAGCAAAATGGCAAAACTAGATGCTAAAATAGCAAACACCTCAACTACATCTGCATATTTGCCTGGAGAGCTGATATATGCTGGGATGAAGGCTATCCACACGGCACAGAAGATCAACATGCTGAAAGTAATTAACTTAGCTTCATTGAAGTTGTCTGGAAGATTCCTGACCATGAATGCTAGGACGAAGCTAAGCAGTGCTAGAAAGCCAATATAACCTAGTAACACCCCAAAACCAACTATTGATCCAACACTGCACTCATAGACTATCTTTTCAGAGTAGTATTGTGTGTTTTTATGAGGAGTTGGTGAGGCAGACACAACCCAGGATATGCATATTAGTGCCTGGATTGAAGTAAGAAACAAAACTGTTATCCTCTGCTGCATAGAGCCAAACCACTTCATAATCTCTGCACCCCCAGGCTTGGAGGCCTTGAACACAGCCAACACCACCACAGTCTTTACCAGGATACAGGAGACACACAGCACAAAGCTGATCCCAAATGCTGCATGTCTCATCTGACAAGTCCTGAGTCTGGGACGGCCAATGAACAGGAGTGAGCATAAGAAACACAGTTTGAGTGAAAGCAAAAGCAGGAAGCTCAGTTCTGAGTTGTTGGCACGTACCACTGGTGTGGCTTTATGACAGATAAAGATCCCCAGGACAATGGTACAGATAAATGTTCCTAGCAGTGAGATGGTTGTTAAGGAGATCCCCAGGGCCTCATGGTAGGACAGGAACTCAATGCTCTTAGGGACACAGTGGTCACGCTGGGGACTGGACCAGAAGTCCTCTGGACAATCTGTGCACTCTGTAGAGTCTACAGATGAAGTCAGTTAGTCATGTACATTGAATCAGCAAGCTAAGCTAACCACCAAGACTACCAGTGTAGCCACCAACAGCAATGAGTAGCTTATCTTGTTGCTGCTAACAATTTTTAAGTCTTTTTTCTATTCTGTTTTTATTTCATCCCAACCAAGACTTCACATGTTGCTTATTATTGGGTTGTGTTGATTGAGACACAAAGATCCAGCTTTGACTGTGCATACAAGTGGGGCCTTTGCAGGCATTCCTTGAAATGCGGTGGGATTGATAATCATCGCAACCAAACATGCCACATCTCGGGAGAGAAACAAGCAACCAGGTCTATGAAAAGTACAGCGTGCAAAGTACACATTATAATGAAACCTGGTAATTGGACACAGGCCATTGGTTGCTACATTTTGCTAAAGAAGCCTAGCGGCCTAGGAGGCTATCACTAGATCTATCACCAACAACCGCAGATGCAGACGTGCATAATGCATGGATGTGATTGTGAACCCTACCAGTCTCATTGCTGATCTCTCCCTCAGAACAGACAATGCAGTCATAGCAGCAGACAGGTTGTCCTTTCCTTCTGGCCACACGGGTTCCAGGAGAACAGCTCTCACTGCACACTGACCGAGGAGGCTGCAGAGGAAGGTAAAAATGATCAATTTCAGTCAAACTAAAATGCATGCACAGTATGAAATAGCTACTTAGCTATATTAGACAGTCAAACCTTTGAATATTCAAACTTCCAGAAGATTACGTCTTCATCAAGGATCAGTTCTTCACCTGCAGCGGTAGATTCCTTGAACACACCCACATTGTGAACCTTAATACTTCCATCAGGGAGCCACGCCCAGTTGATGATATCCCAGATTGGTAGAACATCCCCATTCTCATCAAATGATACACGCTCACCAAATGAAGTGGTGAAGTTGATCTTTTCCAGGTAATACACAAGCTAGAGATTTTAAAAATCAAGCTCAGGAGACTTTCAAAACCTCTTACAATATGCACAATACATTAAGATTTTTTGTTGTTGTATACATTACACCCTTGCCTGAGGGAAGGGTCTAATTTGAACGCAATTTGATTGCATTTATCTCTGAATGAGCCCTTGAAACAGTGAAATGTGAAAATCCAAGCGGTTTTGTAAAATATATAAAACAAAAATGAAATCATGAATCATCATCAACATACTTTTTCCCCTTGAAGTGGACCCCTTAAGCTGTCTTTGGATATCAATCATTTGGACAAATTCACAGCAGTGAATATTGTACATAATGTACAGCCATGAGACACCTGGACCTGGTTGCAAAATCTTGTCCTGATAGGTCTTGAAGACACGAGGACGTGGGCATCGCTTCTCATATGGATGCACTGGCTTTCAAGTTTATGAATGGGACATTACATCATCTGGTCATTAAGAAGGGCGACTCAGATTCAAATACAACTAGAAACATATCCCACCTGCCATGGCTGTACTGTCTGCAACGTTGCACAGCTGTGCCCAGTGAAAGGCCCTCTTCCTGGCACACACTGCAGCATGTCATGGAGGGCATGGGCCAGAGCATACACAGCCTTGTATGTATTATACTCTAACCTGAGGTTAGACACATCCATCAGGGGGGATTGTGCTGTCTCCAGGTCCTCTTGTCCACTACACACCCTTCCACCAGCATCCACCCACTCTGATGGAAGGGGTGCAAATTTACACTGAAACGTGTGCTCCCAAAACGCTCTCACCTAACGACATGTAATTAAGACTTAGGGCTCCATTTTTGTCACATGCTAAACCCCTTATCCTTAACTTTCATTTACCCCTCAACATAAATTAATCACAGCCATTAACGTCTAAACTCCAGGCAAAAAAAGTGAGTACACCCCTAACTGAAAATGTCTAAAGTGGTCCCAAGTGTCAATATTTTGTGTGGCCAACATTATTTTCCAGCACTGCCCTCATGCTCCTGCGGACATGAAGTTCAGTAGAACTTCACATGTTGTCATTGGAATCATCTCCCACTCCTCCATGATGACATCATGGAGCTGGTGGATGTTGGAGACCTTACCCTCCTCCACATTCCGTTTGAGGATGCCCCACAAATGCACAATTGGGTTTAGGTCTGGAGACATGCTTTGCTAGTCCATCCCCTTTACCTTCAGCCGCTTTATCAACTGAGTGGTCAACTTGGAGCAGTGTTTGGGTCATTATCATGTTGGATTGGAATACTGCCCTGTGACCAGTTTCCAAGGGCAGGGAATCATGCTCTGCTTCAGTATGTCACTCTACATTTTGTCATTCACGGTTCCCTCAATGGCAGCACCCATACAGCCCCGGGCCATGACTCGTCCACCACCATGCTTGACTGTAAGCAAGACACACTTGTTTTCGTACTCCTCACCTGGTTAATGCTACTCACACTTGACACAATCTCAACCAAAAAAAGTTTATCTTAGCCTTATCAGACCACAGGACTTGGTTCCAGTAATCCATGTGCTTAGTCTGCTTGTCTTCAACAAGCTGTTTGCGTGCTTTCTTGTGCATCATGTTTAGAAGAGGATTTCTCCTGGGACGACAGCCATAGAGGCCAATTTGATGTAGTGTGTGGCGTATTGTCTGAACACTGATAGGGTGACCCCCCAGTGCCCTACAACCTCTGCAGCAATGCTAGCAGCGTCTATTTTCCAAAGACAACCTGTGGATTCGACGCCGAGCACATGCACTCAACTTATTTGGTCGACCATGGCGAGGCCTGTTCTGAGTGGAACCTGTCCTCTTAAACCTCTGTATGCTCTTGGCCACGGTGCTGCAGCTCAATTTCAAGGTGTTGGCAATAGTCTTATAGCCTAGGCCATCATTATGTAGAGCAGTAATCCTCAGAGAGTTCTTTGCAATGAGGTGCCATGTTGAACTGAGGAAGGAAAATGTCTACTTGGGCCCAATTTGGACATTTTCAGTTAGAAATGTACTGACTTTTATTGGCATCAGTTTAGACATTAATGGCTGTGTTTCAATTATTTTGATGAAAACATGGACATGTACACCATTTTCCAGGCTGTATAGTGGCTACTTTATATTGTACTGAAGTTTCATTTCACCGCTGTTTTCCCAGGGATGGATATCAATATTTGGAAAAATGCAAGGGGCGTACTCACTTGCTGTGAGCGAAGATCGTCTCACTGAATACATGCATATACATACATATTACATAATACTCGTGGTATTATGTACAGTATGAGTAGCTATGACCAGATGGTTGTGGCTATTACCAGGAAGGAGAGTAATTAACTTGAAAATGAAACTAAAATAATAATAGAGATGTATTTGGGGTTCCGGTGCAACCTCTACGGTTAAGGGAGCTGCAATGACAGATAGCGAAGCTCCAGCAATCTGTGGTTGAAAATAAGGACTGGACCAAAGGGATTGAAAGTAAAATGACCCTATGACCTAAGTATTTGTGGAATAACGTTGGAGTATTGATACACTACTCACTATGGAGTTTTCAGGATCATTTTGAGGATGTATTTCTAACAAGAAGTCCTGGAATCCTGGCATTTCTCCACGATGCACAGCAAGTCCCAGGGTACCTGCCAGGTACGGCATGTAGAGAGGAACGTGGAATTTAGGATTTGACGCCCACGACATGTCCGCTATCCACTGCAGACCTGTTACGTTCTGTCTTACCACCTGTTGGTGGAAACACACACACACACACACACACACACACACACACACACACACACACACACACACACACACACACACACACACACACACACACACACACACACACACACACACACACACACACACACACACACACACACACACACACACACACACACACACACACACACACACACACACACACACAGATATGAGGCAATGTATGTCTTTCACATTCCTTAAAACATTTTCATAATCATTATTTTTTATTATTATTATTATTTTATTTTATTTTTCATTTCAAAAAGACTATGAAAAAAGGTTACATGCATGCATGCATGCATACATACAGTACATCTCTGATAATAACACAAACCTCATCCATGATATTTTTCACAAAGTCTCCATATCCAAATACAATGACCACCCGAGCTGTGGATTCCTTCATGACAGTGACAATTCTGTCCAGTTTGTCCAGGTCATTGTTCCAGGGCAGAGCCTCTGAATAAGCCACACAACCCAGACCAGACCCTTCCAGGTCAGAATGGAAGGTCCGTGCAGCGTTGCGGCCATAGGCATCATCAGCAAACAACAATCCTACCCAGGTCCAGCCAAAACGCATCAAAAGCTGCAGTACAGCTCGCACCTAAAGAATTTGAAATATGATCAGGAAAGAATCTTATACTCGGAATAATTTGAGCTCGATTTCACGGCCCGAAAAACTTTTATTGGTTGATATCTAAATGCTACGATGTATTGATTACTTTGTTTGAGACTACATCGCAATACAATGGCCGACACTAATGAGTTTTTGTGCGATGTTGCTGTTGGAACGCTGCCGCTCGCTCGGTCCTGGCAATGGTATACACCAGGGGTTTTCAACAGGTGTTCCGGGGACCACCAGTGGTCCTTGAGAGGGGTCCAGGTGGTCCCCAGATAAGTTGGTTAACCAGATGTAACTCTTGAGAGTGTAAAAATGAAACCAAATGGACCTGTAAGGGTCCATTTGGACCTGTAAGGGTCCATTTGGTTTCATTTTTACACTCTCAACAGTTAAAATATTCATCATCTGAACTACTCCAAATCTACACAACTAGAGATCTATGTTTGCCTGTTTTTTTTCCGAAATGCAGCCTGGAATTGAAGATAAAAAAAAAAATGAAATCTTTGGGTTTGGGGTCTGTGGGTCTAAAAGGTCATCACATGGTGGTCCGTGGCTCAAATTCTGAATAAATAGTGGGCCCTGGTATGAAAAAGGTTGAAAACCCCTGGTAGACACCTATAACCTGGAATGGACCATACTAATATCACTCCGACTGGTCCATCACAAATGAATCGGAATTCAATTGTGATAGAATTCATTCAGCGCCAGACCCAACCTGACCTGAGAGAGATGGAGGGAAGGAGGGACGGACAGAGGGATGGAGGGAGGGAGGGATGGATGGACAGATGGATGGATTCAGGTATTCATTGATTCATTCATTCAAATTCTGTGGTGTGTGAAACATGATCTACTACTGTTTACCTGAGAGTCATTATTTGCAGTTGTTCTAAAGAAGGACGGGAACTGATCCAGGTCACTCAAAGTAGAGGAAGTAGCAGTTCCACTTATCTGAAAAAGGCACAAAACATGACAAAGATTGTGTTTTCTTGTTGTGAAAATACCCCCCTGCAAGCTGCACATGTGAGCTGAGGAGAAAGAAAAAAATAAAGAAAGACAGACAAATAAAATAAATCAAGTACAAACTATGCCATGTTCAGTGTTGGGACATATTCAGTCCGTAATTTAATATATTACATAATATATTACCAAAATACAGTAACTTGCAATATAAATATATTACTTCAATTATAAAATCAATTATACTTTTCTTTCTGCATTACTGCATTCTATCTTACTTTCTGTCGTTGCAAGTGTTCTTATGAAATTATCTTACCAACTGCAGAAGTTAAATAATTATGTTCTATAATTCGTCATCAAATTATTTACTGGCTTCCGTGAATTCAAGGAATACATGTGAACTCCTGTTTTAACTGTCCATAGCTGAGTAGGATGAGGTAGGTCTACATTTATTTGGCCAGATAGCCAAGTGGGCTTGCTTTATTGTAGGTATGCCACTGGCCTTCGCAATATTTAATTAAGTGAATTAGTGATACTAAATATTTAATTAGGTATTTTGTAAAACACTTTTTAAGTTATATGCAATAGTAATATAATATATTACCCTTGCTCAGACAGTAATATGTAATATAAATATACAGTGGTAAGCACTTGAGATTGTCAGTGGTGATACCACCATGGCAATGAAATGGTAACCGCAGGAATGTGGTACCAGAAATTCCATGCTGTCACCAGGAGATTGACAGGTTCAAACACATTTACATGTCCTACTACTTGGTTAGCGGTTCCTAATAGACAGAGGCGTACTTTTATAACCATTGTTAATCAACCATTGACACCTTTTAAATTAAGTGTGAAAAGCGTTACCATTCAAGGGCAGTGGTACCACCATGGTGCCCCATCAGCAGCCAAATGTTAACAGTGACAATCTCAAGTGCTCACCACTGTATACATTTAAAATGGAGGTAATGATTAATAAGTAATATATTAGAAAGACAAAGTTATATTCCCACCACTGGATATGTTATAATACATTTTACCATCAAACAAGGAGTGCAGGCATTGCCATTTGTTCAATAACACTGTAAATACTACACCGGAGGATACTTGCCAATTATTTTGCATCACAGTTTCCAAATGACTGTAAATGTATGTGGGGGCATGGACTGCTGTACATGTGTGCAATGCAGTGCAGTTTGAGTTTGAGTATTATTTAACATTTGTGAATAACCCAATGACAGGACATTCAACTGGCAGGATGAATGGCATTCAAGTAGGAACCTTACCATGGGTACTCTGTATAAACCTGATATTCTAGACAAGGCAATGGCACTGGATGAGGATTGAGGACCCACAATTCCCAGAACGGGGGGAGTTCCAGCACAGTTCTGCTGTAATTCAAAGCGCTCCTCTCTCCCACTGAGCAGTGACAGGGCTGCACGGAATTCACCCAAACCACAGCTATCATAAAGGATGTATCCCAGAGTCACATTGGGCAGTAAACTGGGGTTTCTGTTGATTTCACTTATGGCATAGGCCTGGGCGTGGAGCCACCTGAAACCTAGAATGTGAAAACTAACACGCGCACACGCACGCACGCACGCACGCGCACGCACACGCACACGCACACACACACACACACACACACACACACACACACACACACACACACACACACACACACACAGGTAACCATGTTATCTATCAATGGTAGTCAATGTTGTCAAAGAACGATCGTTCACGAAAACGTTCATATTTTCAGCAACGTGAACGGAACGGACCCTATATCTGCATGAAGAACGACGACCTAAACTCGTTCATTTCTGGTGTGAGTGAACGTCACTTTTCTTGCGTTTGATTTCGTTCAAGAGCGGGGCTCGACAGGCTCGCATTTGTGACTAAAAAGTTCATAGCACCGGTGCGAGTAGAGCGTTTGAGCGTTGAGCGTTCAGCCTATGCGGGGGAAACAGACAGCACGCACAGATGAAGAGTGCATGCACAATCACACATGACAGATTCATAACGATCAGAAACAACTCTCGTTTACAATCGTGTCTACACAGCGTGAATGGTATTGGTAATCGCCGACCTGGCTGGATAAATATCAGTGATCCATCCATATTCGCAAATCTTAGGGACCATCAACAAATTACAGGTTTCATTTTTTTTAATGAAACGTAGTTTATCAGCATGAAAACAAAAATATATGAAAAGAAACAAAAATATGAATATCAGTATTGTGATAATAGCTGAAGTAAAAAATGATATAATTGACAATGTTGCCTGCACCTACCACATTTACTTTATTGAAGGAAAAACACATTTGATCTCTTTGTTGAGCTACTAAAATGATTGGTGTGCTACTAGCTTTTTCAACTTAGTAGCAATAGTGGTACTTGAAAAAATGCTAAGCATCAAGCCATGTTCAAGAGTGAGACTAGAATGATCTGAAAATAGAGCAGATCTACCAGCTCACAGCACATCACTCTGCGACGTGCTGTGAGCTTGTAGATCTGCTCTATTTTCAGCAGAGATGCAGAGGTCTGAACTGAACTGAGAGCCTTCAAAATAAAATCTTAACAAATTGACCCATAATGAAGAGGAAAAGGACGTCTGCAGTTGTACATGGCTATATGGGCCGCAATCATTTTGAACAAAAACAAAATAGAGCGAGGGGAAAAAACGAAAAATAACTAAAATAGTCATATTTTTGGAAACATGAACTTTAGTTCTAAAAGTTCAACTATGAACTATGAATGGAACTAGTTCATTTTGAAATGTATGAACTATGAACTGATGGTAGTTACAACATCCTGATGGTATATTGGCTAATACACCATATACTTTACTCATGTTTTATAATTTGTCACTGTTAGACGTAGTCTACAACTTGTAAATTGGCTATTGTGAAAGAAATTTTGGGGGAAAATGCTAAAATATTTGCAAAAATGAAAGCACTTCACAGCATTAGTACATACTGTAGCTACAGTATAGAACACATAGCACATAGACAGCACAATGTGCTGATGGTTAATTAGCACTGGTAAATTGTCGACAAATGTAAACACATTCTGTCAACTACATTGGTTTAAGAGTCACTGTGTGCTACTTACCCATAACAACTGAACTGGGGTGGCTTGGAGGTGAATGTCAGCTCAGGGAAGACAGAGGAGTAATGAACTGGAAACAAACCACCCAGCATGACATCCCCAGGCCTGTACATTCTGTTCAGCTTAAACTGTGCCTGTATCTGACATGAAGAGTTAGAGGAGGAAGACAAAGGAGAGAACACAGAGAACAACATCAAGTACAGGTAGGAAAGCAGATGTGTGTCTAGACAATCCCTCATGACTGTCCTCTGTGTGGTCTGACCCCCTGTCACAATTCCTCTGTGCAGTTGTTGCATTTTATAAACAGAGCTATGGCATCCATTCTGTCAAATCATGCCAATACGTAATGTGTGACACCTGGGCAGAGATGCCCTGTGATTTCCCTTGAGGAACAGGTTGTGTCTGTGCTATAGCAGCTGGAACATTACCAATCTGTAAACACTTCACTTACTGTACATAGAGAATGATGCAGTCTCTCAGCTTTCATTGCTTAAACTGTGTGGGAACAACATGGTGAACAACAGGTGCATAGTTGAAAACATACATTTCCAGGTCCAATGAGACGGTTGAGACACCACATATTGTTTCAAAACAAATTAACCACACAGACAAAAAGGTTCCATTATGCAATACTGTAAAGATAGGTCTATTGTACCAAACACAGATTACATTAACATTATATCAAAATGTTATAAAATAATAAACTGCACTACAGCAATAATTGCTAGCTTTAAGATGAGGATTCCTTTTCACGACCAGCATCCTCTACTTTACCTATATACACTAAAAACACATCAGACAAAAATAGGTTCTGCCCTGAGACTGGGAGGTTGCGGGGAACGAATGTTGCGTAGCCGAGTAGGGCATGGATCTTTACCAACTTGGTCGTCTACAGCCAGGCAAAAGTCTATGGTGGTCAATAGAGCCAATTTAGAGCTGTTCACCACAGAATACATAAGCTCTAGTGAACACCTCTGAAGTCCTCGTGTCGGAAGCGGAGTTGCTAGCAGCCCTTCTGTGGCTCTTTTATAGCCGTGGCCATCTTCAGAAATGAACACGCCGAACCAGCACCTCCACCAAGATGAAGAAAAAACATCCACCAAAGGAGAGAGAAAGGATTTGGAACGGAAGTGACGAACTTCGTACATCACAATTTCTTTGTTGATGATGGCCTGAAGTGTTTCCCTAGCACAGAGGAAGCTATCAAGCTGGTGAAAGGAGTACAAGACATGTTGGCACAACCAATCAGAGACTGCATTAAATTGTGTCCAACAGTGTTGTAGTCATGAGAGCTTTCCTAACTGAAGACCTAACCTACAGGATCTAGATGTTCATCAAGACCTTCCCTCCATGCAATAAACATAATAGCAGCAGAAATGATTAGAATTGAGGCAGGCAGGAAGTAGAGAGGACAACAATGGACACGAGGAGAACGGGAGAGAGGAGGAGAGAGGTGCTGGTAGTGATCTATGAATAGTGGTGGTCGCGGTGCTTGCAGTGTTCACCGAAATTCTAAACTATGAATGAGCCTTAAGTCATGCTGCTAAGACTGCTGTTTGATTTGAGTCATTATATGCTTCTGTAAAATGATTTGAGTCATTTAGTCCAGTTCTTAGCATATATACCTGTTCGCAATTTTGCGTCATGGGAATTTCTCACTTGAATTGAGTCAAGGGGTCCCTAGACATGAAAAATCACCGAGGTGCTTGTCCGTCATAGTGGGACGAATGGCGCAATGGCCGAATCAAATATGGCCGCCATCGTATATGATGACAATCCAACTTTTGTGCACGTACACATGCAATACCTCTATCCCGACTAATTTGGGGGTGGGGAATTCATTTCTGAGGTTGTTATGACCATTTTGGGTGTTTTTGACCTTTAAAGGTCATGGTCAAGGTAATTGTGCTCTTCCGAAGACCTAATTTGGCCATCGTTATGATAAAAACTGGTGCAGTGGTTCTAATTCAAATAATTCTGACATGTATGACTCCTGAGTGATGTTGATATTGGACTTTGGAGGCATTCGTTTCGCTTAAAGAGCATGCAACCACTACTTCAGCTACTTATGGTGGAGGCCTCATGGAGGTTGTCTTATTTTTGTTTCGTTATTTATTCAATGACTGACCGATTGACTTTTGACTGAACTGTCAATATATTTTTTTCAATGACTGAATAGCAATTTTGTCATTTAGAACAGAAGATGCACAATACATATAGGAATCATACATTTCTCTTTTAGCCGTTTTTAAGTAGGTGCTGAAATGATTAAATAAGAGTGCTAAAGTGATATAAGTATTTCCTCTCAAAGTGTATATATCTGGACATGCACACTAGTGTGATTGATTATTACATTGTTATTATTATTACCCTTATGATTATTTTCCATGGCAGAATAGAATGTAATGCATGAAAGTCCATCAGCACAGCAGCCACATCGTTGTGTGTCACACTTGCCTGCACATTTGCACACTGTGAGCTGAGTGCTGACTTGTGGTAAAGGCTTCAGGTATGTTGATGGCAGAAGTGTAACAAAGTTCTCCCCCCATCCATGCTCCATTGGTGCTAGTTTTGCCTGTTTCCTTGGATGTTGCCAGCAGGTTGCAAGACCTATGCACCAGAAAGGCACCTCGTTTGATGTGACCTGATCACATCGCTTGTGGGAGGGATAGCATCAATTCTAGTAGCATCAATAGCATCATTTCCTGTACTGACACTGAAATAGTTTTTCAACCTAAGGTCATCAAACGTTTCAGCTGTTGCATTGACCTGGCCGCTGCCCAGACACGTACGAAGTACTTCTCTGCCAATGTTGCGTCTTGTTCAGTTAAGGTTTCTGTCTCACCAAAGTTTATGAAGATATTGTACTGGGTCAGAAACCATGGCAACATATTTGGTGCCCAACTTATAATGGATTGCATTTTTATAGCGCTTTTCCAAGTGCTCCAAACAATGTTACATTCATTCTTACATCGGGAGGTAAAGCGCCAGCGTCCTCACTTCCCACATTCACACACCAATGGTGGCAACAAGCTCACGCAGACCAACTCATTGGAGGCGATTTGGGGTTCATTGTCTTGCCCAAGGACACTTCGACATCTAGACAGGAGGAGCAGAGATTCGAAATCGGTTCATGGGATGACCTGCTCTACCTCCTGAGCCACAGCCGCCCCACCTTGCTCATGCAGTCATCTCCAGTCAAGATATGTGCCTTGATCCCAATCTTGGCTAGGGGTTTTCCAAGATAAGAGACTACTTGATTCTGTGGCAGCATGCGCCACTTTTCCCTAGTGTCATACTGCAGCCAGATTTCCTTCACCCCCAGTACTGTAGTACTGTGTAATTTAACAGTAAGGGAAAGGTGTCCGCATCATTGGAGAATATAACAACTCTCTTGCACTGTTTAACATGAATTGCCCAATCCATATGCACCCCTAGCCTGGTGACAGCTTCCTCATTTCAGCTCAAGAGATCAGGGATGTCCTCACCACCAGCCACAACTGCTGGGAGAACCTCATTGCCGTGGATGACAGAGCTGACACTGATGGTATTACAACAGGCTTGACTGCACACCATATCCCGAACTAACAGCTAGAGATTCTACTTGTTCTCCTCAGAGTCGCTGAACCTGTCAAGTTGCTGAGGAATGGGTATGTCTGTTCATGCTAAGGCTGCTGCTGAGTCTGTACGGCTCATGTCCTCCTTTAGAGACCTCTCAATGTAGGAATCAAGTACAAGGTGAATGAACTATGGCTCTTGGCAGAGGGATGATGTAGACTTGTAGAGGGGTGACATGAGGTCTACCACAACATGAGTTGCAAGAGTAGATGTTGCACTCAATTGGGTGAGATCAAGTCCAGGCTCAATCTCACTGACAAGAGCTGAATAAGCTGTAAGGTCACCATCAACTATTCTTCAAAATGGTTGTTGCGCCTTTGGTGGTTGCTTGTTGAAGTGAGGTAGCTTCCTCTTTGGTATAATAACCTCTCCTGTCTGTATGAGCAAGCAGTACACGCTCCCCATTTTTAGACAGTTAAGCAGGCACAGAGCGACCCCTCTGTCTACAGCCTGCTTTGTGAGTCATTGTGCAGGCATTGAAGGAGTATAGATTCTGGCACTCTAACATGAAGTCGAGCAGCTTCACCACAGTCTTGCTGAATGTAAGGCACAGAGTGGTGCACAGTGCATGCTGGAGATGGCATTCTGTGTGTTTTTGGGGTGGTCGTTGGTGAGAAGGTTGAGGATGTTGGTGATCAACCCAATCTCATGAAACAAGAGCTGAAACTCTGCAACAGCATTTGCATTGCATGTGGCTCCTAGAGGACCCTTCAACACTCGCTGAATGGTCTGCTTGAACTTCATGTCACTCCTACAGCACAGAACACCTTGACGATCCTGAACAACCCACTGACCAGTAGAGCTCAGGGTGTGTGAACTCTAGCACATTGATTTGCACAAGATACCATAAGCATGACGCAGGCAGTTTATGCATTCAAATTTTGCAAATATAGCCATAGTCTCAACATTAGCCACATGTAAATTCCAGTTTCCTTCCCTTTCAGAGACTACAGCATTTTTATTACAGCTACCAACTCCAGCCAAACTACAAAGAATTGGTTGTTCTGAGTTCTGACTTCTCACATTCGTCAGAAGCGTCACATTCCTTCTCAAACTCCAGAAATTTCTATCGGGGCATCAAACTGTTCTGGGCAAAGTTGATTTGCAGCCATCAACCATCCTGTGCTATCACTGGATATGCAGCTTTGTCCTTGTAGTGCCAAACATCTCCCACTGGAGTGACCTGATCACATTTGCTACAATCAGCATCCTAGAGCCAGCCATAATGGCTGCCGTTTAACACTGATTCTATTGCAACATGTCTTATGCACATGTAGGCTTACTAATGAAAAAACAAGAGATATCAGATATGAATAATTAATACATATCAGAATTAGTTGAAATAGACCCATTGCACCTGTTATTACCCCTAACAATGGCTAGTTATGGTCTTTGGAATAGCAAAATGACCTTGACCATGACCTTTAAAGGTCAAAACCACACAAAATGGTCATAACAACATCAGAAATGATTTCCCCACCCCCAAATTAGTCAGGATAGAGGTATTGCATGTGTATGTGCACAAAAGTTGGATTATCATCATATACGATGGCGGCCATATTTGATTCGGCCATTGCGCCATTCGTCCCACTATGACGGACAAGCACCTCGGTGATTTTTCATGCCTAAGGACCCCTTGACTCAATTCAAGTGAGAAATTCCCATGACGCAAAATTGCGAACAGGAATATATGCTTCTGTAAAGTATTTGAGTCATTATGCTTCTGTAAAATAAATTGAACATGGGTCAGAAGCTGCGCCTGGATGTCCTTCTTCTTTCTATTTTTTGCCGACTTAACTTTTTGGCAAAATGCAACATGACATACAACATCCTTAGTCTTCATGTCATCTGGCACCACCATACATCACTACATTTGGCAATTTTAGACCTATACATGATTTACTCTTACATACTTAGTATAGTAATAAGGTCCATAGACAAAGGAGATGTGCACAAGTTTTATTGTCATTATGACTTAAATCTTTAGGGGATTAATCAACATTTTTTTTTCAAAGATAGTAATAGTCATAACTACATCTAGTCAAACATGTATTAACAAACAAGGTAAAGTATACTAATATACTATAAAATATGTATCAAATACACTGATTGTAGTAAAATACACAGAATGTGTATTGTAAAAAATACTGCTTCTACGACTTGGCGGCACCTCGACCCATGACGGACTTCTTAGTGTTTCTCTCAGGTTTCAAAATGATTATATAACACTTTGGTCCAAACAGTGCCAGCAAAATGGCAAAACTAGATGCTAAAATAGCAAACACCTCCACTACATCTGCATATTTGCCTGGAGAGCTGATATATGCTGGGATGAAGGCTATCCACACGGCACAGAAGATCAACATGCTGAAAGTAATTAACTTAGCTTCATTGAAGTTGTCTGGAAGATTCCTGACCATGAATGCTAGGATGAAGCTAAGCAGTGCTAAAAACCCAATGTAACCTAGTAACACTGCAAAACCAACTATTGATCCAACATTGCACTCATAAACTATCTTTTCTGAGTAGTATTGTGTGTTTTTATGAGGAGTTGGTGAGGCAGACACAACCCAGGTTGTGCATATTATTGCCTGGATTGAAGTAAGAAACAAAACTGTCATTCTCTGCTGCATAGAGCCAAACCACTTCACAATGTCTGCACCCCCAGGCTTGGAGGCCTTGAACACAGCCAACACCACCACAGTCTTTACCAGGATACAGGAGACACACAGCACAAAGCTGATCCCAAATGCTGCATGCCTCATCTGACAAGTCCAGAGTCTGGGACGGCCAATGAACAGCAGTGAGCACAAGAAACACAGTTTGAGTGAAAGCAAAAGTAAGAAGCTCAGTTCTGAGTTGTTGACACGTACCACTGGTGTGGCTTTATAATAGACAAAGATCCCAAGGACACTGGTACAGATACTGGTTCCTAGTAGCGAGATGGTGGTTAAGGAGATCCCCAGGGCCTCATGGTAGGACAGGAACTCAATGCTCTTAGGGACACAGTGGTCACGCTGGGGACTGGACCAGAAGTCCTCTGGACAACTGGTGCACTCTGTAGAGTCTACAGAATAGGAGAAAACAATAAGTCGAGGGCTGGATACATTAAAGGTTTAGTGAAAACATTGAAATTATTGCACATATTGAGCCTGGACCTAGCACAGCCTAATATTACTAGCCTGATTGTCAGACTCTGAGCCATGGCTCAAGAGTCTGACATTGGCCCTTTGTTACCGATTTATGAGGAGGCGGGCCCTTGATTTTCCCTCAACCAATCACTGGAGATCAGCGAATCTGTCTTCCTGTGTTGTTGTTTGTAGTCGACAACAACAGTTAACACTTAGTCAGCACAGTGACTAACTGACTAGCAGTGCAGTTGGCGTCGGACATTTGCACTATTTATAACTAAATGCAGTATTAAAGAATGAAACTCTAGTTACAATGAAACTCTAGTTACAATGAAACTTTAGTTACAATGAAACTGAATGGATGTGTGCTGTTTGTATGGGCAACTGTTCCGTTTTTGGCAGTTAGATGATCCTCGGTGTTGATTGGCTATTTTCTTAGACCCGCCTCCAACTCCTTCACTCATTGGACGAGCCGTTTTTCCGGACGAGATAAATCGAAACTCTTCATCACAACACCAGACCACAGAACCCAGCAGAGTGGGCGGGGCCTAACGGAGTAGATGGGGTCTGTGGGCTGAACCCAGGCTACTATATTACTGGAATAACATGACTCATTAAGATAAGGAATTCCATGTCAATCACAATGTGGGTCTCACTATGTGGAATGCTTGAAAGATATTTTAAATGCGGGACTGTTCCATACAAAGGGGAATATCTCTGTATATAGGCAACATTTTTGAGATAAGTGCTGCCTTTATTTTCTTTTTGGCGTACCATATTGGCAGAATAATTGAATTCTAAAGTGTTGAAATTAAACATGAGTTTGAATGAATGTAGAATATGTGTCGGATCTAATTCATGTAGAGATGTGAGTTCACTTAATATAACTGTTGACAAGCTTTAAACTTGAATAAAAAAAAAAAATCAATGTTGGCACCCGTGCCTAAGGTTGACTACCCCTGGCTTATAATCAAGGTCCTGACATTTTTACTTGGACAAAGCTTGCGACATTTTTGTTCTAACAGAACATAGCTACCTACTCCAACAATGTATACATACCCAACTCTGGCTTGTCCCTATTCAGGCTTCATTAACAATGTCACCATTCTGACACTAGATGTCTCCCCTGTCCGCAATCATTGAAATCAATGAATTTAAAATTTCAGCTTGTACCTAAGCAGGTTGCATGAACAATGTTGCAACTCCGACAGTATGGCCAGCATTTTTGTGTTGGTCCACAGACCCAGACATAATGCATGCCTGAGCTTGTCATGCCACTTGTGGAGTCCAGATCTGGACGCCTGTATGAAAACATGTTCTACAGATGCAATATTTTCTTCAGCAGTGTGCAGACATGATGTCTGTGCTGAATTTTGGATACAATTTTCATTTACATGGTGTAGCCCTACCAGTCTCATTGCTGATCTCTCCCTCAGAGCAGACAATGCAGTCATAGCAGCAGACAGGTTGTCCTTTCCTTCTGGCCACACGGGTTCCAGGAGAACAGCTCTCACTGCACACTGACCGAGGAGGCTGCAGAGGAAGGTAAAAAATGATCAATATCAGTTCAAACTAAATTACATTCACTGTATGAAACAGCTCATAACGTATCTATTGAAGAAAGCCAGACCTTTGAGTATTCAAAGTTCCAGAAGATTATGGATTCATCAAGGATCAGTTCTTCACCTGCAGAGGTAGATTTCTTGAACACACCCACATTGTGAACCTTAATACTTCCATCAGGGAGCCATGCCCAGTTGATGATATCCCAGATTGGTAAAACATCTCCATTCTCATCAAATGATACACGCTCACCAAATGATGTGGTGAAGTTGACCTTTTCCAGGAAATACACAAACTAGAGAGTAAAAATAACGAAGCTCAGGAGGGACTAAGCTCATATAGTATGCACAATACATTAAAATGAACGGTTGTTGTATGAACGACACCCAAGCATTATTTACCCAACCACAGCCATCTGTGCCTTCTGCCATCTTCTTTACAATGCAATAGTTTAACTTAGGTAACTTACGCCCGCCCTATCTTCTCCAAGGGGTGGGGTGGTGGGTTTCATTGGACTTGGTACAAAGTCCTTGACCTTCATTGTTGAAACTTAACCACAGTCCACCACTGATTGTTGTCTCCACCGTAAGGTGGTGACTATAATTTGTAACCGTGTCCGCCAGCCCGTATGTCTGGACATGGAACATGGAAAAACTAAACTGTAAATTCATATCCCACCTGCCATGGCTGTACTGTCTGCAACGTTGCACAGCTGTGCCCAGTGAAAGGCCCTCTTCCTGGCACACACTGCAGCATGTCATGGAGGGCATGGGCCAGAGCATACACGGCCTTGTATATATTATACTCCAGCCTGAGATTAGACACGTCCATCAGGGGGGATTCTGCCGTTTCCAGGTCCTCTTGTCCACTACACACCCTTCCACCAGCATCCACCCACTCTGATGGAAGGGGGGCAAATTTACACTGAAATGTGTACTCCCAAAACTGTCTCACCTAAGAAAAAATGGAATGAAGACTGAGCCCTGGACCAATGGCATTGAAAAGGACCATATATTATTATGTATTTGTGGAATACGTCTGAATATTTATCCACATAATTTACTCACTATGGAGTTTTCAGGGTCATTGCGAGGATGTATTTCTAACAAGAAGTCCTTGAATCCTGCTATTTCTCCACGGTGGGTGGCGAGCCCTAGGGTGCCTGCCAGGTATGGCATGTAGCGCGGAATGTGGAATTTAGGATTTGACGCCCACGACATATCTGCTATCCACTGCAGACCTGTCACGTTCTGTCTTACCACCTGTTGGTGGTGTGGACAGACACACACATGCACGCGCGCACGCACACGCCCACACACGCCCACACACACACACACACACACACACGATATCAAAACAATGCATTTTCTTCGAGGTAACTTTCAGATTCCTTAACTAATTAATTTCTTAAATGTTTATCCCACGATTCTGCAAACCATTCTTTCCACCCCTATATCGATTATCTAAATGTGATCCTGTGCTCTACACACCATCCGCCAAACTGGAGAGGCAGCAGACTGGGCTCACGCTTCCTTCAATGCATGAGGAGTCAGCCTTCTTTTCACCTGGCAGGGGGGAGTTTCCATGGTTGGGGTGTGGAAGGAACACAAACCATTTACTTTCCCCTCCATAGGCGGGGGAAAAGTCTAGAGACCAGAATCACTGCATGTATTTTTTGAGGGTACCTACCCTAGGGAACACGGGTGGAGAACAAGCAAACTCCACACAGAAAGGCTCTTTCGCCAACCCCGTCTTGGGTATGGGCACTGAGGAGGAGATCTACCGGTTGCATCCACACCATCCCTAGCGGGGATTGAACCCAGGACCTTCTGGCTGTGAGGTAACAACACTACCACTGTGCTACAGTGCCCCTCTCATTTCATAGTAATTCATAACTTTCCTGGTCAAATAAATGTTACATAAAAA
Organism: Benthosema pterotum; assembly: GCA_039105355.1. NCBI lineage: Eukaryota > Metazoa > Chordata > Actinopteri > Myctophiformes > Myctophidae > Benthosema > Benthosema pterotum. The sequence goes on along the minus strand of CM076976.1, from coordinate 48,037,059 downwards.
TCCCTGATAATAAAACAAACCTCATCCATGATGCTTTTCACAACGCCTCCATATCCAAAAACAATGACCACCCGGGCTGTGGATTCCTTCATGACAGTGACAATCCTGTCCAGTTTGTCCAGGTCATTGTTCCAGGGCAGAGCCTCTGAATAAGCCACACAACCCAGACCAGACCCTTCCAGGTCAGAATGGAAGGTTCGAGCAGCGTTGTGGCCATAGTCATCGTCAGCAAACAACAATCCTACCCAGGTCCAGCCAAACCGCATCAAAAGCCGTAGTATAGCTCGCACCTACAAAATTTGAAATATGACCAGGAAAGAATCTTATGTCATACTCTAAATGGGCATGTTGGTTGCCAGTTGACCGAAAATTGCAATGTGCTAGTTGGTACCTTTCATGGTTTCTTCCACCATCGGTGTATGAATGTGTGAGTGAATGTAATGCCCTATGCAAAGCGTCTTGGACAAAGGCTCTATAGAGCTGCGCAGTGACGTCACCGCCCCTGTTCCGGAAGTCTTTTCCCAATTCATTTTTTTCATAGACTTTTCGAAAATAATTTATATCAAGACGATTACGCCGCGGACAAAGCCAACTCGAGTCGTGACGAATCATGATGACACACACAAACTTTTGGGACAATAAAATAATTTCTAAGATGAAAAACAAAACAAAAAGTCTTGTATCATGCCGTTTTCTACTTCTTCCCAATTATATATTATATGACGATGTTGTGTTTGTTGTCATGATTTGTCACGACCTGAGTTGGCTTTGGCCGCGGCGTAATCGTCTTGATATAAATTATTTTCGAAAAGTCTATGAGAAAAATGAATGGGGAAAAGACTTCCGGAACAGGGGCGGTGACGTCACTGCGTCTTGGACAAAGGCTCTATATGCTGTCGTGACACAGAAACACCGTTTTTTAATCATAACTTTGTTATTTTTAAATAATATATTACACAGAAATTGCATGGCAAAAGTATTGACACCCTTTTAGATTTGCAAAGAAAAAAAAAAATTCAGGAAGGTCATTCACATTGAAGTCACCTGTGGCGACTTCACGTGGTGAGTTGTGTCACTCAATGACCCATACTGAGCATGGACATAGAAAAAAAGCAATCCACATTTTTGGAAAATGTGGACCGACGAGACCAAATTGAAGCTTTTTGGTAAATCACATAGACTATATTTACAGGAGGTACTGTACAGTACATCAGAGGTTGTTCTGCCACCATTCGAACAATCCTTTACTGCAATATTTGGTCCATACTTCTCTTACGGTCTCTTCTGGGGAGATTGGCTATCGTACCATAAATCTCAACTTTTTGATAAAATTTCACACAGTGGACACAGGAGCATCAAAGTTTCTGGAGATTGACTTGTAGCCTTTACATTGTCTATGCCTTGCTAAAATCTTCTCTCTGACCTCCTCAGACAATTCTCTGCTTTTTTTTTCTCCTTTTGTCCATGCTCAGTATGGGTCATTCAGTGACACACAACAGCAAAATGAGGGGTTTGCTCCATTTAAACAGGATGGATGACTGATTCCTAGATTGTTGTCACCTAAACTCACCACAGGTCAGTTCAAGGTGACCTGTTTGAAATGAATTTATTCTTTACAAATCTAAAATGGTGTCAATACTTTTGCCATGCAATTTCTGTGTAATATATTATTTAAAAAATAACATGTTATGATTAAACAAACAAGTTATGATTAAAAAACAAAGTTTCTGTGTCATTATTTGTTTAATAAAGAATTTAAGACAACAAATACTTTTGTCAATTTCAACTTATTTTACAGACATTTGGAGATGTTTGGTCTTTATGTCCAATACTTTCAGCCACAACTGTAAATGCACTATTTACCATCCAGCTCTTCCCTCGGAGTGGCGAGCACCACTCAAACATCACTGTACTCTTTCCTCCATGATGGAGCTAGATGCCACTGTCGTAAATCCATGAATCAATTACAATCAATGCACATTATTATGCTGTATAAATTACACTCAGATGGAGGTATAGGCTTTCTTGAACATGATCTACCACTGTTACCTGAGAGTCATTATTTGCAGTTGTTCTAAAGAAGGACGGAAACTGATCCAGGTCACTCAGAGTAGAGGAAGTAGCAGTTCCACTTATCTGAAAAGGGCACAAAACATGATATATACCTTGTGTTTTCTTCTTGTTGTGAAAAATATCCCCCTGCAAGCTGCACATGTGAGCCAAGGAAGAAAGACAAATAGAAAGAGACATAAAGTACACACAGATAAAAGAACATAAAACACATAACATAAAAAAGCTATAGAATGCCTTTTATCATTACACAATGAGTGCAGTCATTGCCATTTTGAATTATATTAAGTGTTCAATAACACCAGAAATAGTCAGAAATCAAATGGCAGGATGAATGCCATTCAAAAAGGAACCTTACCATGGGTACTCTGTATAAACCTGAAATTCTAGAGAAGGCAATAGCACTGGATGAGGTTGGAGGACCCACAATCCCCAACACAGGAGAAGACCCAACACAGCTCTGCTGCAGTTCAAAGTGTTCCTCTCTCCCACTGATCAGAGACATGGCTCCACAGAATTCACCCAAACCACAACTATCATAAAGAATGTATCCCAGAGTCACATTGGGCAGTAAGCCGGGGTTTCTGTTGACTTCAGTTATGGCATAAGCCTGGGCATGGAGCATCCTGAACCCTTGAATGCGAAAACTAACAACACACAATCACACATGTAACCATGTACCAAATTATAGACTATAGGTAATCTACAACTTGTAAATTGGCTATTTTGAAATAAATTGTGGGGGGTGGAATGCAAAAATAGTTGCAAATATGAAACCACAGCACATCATCAATACATAGGTACAGTATAGAACACGTACCACATCACAGCAAGACCCATTCTCTCAACTATACAAGGTACATGACAAATGACATGAAAAAGGTCTGAGAATCACTGTGCTACTTACCCATAACAACTGAACTGGGGTGGCTTGGAGGTGAATAACAGATCAGGGAATACAGGGTAGAAATGAACTGGAAACAAACCACCCAGAATGACATCCCCAGGCCTGTACATTCTGTTCAGCTTAAACTGTGCCTGTATCTGACATGAAGAGTTAGAGGAGGAAGACAAAGGAGAGAACACAGAGAACAACATCAAGTACAGGTAGGAAAGCAGATGTGTGTCTAGACAATCCCTCATGACTGTCCTCTGTGTGGTCTGACCCCCTGTCACAATGCCTCTGTTGCATCTCTTGTTGCATTTTATAAACAGAGCTATGGCATCCGTTCTGTCAAATCATGCCAATACGTAATGTGTGACACCTGGGCAGAGATGCCCTGTGATTTCCCTTGAGGAACAGGTTGTGTCTGTGCTATAGCAGCTGGAACATTGCCAATCTGTAAACACTTCACTTACTGTACATAGAGAATGATGCAGTCTCTCAGCTTTCATTGCTTAAACTGTGTGGGAACAACATGGTCAGGTGCCTAGTTGAAAACGTATACATTTCCAGGTCCAATGAGACGGTTGAGTCACCAGATATTGTTTCAAAACAAATTAACCACACAGACAAAAGGGTTCCATTATGCAATACTGTGAAGATAGGTCTATTGTACCGCACACAGATTACATTAACATTATATCAAAATGTTATAAAATAATAAACTGCACTACAGCAATAACTGCTGGCTTTAAGATGAGGATTCCTTTTCACGACCAGCATCCTCTACTTTACCTGTACTATATACACTAAAAACACATCAGACAAAAAGAGGGTCTGCCCTGAGACTAGGAGGTTGCAGGGAACGGATGTTGCGTAGCCGAGTAGGGCATGGATCAACTTGGCTGTAGACCAACTTGGCTGTCAACCCTGGCTGTAGACAACCAACTTGGTCGTCTACAGCCAGGCAAAAGTCTATGGTGGTGTAGAAGAGCCAATTTAGAGCTGTTCACCACAGAATACATAAGCTCTAGTGAACACCTCTGAAGTCCTCGTGTCTGAGGCGGAGTTGCTAGCAGCCCTTCTCTTCTATAGCCGTGGCCGTAGCCCTAGTCCTTGGTTGAGGCTTCTGCTTCGGAGCAACGTGGGTTGTCCAATGCTAATGCTATATAACATAGAACAGCACAGGGAGCTGTCTGTGGTGCTGAAGTGTTTCTATATAACATAGAACAGCACAGCACAGGGAGCTGTCTATGGTGCTGAAGTGTTTCTATATGACATAGAACAGCACAGGGAGCTGTCTGTGGTGCTGAAGTGTTTCTATATAACATAGAACAGCACAGGGAGCTGTCTGTGGTGCTGAAGTGTCTCTATAGAAAAGCACAGGGAGCTGTCTGTGGTGCTGAAATGTTTCTATAGAACAGGGGTGCCCAACCTTTTTTGACCCAAGATCTACTTTTCAGCAGCCAACCCCTCTGGGATCTACCAGTCCAATATCAACATTTCAAACCACACGCATCGTTGCCAGCCTGCAGTAACTTCACAACAACACAACACTACTTTGTTTTACCACTTTACTTTATGTCCATATAAGCATAAAGTACAACAGACTTGTCATAAATAGGCCTACAACAGTACAACATAAGTACAACAGACATGGACAAACACTGCCATTGCATTTTCTTATCCACCGCCTTTTTTTCTTTCCCCCCCACATCTCCCGAGATCTACTTGAGATCAGGCCGAGATCTACCGGTAGATCCCGATCTACTGGTTGGGCTCCCCTGTCGTACACAATGTAGTCAAAGTAGCTAGTAGACGTTCAAAAAACAGAAGCTAACCAGATGCTCGACTGGAGGTAGTGAACGGTAAAAATAGTCAAAAAGGTGCTCACACGGATCATTGGGAACATACCATAGTAAAGATAAAAAAGCGACGATCTGGGCACACAGAAGTAAAAGAAAAGCCTTTATTAAAGTTAAAAAGGCATAAACGCTAACATGATTCGACTGCTAAGCAGTCTTCATCAGGGCAAGACTGCTTAGCAGTCGAAACATGTTGGCGCTATGCCTTTTTAACCCCTCATGCCCATGCCTAGATGAAGTTGATTCAACACCAGGCCTCTAACTCCTTGGGCTGCTGTGAAACACATTGAATTTTCTCGAGTTACTGTATGTGGATCACAGTACGTATGAACACACTCATGTCACTGCTTCTCATCTTGGTAGCTGACGCGTCTGCTGTGGAACAACGTGGGCCGTCTGATCCTTGCTCCAGTAGAGGTCACAACGGCCCCGTAAAATATGGGATTGTACCTTCATAATCCTGTTTTACAATAAACATTTGGCAAATAAATGATTGATTTGCTCTTAATGTGCATACTTAATAGTAATAAGGCCCATAGACAAAGGAGAGGTGCACATGTTTTATTGTCATTATGACTTCAACCTTTAAAGGGAAAGTAATCGACATGCATTTATCATATAAGATAATACATGTTAGACTAGATGTAGTTTAATAAAGATATAACTGACTATTACTAACAAACAATGTTATCAGTAATACTAATATATATCCAATACACTTATTGTAGTAAAATACACATAATTGCATGTATTTAAAAATACTGCTTCTACAACTTGGCGTCACCTCGACCCATGATTGACTTCTTAGTGTTTCTCTCGGGTTTCCAAATGATTATATAACACTTTGGTCCAAACAGTGCCAGCAAAATGGCAAAACTGGAAGCTAAAATAGCAAACACCTCCACTACATCTGCATATTTTCCTGGAGAGCTGATATATGCTGGGATGAAGGCTATCCACACGGCACAGAAGATCAACATGCTGAAAGTAATTAACTTAGCTTCATTGAAGTTGTCTGGAAGATTCCTTACCATGAATGCTAGGATGAAGCTAAGCAGTGCTAGAAAGCCAATATAACCTAGCAACACTCCAAAACCAACTATTGATCCAACATTGCACTCATAGACTATCTTTTCAGAGTAGTATTGTGTGTTTTTATGAGGAGTTGGTGAGGCAGACACAAGCCAGGATATGCATATTATTGCCTGGATTGAAGTAAAAAACAAAACGGTCATTCTCTGCTGTATAGAGCCAAACCACTTCATAATGTCTGCACCCCCAGGTTTGGAGGCCTTGAACACAGCCAACACCACCACAGTCTTTACCAGGATACAGGAGACACACAGCACAAAGCTGATCCCAAATGCTGCATGCCTCATCTGACAAGTCCAGAGTCTGGGACGGCCAATGAACAGCAGTGAGCACAAGAAACACAGTTTGAGTGAAAGCAAAAGTTGGAAGCTCAGTTCTGAGTTGTTGGCACGTACCACTGGTGTGGCTTTATGATAGACAAAGATCCCCAGGACAATGGTACAGATAAATGTCCCTAGTAGTGAGATGGTGGTTAAGGAGATCCCCAGGGCCTCATGGTAGGACAGGAACTCAATGCTCTTAGGGACACAGTGGTCACGCTGGAGACTGGACCAGAAGTCCTCTGGACAACTGGTGCACTCTGTAGAGTCTACAGTGTAGGAGAAAACATAAAAAAACAAGGACTTTGAGGGCTGGATGAATTCAAAGTTAGTAAAGTTAGTAATTCAAAGTTGCACATATTGAACCTGGACCTACCACAGCCTATATTACTGGAATAATATGAATCATTAAGATAAGGAATTAAAGGTATAATACCGGTAAATCAAATATTATTATTACCCTATTCATAATGTATCTTATTATTATTTTTTGGTTAATTGCCCGAGAGTGTGTTCTGCTGACCATATAATTCTAGTTTCAGTTTGGGCTTTGGGAGGAAAAAACCCTTCATGTTCCTGTGGGTCTGGAAGTCCCAGGGACCCCCACATAGAGTTGCGCCACTCACTTCTCCTGTTTGATTAACACTGATACAGTCACAATGTGGGACAGTGTCTCACTGTGTGGAATGCTTGATAGATATCTGAAATGCAGGAATGTCCCATACAAATATCTATATCTCTGCTATAGGCAAACTTTTTGAGATAAATGCTGCCTTTATTTTCTGATCGGTGTGCCATATTGACCTTGTGTTTAATTTCAAAACTTTAGAGTTCAATTATTGTGAGTTTGAATGAATGTAGAATCATGTGCCGGATGTAATTTTTTGCACAGATGTGAGTTGACACTGTTCACATTTTTATACATATTTAAATTTAAATGAAAGATCAATGTTGGGACCCGTGACTAAGGCTGACTACCCCAGGCTTATAATCAAGGTCTTGACTTTTTTTTTACTTGGACACAGGTTGCCACATTTTCATTCTTACAGAACATGGCTACCTATTCCAACAATGTATTTCCAACTCTAGTCATGCGCCATTCACTAGAATCCGGTTAGGACTTTAGATATGGTTACAGGTCATATTCTGGCAAAAGATATACTGTAACTGGTCTTAGGACTTTGGATATATATTCACAGGTCAGATTCTGAAGATAAAAGATAACTGGTGTTAGGACATATATATATATATATATATATATATATATATATATATATCATATAAATATTGATAGCGGTCATATCTTGACAGTGGAATATGGCATGTATCTTGGATGAAATTAACACCATATTCTTGAAGAATAAAAGTGGTCCCATTCAGGAGTTCTGATATCCCCTGCACATGATATCAACACACAACTGTTGGGACTGGGTTGGGATATGGGTGCATGTCAGATTCTGACACAAGACACAACTAGTGTTAGGACTTGGGATATTATTACAGGACATATTCTGAGAAAATACGACTGGTGTTAGGATGTGGGATATGCGTAGAAGTCATATGTTGACATTAAGGCTGTTGAAAATAGTTAATTAATGGGATTAAATTAATTTTGTTGATTAATCTGATTAAAATTTTTAACGCAATTAACTCATGTGCTCACTGACTCAACCCACTAAGCATTTTCTCATTGAGACAAAAGGGTAGCGCACGGTTTTACGGAGACATAGCTGTGTGTCTTCCTGTAACCAGAGCCATAAAGTATAGCTGGAGGATCTACAAGCATTGAGGGCTTGTAGATCACCTATTTTGATAAATATTTTAAAGATAAATGGTTATTTTTTTTCACAGATTCTGTTTCTTTTTTAAATTTTGAAATCCTGTACAGGAAAACATGCATATTTTGGACATAGTTCGAATGGTGATTAATCATGATTAAATTAATTTTGAAGGTGTGATTAATTTGATTAAAAACTTTAATCATTCAACACCCCTAGTTGACATTAGAAACTCAGACCTAAAGCCTTATCAGGTATAATGAGTCTTTCATTCGATCTCAAATGTCAACCGGTCATAATGCATGGCTCTGTCAGAGCTCTGTCATGACACTTGAGGAATCCAGATCTGGACCTGAACTTGTTATACAGACGCAATATTTATCAGCAGTGTGCAAACATGATAATGAACATAACACAAGTTTGATTATTTGTTACTGTGCTGAATTTCGGATATAATTTTTGTTTACATGGTGTAGCCCTACCAGTCTCATTGCTGATCTCTCCCTCAGAGCAGGCAATGCAGTCATAGCAGCAGACAGGTTGTCCTTTCCTTCTGGCCACACGGGTTCCAGGAGAACAGCTCTCACTGCACACTGATCGAGGAGGCTGCAGAGGAAGGTAAACAATGATCAATTTCACTTCAAACTCAATTACGTTCAGTCTGAAATAGCACATAACTTAGCTAGGTATTTAAGAAAGCCAAACCTTTGCGTGTTCAAAGTTCCAGAAGATTGTGCCTTCATCAAGGATGAGTTCTTCACCTGCAGAGGTAGATTTCTTGAACACACCGACACCGTGAACCTTAGTACTTCCATCAGGGAGCCACGCCCAGTTGATGATATCCCAGATTGGTAAAACATCCCCATTGTCATCAAATGATACACGCTCACCAAATGATGTGGTGAAGTTGATCTTTTCCAGGTAATACACAAGCTAGTAAAAAAAATGAAGCTCAAGAGTCTTCATATAGTATGCACAATACATTAACATGGACGGTTTGTATGAATGACACCCAAGCATTATGTATCACAACCACAGACCAGAGACATCTGTGCCTTCTGGCATCTGTGGAACGATGTTTAAGGTACGAGAGATAAATATCTATTATCAAACTGCATTCAACACAACTACAAAGATGGAAAGACTAAACTGCAAATTCATATCCCACCTGCCATGGCTGTACTGTCTGCAAAGTTGCACAGCTGTGCCCAGAGAAAGGCCCTCTTCCTGGCACACACTGCAGCATGTCATGGAGGGCATGGGCCAGAGCATACACAGCCTTGTATATATTATACTCCAGCCTGAGTTTAGACACATCCATCAGGGGGGATTCTGCTGTCTCCAGGTCCTCTTGTCCACTACACACCCTTCCACCAGCATCCACCCACTCTGATGGAAGGGGGGCAAATTTACACTGAAATGTGTGCTCCCAAAACGGTCTCACCTAAAGAAATGTAATGAAGACTTAGGGAGGCTGCAGTGACGGGTACCGGAGCTCATGTGACACATTGGAAGACAGTCAATGTTAAAAGGACCCTATAAATATTTGTGGGATAACGTCTCAATATTTATCCACATAATTACTCACTATGGAGTTTTCAGGGATATTGCGAGGATGTATCTCTAACAAGAAGTCCCTGAATCCTGCTATTTCTCCACGGTGGATGGCGAGTCCAAGAGTGCCTGCCAGGTATGGCATGTAGCGCGGAATGTGGAATTTAGGATTTGATGCCCACGACATATCAGCTATCCACTGCAGACCTGTCACGTTCTGTCTTACCACCTGTTGATGGTGTGGAAGCGCACACACAGGCAGACATTCTGTACATGGTATGAAGAGGCAATGCATTTCCTTCAGGGTAAGTTTGAGATTCCTTATATTTCCTTCAGGGTAACTTTCAGATTCCTTATAACCATTTCTATTTATCACACGATTTTGCAACCCATTAGTTCCACCCTTGTGGCAATTGTCTAATGTGATCCTGTGCTCTACACACCGTCCGCCAACCTGGGGAGGCAGCAGACTGGGCACATGCTTCCTTCAATGCAAGAGGAGTCCGGCTGCCTTCTTTTCACCTGAAAGCGGGCAGTTTCCCTGGCTGGAGGTAGCGTGTGGAAGGAGCACAATATTCAAACCATGTCCTCCCACCTCCATCAGGAGCCCTGGCCGGCCAGGGGGAGGCAGTCTAGAGAACAGGATCACTGAGGAGACAGTGCTACAGTGCCCCTCTTCTCATCACCACTTCTCATAACTACATCATAATTATTCATAACTTTCCTGGTCAAATAAAGGTTACATAAAAATCCCTGATAGTAAAACAAACCTCATCCATGATATTTTTCACAAAGTCTCCATATCCAAAAGCAATGACCACCCGAGCTGTGGATTCCTTCATGACAGTGACAATCCTGTCCAGTTTGTCCAGGTCATTGTTCCAGGGCAGAGCCTCTGAATAAGCCACACAACCCAGACCAGACCCTTCCAGGTCAGAATGGAAGGTTCGAGCAGCATTGCGGCCATAGGCATCATCAGCAAATAACAATCCTACCCAAGTCCAGCCAAACCGCATCAAAAGCTGCAGTACAGCTCGTACCTAAAGAATTTGAAATATGATCATGGAAGAATCTTAGGTTCTACTCTAAATGGACAGAAAGGCAAACATACAGTACTTGGGCGAAAAGAGGCATAACAGGTCATCCAATCATCGGTGGGATGGCGGTTTGAATCCCGTCTCCTCCCGTCTACATTTCAAAGTGTCCTTCGGGCAAAACACCTATCCCCGAAAACGCAATGTGCTAGTTGGTACCTTTTATGGTTTCTGCTACCATTGGTGTGTGAATGCGCACATGAACGGGCCTTGGATAAAGGCTCTACAGTAAATGCAGTTGCGTGACCGGAGCAGGCATAAGTAAGGTGATCGGCGCGCGACGTTGGGTTCTTGGTGTGCGGTGGTCAGTCCTTTGGGGTACTCTAATTGGCCGGTTTAGGTGATGACGCAATGAGGATGTGAGTAATAGGCTTTTATAGCTAATGTCATGAGTATTAGGCCATGGCCGACTTGTGGGCAACACAAAAGTTTTTTTTTTTTTTTCCATTCAGCTCTTCTCTTGGAGTGGCTAGCACCACTCAAACATCAGTGTACTTCTTCCTCCATGAGGGAGCTAGACATCACTGTGGTAAACAGGGTTGGGGGTAACGAGTAATATTACTACTTTTTTAGGTAGGAGGTAGGAGGTAGAAAACAGTAATAATATTAGTTACTTCTACTAATATTACTTTGTTACTTTTGTCATGCTGCTGCGTTCAACAGTATTGTGTTGGGGAAGTGAGATGAGCTAATGTCACTTTAGTTTGATCTGAAAAAAGAGCAGCGGTATTATTATTAGGCAGACATCTAGTGTCAAACCTACGACAATTGAGGCGTCAAAAACTGAGCGATCGAGAGCCGTTTGTGCAGCATATTTATTGTCCCGGTTCTCAAGAGAAGTCTATGAAGAAGAGCTGCCCTTGGACAGGCCCCTTAAAGGGAACGGAGTTGCCGCTACTGTTCTACACTGCTCTTACCTTCCGGAGATTCTGTTGAGATTCCAATCTAAAAACTCTCAGGCCATGCTCACCCGATCGCAATAATTCCAACTGTGGTCCAAGTATATCCAAGGATATTTTCATTTGCTATATAAGGCATGCGTTTATAATATGCGTTTATCACACAATAGATGGTATAACCACGGCACACACAGCACACGCTCTCTGGGGATTTCCCATACAAAGCTGTTCTGATTACGCGATGCCAGTCTGTTTGCACGGTATCATCAATTAAGCCACTGGAGCTATAAGCCCTCATATAATCAATATTAAATCAAAAAGAGTTTATTCTTATATATGTTTATCATACCTTTTAATGTTGCATTGAAACCTAGTTTACAGACAGGAACTGTAACAAATAACAATAACTGACTGAAATAACCGCCTACTGCAGCTATGTAATCTATGGTAGGTATGTTGATCATGTGTGCCATATAAATGTTAATATATGTTTTCTAGGGCGGGATGTCTGTATTTGTCTAAATACATTTATCTAAATACATCCATCCATCTTCACCTGCTTATCCGTAGTCGGGTGGTGGGGGCAATAACTCCACCAGAGAGCCAATTGACCCAATTGACACAGCATGGTTGACAGATTGGTGACTCTTGTTGTTATTCTTCATATTCAAAACAATTAGATTCAGCTCTAAAAGCTAAGCTGACAGATTGTGTAGTTGTACAGTAGTTACTTTCCTTTTTTCAGGGATCTGGGTGCAAAAGTAATATAAAAAAGTAATATGTAATATACTACATATTACTTTTGCATCCAAGTAATAAGTAGTGTAATATTATTACTTTTCTAAAGGGGTAATAAGTAATGTATTACTTTCCTAAGTAATATTCCCCAACACTGGTGGTAAATAACATTATTACACAATATCAATAACACTCAGATGGAGGTATAGGCCTGTACGCGGAACATGATCTACCACTGTTACCTGAGAGTCATTATTTGGGGTTGTTCTGAAGAAGGACGGGAACTGATCCACGTCACTCAGAGTAGAGGAGGTAGCACTGCCGCTTACCTGAAAAAGGAACAAAACATGACACACGTATTTTAGTATAAGCAATCTAAGGTTTAACCTCAAACAAATTGCAACAGAAACTCTTTCAACTTTTTTTGTTTCCTTAATATGTTAGGAATAACATATCAAAAGTCCTAAGAAATCCAAGTAGGGGAACATAGTGAAAAATGCTGAAATAGATGATGTCACAATTTCCGATTTTCGTCTATTTAAAAATTAGATCTATGTATGTTTTCTTAGCTTGTGTCTAAAGAAAATGTTTAATACTTTGCAGAATTACATAGAAACTATGTCTGATTCAGTGAAATGATTGTTCAGAGTTTTTTTTTTTTTTTTTTTTTTTTTCATTTTTTGCAAAAGGAAAATCTTATATTAATGCATTTTGTGAGCTAATACGGGACAGATTTCGCATAGAGCAGAAAATCTGAAAAATGGTTGCAATAGGGCAAAACAATTTGCAACAGAAACACTTTAACTTGTTTTTGTTTCCTTAATATGTTAGGAATAACATATCAAAAGTCCTAAGAAATCCAAGTAGGGGAACTTAGTGAAAAATGCTGAAATAGATGATGTCACAATTTCCGATTTTCGCCCCTGGTGAAAAATAGAATTATGGAGGTTTTCTTAGCTTGTGTCTAAAGAAAAGGTTTATTACTACAGAATTACATAGAAAATGTGTGTGATGCACTAAAATGATTGTCCAAGAGTTTCATTTCATTTTTTGAAAAAGGAAATTCTTAATATTAATGCATTTTGTGAGCTAAAAATGGAGAAATTTCACATATAGCAGAAAATCTGAAAAATGGTTGCAATTGGGCCAAACAAGTTGCAACATAAACCCTTTAACTTGTTTTTGTTTCCTTAATATGTTAGAAATAACACATCAAAAGTCCTAAGAAATCCAAGAAGGGAACATAGTAAAAATGCTGAAATAGATCAGCTCAGAAATCCCCATTGATGTGAAATGAAAATGTTTAATACTGCAGAATTACAGAAGAATTGCAGAATTATCAACTGTGTCTGATGTAGTAAATTGATTGTCCAAGAGTTCATTTATTTATTTATTTTATTATGGCAAAGGGAAATTCTTAATATTAATGCATTTTGCGAGAGGAAAAAGGGACAAATTTCACAGACAAGAAATAATCAGAAAATGTTGCAATAAAAGATAATACTATAAACATAACTTTAACCTCACAAAACATAAATATATAATATATAAACTATTCAACATCTTTATCATCATCACTTTGAACCAGACTTGTGTTTGTGTAACACCCGGGATTCGAAACCGGGTCTCCACCGTGAAAGTCCAACATCTTAACCACTAGACCAAAAGGGACATCCCCTTGGTACGGGGGCAGATACTAGACTTTGGAAGCCATCACGACAGAGGCTGTAGCCACCTGCTACACTTGCACACCCTGTGTCTTTGCAGTTTACACATGCAACAGAGCAGACAATGCTTCTTGCAAGTGCACCTCAGGCTGCTGCAGTTGGTCTTGCAGGTGCATCTGAAGACCCATAGCAGTTCCTGAGCTGGAGGTATGTCTGTCTGGACAGGGATAAGAACCCCATCATTATCCCCATTCTTGCGGCAAGAGCACTCATGCAGTTCCCTTCCACTGCTGTACTTGATAATGTGGTACTTTGCTGCTGTGGCTGGAGATGGCAGACTCTCTGGCTTTACAAGAGATGCTTCTTGCAAGTGCACTTCAGGCTGCTGCGGTCGGTCTTGCAGGGAGACCCCTCTCATAGCAGTTCCTGAACTGGAGGTATATCTGCCCGTCTCATAGCAGTTCCTGAACTGGAGGTATATCTGCCCGTCTCATAGCAGTTCCTGAACTGGAGGTATATCTGCCCGTCTCATAGCAGTTCCTGAACTGGAGGTATATCTGCCCGTCTCATAGCAGTTCCTGAACTGGAGGTATGTCTGTCTGGACAGGGATAAGTGTAGCAGGCGGCTGCACTGATGACGTGATGGCCTCTAAAGTCTAGTATCTGCCCCTGGACCAATGGGATGTCCCTTTGGTCTGGGAGCAGAATAAAGAAATTTGGTCCCTTTGGCGTGAAAGTCCAACACTTAACCACTGTTAAGTGTTGGACTTTCAGGCGGGAGACCCGAGTTCGAATCCCGGGCGTTACATAAGCACCCCATCACTCTCTTCCCATCCCCATTCTTGCGGGAAGTCTGAGGAGGGTCTTGACTCATTAAGCATTAAGATACAAGCATTTTTGTAAGAAGGTGGCATCTTTTGTGGAGCCAGAGAGTCTGCTACCTTCAGCCTCAGCAGCAAAGTACCACAGTCTCTGTGTCTACTACCAAATACAGCAGTGGAAGGGAACTGCATGAGTGCTCTTGCCGCAACAACTGGGATGGGAAGAGAATGATGGGGTTCTTATCCCTGTCCAGACAGACATACCTCCAGCTCAGGAACTGCTATGGGTCTTCAGATGCACCTGCAAGACCAACTGCAGCAGCCTGACGTGCACTTGCAAGAAGCATTGACTGCTCTGTTGCATGTGTAAACTGCAAAGACACAGGGTGCGCACACACAAGTCTGGAAGTGATGATGATGATAATTTTACAATATACAATGGAAACACTAAAAACTGTAATACATTAGGCACGATGATGAAGGTGTTGAATCATTTATATATTATGACAGCATTGCTTTTGTAACTTTTACGCGTTTTGTGATGTTAAATTTATGTTTATAGTATTATCTTTTATTGCAACATTTTCTGACTATATTTCTTGTCCGTGAAATTTGCCCCTTTTTCCTCTCGCAAAATGCATTAGTATTAAGAATTTCCTTTTGCCAAAATAAAAAAAATAAAAATAAATAAACTATTGGACAATCATTTTACTGCATCAGACAAGGTTTCTATGTAATTCTGCAAATTATTAAACCTTTTCACTGGACACAAGCTAAGAAGACCTCCATAAATCTGTTTTAACATGGGCAAAAATCGGAAATTGTGACATCTATTTCAGCATTTTTTACTATGTTTCCCTACTTGGATTTCTTAGGACTTTTGATATGTTATTCCTAACATATTAAGGAAACAAAAACAAGTTAAAGGGTTTCTGTTGCAACTTGTTTTGCCCTATTGCAACCATTTTTTTTTATTTTATAATCTATACGAAATTTGTCCCTTATTAGCTCACAAAATGCATTAATATTAAGATTTTCCTTTTGCAATAAATGAAAAAAACTCTTGAACAATCATTTCACTGAATCAGACATAGTTTCTATGTAATTCTGCAAAGTATTGAACATTTTCTTTTGACACAAGCTAAGAAAACATACATAAATCTAATTTTTAAATAGGCGAAAATCGGAAATTGTGACATCATCTATTTCAGCATTTTTCACTATGTTCCCCTACTTGGATTTCTTAGGACTTTTGATATGTTATTCCTAACCTATTAAGGAAACAAAAATAGGTGGAAGAGTTTCTGTTGCAATTTGTTTGAGGTTACCCCCTTTTTTTCTTAGATTGCCTGTACTATTTGTGTGTTTTGCTCTTTAACTCCTTCCCTGACCAGCCGGGAACCGGTTGAGTTCAGAACCACATTTTAGTCAATGAGCCAGGGCTCCAAAATTGGAAAGGTAATCATGAATTGAGTGTGCTAGAAATATCTATATTAGATTGTTTATACGGTCAATATAAGGAATATGATAAGCCCTTCACAATAGTAGGCTTTTTCATATAATGCCTAATTTGAAAATTTAAAAATGCAAGACTTGCCATACAATTTACGAATTTTCTTTGTGAAAGTATCGTAATAAGTAATCATCTGCGGAAGTTTCATGGTTATATCAATTTAACATAAGGATGGTTTTGGGCATAATTAACATTCCACGTTTGAACTCATGGACTAATAACCAAAAAGAAGTGAACCTGGTTCAAACCTGGTGGAAAGGAGGATGTATGAACATTCCCACTATATTTTCCTAAGCTGAGGTTTAGGAAGAAAAAGAAAGAATTAATTAATAGTGATAGAAAAAGCTAGATTGCCTTTAATCTTCAAACAAGTGCAAGTGCCATTTTTTGTTCAATGAAATTTTCCAGGAGAGTGTGCTCTGGAGCAGTATTTTCTGTATTTCTGAACGGTTTCCAAAGGGCTGCATGTGATCTGAAATCAGCTGAAATGATTTTTCAACACAATCAGCCATACTATACAATTACAACAATGTATAATCCTATCAGGGACTGCTCCATGGTGGGGCAAGGGAGGCTTTGGCCCCCTCTAGTAGAGGCGAAACGTTGGATTACTATGTTGGTGCTTTAAATAAACACTGTGGAACAATAGCTGCTGTGCGGTCTGCTTTGTTTTTGTTTGTTTGTTTTTTACTTTTTTTAAAAGGGGTCATAAGTAAAGATATTGCTCTTGAACACTAACGCGACATATTTAATTGCACACTGTCTGCAAGTAAATAAGTAGAGTCTCTCAAGGTGTGAATAGAACCAATAGATTATTTATATTGATAATTATATTTATAATTTACCTTTGTGAATAACCAGATGACATTCAAAAAGGCTGGAACCTTACCATGGGCAGTCGGTATAAACCTGATATTCTAGAGATGGCAATAGCATTCGATGAGGTGTGAGGACCCACAATTCCCAACACAGGAGGAGATCCAACACAGCTCTGCTGCAGTTCAAAGTGTTCCTCTCTCCCACTGATCAGTGACACGGCTCCACGGAATCCAACTTCAGCTGTTAAACAGCTATCATAGATAACATATCCCAGAGTCACATTGGGCAGTAAGCTGGGGTTTCTGTTGATTTCAGTTATGGCATAAGCCTGGGCCTGAACCATCCTGAACCCTGGAATGAGAACACTAACACAAAATGGTAAACGGTAAATGGTGCCTTTATCCAAGGCGCTTTACAGTACATACAGTAGCTTGTGCATCACATTCACCCATTACACACATTATACACTGATGGCAGTGGAAACCATGCAAGGTACCTACTAGCACATCAGGAGCAATTACACAATCACACATGTAACGGTTTGTATCTGGGAAGAAAAAGCACATCAACAATTGATCAAGAACCAAGGTCAATCCATTCTCCAAATTAATCAGGATAATATACTTTGATCATATTTTATACTTGATTGCATATTCAAAAATAAGTAATCTACAACTTGTAAATTGGCTTTGTTAAAATACTTTTCTCTCAGATATAGGAGTCCATGACAGGTGCATGAATATGTTTTAGAATCCCCATCACTGCTCTACTGAATTTGTGCTACTTACCTATAACAGCTGAACTGGGGTGGCTTGGAGGTGAATGACAGTTCAGGGAAGACAGAGGAGAAATGAACTGGAAACAAACCACCCAGAACGACATCCCCAGGCCTGTACATTCTGTTCAGCTTAAACTGAGCCTGTATCTGACATGAAGAGTTAGAGGAGGAAGACAAAGGAGAGAACACAGTGAACAACAAGTACAGGTAGGAAAGCAGATGTGTGTCTAGACAATCCCTCATGACTGTCCTCTGTGTGGTCTGACCCCCTGTCACAATTCCTCTGTTGCATCTCTTGTTGCATTTTATAAACAGAGCTATGCCATCAGTTCTGTCAAAACATGCCATTACGTCACATCTGGACAATGGAACAGGTTGTGTGTGTGCTTCTGCAGCTGGAAAATTACCTGAGTCTGTAAACACTTCACGTACAGAGAATGATGCGGTCTCTCAGCTTTCACTGCTCACTGCTGGGTGGGAGCAAGAGAGTTGCAAAAAACAACAACATGGTCAACAAATTAAGGCCCCGTTTCCACTAAGACGATCCGCCGTGAAAAAATGAAAACGGTCTCAAAAAGTTTACCGTATCCACTGACCGAATCAGTTAATGCATACGTCCCCACTAAACTGGTGAATCCGGCAAACCCCTCTTGAATACGCTGCAGTACATATGCCAGGCCTGTAGGTGTCGCTGTAGCAACTCGTTGGCACAAATCTCCAAGAAGAGGAAAGATAAGCATTTGCCATGTTTGCATATTCTAAGTGGCCACGTTTGGTACTGCAGGCGGGTGGGATTCATGTACGAGCGCCCCGAGAGCACGCACACTGGTTTGCTTTGTGCACGCAGACAGGGCAGTTTGTATTTAGTTGTTTTCTGGATGAACCAGCGGTCCTCATGTCATATACTACCTCTCAAAACATAACGGATGTATTATATGACATAATAAGCTCACCACAAATCCAAAAGCTTGTTTTTTGATGCGGTTTAGTTTTTTTTTCCTTTGCTCGTTCTCGACGGCGCTCGTTCATGAATCCCTTCTCTTCCCATGATCCCTTGCTTCGGCGCGTTCATGAAGGAAATACTTCCGCATTTGGACACCAAATTTTGGTGTCCAAATGCGGAAATAGGCGCACTTCCGGCGGTCTTCTGGGTGCTTCAAAACGCCAATGAGCAACTTGTAATGAAATGAATGTCAAGGGGGCGGGGCTATCGCTCCAGTCCGCTCTCTATTTTATTACTCTATGGGCTGAATACAAATCTAGTTGGATAGAGGCGTCTACACGGAGTCGCAGAGTGAGCGGTTTTGTTTCCATCCACTCTGGGAGCCGGATTTAAAGTTTGGCGGATTGGTATACGGATTCGATAGATTCCGTGGGAATGAAAGGCCGAATCATTTAAAAAGTTTCGTGTTTTCACTGCGGATCGTATTAGTGTGGACGTAGCCCAAATGATACATTTTCAGGTCCAATGAGACAACTGTGTAAAGGAAATACTCTTTAAACCTAGAACATTTACATTTGTGGTAGCCCATCACTAACAAACCATCACTGTATACATGCAGTGCATTGCATTGCCCCTGGCTGAAAAGGGAATTGCTTGCTTTGGCCATTGTTAGCGGATAGGAAAAATTGAATGCACAAATAAATGCATCATTAATCAACATTCTGTTAATTTGGAAAAAAAGGGCTTTTTCACTCTCTTCCTAATGTTATGGTCAATGCCAGTGTGAAAAGTGATTGGTGCAACCAGTGAGGACTTATGGCGGTTTCAGACATTCAGACAGACATTTCCGAAATTATAATATGGACATAGTAATATTTCATCATAACTTTTCACAAAAAAAAAATAAAAGAAAAGAAAAGAAATCTATCACACCATTACTTCTATCAATCCAGGAGTGTATGCAGGAAACCACATTCTATGTCACTGAGCATCATGAAGGTACTGAAAGACCCGGCCACCTCAGACATCTGCATGTTTTTATTTGAACAGATCTTACTGGGACACAGCCCTGATTTGCACTTCCATCTGTATACACATGTTTATGCATGTTTGTGCCAAACTAAATCAGTGCAAGTCAATTGGCAATTTTAAACCCGTACATGATTTACTCGTACTGTACCTACTTTTAATAAGTAGTCAACAGTCTTTAAAGGTATGGGGAAGTGATTTCACTTTTATCAGATATCACCCCATTTTTTTCTGTTAAAATTCTCTATTATAAGATGTGCAGACCATATATGGAGTTTCCCCCTCCCCCACGTTAGCAGAGGAGCTAATAAAAGTTCCCCAGGTGGAGGGTGAATTCTCCTCCAATCAGGATCGAGCAGCAGGTTCACATAGTGTAGCTACTCTTGGGCGCCCCTAGTGCACCAGGCTGGTACTACACAATGAATTTCAAATCACTTACCCCCCCTTTAAGTCAACATATAATCAACTTTTTCTCCCCGCATCACAGATAATAGAGGTCTGTATCTTTGATTAGATTTTGTTTGATATGATATACCCTATTGGCCTGAATATAAGAGTGTTTTTTTCCCAATGGAAATATCCTAAAAAAAAAAAAGTTCAATGTTCTTTTTACACAAAATGAGTCTTGGAAAATGGGGGTCGAACGAACAAACAGGCTATCAGTAATATATATCCAGTACAATTTACTGCAGTAAAATACACAGATTGTGTGTTTAAACAATTCTGCTTCTACGTCTTGGCATCACCTCGACCCATGATGGACTTCTTAGTGTTTCTCTCAGGTTTCAAAATGATTATGTAACACTTTGGTCCAAACAGTGCCAGCAAAATGCCAAAACTAGATGCTAAAATAGCAAACACCTCCACTACATCTGCATATTTGCCTGGAGAGCTGATATATGCTGGGATGAAGGCTATCCACACGGCACAGAAGATCAACATGCTGAAAGTAATTAACTTAGCTTCATTGAAGTTGTCTGGAAGATTCCTGACCATGAATGCTAGTAGGAAACTAAGGAGTGCCAGTAAGCCAATATAACCTAGTAACACCCCAAAACCAACTACTGATCCAATACTGCATTCATAGACTATCTTATCAGAATAGTATTTTGTGTTTTTATGAGGAGTTGGTGAGGCAGACAGAAGCCAGGCTGTGCAGATTACTGCCTGGATTGAAGTAAGACCCACAACTGTTATTCTCTGCTGCATGACACCAAAAAACTTCATAACATCTCCACCCCCAGGCTTGGAGGCCTTGAACACAGCCAACACCACCACAGTCTTTACCAGGATACAGGAGACACACAGCACAAAGCTGATCCCAAATGCTGCATGTCTCAGCTGACAAGTCCAGAGTCTGGGACGGCCAATGAACAGCAGTGAGCACAAGAAACACAGTTTGAGTGAAAGCAAAAGTTGGAAGCTCAGTTCTGAGTTGTTGGCGCGTACCATTGGTGTAGCTTGATGATAGACAAAGATCCCCAGGACAATGGTACAGATGAATGTTCCTAGCAGTGAGATGGTTGTTAAGGAGATCCCCAGGGCCTCATGGTAGGACAGGTACTCAATGCTCTTTGGGACACAGTGGTCACGTTGAGGACTGGACCAGAAGTCCTCTGGACAACTGGTGCACTCAGTGGAATCTACAGAGTGCGAAAAAACAAAGAAAGAGAAACGTCAAGGGCCGGATTGGTTTATGTTTCATGGACCTAACACAGCTCTTTTAAGTAAAATACTGGTGAAAAAACATTGCTACACACAGCAATAAGTACCAGGCAGGAAGGCTAAGCATCAAGAATAATATGTATAATATACATAGAAACAAAGACTATACAGTAACTGTGATTCACCCATTGAAGAGTTGTCTGAACCCATAATGTCTTTGGGTTCCAAAAGCCAGAGCTCCACCAACTGAGCCATCTAGACACAGTCAGTTGTTGTATTAACAGCTAACCAATTCACTCAATAGGGAGATATTGGCAAGTGTTTGCATGGTGAAGAGCATAGGAAGATAAAGTAAGCCTCCTCAAAAGGTAAGTCTCAGAGCTGTAGAAATTAGTTAATGGATGTTTCTTCTCTTCTTTTGATGTTTGCCTTGATCCCTGCCATCCAGCACATGAGGTCAGTGTCTTATTTGGGATGGCATACAGCCAAGAGGCATGTTTAATTTAGTTAAATACTTTAATTGAAGTCCCTGCTTGGCACTCAGCTAATGATTGGCACTCAGCTAATGATTCCCGAACGCGGCAAGCCGCAGCTCACTGCTCCTTGGAGCTCATCGCTCCAAGTGATGGGTCAAAAGCGGAGAACCAATTTCGCTGCGGTAATGTAGTGACAAATCATGCGACTTTGACTTTGAAGTCGTGTTTTAACTGTTGATGGTGAACAGAGCTGAGATTATACAGTGTTTGTGCATGCTTGCAGAGCAGTAAACAAATCAAGTGTCTCTGTATTCTGGGTCCCCACCTCCACCTTTACCCCAGTTTATCATAAGATTATGCTTGTCCTGATCTGTCCAAACTAGTATACCAAATGTAGTATACAATTACAATTACAATTTAGGCATTTAGCAGACGCTCTTGATCCAGAGCGACTTGGTGAAAAAAGTTTACAATTTAATCTGGATTTATATTACCTTACCAGTTTCATTGCTGATCTCTCCCTCAGAGCAGGCAATGCAGTCATAGCAGCAGACAGGTTGTCCTTTCCTTCTGGCCACACGGGTTCCAGGAGAACAGCTCTCACTGCACACTGACCGAGGAGGCTGCAGTGAAAATGAATAAAAATGACCCATTTCACTCCAAACTATGCATTCACAGTATGAGATAACTTATAACTCAGCTATTTGAGAAAGCCAAACCTTTGAGTATTCAACGTTCCAGAAGATAACATCTTCATCAAGGATGAGTTCTTCACCTGCAGAGGTAGATTCCTTGAACACACCCACACTGTAAACCTTAATACTTCCATCAGGGAGCCACGCCCAGTTCATAATATCCAAGATTGGTAGAACATCCCCATTCTCATCAAATGATACACGCTCACCAAATGATGTGGTGAAGTTGATCTTTTCCAGGTAATACACAAGCTAGAAAGTAAAAATAGTGAAGCTCAGGAGACTTTCAAACACGACATAGAATATGCTCAATATATTCTGAATGGACTGTATATGGAAAAGTCACTACACCCATTATCATGTATTATTATTGTCTCCACCGTAAGGTGGTGACTATAATTCGTACCCTGTCCGTCCGTGCACATCATGATGTCATCATGACGTCATATATGGAGCTGTCAGTAGTCAGTATATCTCCATATATGGAGCTGTCAGTAGTCAGTATATCTCCATATATGGAGCTGACAGTAGTCAGTATATCTCCATGTGGAGCTGTCAGTAGTCAGTAGATCTCCATTTATGGAGCGGTCTTCATACATGGAGCTGTCAGTAGTCAGTATATCTCCATATATGGTGCTGTCAGTAGTCAGTATATCTCCATATATGGAGCTGTCAGTAGTCAGTATATCTCCATCTATGGAGCTGTCAGTAGTCAGTACTGGATTACATGGTTACCAGTAGCCAGAAAATTCCTGGCCAGACCAATTGTAGTCAGTATATCTCCATCAGGTCAGGTTTGTACAGTTCAGGCCTGAGCCCGGACGGTGGAGACCACAGGGCTTGTTTACAATGCAATCCCAGCCACCTGTTCCTGAGGGTGTGGACGATACTTGAGCTCAATATACAGAGTAGATAGAGCTCTAAGGGTCTTTGGCATTATTATTATTATTATTAACACCTAACAATTAGAACACTTAAAGGGGTATTCCACTTTCAAAAAAAAAAAAACTTTTGGTCATTTTAGCCTCATGTGAACACAGTTTATAAGTTACTCCTTTCAGTATTTAGATATTTGATGTTCATTTTAGCGCCTCCAGCTCCTTCCCATAGAAACCCATTATAACTTAAAACTCCATTTTAACCATGACAGATTATTCGAAAACAACCAATCTTTTTTTTTTCTGGTGACTGATATTGTCCTCGGAATATGTGAGAGGACTGTGGAATTTCATTTTCAGTTTTTATTTATTTTTAAAATATTGTTTTGGAAAATGTAGCCGCCTCCATATTTGGGTAGGCCTACCCGAATGAACAAAACAATATTTTAAAAATAAATAAAAATTGTAAATGAAATTCCACGGTCGTCTCACGTATTCCAAGGACAATATCAGTCACCAGAAAAAAGAATGGTTGTTTTCGAATAATCTGTCATGGTTAAAATGTTTTAAGTTATAATGGGTTTCTATGGGAAGGCGCTGGAGGCGCTAAAATGAACATCAAATATCTAAATACTGAAAGGAGTAACTTATAAACTGTCTGGTGTGTTCACATGAGACTGAGTAGACCATAAAATGACCAAAAGTTTTTTTGAAAGTGGAATACCCCTTTAACATGTTAGGCCATGGTGTAATATGTGGAGAAGTGATTCAAAATTAATAATTCAAAATATGACACTCGTTGACCTACATTGCTAAAAATATCATATCCCAAAATCACTCTTTTAACAAACAAATATAACGTCATGTAATATAACAACACAATATAACACATCACTATTTTTTTTTTTTTTTCTTCTTCATGAAATCATTAACTTGCTGTTGAATTTTCCAAATTAAGATCTGGATCCACACAAATACATCTAGAAACATTCACAGGCCAAACTGTAAATTAGTACCCACACCTGCCAAGGTTGTACTGTCTGCAACGTTGCACAGCTGTGCCCAGTGAAAGGCCCTCTTCCTGGCACACACTGCAGCATGTCATGGAGGGCATGGGCCAGAGCATACACAGCCTTGTACACATTATACTCGAACCTGAGGTTAGTCACGTCCATCAGGGGGGATTCTGCTGTTTCCAGTTCCTCTTGTCCACTACACACCCTTCCACCAGCCTCCACCCACTCTGATGGAAGGGGTGCAAATTTACACTGAAACGTGTGCTCCCAAAACGCTCTCACCTAGAGAAATGTAAGTAAAGACTTGATGGTTCTGTCACACCAATTCTGCCTATGAGAGCAGATTCTGCAAATGCTTTTCTATAGGAATGGAGTGATTTGTTGGCGATTTATAAACAACAGCTGGCATTCATTTCAACTACAGTACTTATTGTAGCCTTCTGTGTGGCCCCCAGGCATTTTTTACCTTGCTTGTTTCAATACTCTATGTGTATTTTCTGCTTGTTCAAATAAATAATAAAATGTCATGGTAAAACACAACACCTCAGGCATCCACCTGAGCACAAGATTTCAAAAAGTCTAAAAGATAAAGTTTTTTAGAGGTCTAATCTTGGACTACTATGTTGATTAGACATCTAATCTAAGATACGGTAGATGTTGACGTTACTCTCATGGAGTAACGTCTGAATATTTAATTACTCACTATGGAGTTTTCATGTGTATTGTCAGGATCACTGCGAGGATGTATCTCTAACAAGAACTCCTTGAATCCTGGCATTTCTCCACGGTGGGTGATGAATCCAAGAGTCCCTGCCAGGTATGGCATGTAGCGAGGAACGAGGAATTTAGGATTTGTTGCCCATGACATATCTGCTATCCACTGCAGACCTGTTACGTTCTGTCTTACCATCTGGTGATCATGCGCACACACACACACACACACACACACACACACACACACACACACACACACACACACACACACACACACACACACACACACACACACACACACACACACACACACAATATCACTGTGTATACAATATAAATTCCA
This sequence comes from Benthosema pterotum, assembly GCA_039105355.1. Classification (NCBI taxonomy): domain Eukaryota; kingdom Metazoa; phylum Chordata; class Actinopteri; order Myctophiformes; family Myctophidae; genus Benthosema; species Benthosema pterotum. Next base: position 48,011,409 of record CM076976.1, on the reverse strand, counting down.
TATAACATTTTCATTTCTTGATTGACCTGATTGACACAGGGGTGAAAAGTCGTGGGATAAAAAAAATGTGATCTTGGGCTTTAACGGCCCTCCGCCAACCAGGGGAGAGGCAGTTCAGAGACCAGGTTGCATGTTTTTTGTGAGGATACCTACCCTAGGGGACATGGGGAGAACATGCAAAGTCCACACAGAAAGGCCATTTCGCCAACCCCGCCTCGCCTCGGGTATGGGCACTGATGACGTGGAGGAGGAGACACGTCGCCAGAGTACCCACTACACTCACAGCATCCCTAGTGGGACTCGAACCCAGGACCTTCACCGTGCCCCTCTCCCATAACAAGTTAAAAACGATGGGGGTTTCTCATTTCAACAGAACTTTCCTGGTCAAATGAAGGTTACACAAAGATCCCTTATAATAAAACAAACCTCATCCATGATATTTTTCACAAAGTCTCCATATCCAAAAACAATGACCACCCGAGCTGTGGATTCCATCATGACAGTGACAATCCTGTCCAGTTTGTCCAGGTCATTGTCCGAGGGCAGAGCCTCTGAATAAGCCACACAACCCAGACCAGACCCTTCCAGGTCAGAATGGAAGGTTCGAGCAGCGTTACGGCCGTAGTCATCATCAGCAAACAACAATCCTACCCAGGTCCAGCCAAACCGCTTCATGAGCTGTAGCATAGCTCGCACCTAAAGGATTTGAAATATGATTAGGAAAGAGGGAGGCCTATACCTGTATGTCGTACATCAGAAACAGGTATAGGCCTATGTGGAACATGTGCTGCTGTTACCTTAGAGTCATTATTTGCAGTTGTTCTAAAGAAGGACGGAAACTGATCCAGGTCACTCAAAGTAGAGGAGGTAGCAGTGCCACTTATCTGAAAAGGGAACACAACAAGATATACACATTTAGTTTTCTTCTTTGAGTGAAAAAAGAATCGATTGCCCTTTATCTTTTAAAAAAGAACTGCAGGCCTTGCCATTTTGAATTAAATTAACCACTGCAGCAAGGCACACTCGCCTATTAGCTTGCATTGCACTCCATTGTTTCCAAACGGCTGTATGTGATCTGAATTCATCCAAAACTATCTTTCAACACAGTCATACTATTATAACAATGTGTAACCCTACCGCCAGTCCTGAAGCACCATGGACAGAGACATTACATATTTACTTGCAATTAAATGTATCGTCTTTCAAGGTGTACGAGTAAGTGTGTAGTAGGGCATCAACCAACTAGTCAACTAGTCGATTGTCGGCAAGTAAAACCACTAGTCGACCTTGTTGTTACTAGTTGACTAGTCTATAAGAAATTAATAAAAACTGAGGTATTATTATTTTTATTATTAATATAGTTTTAGTCATACAGCATTAATCTTAGCTGGATTATAGTCACAGGTGTAGTGTTCCTTTTACAATAATAAACATTATAATAACATGAGCGAGACGCTCGCCTCTGCCCCAGAAAGGTGCTTCGCTTTGAGTAGCGTCTGCCCCTGGCTTAAAACGATGAAGGTACATTAACGAATAGTCGACTAGTAAACTAGGCAACTGGTTGACAGGCAAAAATCACTAAAAGTGAATACCCTAGTGTGTAGGTGTATTTATAATTTATAATATTTTACATTTGTGAACAACCAAATACCGTGAGATTCAAATGGAAAGATAAATTGTGTTGAAGTAGGAACCTTACCGTGGGTACTTTGAATAAACCTGCTATTCTAGAGATGGCAATAGCACTGGATGAGGTTTGAGGACCCACAATTCCCAACACGGGAGGAGACCCAACACAGCTCTGCTGTAGTTCAAAGTGTTCCTCTCTCCCACTGATCAGTGACATGGCTCCACGGAATTCACCCAAAACACAACTATCATAAAGGATGTATCCCAGAGTCACATTGGGCAGTAAACTGGGGTTTCTGTTGATTTCAGTTATGGCATAAGCCTGGGCCTGGACCCACCTGAACCCTGGAATGCGAAAACTAACACACACACAATCACACATGTAACCACGTACATGTATCTATGCAGAGAAAACATCCAATAAATCGATCTATCAATGCATGTCAAGCCATTCTCCAAATGTCGTAATATACCATCACAATCATATATTGTCATCATATTTTGTTCTTGATCGACTATTAAAAAATAGGTCATCTACAACTTGCAAATTGGCTTGAAATAAATCTAAAAATCTGGAAAAGTCTAAACATTTTTTTCCACCCTGCCACAAAACCTTTCCAGGCGAGATTCCATGGCAGACGACATTTTATCAATACATAGCTACTGCATCAACACAAACCACAATACATACTGTAGCATCAATACGTACCTGTAGAAGTTACTCTATAGAACTCATAGCATCAATACATACAGTAGCTACTGTATAGGACACAATGAACCATATCTAAGTGGAGCCCAGAGCGCAATGTGCTGATGGTTAATGATAGCATTGGTGCATTCAGATGTCAACACATTCTCTCGGATGTAGGAGTCCTTGACAAAGGGCATGAGTATGTTTTAGAATCCCCGCCATCACTGCTCTCCTGAATTTGTGCTACTTACCCATAACAACTGAACTGGGGTGACTTGGAGGTGAAAGACAGCTCAGGGAAGACAGAGGGTAAATGAACTGGAAACAAACCACCCAGAATGACATCCCCAGGCCTGTACATTCTGTTCAGCTTAAACTGTGCCTGTATCTGACATGAAGAGTTAGAGGAGGAAGACAAAGGAGAGAACACAGAGAACAACATCAAGTACAGGTAGGAAAGCAGATGTGTGTCTAGACAATCCCTCATGACTGTCCTCTGTGTGGTCTGACCCCCTGTCACAATTCTTCTGTGCAGTTGTTGCATTTTTATAAACAGAGCTATGCCATCAGTTCTGTCAAACCATGTAATTACGTCACATCTGGGCAAAGGAACAGGTTGTGTGTGTGCTTCTGCAGCTGGAAAATTACCCGAGTCTGTAAACAAGAATGATGCAATCTCTCAGCTTTCATTGCTGGATGGGAGCAAGAGAGTTGCAAAAAACAACAACATGGTTAGCAGATTAAATGATATCTTTTCTGGTCCAATGAGACAACCGAGTCATCAGATTTTGTTTCAAAAATGAATTAATTAACCACATGGACAAGAGTCTGTTGTAGCACACACAGACAGATATCAGTACATAGACATAGGTCAAAGAAAATACTCTAAACTACGGTACTTCAATATTTACTAGCTTCCACCCATTCAACATTTTCTTCTTCTACCATGAGGGAGCTAGACACCACTGTGGTAAATAACATTATTACACAATATCAATTACACTCAGACAGAGTATAGGCCTGTACGCGGAACATGATCTACCACTGTTACCTGAGAGTCATTATTTGGGGTTGTTCTAAAGAAGGACGGGAACTGATCCAGGTCACTCAGAGTAGAGGAGGTAGCACTGCCGCTTACCTGAAAAAGGAACAAAACATGACGCACGCATTTGTGTGTTTTGCTCTTTAACTCCTTCCCTGACCAGACGGGAACCGGTTCAGTTCAGAACCACATTTTAGTCCATGAGCCAGGGCTCCAAAATTGGAAAGGTAATCATGAATTGAGTGTGCTAGAAATATCTATATTAAATTGTTTATACGGTCAATATAAGGAATATGATAAGCCCTTCAAAATAGTAGGCTTTTTCATATAATGCCTAATTTGAAAATTTAAAAATGCAAGACTTGCCATACAATTTACGAATTTTCTTTGTGAAAGTACCGTAATAAGTAATCAGCTGCGGAAGTTTCATGGTTATATCAATTTAACATAAGGATGGTTTTGGGCATAATTAACATTCCACTTTTGAACTCATGGACTAATAACCAAAAAGAAGTGAACCTGGTTCAAACCTGGAGAAAGGAGGATGTGTATGAACATTCCCACTGTATTTTCCTAAGCTGAGGTTTAGGAAGAAAAAGAATGAATTAATTAATTAATAGTGACAGAAAAAGCTAGATTGCCTTTAATCTTCAAACAAGTGCAAGTGCCATTTTTTGCTCAATGAAATTTTACAGGAGTGTGCGCTCTGGAGCAGTATTTTCAGTATTTCTGAACGGTTTCCAAAGGGCTGCATGTGATCTGAAATCAGCTGAAATGATTTTTCAACACAATCAGCCATACTATACAATTACAACGATGTATAATCCTATCAGGGACTGCTCCATGGTGGGGCAAGGGGGGCTTTAGCCCCCTCTTGTAGAGGCGAAACGTTGGAATACTATGTTGGTGCTTTAAATAAACACTGTGGAACAATAGCTGCTGTGCGGTCTGCTTTGTTTTTTTTTTTTGTTGTTGTTGGTGTGAATAGAACCAATAGATTATTTATATTTGTAATTATATTTATAATTTACCTTTGTGAATAACCAAATGACATTCAAAAAGGCTGGAACCTTACCATGGGCAGTCGGTATAAACCTGATATTCTAGAGATGGCAATAGCATTGGATGAGGTGTGAGGACCCACAATTCCCAACACAGGAGGAGAGCCAGCACAGCTCTGCTGCAGTTCAAAGTGTTCCTCTCTCCCACTGATCAGTGACACGGCTCCACGGAATCCAACTTCAGCTGTTAAACAGCTATCATAGATAATATATCCCAGAGTCACATTGGGCAGTAAGCTGGGGTTTCTGTTGATTTCAGTTATGGCATAAGCCTGGGCCTGAACCATCCTGAACCCTGGAATGAGAACACTAAAACACACAATGGTAAACGGTAAATGGTGCCTTTATCCAAGGCTCTTTACATACAGTAGCTTGTGCATCACATTCACCCATTACACACATTCATACACTGATGTCAGTGGAAACCATGCAAGGTACCTACTAGCACATCAGGAGCAATTACACAATCACACATGTAACAGTTTGTATCTGGGTAGAAAAAGCACATCAACAATTGATCAAGAACCAATGTCAATCCATTCTCCAAATTAATCAGGATAATATACTTTGATCATATTTTATACTTGATTGCATATTCAAAAATAAGTAATCTACAACTTGTGAATTGGCTTTGTTAAAATAAATTTAGGAAAAGCAAAACTTTTCTCTCAGATATAGGAGTCCATGACAGGTGGCATGAATATGTTTTAGAATCCCCATAACTGCTCTACTGAATTTGTGCTACTTACCTATAACAGCTGAACTGGGGTGGCTTGGAGGTGAATGACAGCTCAGGGAAGACAGAGGAGAAATGAACTGGAAACAAACCACCCAGAACGACATCCCCAGGCCTGTACATTCTGTTCAGCTTAAACTGTGCCTGTATCTGACATGAAGAGTTAGAGGAGGAAGACAAAGGAGAGAACACAGAGAATAACATCAAGTACAGGTAGGAAAGCAGATGTGTGTCTAGACAATCCCTCATGACTGTCCTCTGTGTGGTCTGACCCCCTGTCACAATTCCTCTGTTGCATCTCTTGTTTTATAAACAGAGCTATGCCATCAGTTCTGTCAAACCATGTCATTACGTCACATCTGGGCAATGGAACAGGTTGTGTGTGTGCTTCTGCAGCTGGAAAATTACTTGAGTCTGTAAACACTTCACGTACATAGAGAATGATGCAGTCTCTCAGCTTTCACTGCTGGGTGGGAGCAAGAGAGTTGCATAAAACAACAACATGGTCAACAAATTTTGGTGTCCAAATGCGGAAATAGGTGCACTTCCGGCGGTCTTCTGGGTGCTTCAAAACGCCAATGAGCAACTTGTAATGAAATGAACGGCAAGGGGGGGGGGGGGGGGGGGGGGGGCTATCGCTGCAGTCCGCTCTCTATATTTTATTACTCTATGAGCTGAATACAAATCTAGTTGGATAGAGGCGTCTACACAGAGTCGCGGAGTGAGCGGTTTTGTTTCTATCCACTCTGGGAGCCGGATTTTAAGTTTGGCGGATTGATATACGGATTCGTTCAATTCTGTGGGAATGATAGGCCGAATTAAAAAAGTTTTGCGTTTTCACTGCGGATCGTATTAGTGTGGACGTAGCCCAAATGATACATTTTCAGGTACAATGAGACAACTGTGTAAAGGAAATACTCTTTAAACCTAGAACATTTACATTTTATGTTACCCCATCAATAACAAACCATCACTGTATACATATATACACACACATATATATATATATATATATATATATATATATATATACACACACACATATATACACACACAGTAACTGGGACCTTACCCGTGAATATCTGAACACTTTTTTAATCTATTGGTTAGGACGCGCACGCGCGCACGCGCACACACGCACACACACACACACACACACACACACACACACACACACACACACACACACACACACACACACACACACACACACACACACACACACACACACACACACACACACACACACACACAGTTAAAGTTGAACTGCTATTTGCATTGCCCCCTCTGGCTGAAAAGGGAATTGCTTGCTTTGGCCATTGTTAGCGGATAGGAAAAATTGAATGCACAAATAAATGCATCATTAATCAACATTCTGTTAATTTGAAAAAAAAAGGGCTTTGTCACTCTCTTCCTAATGTTATGGTCAATGCCAGTGTGAAAAGTGATTGGTGAAACCAGTGAGGAGTTATGGCGGTTTCAGACATTCAGACAGACATTTCCGAAATTATAATATGGATATAGTAATATTTCATCATAACTTTTCACAAAAAAGAAGGAAATCTCTCACACCATTACTTCTATCAATCCAGGAGTGTATTCCGCAGGAAACCACATTCAATGATATCATTGAGCATCATGAAGGTACTGAAAGACCCGCCCACCTCAGACATCTGCATGTTTTTATTGAACAGATCTTCCTGGGACATAGCCCTGATTTGCACTGCCATCTGTATACACATGTTTATGCATGTCTGTGCCAAACTAAATCAGTGCAAGTCATTTGGCAATTTTAAACCCGTACATGATTTACTCGTACTGTACCTACTTTTAGTAGGTAGTAGTCAACGACCTAGTAGTCAAGTAGTCAAGTAGTCTTAAAAGGTAGGGGAAGTGATTTCACACAAGTGATTACCACAGAGGAGCTAATAAAAGTTCCCCAGGTGGAGGGTGAATTCTCCTCCAATCAGGATCGAGCAGCAGGTTCACATAGTGTAGCTACTCTTGGGCGCCCCTAGTGCACCAGGCTGGTACTACACAATGAATTTCAAATGACTTAACCTACTTTTAAGTCAACATATAATCAACTTTTTTATCACAGATAATAGAGGTCTGTATCTTTGATTAGATTTTGTTTGATATGATATACCTTATTGGCCTGAATATAAGACAGTGTTTTTTTTCCCAATGGAAATATCCTAAAAATGTTCAATGCTCAAAATGAGTCTTGGAAAATGGGGGTCGTCTTATAACCAGCATCGTTTTATATTCGGGACAATACAGTAACTGAACGAACAAACAAGGCTATCAGTAATATATATCTAGTACAATTTACTGCAGTAAAATACACAGATTGTGTGTTTAAGCAATTCTGCTTCTACGTCTTGGCATCACCTCGACCCATGATGGACTTCTTAGTGTTTCTCTCAGGTTTCAAAATGATTATGTAACACTTTGGTCCAAACAGTGCCAGCAAAATGCCAAAACTAGATGCTAAAATAGCAAACACCTCCACTACATCTGCATATTTGCCTGGAGAGCTGATATATGCTGGGATGAAGGCTATCCACACGGCACAGAAGATCAACATGCTGAAAGTAATTAACTTAGCTTCATTGAAGTTGTCTGGAAGATTCCTTACCATGAATGCCAGGATGAAGCTAAGCAGTGCTAAAAAGCCAATATAACCTAGTAACACACCAAAACCAACTATTGATCCAATACTGCATTCATAGACTATCTTATCGGAATAGTATTTTGTGTTTTTATGAGGTGTTGGTGAGGCAGACAGTAGCCAGGCTGTGCATATTACTGCCTGGATTGAAGTAAGACCCAGAACTGTTATTCTCTGCTGCATGACACCAAAAAACTTCATAACATCTCCACCTCCAGGCTTGGAGGCCTTGAACACAGCCAACACCACCATAGTTTTTACCAGGATACAGGAGACACACAGCACAAAGCTGATCCCAAATGCTGCATGTCTCAGCTGACAAGTCCGGAGTCTGGGACGGCCAATGAACAGCAGTGAGCACAAGAAACAGAATTTGATTGAAAACAAAAGTTGGAAGCTCAGTTCTGAGTTGTTGGCGCGTACCATTGGTGTAGCTTGATGATAGACAAAGATCCCCAGGACAATGGTACAGGTAAAAGTTCCTAGCAGTGAGATGGTGGTTAAGGAGATCCCCAGGGCCTCATGGTAGGACAGGAACTCAATGCTCTTAGGGACACAGTGGTCACGCTGGGGACTGGACCAGAAGTCCTCTTGACAACTGGTGCACTCATTGGAATCTACAGAGTGCGAAAAAACAAAGAAAGAGAAAAGTCGAGGGTCGGATTGGTTTATGTTTCATGGACCTAACACAGCTCTTTTAAGTAAAATACTGGTGAAAAAACATTGCACCACACAGCAATAAGTACCAGGCAGGAAGGCTAAGCATCAAGAATAATATGTATAATATACATAGAAACAAACACTATACAGTAATTGTGATTAACCTATTGAAGAGTTGTCTGAACCTATAATGTCTTTGGCCTCCAAAAGCCAGAGCTGTAACAATTTAGCCTGGGTTCAGCCCAAAGACCCCATCTACTCCGTTGGGCCCCGCCCACTCTGCTGGGTTCTGTGGTCTGGTGTTGTGATGAAGAGTTTCAATTTATCTCGTCCGGAAAAACGGCTCGTCCAATGAGCTGGAGGCGGGTCTAAAAAAATAGCCAATCAACACTGAGGGCCGTTTCGACACAGACGTTGAGGATCATCTAACTGCCACAACGGAACAGTTGCCCATAAAAACAGCACACATCCATTCAGTTTCATTGTAACAAGAGTTTCATTCTTTAATACTGCATTTAGTTATAGATAGTGCAAGTGTCTGACGCCAACAACTGTCGACTGCAAACAACGTCACAGGAAGAGATTCGCTGATCTCCAGTGATTGGTTGAGGGAAAATCAAGGGCCCGCCTCCTCGTAAATCGGTTACAATGAAGCCAATGTCAGACTCTTGAGCCATGGCTCAGAGTCTGACAATCAGGCTACCAACAACTGAGCCATCTAGACACAGTCAGTTGTTGTATTAACAGCTAACCAATTCAGTCAATAGGGAGATATTGGCAAGTGTTTGCATGGTGAAGAGCATAGGAAGATAAAGTAAGCCTCCTCAAAAGGTAAGTCTCAGAGCTGTAGAAATTAGTTAATGGATGTTTCTTCTCTTCTTTTGATGTTTGCCTTGATCCCTGCCATCCAGCACAAGAGGTCAGTGTCTTATTTGGGATGGCATACAGCCAAGAGGCATGTTTAATTTAGTTAAATACTTTAATTGAAGTCCCTGCTTGGCACTCAGCATCAAAGGGATGGATTGGGGGTCAAAATAAGCTAATGATTCCCGAGCGCGGCAAGCCGCAGCTCACCACTCCTTGGAGCTCACCACTCCAAGTGATGGGTCAAAAGCGGAGAACCAATTTCGCTGTGGTAATGTAGTGACAAATCATGCGACTTTGACTTTGAAGTCGTGTTTTAACTGTTGATGGTGAACAGAGCTGAATTAGATTATACAGTGTTTGTGCATGCTTGCGGAACAGTAAACAAATCAAGTGTCTCTAAATTCTGCGTCCCCACCTCCACCTTTACCCCAGTTTATCATAAGATTATGCTTGTCCTGATCTGTCCAAACTAGTAGAATATATACCAAATGTAGTATACGTTACCAGTCTCATTGCTGATCTCTCCCTCAGAGCAGACAATGCAGTCATAACAGCAGACAGGTTGTCCTTTCCTTCTGGCGACACGGGTTCCAGGAGAACAGCTCTCACTGCACACTGACCGAGGAGGCTGCAGAGGAAAGAGGAAAAAATGATCAAAATCAGTCCTTCACAGTATGAGATAACTTATAACTCAGCTATTTGAGAAAGCCAAACCTTTGAGTATTCAAGGTTCCAGAAGATTACGTCTTCATCAAGGATCAGTTCTTCACCTGCAGCGGTAGATTCCTTGAACACACCCACATTGTGAACCTTAATACTTCCATCAGGGAGCCATGCCCAGTTCATGATATCCCAGATTGGTAAAACATCCCCATTCTCATCAAATGATACACGCTCACCATATGATGTGGTGAAGTTGATCTTTTCCAGGTAATACACAAGCTAGAGAGTAAAAATAATGAAGCTCAGGAGACTTTCAAACACGACATAGGATATGCTCAATATATTCTGAATGGACTGTATATGGAAAAAGTCACTACACCCATTATCAGTGTTGGGACATGTGCACTACATAACTTAATATATTACATAATATATTACCAAAATGCAGTAACTTGTAATATAAATATATTACTTAACAAAAACAATCTAATATATTATACTTTTCTTTCTGCATTACTGCATTACTTTCAATATTACTTTCTGTCAACCTGTCTCGTTGAAAATGTTCTTGTGAAATTATCTTGACAACTGCAGAAGTTAAATTACTTTTTAAATTAATTTTCTATAATTTTTCATCAAATTATTTATTCAGGAGTGCCGTTTTTTCAAGTTGATTTCATATGGATTTGGCCAGATAGCCAAGTGCGCTTGCTTTATTGTATTTTTTTAAGTAATATGTAATAGTAATATTAATATATTACACATGCTCGGACAGTAATATTGTAATATAATATATTGCTTTAAAATGAAGGCAATAATTAATAAGTAATATATTAACAAGGTAAAGTAATATTCCCAACACTGCCCATTATCATGTATTATTATTTACAATGCAATCCCAGCCTGAGGGTGTGGAGTGATACTTGAGCTCAATATTCAGAGTAGGTGGAGCTCTAAGGGTCTAAGTAAGGGTCTTTGGCATGACTATTATTATTAGCACCTAACAATTAGAACACTTAACATGTTAGGCCATGGTGTAATATGTGGAGAAGAAACCTAAAATTAAAAACAAGTGTTTCAGTGATTCAAAATTAATAATTCAAAATATGACACTCGTTGACCTACATTGCTAAAAATATATCTCAAAATCACTCTTTTAACAAACAGATGAAATGTAATATAACAACACAATATAACATCACTAAAACTCACGTGGTTTTATTTTTTCATGAAACCATTAACTCACTGTTGATTTTCCAAATTAAGATCTGGATCCACACATCCTGCCCGGGTTCAAATCAACAGGAAGTTAACAAGATGTTAACATCATGAACAAATAAAACCACATGAGTTTTGGTGATGTTCTGGTGTCTGAATAATGCCTGTGTTTGTTTACATACAATTTGGGCCTTTAGCAGACACTTAACCCAGAGTTAACCACATTACGTAAAAAACATTGCAAAACATCACATACATACAGGTAAAGTTGAATTTACGAATTACAATTCAAGCAGTATTTGCAATAGCTTTTTAAGCACTAAAACGTAAAACGTTTGACAGCCTACATAGTTTAAATAGCATATTAAGTAGACTTATATTTCTGTTACCTACCTAGTTTGGTACTGCAAGTGCAATGGACTAATGTGTGCTGCAAGTGCTATAGGCTGATGTACTAAAGCAGTCAATTTCTAATCAATGGGTCTCACATCACACTATTATTAAACACAGGTGATAGGGTAGATTCAAATACATCTAGAAACATTAACAGACCCAACTGTAAATTAGTATCCCCACACCTGCCATGGCTGTACCGTCTGCAACGTTGCACAGCTGTGCCCAGTGAAAGGCCCTCTTCCTGGCACACACTGCAGCATGTCATGGAGGGCATGGGCCAGAGCATACACGGCCTTGTATGTGTTATACTCTAACCTGAGGTTAGACACGTCCATCAGGGGGGATTCTGCTGTCTCCAGGTCCTCTTGTCCACTACACACCCTTCCACCAGCATCCACCCACTCTGATGGAAGGGGTGCAAATTTACACTGAAATGTGTGCTCCCAAAACGCTCTCACCTAGAGAAATGTAAGTAAAGACTTGATGGTGCTGTCACACCAATTCTGCCTATGAGAGCAGATTCTGCAAATGATTAGTTGATTAGTCTACTCTAATCTAAAATACGGTAGATGTTGATCTACATCTCAGATAATAGATGTATTTGGGGTGCGGGTAGCCTACACCCTCCAAAGGTACCAGGAATATTTGTGGAATAACGTCTTAATATTTAATTACTCACTATGGAGTTTTCATGTGTATTGTCAGGATCACTCCGAGGATGTATTTCTAACAAGAAGTCCTTGAATCCTGGCATTTCTCCGCGGTGGGTGGCGAGCCCTAGGGTACCTGCCAGACATGGCATGTAACGAGGAACGTGGAATTTAGGATTTGTTGCCCATGACATATCTGCTATCCACTGCAGACCTGTTACGTTCTGTCTTACCACCTGTTGGTGGGGACACACACACACACACACACACACACACACACACACACACACACACACACACACACACACACACACACACACACACACACACACACACACACACACACACACACACACACACACACACACACACACACACACACACACACACACACACACACACACACACAATATCACTGTGTATACAATATAAATTCCATATAACATTTTCATTTCTTAATTGACATAATTGACACAGGGGTGAAAAGTCGTGGGATAAAAAGAAAAGTGTGATCTTGGGCTTTAGTGCCCCCCCCCCCCTGCCAACCTGGGGCGGCGACGGACTGACCTCATGCTCCCTTTAGTGCCCCGGCCAGCCAGAGGGGAGGCAGTTCAGAGACCAGGTTGCATGTTTTTTTTGGCATGGGGAGAACATGTGAGGGTACCTACCCTACGGGACAAGGGGGGACATGCCAAGTTCACACAGAAAGGCCCTTTCGCCAATCCCGCCTCGGGTATGGGCACTGATGACGTGGAGGAGGAGACACGTCGCCAGAGTACCCACTACACTCACAGCATCCCTAGTGGGACTCGAACCCAGGACCTTCACCGTGCCCCTCTCCCATAATGAGTTAAAAACGATAATTTCAAAAGGGGTTTCTCATTTCAACAGAACTTTCCTGGTCAAATGAAGGTTACACAAGGATCGCTGATAATAAAACAAACCTCATCCATGATATTTTTCACAAAGTCTCCATATCCAAATGCAATGACAACCCGGGCTGTGGATTCCTTCATGACAGTGACAATCCTGTCCAGTTTGTCCAGGTCATCGTTCCAGGGCAGAGCCTCTGAATAAGCCACACAACCCAGACCAGACCCTTCCAGGTCAGAATGGAAGGTTCGAGCAGCGTTGCGGCCGTAGTTATCATCAGCAAATAACAATCCTACCCAAGTCCAGCCAAACCGCTTCATGAGCTGCAGCATAGCTCGCACCTAAAGGATTTGAAATACGATTAGGAAAGAGGGAGGCCTATACCTGTATGTCAGAAACAGGTATTGGCCTATGTGGAACATGTGCTGCTGTTACCTGGGAGTCATTATTTGCGGTTGTTCTAAAGAAGGACGGAAACTGATCCAGGTCACTCAAAGTAGAGGAGGTAGCAGTGCCGCTTATCTGAAAAGGGAACACAACAAGATATACACATTTAGTTTTCTCCTTTGTGTGAAAAAAGAATCGATTGCCCTTTATCTTAAAAAAAAAAAAAAAGAACTGCAGGCCTTGCCATTTTGAATTACATTAACTACTGCACCAAGGCACACTCGCCTATTTGCTTGCATTGCACTCCATTTCCAAACGGCTGTATGTGATCTGAAATCATCCAAAACTATCTTTCAACACAGTCATACTATTATAACAATGTGTAACCCTACCGCCAGTCCTGAAGCACCATGGACAGAGACATTACATATTTACTTGCAATTAAATGTATCGTCTTTCAAGGTGTACGAGTAAGTGTGTAGTAGGGCATCAACCAACTAGTCGACTAGTCGATTGTCGGCAAGTAAAACCGCTAGTCGACCTCGTTGTTACTAGTTGACTAGTCTATAAGAAATTAATAAAAACTGAGGTATTATTATTTTTATTATTAATATAGTTTTAGTCGTACAGCATTAATCTTAGCTGGATTATACACCAGTGTAGTGTTCCTTTTACAATAATAATTATAATAACATAAGCGAGACGCTTGCCTCTGCCCCAGAAAGGTGCTTCGCTTTGAGTAGCGTTTGCCCCTGGCTTAAAACGAGCGAGTGCCGGGAGCCCAGGAGGTTAGGCGCAAGGCTTCCCCCTTTTTTTCTTTTTTAATATAGTTATTTTAATACCTGATACACTAACGACTAGTCGACTAGTAAACTAGGCAACTGGTCGACAGGCAATAATCACTACAAGTGAATACCCTAGTGTGTAGGTGTATTTATAATTTATAATATTTTACATTTGTGAACAACCAAATGCCGTGAGATTCAAATGGCAGGATAAATGGCGTTGAAGTAGGAACCGTACCATGGGTACTCTGTATAAACCTGATATTCTACAGATGGCAATAGCACTGGATGAGGTTTGAGGACCCACAATCCCCAACACAGGAGGAGATCCAGTGCAGCTCTGCTGTTCCTCTCTCCCACTGATCAGTGACACGCCTCCACGGAATCCAACTTCAGCCGTAAAACAGCTATCATAGATAATATACCCCAGAGTCACGTTGGGCAGTAAGCTGGGGTTTCTGTTGATTTCAGTTATGGCATAAGCCTGGGCGTGGAGGATCCTGAACCCTGTAATGTGAACACTAACAGACACAGTCACACATGTAACCACGTACATGCATCTATGCAGAGAGAAAACATCCAATAATTGATCAATCTATCAATGCATGTCAAGCCATTCTCCAAATGTCGTAATATACCATCACAATCATATATTGTCATCATATTTTGTACTTGATCGACTATTAAAAAAATAGGTCTTCTATAACTTGCAAATTGGTTTGAATTCTTTTTTTTTACCCTGCCACAAAACCTTTCCAGGCAAGATTCCATGGCCGACGACATTTCATCAATACATAGCTACTGCATCAACAAACTACACTACATACTGTAGCATCAAGATGTACCTGTAGAAGCTACCGTATAGAACTCATAGCATCAATACATACAGTAGCTACTGTATAGGACACAATGAACCATATCTAAGAGGAGCCCAGAGCACAATGTGCTGATGGTTAATGATAGCTTTGGTGCATTCAGATGTCAACACACACATCTCTCAGATACTGTATAGGAGTCCTTGACAAAGGGCATGAGTATGTTTTAGAATCCCCATCACTGCTCTCCTGAATTTGTGCTACTTACCTATAACAACTGAACTGGGGTGGCTTGGAGGTGAATGACAGCTCAGGGAAGACAGAGGAGAAATGAACTGGAAACAAACCACCCAGCATGACATCCCCAGGCCTGTACATTCTGTTCAGCTTAAACTGTGCCTGTATCTGACATGAAGAGTTAGAGGAGGAAGACAAAGGAGAGAACACAGAGAACAACATCAAGTACAGGTAGGAAAGCAGATGTGTGTCTAGACAATCCCTCATGACTGTCCTCTGTGTGGTCTGACCCCCTGTCACAATTCCTCTGTTGCATCTCTTGTTGCATTTTATAAACAGAGCTATGCCATCAATTCTGTCAAATCATGCCATTACGTCACATCAGCAGCTGGAAAATTACTCCAGTCTGTAAACGAGAATGATGCAATCTCTCAGCTTTCATTGCTGGATGGGAACAAGAGAGTTGCAACAACATGGTTAGCAGATTAAATGACACATTTTCAGGTCCAATGAGACGACTGAGTCACCAGATTTTGTTTCAAAAATGAATTACCGGTAACCACATGGACAAGAGCCTGTTGTAGCACACACAGACAGATATCAGTACATATAGGCATAGGTCAAAGAAAATATTATAAACTACGGTACTTCAATATCTACTAGCTTCATCCCTTAACTTAAAGGGGAATTCCACCCATTCAACATTTTTTTCTGAGAGCGTAGAAAAAAGTAGTGTCTAAAGAAATCCATTAACATGGTGAAAATACATCTTGATGATGTCATCAAGATGTTTCACCATGCGGAGAACTTTTATCCCAAAGTCCAGAAGAGTATCGTCTACGCAAACATGCATTGAAACCGTAGTGCCAAAGACACAGGAGCAAATATAATTGTTCCATATAGCATGGAAATGAATGCATCAAATGCGAAATATCGAATTAATTAAATTAGCGTTCGGTTCTAAAATCCAGTAAATCCGATGCATGTGAACGAGGCCTAATCATTCAAAGGCCCAAATAATAATATAACTAACGTGGAGACGTGTCTGTTGCTATAATAAGTGAAGGTTAATGTCACTGGGTCCATCTATTCCGGTAAACACAAAGCAGTGAGTGAGAAACACTACTCCGGTTACTCACTAGTTCACATACCAAACACAGCAGTGAGTTTCCAGTAAGGAAGTTGGTTAAACATAGTAAACCTGTTTTGCCAGGAACTTAATCCATTAAACAGGCATATGCCTTCTGAGCCAGTGCTTATTAAAATACATTCCATGCCACCCGTTTGTGAATATGAAATATCTCAAATGAAAGTTGCATTTGTCCACTTCCACTAGAGTGTTCTATTATTTACATATCGGCAATTACGTACAGCATGGTAAAAACAAAACAAAAAAAAACTTTTTTGAAGAAAATTCACAGCCATTTATGTGAAAGAAAAATGCTAGAATAATGCATGTGCTAGGAGTAGGAGTGAACAAGATATACCTAAAAAGATAGATTAGATATGTCACTACTTTAATCCAAAACAAAAAGTTAGTCTATTCGATGTTCTACTGAATGCAGCGTGGTTTTTCAAGCCAGATTAGCACCAATCTGTATTCAGATGCTGATATTTCCAGCCCCCCAAACTACCTCGATTTCCCACCATGCTCTGCTGGATTTGGGCGATGGGCTACAAAGCAATGAGGAAATTCTGCAAATTGGAGAATGGAGTCAGCAGTGTAGTTTTGCATATTTCACTTTCAAGAGGACTTTGTCATTTTGCCATCTACTCAGGCCTAAGTAAAGACTGCAGACAGTTTAACTTGTTTCAGGAATTACGTACTTGATGTTAATTCATACAATAAACACTCATTATAAAATAGATCTGCCTACAGAGGTGTGTTGTGTGGGGGAGGGGAGGAAACAGAAACACATCCAACAGGAAAGAACCCAGTTGTAGGCAGAACAGACGAGACACAAAGGAACGCACACGCACAATTTGCACACAATTGAGTGTGTGCATTTGTGCGTATTCAGCTGTACACCTGAAAAACAATTTTAATCATGGTGCCTGACAGCCACTGTTACAGGAATCTTCTGTCAGTCCACATTCCAAACACAGCAGAGAATTTCCAGTAAGGAAGTTGATTCAAACTATGATAGTCCTGTGGTGTCAACCAGTGGTGGACTGGGCAAAAAAAAAATCGGCCCGGACATTTTTAGCGTGATTTGGCTATAGACTGGCCCACCACAACCAGTGTGATGGACCTGTTCTACCTGGTATAGTTGGTTAACCATATGTAACTCTTTGAGAGCGTAAACATGAAACCAAATGGACCCTTGCGGGTCCATTTGGTTTCATGTTAATACTTTCAAGAGTTAAAATATCATCTAAATTGGCCCAAGTCTAGTTGGAAAATGTAGAAGACTAATGCTCAATTTGATCTGTATGTTTGACTGACCAACCAACAATTAACAATTTCCCAAATCCATCCGGGAATTGTGGACCAAAAAGCAAAATAAATCTTTAGTTTTGGGGTCTGTGGGAGAGTGGGGCTAAAATGTCATCAAATGGTGGTCCGTGGCTCAAAATTCTGAATGAATAGTGGGCCCTGGGATCAAAAAGGTTGAAAACCAGTGCTTTTTTTAATCCTCATATCATCACTATGATACCAGCGCCCCCTACGGGTCGTGGCCCACCGGGAGATCTCCCTGTAAGCCCAATGGCCAATCCGACCCTGCTGGCAACTGGCCATGGGAATTAACTCAGGCATTAAGGTTCTGGTCGATCCTATCAGCATACTTGAATCTATCATACAATCGCTTTAGTCTCAACTGTCAATACGTCAGCACCGCCAACTATAAAAGAAGGTCCTCTGAGTCAGAGTGCATTGAATGTTCAACTACAGCAGAGTCCTTTGTTGCAAACAGCAAGGCACAACTTCATAGACTTCAAGATGCTACTTGTTTTTGCAGTTCTGTTTCTGGCTGTTACAGTCCACCCTGCTCCTCGTTGTGATACTGACCTGGACTGTGACGGAATCTACAACATCACCACACAGAGTGGAGTGTACTCCATCTACCCCGCCGCTACACCTGTCAAGGTCTACTGTGACATGGACACAGACGGAGGGAAGTGGACAGTCATCCAGAGAAGAATGGACGGCACCGTGACATTCTACAGACCCTGGGCTCAGTACAAAGCTGGGTTTGGAGACGCATCAGGCGAGTACTGGCTGGGACTGGAGAACATGCATCTCCTCACCAAGAGAAAAAAGTACCAGCTGAGGGTGGACTTGGAGGACTTTGAGGGAAACACAGTGTTTGCGTCTTACTCCTCTTTCTCTGTGGGTTCTGAGGCTGACGGCTACAAGCTGCGCGTTGCAGGCTTCAGGAATGGAGGAGCAGGAGACTCACTGTCCTGGCACAACGGAATGAAATTCTCAACCTTTGACAATGACCAGGACACTTGGGGCAACAACTGTGCAGTTTCGCATTTCGGTGCATTTTGGTACAATAAATGTGACTATGCCAACCTCAATGGTGTTTACCTGTGGGGACAGACACCTCATGCATGGGTTGGTGTATACACATACCACTGGAAGGGTGGTAAATACTCCCTGAAGGCTGTCTCGATGAAGATCAGACGTGTTCCTTGAACACGTTTGTTTCCATGCATGGATCTGTAAAAAACCCATTTTCAGTATAACAGCCGTCATATAGGAATGATTTACCCTGTATACTCTGTTAATCACATATGAGTATTGTGATCGTGTGATGAAATGAATAATTCAATATGTTGTAGAAATACAGTTTGTTTCACTGGCATGATTTGATGATTCACTAAAGCAAAGAGAAAAGTATTTAGTTCTTTTTTCCTCGCCAATGCATTATAGTCATATTTACAAGGGTTCAATTATATAAACGTTCATAATGATGCATAAGAACAAGTGTCTGTCATACTGTTTTTAAGCTCAGCAGAAGGGTCTTCCTACATAACACAAACTGGTTTTAGAAAACAAGGGTTGCCCACTTTTGTTGAATGACTCCGGGCGCTACTTGCCCATACTTATCTAACATGTAAACAGGTCTACTATATTCCTCATCATCATCATTGAAAATGCATAAACCACCATAAGATAATGTGGTCTAGGACTTGATCTGTTGGTAAAACTACAACAAGTTGGCCGCCATTTTGAAAAATGGCAACAGGACAAGTCTAAATAGTACCAGTCTACTCCTCATCCTTGATAATGTACTGTATGATTGAGTCACCAACATTGAGATGCTAGGTGCTCTACAACTGGAGTTATTGTATAACAGCGGGTGGCGGCCATGTTGAACAATCGCTTGCCATGGTCCCAGGACCACTGTATTCCTCATCCTTGACAATATGGGATTGGTCACCAGAATCAAGAGCTTAACCCTTTCAGGCCGGGAATCCATATTTGGATTCTGTACAGTATGTACAGTATTCCATAATTAACTTTATTTGATGCTGAAATATAAATATTTCAGGTTTTTCAAAAACCTTAGGTCAGGCCTAAATGGGTTTAAAGGGGAACTCCACCCATTTTCAACATTTTAATATGTCATTAATATACCTTAGAGATGTTGTGTGGACATGATAAAAAAAATCCCCCAATTCTGTATTTCCTAAAAATGGAGGTCTGAAAAAAAATCATTAACATGGTGAAATACATCTGATTACATCATCAAGATGTATTTCACCATGCTAATGATTTTTCTTTCAGTCCCCATTTTCCTGAGAGGGTACAAATGGAACCAAATGGACCCGCTAGGGTCCATTTGGTTCACATTTGTATCCTCTCAGGATTTTTTTGAAAATGGGTGGAAGTCCCCTTTAAGTCATCTTGAACCTGCATTTATGAAATAAAGGCCATTTGGCTGCCATGGTCACAAGCGGACAAATCTGCAATGGACCCACCTGTTGATCCAAAAATGTTTCTAATGGCATGCTCTAACTGTGTGCAAAATTTCATACATTAATGCTATGTTATGGTAACAAGGTTTACTGCATGACGGACACATTAGCGTGATCTTTCACTAGATTAGTGTAGCACACCCTCAGTAAAAAGGTACAGAAGACTTGAATAGACGGTTCTATGTTTTTCTTTTTCTAGAAACTATCCGTTTTTGTAAACTATATACTGTATGTGTTTTTTGAAAACCTTATTCGTGAAAATTAACAACAACAAAAAAAATCCTTGCAATCATGATTCGTCATTTTGGTCCAGCCTGCCCTCATCCAAATTTAATGAACTCAGCCACAAGACCACAATGATATAGATTAATGAAGCAAAAATGAAGCAAAAAGTGTTTTGGCGAGTCAAATACACCAGACTATGACTCAGCAGTAATGTGTAACAGCTGTGACAATATTTTCAGTCAACTTTCATGTTGTCCTCACAACGGTTCCCAGTGCAACATGTTCCCTATAGTTTACATGTAGCAAGTTATTTCATCTGAAACACACACCACACAGGGGTGTGGACCTTGTCTGGGTCTCAAATTCTCTTGTCGGGTTAATTAATATTTTGAAACAATATCTGGTGACTCATGCATTAATGTTTTAATTAATTGCTTTTAATTAATTAAGTTTTGGCAATGGAAGCTGAGAGGTTGCATCATTCTCCATGTCAGTGAAGTGTTTTGGTAAATTTCCAGCTGCTGGAGCACGCACACGCCCACACACATGCCCACGCACACGTACACACCTCGTTCCTCAACACATTACGCAATGGCATGATTTGACAGAATGGATGCCATAGCTCTGTTTATAAAAATACAACAACTGCGCAGAGGAATTGTGACATAGGGTCAGACCACACAGGACAGTCATGAGGGATTTTTCAGACACACATCTGCTTTCCTACCTGTACTTGATGTTGTTCTCTGTGTTCTCTCCTTTGTCTTCCTCCTCTAACTCTTCATGTCAGATACAGGCACAGTTTAAGCTGAACAGAATGTACAGGCCTGGGGATGTCATGCTGGGTAGCTTGCTTCCGGCCCATTTCTCCTCCGTCTTCCCTGAGCTGTCATTCACCTCCAAGCCACAGCAGTTCAGTTGCTATGGGTAAGTAGCACAAAGTCAAAAGAAGCAGTCACTGGGATCCTAAAGCATTTCAATTGCCATTTGTCAATTGTCATGGAATCCCTATACCCGAGAAATGTCTTGACATATTTGTTGAATTCACCAGTGCCATCATTAACCATCAGCACATTGTGCTGCCCTGCTCTGGGCTCCACTTAGAGACTTCTGGCTCTCCTGTATTGATGCTAAGTGATGTGGTTTGTGTCCTACACTACATGGTAGCTATTAGTGATGGGGCGAGCCGCCCTGATGGGATACCCGATTCGACTGTTATCAGTCGATAAGATCGGAGTTATAGTTTCCGTCAGCAGGACAATTTCGTCTCAGTATCGTCATGCTCTGCAGACCCATCTTGCAGTCTGTAGATATCATGGATCCTTTCAGTTGATAATGCATCTGCTTGCGGTTAGGTTTGTGGTAAAGGACTTCAATGTTTTGTATCTTACAGCCTTATGTATGAGTACAATACAGAGAATGTTTGCATCCGCCATCTTTGTTGAAGAAGGGTCTATTTATGTCTGAGATAACTAATCTTAATTATCTTTCATAGTGGTTTAAGCCCTGTGGGAAGTGTTGTATTAAGTTTTAAAATCCATTGTTTTTATGCAAACTTTCTCTCCGCTTCTGTCCACGTTTGATTGCATTCCAGCCCACATACTTCCATTGCTCCAATTCCATGTCCAATAAAATGTT
Source organism: Benthosema pterotum (assembly GCA_039105355.1). Taxonomy (NCBI): domain Eukaryota; kingdom Metazoa; phylum Chordata; class Actinopteri; order Myctophiformes; family Myctophidae; genus Benthosema; species Benthosema pterotum. The sequence goes on along the minus strand of CM076976.1, from coordinate 47,989,233 downwards.
GTACTATTAGCGACATCTTTAGAGTTAGGGTTAGAGAAGGGTTTAGGTATGTTTCTAGCAAAACCCTAGCCCCCTCCAACCGTAACCCTAAGCTTAAATCCCTGACGCTCAACCACCTCACAGATCGTCAGGTCTGTGAGGTTAGGTTGAGCGTTGGGCGTTTAGGATAAGGGTTACGGTTGCAGGGGGCTAGGGTTTTGCGTCTCAGATTCGACCGTTATCAGTGGATAAGATCGCAGTTGTCATTTTATTCATTATCAACTGAAAGAATCCATGATATCTACAGACTGCCAGATGAGTTGGCAGAGCATGACGATACTGAGACGAAATTGTCCTGCATTGCATTGGCATTATGAGCTTGCAGAGGGGCTAGTCATTAATCTGGAGTGAAGAGCTACATGGCTGCAGCTTGGCTATACACACCCAAGTGAGTGAAGTCTGTGTGATTGCTAAGAGCCTCAAGCTCAAAAGCCAGACCGTGCATCACTAGTAGCTATGCATTGATGCTATGTTATGTGGTAAGTGTTCTATACAATAGCTACGTATTGTGATGAAGTTATGTGATGTGGCGTGTTCTATAACGTAGCTACTGTATGTATTGATGCTAGGTGATTTTTCCACACAAGAGGTTGACAGTGGGATAAAATAATCCTGCATAGGGCTACCTAAATCCTACAACCAGCTCTGAAAGTATTGATGGATTTGTTTCTATATTTGCAAATTTGGAGAGTTGGAAAGAAATGAATGGTAGAAGAATGGTAACGTGGATAGGTTCAAGTTTTTTTTTTTTAATTTGTCATTCAAGTGTGCGTTGAAACATACACAAGGATGAAATAACATTTCCCACTCTTCCACAGTGCCATGAGTCAATAGACGAAAGAGAAGCAAAGAGCAGCAAGTAATGGTAGTGTAACATATGAGGGCAGTAATGTGCTATCTAACTATCCAACCTAGCTATAATAAACAAAAGGTAAAATAAAGTATTAAAAACTAAACAAACAGGACATACAATACATACTACAACTATATCTATGAGAACTACTGTACATACAACATACTACAACTAAGGTATAACTGTAACAACTATGGAAACTGCTTATACTAACAGCTATGCTATGACTAATTTGACTGTGACAACTTAATATTGGTATTAAGTGAGGTATTGAGTAAAGGTGAGGGGGTAAGTGAGGAAATAAGTGAGGTATTAATAGACTACAAAGTAGAAGTGACAGGTCTTCTTGATCTGAGCAGATCTAACAGTACTGAGCAAAGTGAGAGGTAGTTCCATGATGTGCAAGAGATGCAGCAGTTTGGGTACATACTACAGAGTCTTCCTTCTATGGAGAGGTATATACATGTGCAAGAAGACAGTAAAAAGCAAGAAGCAGTTAGGTAAATACTGAAATTAATACGAAGTCCAAAGTGTGTGTGTGGGCGCGCACATGTGCGTATGAATGAGGTAGTTTGAGGAGGATATTATGAGGAGGATACAGTATGATTTTGTGTGTGTTAGCGTTTTCATTTCAGGGTTCAGGATGGTCCAGGCCCAGGCTTACGCCATAACTGAAATCAACAGAAACCCCAGCTTACTGCCCAATGTGACTCTGGGATACATGCTCTATGATAGCTGTTTAACAGCTGAAGTTGGAATCCGTGGAGCCATGTCACTGCTCAGTGGGAGAGAGGAGCGCTTTCAGTTCCATGAGAGTTGTGCTGGGTCTCCTCCGGTGTTAGGGATTGTGGGTCCTGACACTTCATCCAGTGCCATTGCTGTCTCTAGAATATCAGGTTTATACAGCGTAGCCACTGTAAGTTTCCTACTGGTAACACCCTATCATTAAACGATTCACAAGTGGAAAAATATGAATATTGTATTGGTTCTTTTTACACCTTGAAAGACAACTGCATACTGTATTTCCAGAGATGGGTTGATCTTGGATGGAGTGTGAAGCAGGTTATAACACAAAATGCTGTGTTAGAAGTACGACTCTTAGCTTAGAAAGTACAATCCCAGCCCTCCAAGGCCCGGACTTATTTCTACTTGAAAAAAAAAAAAAAAATGTTTTCAACCTTACTACTAGGTTGTACTACCATGATCTATTTGAAAAGTATTTTATTAATGCTAACTAATACATTAATTAATTATAATAATTTTAAGAAAAAAAGGGGGATATCTTTTAATATAATGCATGTACATGTAATAGACATTCTAATAATAAAGGCTAAAGGTCAAAAATCATCAGAAATTGCACTAAGTCCAGAGATTAATTGAAGAGGCTAATTGCAGCCTCTGTGGGGGGTATTGTTATGCAAATAGCATGACCAATTTCAATGACATTCTAAACAATCAACCTCAACCATGATATTTATGTGAAAAAATAAAAATAATAACATTTTTTTTTTAATAATTAAAGGGTTAATGTTGCTAAAAAGCAACACTGGGCCTTCTAGGGCCAGGGCCGACAGACAACGTTGCTGTCCGTGATGCTTAAGCATGCCTAGGATTACACATTTTTATAATAGTATGGGGGTAAGGCTGATTGTGTTGAAAGATTATTTTAATTTGTCTTCAGATCACATTTAATGTGTTTCAAAATGGGAATGCCTGCCCTCCTCGTTTGAAGATAAGAGAAAGACAATCTATTTTTTCTATCATTGTTCTTTGTTTATATTTATTCACATGTGTCTTTCTCAGATAAGTGGTACTGCTGGTTCGCCTACTCTGAGTGACGTGGGTCAGTTCCCATCCTTCTTTAGAACAGTAATTTCTAATCGCCCTCAGGTAACAGTAGTATTACGTTTCACATGTAGGCCTACCGCCATCTAGTGCACATATTGTGGTTTACATGTGTCATAACTGTAAAGCTTTATTTGTTGTTTTATGATCATTTGATCATTTCTTTGGTTTTTTTTTTCTTTCTGTCTGTGTGATGTGATTTTTTTTTGCACTTTCAATGTTGATGTAATCCTCAATGTTCTGGGAGAATGCCAGAATGTTTTTAATGACTTTGTCATTAATGTTTGTAAAATATTTCGTTGTGATTCACAACGGTTATCAACGTGATGGTTATTATTAATCAGTATGTCCACTCAGCCATACATTACACCACGCATTACACAACAACTAAATTAACTACATCAGCACTCAGTAGTGTGTCAACTTGTGCGGAAAATACGATACTTGAAGATCTCTTAATTACATCATTACTATGTCATCACCTAAACGAGCCAATCGGAGTTTGGTTTGAGGGATGGTGGACGGCCGCAAACCGATCGCCTTACTTGCACTCACTCTGCTCAGGAAAATACTACATGGACCCAAATCACAACCAATCAATCTACTGTACGTCCTTGATACAGTAGTTATTTAGAGCTGAATTTGGCATCAAACAAGCCGTGTGTGTGGGTATATAACAAGATAATTTCCTGATCAGTTTCAAATTACTTTTTAGGTGCAAGCTATGCTGCGGCTTATGCTGCAGTTTGGCTGGACCTGGGTGGGGTTGCTGTTTAATGACGATGACTACGGCCACACTGCTGCTCGGACCTTCCATTCTGAACTGGTCCGGTCCGGTCTGGGTTGTGTGGCTTATTCAGAGGCTCTGCCCTGGAACAATGACCTGGACAAACTGGACAGGATTGTCACTGTCATGAAGGAATCCACAGCTCGGGTTGTCATTACTTTTACATATGGAGCCTATATGAAACATTTCATGGAGGAGGTTTGTTTTTGTGTTATCAGGAATGCATAAATGTATGTATGGATTTGTAATCTGTATTGTATTTGACCAGGATAGTCCTCTGCCTGTGTGTCTGTGCATTTCAACACCATCAACAGGTGGTAAGACAGAACGTGACAGGTCTGCAATGGATAGCTGGCGGCGGGTGGGCGACAAATCCTACTTTCCACGTTCCCCGCTACATGCAGTACCTGGCAGGGACCCTAGGGGTCGTCACCCATCGTGGAGAAATACCCGGGTTCAAGGACTTCATGTTAAAAATAAATCCTCAGAATGACCCCCTAGTGAGTACCGGCAAACTGAGTACACGATACAACTTTATTGTCAGCTTTCACTGAAATTTGCATTCAAGGCACCAACGTTAAGATAAAGGACAACACACAAGTACAACATTACAATACAATACAGACAACACAGCAGAACATAAGAGCAACAAACGGCAAACATGACGTTCAGGTTTATCGATTTTGGTTTAGAAGTAGGACAGACTGATGTACAAAAGAGTTCTTTAGTCTGTATTTCTTAAATTTAGGAACTCTGAACCGCCTCATAGATGGCAACAGCAGGTATTCTTCATTCAGGACATATAAGGGATCAGATGACATACTAAAGGCCTAAAAAAATTAGGCCTAAAAATCTTTTTCAGGGGGCCCAGAATTTGGTGCGACGGCCCTGCTAAGCAAGCTCTCTGATCACTGTTCCAACCATTTCTTTGAATTTGGTCGAAAACTATTCTATTTAAAGTTTTACTGAGCACCAGTAGTAGACCTAAAGGCCTACTATTGGGCCTTTCTTTAGGTGAGACCGTTTTGGGAGTACACATTTCAGTGTAAATTTGCACCCCTTCCATCAGAGTGGGTGGAGGCTGGTGGAAGGGTGTGTAGTGGACAAGAGGACCTGGAGACAGCAGAATCCCCCCTGATAGATGTGTCTAACCTCAGGATGGAGTACACTGTGTACAAGGCTGTGTATGCTCTGGCCCATGCCCTCCATGACATGCTGCAGTGTGTGCCAGGAAGAGGGCCTTTCACTGGGCACAGCTGTGCAACGTTGCAGACAGTACAGCCATGGCAGGTGGGATACTAATTTACTGGGGCTGCAACTAACACTTTTCTTAATCGATTCACGTCTGTTTATTTAAACGATTAATCCATTCATCGGATTACCACCCCGTAAAACACTTCCTTGTTACAGAAACGCCAACAAGAGATAATCATATTCTAATATACATTTTTCAGTGCAGTTGCTACTATACATGTACAACTATGATCGCATTGCAAGGGAGGAGAGATGGTTCACTCATCGTTAGTTTAGCTGTAAAAACTATGGTGAAGTGGGAAAACACCCATGATAAATTACAAAAGCTCCACTGATTAAATGATTACTAAATTAGACAACTAATGAATATTGTCGATTTGATTACGATTCATCGTTTAATCGTTGCAGCCCTAGAATTTAAAGTTTAGTGTTTTAACACCTTTATTGCTTAACACGAGATACCCGAGTTTTGGCTACTAGGGAGCCCCAAAGCACTTTTTTTGGGACTTTTTTTTTTTTTTTTTTTTTTTTTTTTTAGAATTTTTTTGGGGGTGAGTGCCCCAAGCAGCCAAAGTGTTGTTAATGTATCAATGTATCGTTCTATTCTAATTTATAATAATAATAGTAGTAATAATAATGCATATTTTTGATAGTCACATTAAATGTTCTAGGCATTGTCATGAGTATTATCTCCCAAAGGTGTCGGGGTACAGTTCTCTGGTCACTCGCTGTGCACACGCAAGTAGGCACTCTATGGAGTGCAGATCTAGTTTATTAATTTACTTATTTATTTCACTTTGAAGCTTGTGTATTACCTGGGAAAGGTCAACTTCACCACATCATTTGGTGAGCAAATATCATTTGATGAGAATGGGGATGTTTTACCAATCATGGATATCATGAACTTTGCATGGCGCCCTGATGGAAGTATTAAGGTTTACAATGTGGGAGTGTTCAAGAAATCTACCCCCACAAGTGAAGAACTCCTGCTCGATGATGACAGAATCTTCTGGAACTTTGAACACTCAAAGGTCACATTGACTAAATAACTAATGAGTAATATTATGAATGTGATTTAGCTTGAACTGAAATTGAGTTGTTGTTTTTTTCCTCCTCTGCAGCCTCCTCGGTCAGTGTGCAGTGAGAGCTGTTCCCCTGGAACCCGGGTGGCCAGAAGGAAAGGACAACCTGTCTGCTGCTATGACTGCATTGTCTGCTCTGAGGGAGAGATCAGCAATGAGACTGGTAGTGTACTTTAGGAAGAGAGTGGCGACATGCTTTGATCTTGCGCCTCGTGCAAGTTCCAAACATAGGCCTACATAGCTAACCACTGAATCACAGCCTATTTTGATTGATTGATTGATTTGATTGATACATTTTATCTCGGATATTTAAAGAAACAAAAAGATTAACAATATAACATAACAGCAATTGTTTTTCCGAAAAGATAAGAGCAGAAGCATAAAGCTTATTATTGCCCACCTCTTTAACAAAAGGTACTATATACATAAGGACAGAAAGAATCACAAAAGCATTCTATCAAATGCACAAATTAGATTCTCTTGTGTCTTTGCGTTAGGAACAAAAGAAGGCTTTTTTTTTCATATCGTCTTCGTAATGTCTTTCGCACACATCATTTTACACATCATATATTTTGAAGAGCTTTACCTATGTCGTTAATGTAGAGAATTAATATTTTTTGTCCAAGGACTGAGCCCTGTAGAACGCCAAAACTTGTTTAATTTTTCGGACTCAACTCCATTTAGGCTAACAAATTGCATTCAATCTCTAAGCTTTTTATATTTTTTTTCTTATAATATACATTAACTAAAGCAAGTATTATAAAAAATAACAAATTGATCTCTCACCCTAGAGACCGACCGGTCTTATTTCATAAGAGTTTTTCCTCTTACTGGCATTGATCTCAGTCTCCCAGTTTTACTAAGTTTCCCAGGGTTTACTAAGATACTCAAGCTCCCTTAACACAACAAGGAGAACAGTTTTTCTTTTTCTTTTGTTTAACCTTCTAGGCAACCACATAGCCACAGTGCATCATGGAGGGCATATGTTGCTAATATCGTCCAAATTTCCCAAAGTGGCCTACACTTTGGGGAATCTTTAGGAATTTTGGAGAGGGACTGTTTCCAGACAAAAGCTGCAGTGTGCAGGGCACGTTTCCCATGCTGGAATAATGCGTGCTTGGTTGCGGGGTATCGAATCCAGGGACCGACAACTGGGAGTTGTGCAAAATTATCTTTTTTCTTTTGGAAAACCATGTGCCCATGCCTAAAACCTTGCCAAAATTCCAAATGTAGTTATCAAGGGCATAATATTATTCTGTTACTATTATATAAACCAGAAACCAGTGGAAAATCTCTTTTAGCAATTATTTTGGTTAGCAACCATGCCCATGTGTATCAAATATTTCAGTCTGGTTGGTGTCCCCAATGCATTTTTTGAAAGCCTTACTCAAACCTAACACCAGACCAAAATTCAGAAACCTTTCACAAAAAAACAAAAAAAAAAAACAAATATTGGTAATTTATTACTTCTTAGTAAGCACCAGCTATTGGTTATGTTGAGCATATTGTACTTGTCTGTTTGTGCTTCTTCCCGGTTCATTAGACTCTACAGACTGCATGAGTTGTCCAGAGGACTTCTGGTCCAATCCCCAGGGTAACCACTGTGTCCCTAAGAGCATCGAGTTCCTGTCCTACCATGATGGCCTGGGCATCTCCTTAACAACCATCTCACTGCTAGGAACATTTATCTGTGCCATTGTCCTGGGGATCTTCGTCTATCATCAAGAGACACCCATGGTTCGCGCCAACAACTCAGAACTCAGCTTCCAACTCTTGCTTTCACTCAAACTATGTCTCTTGTGCTCACTGCTGTTCATTGGCCGTCCCAGACTCTGGACTTGTCAGATGAGGCATGCAGCATTTGGGATCAGCTTTGTGCTGTGTGTCTCCTGTATCCTGGTAAAGACTATGGTTGTGTTGGCTGTGTTCAAGGCCTCCAAGCCTGGGAGTACAGACATTATGAAGTGGTTTGGTCCTATGCAACAGAGGATAACAGTTTTGCTTCTAACTGCAATCCAGGCAGTAATCTGCACAGCCTGGCTGGTGTCTGCCTCACCAACTCCTCATAAAAACACAAAATACTATTCTGAAAAGATAGTCTATGAGTGCAACATTGGATCAATAGTTGGTTTTGGGGTATTACTAGGTTATATTGGCATACTAGCACTCCTTAGTTTCCTACTAGCATTCATGGTCAGGAATCTTCCAGACAACTTCAATGAAGCTAAGTTAATTACTTTCAGCATGTTGATCTTCTGTGCCGTGTGGATAGCCTTCATCCCAGCATATATCAGCTCTCCAGGCAAATATGCAGATGTAGTGGAGGTGTTTGCCATTTTAGCATCTAGCTTGGGCATTTTGTTGGCACTGTTTGGACCAAAATGTTATATAATCGTTTTCAAACCCGAGAGAAACACAAAGAAGTCCATCATGGGTCGAGGTGCCGCTGCAACATAGACTCAGTCTCTTTATGTAGTGTACGTTCTCTGCATTCACTGTTGTAAAGTATATACAGTAAATCATGTATAGTTTTAACATTGACAAATGTAACTTTCGTTACACAGCATTACTTTGTGAAGGCCTCTCTAGTTTCAATGCGTTAAAGCTTGCCATAATCAAAATCATGACATTAATAACCTACATTTATACAGCTTCTCAGATTAAAGTGTTTTGATTTTCCAAGTTGACATGGAATTTAAATAAGCCTGGTTTTATCAGGCATCAATATTATAATGACTCTACTATAAAATGTCCTGCATACCAGCGCCCCCACCACGTCAGGACATTGTGGTACTGCAGCTAAACTCTCCATAAAGACATGACAAGGACTGGTTAAATCAGTGGTGATTGAGGCTCAAACCATCAGAAATAGGCTTGAGGGACACGTGCAATATGAAGTATTAAAACAGTTTTAGGGATTCATGTTATTTGTGCTTTAACTAATTATATTACTACATGTATTTGTATTTATTTTATTTTCAATTGTAACCAGAAGGACCAAGTGGTCATTGTAATGATTCCACCACCTTCATACCCAACCTGCATATCCAAAAATGTTTCTCATGGCATGCTCTGTGAGCAAAATTTCATACATTAATGCTATGTTATGTTAACAAGGTTCACTGCTTGACAGACACATTAGGGTGATCTTTCACTAGCGTGATCTTTCACACACCTTGAGGTTGGTTGGCTGACCAGCTAAGGATGGACGTTATTGCCACCAATAGGCGTTCGAAGGGCGACCGAGCTGCAGCTGCTCCCAGGCTCTGGAATAGTCTGCCTTTTAATATCCAAGCCGCCCCCTGTACATCACCCGTTTTAAATCATTGCTTAAGCCTTAAAAGGATCCCTGTCTAATAAGATAAACATTGCTTAAAACATTATACTTTCCCTATATAACTAAAATAAACAAATAAAAACACAAACAGCATCTTATTTCTTTCATAAATAGAGAATATTTCACTCAACAGGAACTGCTCCTGGCGCAGGATGATGATGTCACGTGTGATCTAGCTCTATAGAATATATGGATGAACATGCTCATGTGACCTCATCATCCTGCGACCGGAGCACCTCCTATTGAGTGAAAGATTCACTATTTATGAAAGAAATAAAGTATTGAAGGTGTTTTCATCTGCATGTTTTAGTTATCGAAGGCAACTATAGTGTTTTAAGGCTTATTTGTCTTATTAGCCAGGGATCCTTTTAAGACTTACCTATTCTCCCTGGCCTTTTGGGTCAGCTGAGGAGGCTTCTTAACTGATTCTGCTTTATTTTTGTAAAAAGTTTTAGTTTTAGTTAGTTTTAGTTTTCAGTTTCATAAAAAAAAAACACGAAAATGAAGGGTATTTTCTGTATGATTTCAGTTAGTTTTAGTTAGTTTTGGCAACACACAATGCTGTTATAGTTTAGTTATAGTTTTTTATTGTTTGTAGTTTATTTTGTTTCAGGTAATAGATATATTTTTAGGTATCGTTTTTTCTTTAGTTTTAGTTAATTATAGAAACCCTGACATGGTCAATGTTAAATGTGCTTTATAAATAAAGTTGTTTCAGACCTGTGGTCCAAACAATCGTGTTGTTTTAGCACACGCTCAGTAAAAACGTACAGTCAACTTGAATAGACGTTTCCATGTTCATCGTTTTTCTTTTTCTAGAACTACCTGTTTTTGTAAACTCTATATATTTTTTGAAAACCTCATTTGTGAAAATTAAGAACAAAAAAAAAAAAATCAACATCCTTGCAATCATGGTTCGTCATTTCTGCCCAGCCTGCCCTCCTCCAAACGAAGTCACAAGACCACAATGATAGATTAATGAAACACAATCATGTCTGGGTGATGAAGCAAAAGGTGTTTTAGTGAGTCAATCACACCAGACTATGACACAGCAGTAATGTGTAACAACTTTCCTTTTAACAATATTTTCAGTCAACTTTCATGTTGCCGTCACGACGGTTCCCAGTGCAACATGTTCCCTATAGTTTACATGTAGCAAGTTATTTTATCTGAAACACACACACTACACAGGGGCGTGGACCTTGTCTGGGTCTCGAATTCTCTTGTCGGGTTAATTAATATTTTGAAACAATAATATTGTTTCAAAATATTAATTAACCCCTAATTATCTGGTGACTCATGCATTAACGTTTTAATTAATTAATTTTAATTAAGTTTTAGCAATGAAAGCTGAGCGGTTGCATCATTCTCCATGTCAGTAAAGTGTTTACAGACTCTGGTAAATTTCCAGCTGCTGGAGCACGCACACGCACATGCACACGCACATGCCCATGCCCACGCACACACCTCGTTCCTCAACACATTACGTATTGGCATGATTTGACAGAATGGATGCCATAGCTCTGTTTATAAAATGCAACAACTGCACAAAGCAATTGTGACAGAGGGTCAGACCACACAGAGGACAGTCATGAGGGATTTTCCAGACACACATCTGCTTTCCTACCTGTACTTGATGTTGTTCTCTGTGTTCTCTCCTTTGTCTTCCTCCTCTAACTCTTCATGTCAGATACAGGCACAGTTTAAGCTGAACAGAATGTACAGGCCTGGGGATGTCATGCTGGGTAGCTTGCTTCCGGCCCATTTCTCCTCCGTCTTCCCTGAGCTGTCATTCACCTCCAAGCCACAGCAGTTCAGTTGCTATGGGTAAGTAGCACAAAGTCAAAAGAAGCAGTCAGAGGGATTCTAAAGCATTTCAATTGCCATTTGTCAATGGTCATGGATATGGTCAATGGTCATGGCATATCCGAGAAATGTCTTGACATATTTGTTGAATTCACCAGTGCCATCATTAACCATCAGCACATTGTGCTGCCTTGCTCTGGGCTCCGCTTAGAGACTTCTGGCTCTCCTGTATTGATGCTATGTGATGTGGTTTGTGTCCTACACGGTAGCTACAGTATTAGTGGTGGGGTGGGCCGGCCCAATGGTGGCAGGTCCCGCGAGTTAAGGTTTTCGGGGCAATTAGCGGGCTGCGCGGGTGCTCCCAAAAAGGACGAGAAAAGAAATATTATTCTGCTTTCCTTTGTCTACTCCTGTTGAAACTATAATCCTGTTCTATTGTTCATCAATCTGTGTTGCTTACGAAAGGGGGTTTACCCCCCGGCCTTTTGGGCAATGTGTCCTCTGCTCTGCTTCTCCGTTCTGAGCCACTGGACATGTGGCTTCCTGACACCAGCGTAATAGCATAACTAGCTTGTAGAGTGGCTATTCATTCATTCATTCATCCATCCATCTGGAGTGAAGAGCTATGCTGCAGCAGGCTACCACATTCAAGTGAGTGAAGTGAACAGAATGTTATGTCGAGATTCAAGTAAATAACATATTAGGCAACAACATCTATTTCACCTCTCAGTCGCTCGATCAGGGGAGGATTATCCAACGTACATGTTGGGCCCAGGCCCAAGGGTCCCATGAGCTAGGGGGAGGCTGAGCTTGAGTGTCCGTGTGCCCCCCCAAATAAAAAAAAAAACAGCGTAAAACAGTGGTGCAGACTTCCCTCGCCTATTCATTGTGTCAATAAAATAACTCCAAAAGCCCTAACCTATCATGCCATGGTACATTACTGCAGTTATTTTGGCTGCTCATCATTTTTTAAACCATGCCTTGCCATAAGTTCTGCTGAAATGCAAGTCATAATTGATGCTGCAGACTGGCACCCTTGGCAGGACACAGTGGGGCCGGTTATGAAAAAAGCCGGCCTGTGCATCACTAGTAGTATCCATTGATGCTATGTGATGTTGTGATTGTTCTATAAAGTAGCTATGTATTGACGTCAGGTGATTTTCCTACAGGTAACTCACATTGATAGATAGTACGATACGATACGACTTTATTGTCAGTTTGCACTGAAATTTGTCCTGCCTCCATGGCGACACCGTTAACAAAGCTACTAAGTGGATGGGTTTAAGTTTTTTTTTTTTTTTTTTTTTGTTTTTTTTTATGTCATTCAGGTGTGCGTCAACACATGCACAAGGATGAAATAACGTTTCCCACTCTTCCACAGTGCCATGAGTCAATAGACAGGCAACAAAGAGCAGCAAGTAACAGTAGTGCAACAGATGAGGGCAGCAAAGAGCTATCTAACTATCCAACCTCATTGTATGGTGATGGTACTAAGCTATAATAAACTAAAAGTAATATAAAGTATTAGAAAAAACTAAATTGAAACTAGACAGAACTAGGACATACTACAACTATGACAACGATAACATACTACATTCAACAACATACTACAACTAAGCTATAACTGTAACAACTATGGCAACTGCTTAGTAACAGCTATGCTATGACAACTATGACTGTGACAACCTAATATAAGTGGGGTATTAATAGACTACAAGAAACCAAGTGTAGTAAAGTGACAGGTCAACCTGACATTCTAACAGTACTGAGCAGAGGTAGTTTCATGTGCAAGAGAGATAGCAGCAGTAGGGTACATACTAAAGCAGGGGTCAGCAACCTGCGGCTCCAGAACACAGCCCCAGTGGCTCAGCGGCTGTAGCATTATTACATACACACACTGGGGTGATCCGCACCAAAATAATATAAACATTTCAGTCACCCAAAACGCGTTGCGCTGTCTGACAGTTGCCAGTTAATGTAGCACTTTAGCCCAGCAGTTATCAGAGGTGGAGCTTTCAATCTGAACCACCCATTTTCAAAGGTTTACTCAGTTTACTATGTCATTAATATACCTTAGATATGCTGTGTGGACTAGAAATGGAGTTCTGTAAAACTCCTTTATTTAATTTTTTGAAACTTTCTGAAGAAAGGTTGTGTTTCACCATGTAAATGATTGAGGATCTTTTTCCTGAGAGTGTGCAAATGGAACCAAATGGACCCGCCAGGGTCCATTTGGTTCACATTTGCACACACTCAGGAAAAAATAATAATAAAATGCGGCTAGTCTAGACAGATTTTGAATTTAATTTTGCGTCGAAAATGGCTCTTTCGACATCTTGGGTTGCCGACCCCTGTACTAAAGGGTTTTCCTTTTATGGAGAGGTATATACTGTACATGTGCAGTTACATGTACAGTTCGGTACATACTGAAATTAATACAAAGTCCAAAGTGTGTGTGGGCGCGCGGACGTGCGTATGAATGCTGAGGTAGTTTGAGGAGGATATTATGTCCTGGATACAATATGATTTTGTGTGCGTTAGCGTTTTCATTCTAGGGTTCAGGATGGTCCAGGCCCAGGCTTACGCCATAACTGAAATCAACAGAAACCCCAGCTTACTGCCCAATGTGACTCTGGGATACATGCTCTATGATAGCTGTTTAACAGCTGAGGTTGGAATCCGTGGAGCCATGTCACTGCTCAGTGGGAGAGAGGAGCGCTTTCAGTTCCATGAGAGCTGTGCTGGCTCTCCTCCGGTGCTGGGGATCGTAGGTCCTACTACCTCATCCAGTGCTATTGCAATCTCTAGAATATCAGGTCTATACAGTGTAGCTACGGTAAGTTCCCTACTGGTAACGCACTGCATTTAACTATTCACAAGTGGAAAAATATTATGGATAGTGTATTGGCTCTTTTTACAGCGCCAAAGACTACTAAAGTTCTCAAACTCTGCCCGAACCCGACCAGGCCTGAGCCCGACCCCAAAATGTCGGGTCGGACTCGGGCCTAAAATGTATGCAGATCAGTAGGGCCAGGTCGGGCCTAGGGCTCCATGAAAAAAAGCAATATATATTGAATTATTTTATTGTGATAATAAAAATAATAGTTCTGTTCTGTCTGTCTGTGTATTTACCTCTTATGAAGATGGTGCTGATTGTTATTTTCACTTTTACTCTGTGTAGATTGCCTAAATTCTACCCAAACCCAACCAGGTCCGACCCAACATTGTAGGGCCGGGTTGGGCCTGAAAACTATGCTAATTGGTCAGGCCAGGCTTTGGGCCTGATCCGTTAGGGCCGGGCCAATTTTCAGGCCTGTTGAGAACTCTACTGCCTACTGTATTTCCAGAGAGGGCTGATCTTGGATGGAGTGTGAAGCAGGTTATAACACAAAATGCATCTGTGTTAGAAGCAGTGTTGGTCAATATTACTTAGGAAAGTAACTTCTTCACTTTACTCGACACCCAGGCTTTCATTTTCGTTCGCCTTGCGCGAAAACGGAAAGCCTGGACTAACGCACGTTGGAAAGTGGACTTCAAGTGGGAGTGAACCTTCCGGGGTGGGCGTCGCTCTAAATGATGTGCCGTAGAACAGCAGTGGACGGGCGGGGGGGGGGGGGGGGGGGGGGGGGGGGGGGGGCGGGGGGGATGACGACACGTTAGTGAGATCAAATCAGAGCGCAGCACTTCCGCTGTGTGGATCCCACGACACCCCCGCCCCCCAAGGCCAAAATCATTGAGGGCTATAGACCAGGCTATTAGGAAAGTAACTTCTTTACTTTACTCGTTACCCCTTAGACAAAGTATTATCATTACTTTACTTATTACTGGAATCGAAGAGTAATATATTACATATTACGTTATTACTTTCCCAAGTTCTCAACTCCCACCTTTGAAAAAATAGAGATGTACAACATAATCTGTTTAGCGCGCTCTTTTTAGAACTGAATCCAATTTATTGGAATAATAATAGTCTCCAATCCCACAAACTGCACCTGAAAACAAAGCCAACGAAATCCGACATTGTAAATGTCTTTCTTAGATGAAAAAATAAAAGGAGCAATAGGAACAATTTAACCTTGAATCACAAAACAGACCTGCAACTAACAAAACCAGATTTCGAAATTTGTCTCTTTCAGTATCTGTCCATAGGTTGTACAAGTAACAAGTAACTTGGCTTTACTTGCAAAGTAATGCATTACTTATTACCCATTTTGGCAGAGTAATCTTGTTACTTTACTTTTTGGAGCAAAAGTAATAATATTACAGTAATATGTAATCTAAAATTCGTTACTGCCCAACACTGGTTAGAAGTATGACTCTTTGGTTAGATCTGAACGAGGGCCGTGGTGCTTAATAGTCTAGTAACAGAGGCCCTCAGATTTTGAGATACCCCCACCCGGGGTAGAACAAACCACAACCATGTTTTTTCTTATCTTTAGGGTCCCCCATTCATGTTTTGGATTGTTGTGGAGTTTCATTTTGGTGCAAAATTAGTTTTTTGGGCTATTCTTTAGACTTACCCAAATCTCTGAAAAAGTAAAATCCGAATAGGACAAAAATTATATAAAAGTCTATAACTTGAGAATGCTCACTGGTATCTTCATCAAATTTGTTGAGGAATGAACCAGACATCCACCCTGCATGTCCAAATTGTCAGAATGTGATTTTCCCACAGAAATACTGAAATATAGTCCCTTAAATGTACCTTCACTTTAGACGGAAATTGGATTTTTGTGATTAGGATTCCTTTACTTTCTCTGATTTCCCCCAAAAAATACATTCATGTCAAATAAGGTGTTACTGCATTACCTGCAATACTAGTAAATAGTAACCAGTGGTTGTGTGTACCCTAGTACAGTTTTATTGCATATAGAGGAGATACTCATTCATACATAGCCTACCCCTTCCCTCGAGCTATAACTTTATATTGATATTTATTTATTGATATTGCTATAACCATATGTTCATGTTACCAAATAATGTGGCTTTGAAGTCAAATTCCTTTTCAATTGGCATTGGCGTTGGTGCTATCCATTGTTGTGTTTTTGGCAGCAAGTCATTAATTAATTTTGAGAATTGAAAGCCTATAAAATGGAAATACATAGAAGCATTAAACCTGGATTCCTAGGATTACTATAACTTTAAGGAGTATATTGAAGTGAATTAAGTTCAACCAGTGAGAGCATAGGTTCATAATCCTATCCAAACCCACACATGGTCATCTAATGGAGAAATCTGCACTGTGGGATAAACTAAACCAACAAAATGACTGGACTGATAACAGGTAAAACAAATATATACACAAATGTGACTATGCTGCTATTCCTTAATTTGGTACACAT
The DNA here is from genome assembly GCA_039105355.1 of Benthosema pterotum. Taxonomy (NCBI): domain Eukaryota; kingdom Metazoa; phylum Chordata; class Actinopteri; order Myctophiformes; family Myctophidae; genus Benthosema; species Benthosema pterotum. The sequence goes on along the minus strand of CM076976.1, from coordinate 47,972,888 downwards.
TTGGATTGTAGAATGTGCCGTATTGCATATTATGGGCAGCTGTGGATCAGGAGGTAGAGCAGGTCAGTCAGTGGTCAGCGGTTTGAATCCCGGCTCCTCCTGTCTACATGTTGAAGTGTCCTTGGGCAAGACACTGAACCCCACCTTGCCTCCAGTGGTTGCCACCACTGGTGTGTGAATGTGTGAAGTGAGGACGCTGGCGTTGGCTGTTTACCACCCTACTTCACTTTACTTACCATTGTAAGCACTTTGAGTATACACGTAGTGCATAGAAAAGCGCTATAAAAATGCAATCCATTATATTGTTATGGCTTTCCAGGGTAGACGTATGCAGTGAGGAATAAACTAAAGCTATTCCTTAATTTGATACACATTTGGATTGTAGAATGTGTTGTATTAAATATTGCTATTGTATTCCAGGGGAGGAATATATATTGACGGATAAATTAAGGCAACCAGACAACCAAATACATGAACAGGCAACACAAATGTCTGCACAAATGTGATACAATGCTATTCATTAATTTGAGATTGTAGACTGTTGCATGACATAGTGTTAATATCACTTATCATCTATCAATGACAAAAGTTACCATTACATGCAAGAGATACAGAACCTTTTTGAATAGGATGGGAGCATTTCATTTTACAAATAATAATATAAATATTAAATGTAAAAAGTAGGCAACACAAATAAAGTAACTGTTCCATATTTTGCAGACTTGGAAAAATGGATCTAACAGAGACAGCAAGCACACCACATTCACACACACTGGACGAAACATAGTTACTTGAACTCAAATAAGTTGCCCTAAATGACTTGTGATATAAAATTGAACCTGAAGGACAATATGTCATCTCTGTGAGGGGGATAGTCTCTTATGGACTTCATCATCCTGCTCCTGGACAATCTTCAGTGTTGTTTTGAATTCTTCCAGGGTTGGTGTTTTGCCATGCAGATTATTTCTCTCTCCTTGTAGAGGTTTTTCACATAATACACACAATGTTGCATCCAATGTGGGTGAATATGGTGTGCTTTCTGTTGTGGTGTATTTCCTCTCATAATTCTGCAGGTGGCTTTTGAAATAGTCAGTTAGCTAGAATGGCATGTTTGGAAGTGTTAACTCTCCAAAAACTCCTTCACTGTCTCTGTTAGAAGCATTTTTACAGTGAAGTCTGCAAAAATATGTATATATTTTTTACGTTTAATATTGATATTATTCTTTGTAACATGACATACCTGTACATCTCAAAGCTATTATAGATATAAAGCTATGTACTCTCAAGCTATTCAAAATATGCTGTATCTCTTGCAAGCAATTAGCCTGACTTCAGTCTAAATACTGAAGTGAAATGAAGTGCTCATTTCACTTCAGTATTTAGACTGAAGTTGCTCTCTACCACAGCAGTTTCTGGGATGGGCGTGATCAAAGCAGCAGTCTTCACAGTGATTGGTTCATACCAACCCACATCAATATTGGGAAAGCAGACGACGTTGTTGTCATTATTATGCTAATGCGTTAGCATTAGCATAATAATGACGTCGCCAACTAAACAAACACAGCCGACGAGCGTTACTAGCAGTAAAATATGTCGGATGATGATGTTTATAAAACCTAAAGCCTGGCGCGTCTTTAAAGAATAATAAAGTGAAACGAAGTGAGTGACAGGGCTGTTGGCCAATCAGGTGCTGGGCATGGATTTCCAACCGACAAACGGCCCCAAAGGCAACGAAGCCAGTCCTTGAATCACAAAGAAAAAATAAGGTAGTATTTTTACGGTGCTGATTCAGGGCTGAGCCAGGCTAGCAAGCAATGGTAACCTCCGTCATTGATAACTGATCATTATAATACTATGTCATGCAACAGTCTACAATCTCAAATTAATTAATAGCATTGTATCACATTTGTGTAGGCATTTGCGTTACCTGTCCATTCATTTGTCTGTCTGGTTGCCTTAATTTATCCATCAATGCATATTTCTCCCCTGGAATACAATAGCAATATTTAATACAACACATTCTGCAATCCAAATGTCTATCAAAATAAGGAATAGCTTAGTAGGCTTAGTAAAATTCTGCGGACATTCATTACTATAGGTTGTCTGGTTGCTTTAGTTTATCCCTCAGTGCATACTGTATGTCTACCCTGGAAAGCTATAACAATTTGTAACACACATTCTACAATCCAAATGTGTATCAAATTGGGGTAGTATTCACATTGATGAAACTGAAACCAGAAATGTCATGGATTTCATTGCTCAGTGGATCCATTTCCCACAATGCTTTGAATGATTTGGTCAAGCCGATGAAATGAGGAAACAGACCCACATTTTTGCCTTGTATTTCTCTAGTCCACTTGTGTTGTAAAGAAGAAAAGGAACATATTTTTGAGATTATGATTTTGCCCCTGGTCTATACAATAGACTGAATGTGTTGTAAAGAAGAAAAGGAACATATTTTTGAGATTATGATTTTGCCCCTGGTCTATACAATAGACTGAATAAACTAAAATCCTATTAACAGAAAATTAGAGTTACAGTAGCCTACATGTCAAGTAGGCCTACACACTGCAACAAAACTGATAAAAGCCTGGAGAATTATAGTAGGCTACAATTCAAGTACAACAACAACAAATTGAAAAATGTGATTGTACACATTAGTTAATAACAGTTGTCTACAATGGCTACCATGTTCAAACAGTGAGTTCCCTGACCGGCAATCAAAACTGGGCTATAGAACCAACCACTAGATTAGTTACTGTGGTGGTGAGTGGACCCTTTCATTTGGTAGGTTACTGCTGGAAATAGTCAAAAGTGTCAAAAGTAATATTTTAGCACCTTGAATTTGTATGTTTCTATTGGGCCAGTGATTATCCTGTCGAATTACTTACTGGACAGGGCCTGAATACTTCATCTTACAATGAAAATCATTTCTATTTAAAAGATTCCAAGCTGTTTTTGACAGCTGTCAATAAAGAGTGAAGACTCTAAAGACTACAGCTTAAACCCCCGCCTAATAACATCAAAGATGCGACTTTTCTATTACTGGTTGGCTGTTTGCCCAACCCTTTTTGTCTTGTCTGACTCATAGAATAAGTCCCACTCCTTTCTTAGAGTTTTTTTGCCTAGAACTTGTTCCATGCCGTTTTCTTCCAATCTCCATTTTGAAGAAATAGGTTTTCCTCTCCAAACCATATGATCCCCATAGGAAATGAATGAGCTTGACTAAATATGGCTGATTTGAAGAAATCCATGAAACTGCAAATTTTTTTCAATGTGAATGCAGCCTGATAGCATAGTTACAATTTTGTAGACATTTGTTTTACATGTTATCAGTCCAGTCATTTGGTTGTTTTTTTTTAGTTTATCCCACAATGCAGGTTTTTCCATTAGAAGACCATGTGGGTTTGGATAGAATTATGAATCTACAGGCCATCCCATGTTCATTGGTTAAACTTAAATGACTTCAATATACTCCTATAATCCTGGTTTAATGCTTCTATGTATTTATTTTAGAGGCCTTTAATTCTCAAAACAATTAATTACTTACTCCCAAAAACATAACAATGGATAGCACCAGCAGAACAGGGATAATTAAACAATATGCCAATGCCAATTGAGAAGGAATTTGACTTCAAAACCATTTCATTTGTTATATACAAGATGACCTTATTGTTATAGCGTCCATACTGTTATAGAGAGAAGGGGTATGTAATAAAACTTGCAATAAAACTATACTAGGGTACACACAACCACTGGTTACTATTTGCTAGTATTGCAGATAATGCAGAAACACCTTGTTTGACATGAATGTATGTTTTCTTTGTAAATCAGAGAAAGTAAAGGAATCCTAATCACAAAAATCCAATTTCCGTCTAAAGTGAAAGTACATTTAAGGGACTATATTTCAGTATTTATGTGGGACAATCACATCCTGACACTTTGGACATGCAGGGTGGATGCCTGGGTCATACCTCAACAAATTTAATGAAGATATCAGTAAGTAATCTCAAGTTATAGACTTTTATATCATCTTTGTCCTTTTCGGATTTTACTTTCTCAGAGATTTGGGTAGGTCTAAAGAATAGCCTAAAAAACTAATTTTGCACCAAAATCAAACTCCACAACAATCCATTTCATTAATGGGGGACCCTAAAGATAAGAAAAAACATGGTTGTGGTTTGTTCTACCCCGGGTGGGGGTATCTCGAAAACTAAGGCCTTTTTTGAGCTCTAGTTACAGCACTATAAGCACTCGGAGGATTAAGGTTAAAATGGGGGTAGGGCTGATTGTGTTGAAAGATTATTTTAATTTGTCTGCAGGTCACATTTAATGTGATTCAAAATGGGAATGCCTGTCGTCCTCGTCTGAAGATACAAGAAAGACAGTGTTTTCTATCATTGTTCTATGTTTATATTTATTCACATGTATAGTGTATACAATGTCTTGTGTCTTTCTCAGATAAGTGGTACTGCTGGTTCCCCTACTTTGAGTGACGTGGATCAGTTCCCATCTTTCTTTAGAACAATAACTTCTAATCGCCCTCAGGTAACAGTATTATCACATGTAGGCCTACCGCCATCTAGTGCATTTATTGTGTCATAACTGTAAAGATTTTTTTTGTTTGTTTTATGTAAGGGATAATGGTCATTTATTTTGTTTTGTTGTGTTTTTTCTTCTATGTCTGTGTGATGTGTTTTATTTTATTTGTATAGGATCTGCACTTTCAATGCTGAAATTTTTTTAATATTTTGTTATTTATGTTATATATCCACTCAGCCATACATTATTCCACTTATTACACAACGACTAAATACATCAATTAACGAGATCTGCACTCAGTAGTACTAGAGTGTCAACTTGTGCATTGCGCGCAAGTAGGCCATGAGCTACTCTTGGGGGAGCACAGCGAGCGAACAGAGAGCAAGTACACGTCCAGGAGATAATACTCATGACAATACCGTATTTCCCAGATTATAAAGGCACTTAAAAGCCTTTAATTTACCTTAAATATGGATTGTTTGATGGCAGTAGCTTCTATCCTTCAGTATGTTAACTACAGTAGCTTTTATTCTGTGCGCCTTATAATCCAGTGGGCCTGGACCCCCCTGGACCCCCTATCACATGGAACTACTTTTTGGGCGTAGTGATATTGACACAAAATGAACAAAGGATGTGCTAATATTTTAGAAATGGGTCAACAACATAAAGCAAATTAGTTCACTGCGTGGCCCCCAGTGACCCCCTGGCCGGAACTACTTTATATTTCACCAAAACCAGAGCAGAATTCCCACCATGGGACTCTGGAAATCAATTAATACAGTTGACACCACTATATTAATGGCGAGCAGTGTTGGGCAGTAACTAATTTTAGATTACATATTACTGTAATATTATTACTTTTGCTCCAAAAAGTAAAGTAACGAGATTACTCTGCCAAAATGGGTAATAAGTAACGCATTACTTTGCAAGTAACGCCAAGTTACTTTTTTAAAATGAGCTTGTTGTTGCATGCAAAAATAGAACAGATTTACAAGCTATCGACAGGTACTGTAACAACAGAGATGTGCACTAGATTCTAGATCCAATCCACACACTGCATCCTGTGCACAGTCATGTACACTACAAATTGCTTGCTGCTTTATTTTGTATTTTATTTTTAAATACAAGACCTCAACTGTCTTTAAAAACAATTGTGAATTGTGCAAGTGTTATTTGCAGGTCTGTTTTGTGATTCAAGGTTAAAATGTTATCATTGCTTCTCTCTGCTCCTTTTATTTTTATTTTTTCATCTAAGAAAGATATTTACAATGTTGGATTTTGTTGGCTTTGTTTTCAGGAAAGTAATAATGTAATATGTAATATATTACTCTTCGATTCCAGTAATAAGTAAAGTAATGATATTACTTTGTCTAAGGGGTAACGAGTAAAGTAAAGAAGTTACTTTTCTAAGTAATATTGACCAACACTGGTGGCGAGTATTTCATACATCTTAGCTTCAAAAAAATCTAGACTATCCCTTTAAAGTGCGTAAAATACAGTGCTTGAAGAGCCATTATTAATTACATCACCATTATGTCATCACCTAAACCAGCCAATCAGCCTAAACCAGTACTTCAAAGAACCGATCGCCTTACTTGCGCTCACGGAAATAAGAAATTGATCCAAATCACAACCAATCAATGTACGCCCTTGCTTACAGTAATATCCGCCATCTTCTCAGCTGCTAGTTAAAAGTTAGTTGAAGCTGAATTTGGCTTCAAACAAGCGGTGTGTGTGTGCGTGTATAACAAGATTATTTTCTGATCAAATTCAAATTCTTTAGGCGCAAGCTATGCTGCGGCTTATGCTGCAGTTTGGCTGGACCTGGGTGGGGTTGCTGTTTAATGACGATGACTACGGCCACACTGCTGCTCGGACCTTCCATTCTGAACTGGTCCGGTCCGGTCTGGGTTGTGTGGCTTATTCAGAGGCTCTGCCCTGGAACAATGACCTGGACAAACTGGACAGGATTGTCACTGTCATGAAGGAATCCACAGCTCGGGTGGTCATTACGTTTACATATGGAGCCTATATGAAACATTTTATGGAGGAGGTTTGTTTTTGTGTCATCAGGAATGCATAAATGTATCAGGGCTTGACACTAACACTTGCCCTCTTGCCCGGGGCAAGTAAAAAAAATGGTCGGGCAAGTGAAGACTGCTACCTGGTTGCCCGATCGGGCAAGTGTGAAACATAGTGCACTATAACACTCATTGCACTCATTCATTGCACTCTGCCTCTGTGTCTTTCCCTGCTTTCTAGCTGTCCACAATTCCAGGCTGGATTTGGGAAACAAAACAGGCAAATTAACATACACATAAAAATGACCATTAATCTACTACAGTGTAGACCTGGGATAATTAACATGATGAATTTTAACTCTTGAGAGTGTAAAATGGTTTCATTTTTACATTCTCAAGAGTTACATCTGGTTAACCAACTTAACTGGGGACCAACTAGAACCTGGGGGGCAAGTGACCATGACCTGAGGGCAAGTAGAACCTGACTTGCACTTGCCCGATGGGCAAGTGCCTCGAAGACCTTAGTGTCAACCCCTGTGTATGTATGGATTTGTAATCTGTATTGTATTTGACCAGGATAGTCCTCTGTCTGTGTGTCTGTGCATTTCAACACCATCAACAGGTGGTAAGACAGCACGTGACAGGCCTGCAATGGATAGCTGGCGGCGGGTGGGCGACAAATCCTACTTTCCACGTTCCCCGCTACATGCAGTACCTGGCAGGGACCCTAGGGGTCGTCACCCATCGTGGAGAAATACCCGGGTTCAAGGACTTCATGCTAAACATAAATCCTCGGAATGACCCCCTCGTGAGTAATTCTGATTATAAATAATCAGACGTTATTTCAAAAACATGTCTGAGGTGATTTAACATTTACTGTGGCTCAATTTGGATATTTACCATTCAGTTCTTCAGGCACATGTAGCACATGGCACGTAATATAGCCAAGATGATACCCTGAGTAGGGATGTCACGGTATCCGGTATTACCGGTAATACCGGTATGGGACCACAAAACCGGTACTTTGCTTGCCCACCGAATGTACCGAAAAAAAAAAACAACAAAAAAAAAAAACAACATTGCACGTTCTAACTAGATGTAACTCTTTGAGAGCGTAAACATGAAACCAAATGGACCCTTGCGGGTCCATTTGGTTTCATGTTTACGCTCTCAAGAGTTAAAGTATTCATCATGAAGTCTACACAACTAGAGAATGTCGAAGATTAATGGTCATTTTGATCTGTATGTTTGACTATTTTGTTTCCCAAATCCAGCCTGGAATTGTGGACAAAAGCAAAAGAAATCTTTAGTTTTTGGTCTGTGGGGCTAAAATGTCATCATATAGGCCTATGTTATTACTCATGTTGATTGAGTATTTGGCCTGCATGTGCCAGGACTAATACCGGTATCAAAGCAAACTATAAAACCGGTATTGAGATTCTTACACCGTGACATGCCTAACCCTGAGATTATTTTTTAACTGTTAGCCGGGGACGACATCCTGAATTTTGATAAATTAGACTTAAAGGTAATAGAGGCAAAACTTTTAGCCTGAAATCAAAATAGATAGCTATATTTTTTGCATTTTCCCCTCAGCTGTTTCCCTGGAGACAGACACTTGCTTCGTCCTGCAGACGGTCCAGAACTTTGTTGTCAACAAATCATGAAAACAAATCATTTGTCAGGCTCAGGAAAGGTGCTGCTAATTTGTGAGGGGGAGGGGGCTTGTGTGGGGTGAGACATCCTCTTAATTGATGGCTTGGATAATCAGATCCCCATTAGCTTCTGCTACTGTGGTCACTAGTCTTCCTGGGGTCCACACAAAACATCACAACATAAAAACATACAATGCAATCTACTCAACAACTAGCAAACCCAGGTTAACAGATACAGTAATTATTTATTGAGGGTCTTTGCCGGGAGTCTCTAGCCAGCATATGTTTAGTGCCCAAAACAATGCACTTTGAAATTGTTCAAAGTGCAATGTGTGCAGAGTGCAAGATAATTTTGTTTCAATTTAACCAATTTGACAGCAATTATAATTCCTCATTTAGAACTGCAGCGCTAAACGTGGCCGATTCATCTGCATACATGACCCTGGTAGCATTATCTAAAACACAGGGCATGTCATTTGTAAAAATGGAAAATAAAACCGAACCTAAACAGCTACTCCCAGAGATAGCCATCCATCCAAGAGAGAGCAGAGGATAGAAAACCAGCTTCAGCTTTGCTCTTAGCAGATAACCTGAACCCAGGGATCAATAACGAACGCTGCACTGAAATCAAACATCACTGTTCCAACCATTTTCTTTGCATTTGGTGGAAAACTATCCTCTTTAACGTTTTACTGAGCACCAGTAGTAGACCTAAAGGCCTACTATTGGGCCTTTCTTTAGGTGAGACCGTTTTGGGAGCACACGTTTCAGTGTAAATTTGCACCCCTTCCATCAGAGTGGGTGGATGCTGGTGGAAGGGTGTGTAGTGGACAAGAGGACCTGGAGACAGCACAATCCCCCCTGATGGATGTGTCTAATCTCAGGATGGAGTATAACGTGTACAAGGCTGTGTATGCTCTGGCCCATGCCCTCCATGACATGCTCCAGTGTGTGCCAGGAAGAGGGCCTTTCACTGGGCACAGCTGTGCAACGTTGCAGACAGTACAGCCATGGCAGGTGGGATGCTAATTTACTGGGGCTGCAACTAAGGATCTTCAGAATCGATTCACGGCTGATTATTTAAAGCAGTGGTTTTCAACGTTTTTGATGCCAGGGCCCACTATTTATTCAGCATTTGAGCCACAGAGGCACATTTTAGCCCCACAGCCCGAAAACCCAAAGATTTCTTCTGTTTTTATCTACAATTCCAGGCTGGATTTCGGAAACATAACAGGCAAACATAGATCTCTAGTTGTGTAGATTAGGGCTAATTCAGCTCTCAAAGAGTTACATCTGGTTAAACAACTTCCCGTCATTTAGCCTGGGGACTACCTGGTACTCTCTCAAGCACCACTGGTGGTCCCCGGACCACCTGTTCAAAACCCCTAATTTAAAGGATTAATCAATTCATCGGATTACGACACTTCTTTAACTATAACCTTGAATTATATATATGTTAGACATGTTCTAACTAACAAAAATACATTCGGCTGCTGATTAGGCTGCTATTCAAACACACATTTTTTAGATGAATTAAAGCAACTCACAATGTCTTTAGGCTTATTCTGATATACATCTAGTTAAAGTATAGCTACAGGTGTCATATTTTTCAGTGCAGTTACTACTATGCATGTACAACTATCATCGCATTGCAAGGGAGGGGAGATGGTTCACTTATCTTTAGTTTAGCTACACATAAAGCTGTAAAAACTATGGAGAAGTGGGAAAACACCCATGATAAATTACAAAAACGCCACTGATTAGGCGATTAAATGATTACTAAATTAGTTCACAACTAATGAAAATTGTCGATTTGATTATGATGCATCGATTCATCGTTGCAGCCCTAGAATTTACAGTTTAGTGTTTTAATGTATCGAGTTGTATTCCAATTTATGTATTCTAATTTATAATAATAATAATAATTATAATGCATATTTTTAATAGTCATATTAAATGTTCTAAGCATTGTCATGAGTATTATCTCCCAAAGGTGTCAGGCACTAATTCTCAGGTCACTCGCTCTGCACGCGCAAGTAGGCACTCTATGGAGTACAGATCTAGTTTATTTATTTACTTAAATAAATAATTGCATTACTATTTATTTTACTTTGAAGCTTGTGTATTACCTGGGAAAGGTCAACTTCACCACATCATTTGGTGAGCAAATATCATTTGATGAGAAAGGCGACCCTTTACCAATCGTGGATATCATGAACTTAGCTTGGCGCCCTGATGGAAGTACTGAGGTTCACAATGTGGGAGTGTTCAAGAAATCTACCCCCACAAGTGAAGAACTCGTGCTCGATGACGACAGAATCTTCTGGAACTTTGAATACTCAAAGGTCACATTGACTTTCCAAAAATAACTAATGAGTAATATTATGAATGCGATTTAGCTTGAACTGAAATTGAGGTTTTTTACTTTCCTCCCCTGCAGCCTCCTCGGTCAGTGTGCAGTGAGAGCTGTTCTCCTGGAACCCGTGTGGCCAGAAGGAAAGGACAACCTGTCTGCTGCTATGACTGCATTGCCTGCTCTGAGGGAGAGATCAGCAATCAGACTGGTAGTGTACTTTAGGGAGAGTGACGACGCACTTTGATCTCGCGCTAGTTCCAAACATAGCCCTAGATAGCTAACCACTGAATCACAGCCTTTTTCTAATAATATACATTAAAGGTAGGGGAAGTGATTTCACTTTTGTCAGATATGCAAAAATGCTCTATTATAAGGTGTGCAGACGATATATGGAGTTTCCCCCTCCCCCACGTTAGCAGAGGAGCAAATAAATGTTCCCCAGGTGGAGCAGGGGTTGACACTAAGGTCTCGGAGGCACTTGCCCATCGGGCAAGTGCAAGTCAGGTTCTACTTGCCCTCAGCTCATGGTCACTTGCCCCCTAAAATATATAGGGGGGGCAAGTAAATATACATTTCAGTAAATATACATTTCAGCACCACGGACAGAGTCACTACAGCTACCATAACAGAAAGCTCATTTCAGCACCACAGACAGAGTAACAGAAAGCTCATTTCAGTTCACAAAGTGTAGCTAATCTTGGGGGCCCCTATTGCACCAGGCTGGTACTACACAATGAATGTCAAATCACTTACCCGACCTTTAACTAAAGCAAGTATTATAACAAATCATTATTCACTAGAGTTTGAGTGGTTTGTTGATGCGTTTTTGTGTGCGACCCATCCGGTGGGAGTGCCACGGGAAGTAGCGTCACAGTGTTTACATGCTCGCATGGGCGGACACTAGGGCTTTAACCAAAAAATCGATACATGGATGCATCGATTTGCATAACACGTGTCGACTCCAAAAAGGCCGAGTCGATAAGTTGTTTTTTTCCCTTCCTCCGAAGGAAAGGAGTAAAGAGGAGGAATTAAACATTTACCTTTGTTTTCCCCTTTTTTCTTTCTCTATGTGTGTGACGCGTGTGTATATAATTCAAATGTAATATTGGTTACTGTCACTCACGGACAGAAGTCTCCTTTGAAGTTTCCTTTGCAACTCTATCGGAGTTAAGCTTTAATTTAGGCCTACCAATCTTATGCAGCTGCATGTGCAGCGCGCTCTTGCGCTCTGGGCGCGCGGCGTTCCACTGATCATTACGTACATACACGGATCAGATCGAACAGCAAACAGTGTCAGAGGAATACAAAACTTCACCACCTCCCCGTGCTACAGTGATCGTCTTGTTCTTCGTTTCGCATTAGGCTACCGCACGGGACGCATGCTTCTGTCCGCGTCATTCTCATTAATTTACTGAATGGATCATAAAAGAAAAGCGGCGCGATGGTGGTGTTGGAGGAGGAGGAGGAGGGGGAGGCTACATGTAAATGGATCGTATTCTGCGTTCTAACGTGTGGGCTGCTGTGTATTGATAATGTTATATGTTTTTATGGCTGGCCTGGGAGTGGACGATGTGCAGCTGTGTGCCAATATTGTTTTCATATTAAGCTTGCCACATGCGCCATGCGTAGCCTCACGATGTGTTTTGTATAAGCACTGCGCCGGCATATAGCGGCACCATTTGATCCCCACCCCCCCTCGGGGAACCACCACGACGGACCCCCCCCCCCCCCCCCCCCCCCCCCCGCGCGCCATAAAACGATAAATCGATACAACTTCGACTTGACTGTCTGACAAGTCGACTTGAAAAAATCCCAAGTCGTTAATGCCCTAGCGGACACTCTTATGGCCAGACTGTTGCATCCCACTGTCCCACCCACATTCACAATAAGGGATAATTATCTACACAGCTGTGCAATGATGGGTTGAAGTGAATGACTTGAACCCATGAAGCATAGATGCACGGATTTCAAGTCGGCGTCGCGGTCCACTAGACTAGCAAGGCTCTGCCAATATCGGGATCAGATGAATCACATCGGCATTACAGCAATTATGGATTGAGCCGGCAATTGTGGGAGTGGACCACAGAAGGGGACAAGGAGAGAAGCCGGTCCCCGTGAAGGCGAGGCTTCCCTCCTCGACTCCTCCCGCGACCCCTCCCCTGTGTGCAATAGGATCTTCGCAATGCATTATGGGCCATAAGAAACAGCTGGATAGTTTATGTTTAGAATATTGTACTTGTCTGTCTGTGCTTCTACCCACTTCATTAGACTCTACAGAGTGCATGAGTTGTCCAGAGGACTTCTGGTCCAATCCCCAGCGTAACCACTGTGTCCCTAAGAGCATCGAGTTCCTGTCCTACCATGATGGCCTGGGCATCTCCTTAACAACCATCTCACTGCTAGGAACATTTATCTGTGCCATTGTCCTGGGGATCTTCGTCTATCATCAAGAGACACCCATGGTTCGCGCCAACAACTCAGAACTCAGCTTCCAACTCTTGCTTTCACTCAAACTATGTCTCTTGTGCTCACTGCTGTTCATTGGCCGTCCCAGACTCTGGACTTGTCAGATGAGGCATGCAGCATTTGGGATCAGCTTTGTGCTGTGTGTCTCCTGTATCCTGGTAAAGACTATGGTTGTGTTGGCTGTGTTCAAGGCCTCCAAGCCTGGGAGTACAGATATTATGAAGTGGTTTGGCCCTATGCAACAGAGGATAACAGTTTTGCTTCTAACTGCAATCCAGGCAGTAATCTGCACAGCCTGGCTGGTGTCTGCCTCACCAACTCCTCATAAAAACACACAATACTATTCTGAAAAGATAGTCTATGAGTGCAACATTGGATCAGTAGTTGGTTTTGGGGTGTTACTAGGTTATATTGGCTTACTAGCACTCCTTAGTTTCCTACTAGCATTCATGGTCAGGAATCTTCCAGACAACTTCAATGAAGCTAAGTTAATTACTTTCAGCATGTTGATCTTCTGTGCCGTGTGGATAGCCTTCATCCCAGCATATATCAGCTCTCCAGGCAAATATGCAGATGTAGTGGAGGTGTTTGCTATTTTAGCATCTAGCTTGGGCATTTTACTGGCACTGTTTGGACCAAAGTGTTATATAATTGTTTTCAAACCTGAGAGAAACACTAAGAAGTCCATCATGGGTCGAGGTGCCGCGGCAACATAGACTCAGTCTCTTTATGTGCTGTACGTATTTACATTGACAAATGTAACTTTTGTGTTAAACAGCATCACATTGTGAAGGCCTCTCTAGTTTCAATGGGTTAAAGACATTTTATTTGCCATTATCAAAATCATGACATTGATAAACCTACACTTATATGGCTCACATTTAAGCGTTCCAATTTTCAAAGTTGACATGGAATAATTAAACCTGGGGGGTATTTCACGAAAGGTGGATTAGCAAATCGGGGATTTAAGCCAAAACCAGGCTTATTAAAGCCTGGTCTGTAGAGCCTGGTTTATTCTGTTCCACTAAAGCCAAGCAAGGCTTAAAATGGGAGGATTTAGCAAGCCAGGATAGTCAAGCCTGGCTAAAAAAACAGCTTGGCTTTTTCTTTCTAGACCCCTTTGGTAGAAGGCAGAATCACTGATCCTTCTTCTTCGTGGGGTGTTATGGAAGCCGGCATCCTTAATAGTTGCACTACCGCCTCCTTATTCTGTATATCTTACTTAGTAGAAGAACTTCCATCTATCCCACAGACTTACTGCTACATTGATACAATGACTTAATCTTCTAAGACAAATACTGATGCCATAATAGATACATGTATTTCCACACCCACTCAAGAGGGGCCACAATGCATTACTGCCATTGCCAAAAATAGAGCTTGTAGAGTGTCTATTTTTGCTATATTTGAATTGAAATCCTGAATAAAAATCCTCATATTTTTTAAATGGGAATCCTTAAAAGTAATCAAATTTATTTATTTTCAATGCAATTATTTATAGTAGTAACTTTATGAACTTTATGACATAGTACAATATGTAGTATTGTATGACACAGTACTGTACTCACAGTACAGTGAGTACAGTACAGTATAATACAGTACAGTACAGTATGTACAGTACAGTATGATACAGTACAGAGCATAGAGTACAATATAGTGCATTGTGGTGCAATACAGTATGATACAGTACAGTGCATAGAGTACAGTACATAGCATTGTGGTACAGTACTGTATGATGCAGTACAGGAAAGCACAAGGTGGTACTGTACTGTATCATACTGTACTGTACTGTACTTTACTGTACTGTACTGTACGATACTGTACGATACTGTGCTGTAAGATACTGTACTGTGCCACACTGTACTTCACTATATTGTACTGCATCATACTGTACTGTGCCATACTGTACTGTGCCATACTGTACCACACTCTACGTACTGTATGTACTGTATAGTTCTTTGGAATATAGGACCTTTTTTTTTCTTTAATGACCAATATGGTGTTATTTATTGATCTGCAATATGACTGCAGACTGATAAATAAGGCAACATAAACCTTTAATAATTGAAGAAGTGTTAAAACTCAATGGTTTGTAATCAGATTGACTGTCTAATGCCCAGAAAAGACATGAGGATTAGGTTAAACCTGACTGTTAGCCTGGTCCGGAGCAGGCTAAGTCCATAGCATTAGTTTCCATAGGAACTAATGTAGCATTGCTTTCATGAAACCAAATCAAGCCTCAACATATCCAGGTTAACTGGTCAAGTTAATCTGGCAAGATTAACCAGTTTTCATGAAACCGAATGAACGCTAATCCAGGATATAATAAACCGGGATATCAGTTAAATCCTGGTTTTTTCCCTAATCCACCTTTCGTGAAATAGGCCCCTGGTTTTATCTAGCATCAATATTATAATGACTCTACTATAAAATGCTCTGCATACCAGCGCCACCACCACCTCAGGACAAGAAATGACAAAGACTGGTTATTATCAGTGCTGATTGAGGCTCAAACCATTAGAAATAGTCTTGAAAACACGTGCAATATGAAGTATTAAAACAGTTTTAGGAATTCATGTTATTTGTGCCTTAAATTATATTATTATTATTTATATTTATTTTATTTTAAATTGTAACCAGAAGGACCAAGTGGTCATTGCAATGATTCCACTACCTTCATACCCATATGGATTATGGAATGAACTTCCCATTGCAGTCAGAACTGCAGGTCCACACCCAATCTTCCACCATAATCTGAAAATTCAACTCTTTAGACTTCATTTTAGCCCAGGGGCCTACTTCACGAAATTTGGATTAACTAGGTAATCCGGGATTTAAGCCAAAACCAGGCTTATTAAAGCCTGGTCTGTACAGACTGGTTAATTCTACTCCACTAAAGCAAAGCATTCCAAGGCTTAAAATGGGAGGATTTAGCAAGCCAGGATATTTTGGTACCAAGCACATGTTTGTAGCCATTACGGTTCTTGAGCATATAGGTACAGGCTTGGGAGAGCAAGACATTTGTGACATTGATTCTTAAGTTAATCAAATTGTGATACAGGCACAGGAATTGATGCACATCATCTTTGAAGGTCACTCTTTCATTTAAGAAACTTAGCCATTAAAATTCCAAGGTCTTAGCCTCTGTATGATGAGGTTCATACACAGGGTAATACCCTTACATCCTGGCATGCTGACAGTTTTGATTGTTGTCTAATCACTCATCATGTGCGTACGCGACAGACACATGGTGGTTGTGACGCTTATCATTCCGTTTCCATCGTCCCATGACAATGGGATGATGGAAACGGAATGATAAGCGTCTAAAGGCTCTTTCAGAGTCTAGAATTTCGGTGGCCACCGCGAGCACCGCTCAGAGCACCGCGACCACCGCTATTTCAAAGTCCACTGTCAGCACCGCACCGCGCTGTGGTGTGTTGTGTGTTTTCTTTTTTTTAACCAGCCGTTAAAAACAAGCAACCACCGCGGTGCGGTGCGGTGGTTAGTAAAATCCGAGAGGAGGGCTGGGAGGTGCGGTGGTTGCGGTGGTATGACGTCATATTGTAGGAAACGGTGGTCGCGGTGGGCACCGAAAATCCATCTCTGAATAGGCCTTAAGACTCTCTCTAGGATGTCTCATCAAGAATGTCACCAACTATGGAAGATACCATCTCTAAGCAAACGGTTTCACATTGATAAAGGTACTGAACTGGAACAACTCCTTGATCTCCTGACCTCACGCGACACCGTCCACTTAAAAGCCAGCAATCTGTATAATAATCATAAATACTGTACAGCCCACACCCGCTCAGCTCTGCAACTAAATGACCCTTTCATCATGTTATGAATGTGTGAAGTGTTAATCTAGACCAGGGGTGGGCAATTATTTTTTCCAAGGGGCCAAAAGAGATACATAAAATATTGTGGAGGGCCAAGACTAAAGGCTGAACTAAAGTCTGCGTAATATTAATTTAATCAAAATAAAAGTAAGAGTAAGACCAACCATTTTGACACCAGGACCCACTATTTATTCAGTATTTGAGCCACAGACCATCATTTGATGACATTTTTGCCCCACAGATCCCAAAAATTTCTTCAAAATTTCTTTTGGTTTTGTCCACAATTCCAGGCTGGATTTGGGAAACAAAACAGGATAACAAAAATGACCATTATCTGATTGAATGTGTAGACTTTGGGCTAATTCAGATGATGAATATTTTAACTCTGGAGAGCGTAAAAATGAAACCAAATGGACCCGCAAGGGTCCATTTGGTTTCATTTATACGCTCTCAAAGAGTTACATCTGGTTAACCAACTTTCCATATTTAACTTGGAACTCTCTCAAGGACCATTGGTGGTCCCCGGGCCGGTCAGAGTCAGCCAAAGGGCCGCATTTGGCCCTCGGGCCGCATAATGCCCAGGTATGATCTAGACTGTACTGATTCAAAGATATGGTATACATTTCCACCGTGCCACATTTAATGCCCGTCTTAGTCACCTGGTGGTTTTGTTTAACCTTGGCACCCCAATTTTGTTTGGGCATGTCTGTATACCGGGTATACCCCACAATTAAAGGACCACTTCACCACTTTTCAACATATCTTCATAGTCCTCACTGTACATGATAAAATACCACTATTTTTTTTTTCTGTCTATGTCTCACAGGACAGGAGGGCTGTGGGCAGTTCAGAAACTTCTTCCAATGACATCATGAATGGTGGAATCCAAGCTAATAGAAACTGCAGGCTTTCTATTCCTGAAAAGTCGCAATGCAAAAATGGCAGCCATCGCTCTCCCCATAATAAAAATATCTTTTCAAAAACACATTGTTTGGAAAAAAACAAATCTGCAGTAGTAATTGGAAGAAGTTTCCTCTGAGAAACAGACCGGGTAGAAAAAAGTGGTATTTTATCATGTATTAGGCTTATACTGTATATGAAGATACATTGGAAAGTGGTGAAGTGCTCCTTTAAAACCTACCCTGTCACAATTTCAAAGTCTTCATTTTTGTGAACGTCAGACTTACATGTTTCTATGGCTTATTGTGCACATTGTTCCAATTGCTTAATGGCTTAGCTGCTTGCTTGTAGCGTATCTCTGGCTACACTCTATGGCCAGGCCTGGATGTGATATTTCTCAATCGGGGGGGCAGCCGAAAATGGCAGTTGGTTAAGTGGTGCCACAATTGTAGTTAGTCAATGTTTAACTACCGCTATAAGCTTTTGATTTGAAATATCTTTGAAGTTTTCGTTGTTTGTATTCCGTCATGTTTGGTGGGGCAGTCAGGGCGTTTAGAGGGCATTGCCGCCCCATGTCTATGCCTAGATTACATACAGCACATGCAGTTAAATGTTACACGTGTATAACTGAAACAATACAGTTCACGGCACAGTACACGTTCTGTGCACTATAGATTAAAACACTTGAATGAGTTATAGCCTACAACAGTGTTGCCAACTCCCAAGCAGCAGAGGGCGCTAGATGCACTTCCAAAATGCGCTAGAATGCGCTAGGGGTTATATATATATATATATATATATATATATATATATATATATATATATATATATATATATATATATATATATATATATATATATATATATATATAGAGAGAGAGAGAGAGAGAGAGAGAGAGAGAGAGAGAGAGAGAGAGAGAGAGAGAGAGAGAGAGAGAGAGAGAGAGAAAAACAATTGAACTTTTATTTTTCAGAAGAAATAGCTGGTTGATTTGTTAAAAGGGGTGTGGTTATGGGTAGGGGTTCGCGGAGACAGCTCATTTCGTCCCCACTCCACAGTTTGAGCCTGCTGCTGCTCTGCTCGGCGAGTTGCTGCAGCTGGTTCCTGAGTCGTCCTCCTGAGTACAAGTGTTGCGATATTGAAGGGACAGAAACAGCCCGGCCACGTGGTGTATGTAGTTGTGCGATTTGTCCCTATTGTCAATACAAGTCTATGTAGAATAGCCGCCATTGGACTGGCGGCTGGCGTACGGGGTTGGCGTAACTCCGTCTATACTCGAATGATCTGCACATTGGCGCTCCGTGCTGACAGTGCTGGAGGCAAGAGAGGGGGGGGGGGATATATATATATATATATAGGGATTTATATCTGGCGCCTGCCAACCAATTTCGCGCCAACTCACTCGCAAAAAAGCGCTAGATTTTCCGCCAGGAGTTTTTCACTAATTTGGGCGCTAGGGGGGTCTGAAAAAGCGCTAAATCTAGCGACAAATGCGCCAAGTTGGCAACAGTGGCCTACAAATGCATTTTTTTTCTTGAAGTCGTTTAAACAATAAAAAGGATGCTTCTCAAACAGCATTCCGTTGCTGACAATCTCATCTAACCCTTACATATGGTAATTACCTTACTTATGGTAATTAATCAACAGTCCAGTGCGGCTTGTATATGTACACGATTTATGCGCTTTATAATCCGGAAATTACAGTAGGGCCTACTTGATACTTGACTCTTCTCTCTCTGTGTCCCTCTTACACATACACAGATACAATCACCAACACATGGGGCCGTCTTGTCTATTGGACAGTATTTATTTCCATTATGTCTGTAAATGAATCGATTCGGATCGAATCGTGGATCGAATCGGATCGTGACCTTGTGAATCGAAATCGAATCGATCTAGGGAATTCGGATCGATTCCCAGCCCTAATCATGCATGTGAGATAAGGATGTACACTAGCATTCAAAAGTTTGGGGTCACTTAGAAACGCCTGCATTTAGGAGGCAGGCATCCCACATCCGAAACCTTTGGAGTTGGACCGCATTCCATGAACGCTACTATATTATATAACAGGGGTTTTCAACAGGTGGCCCGGGGACCACCAGTGGTCCTTGAGATGGTTCCATGTGGTCCCCAGGCTAAATGATGGAAGGTTGGGTAACCAGATGTAACTCTTGAGAGTGTCAAAATGAAACCAAATGGACCCTTGCGGGTCCATTTGGTTTCATTTTGACACTCTCAAGAGTTAAAATATTCATCATCTGAATTAGCACCACTTAATTAAGAAGTCTACACTGTTTTGTTGGCAAAATACAGCCTGGATTTGTGGACAAAATCAAAATAATTCTTTAATTTTAGGTCTTTGGTGTGAAAATGTAATCAAATGGTGGATAAATGGTGGTCCCTGGAGTCAAAAAGGTTGAAAACCCCTGCCATACAGTATGGCAGGGGTTTTCAACCTTTTTGACACCAAAGACCTAAAATTAAAGAATTATTTTGATTTTGTCCACAATTCGTCCATCATCTCAAGGACCACTGGTGGACCATCTGGTGGACCACCTGTTGAAAACCCCTGGTATATAATATAGTAGTGTTCATGGAATGCGGTCCAACTCCAAAGGTTTTGGATGTGGGATGCCTGCCTCCTAAATGCAGGCGTTTCTAAGTGACCCCAAACTTTTGAACGCTAGTGTAGCTTTAGAAAAACAAATTTGATTTACGTTAAGTGACACTATCCTGAAACCTACAGTACAAGGCACAAGATTCTTACAAAGATATCTCAATGGTAATGATACCGCCTACTTCGGTCTCACCCACAAGACACAGATCACATTTAAAAAATTCAGATCCGTTTGCTGGGTAAAGATCTGTCTGTAGTGCAATATAGTAGTGTTTTGTTTTATTTGTTTGTTTTATCACTGATGCTGTTAAGTAAATATCATACAAAATAATGAATAATAATGCTACAAAGATTCACAGCCTCCATTATATCAAATGTGTAATCTAAAAAAATCCAAACATATTATATACAATTCTGCAGAGTTGTCTCCAACATTGATGCTTCATATTTGAATGTTTTAGCCATTTGAAATGGTTCATTTCCAGAAAGGGTATCGATCAATCTATCATCCATCCATCCATCCATGGTTTGGCCCTATGCCATGGTCCATAGAAATGTTAATGTGCACAATTGCTACTGTCACTGTCCTACTGCCTGTACTGAGCACCACAGAGTGAAGCACTGTTGAACGAACGTCTGTTGTCTTTTTAGGAAGCAAGCAAGCAGGGTTTTCTTTTTCTTTTGTTTCTTGGTTTATTTAAACATAAACTCATGTCCATGTTGTTCAAATGTGAATGGAATAGTAACGCTAATGGATAAAGCCTCTAGGCTGCCGTTTGTTTACATCGCAAAAACAAGATGGCGGGCACAGAGCAAACTTTAATCCATGAATTGATCAGTATTTAAATATTTAATCCCCATTTAACAGATTTTAATCATAGGTTAAGGACTTAATCACAGATCTGTTAAGCAAGTCTTAAGTGGTACAACACAACTCGGATTAAAATTAATCTCTGATCAACAAATATCTGATTAGCACCAGTGTTGTAGTGGTACTTTTAGAAGTGGGGGGGGACTCCTCTTAAGACACGTGCACGGAACGCACACATACATGTGCATTCGCGTGCACCTGCACAATGCAGACAGACACACTATTAAAACATGCATATTGAATAGTATATTGAGAAAGTTTACAATGCTTAATTGTATCCATAAAAGTAAATGACAAGTCAAAAAAAAAAACATTTTTTGCCCCTAAAAATATTTTAGTTGTGAGAGAAGTGGGGGGACTCCGTCCCCCCGCGTCCCCCCTCCACTACACCCCTGAGTTAGCACTAAACTAAACTTTGTTAAATCTCTGATGGTGCAAACGACCCTAATTAGTTTGATGTTAATTCACCAAAACAAAAGAAAGTGTGTGTGTGTGTGTGTGTGTGTGCGTGCGTGCGTGCGGGGGCTGTTTACCAGTCAGTTGGGAGCAGGACAAGCCAGAAGACACCGACGGCAGCAAACACTCCAAGGATTAAGTTGTGAGGACTTTCTTTCCCTCCACCTGGTCCTGCATGGTCTTCTTCTTCATTCATGGGAAAACGCAACACGCGGACTGAGACGCGGTACACGGTCGCTCTTCTCTCCTCTTCTCTTCTCTTCTCTTCTCTTCTCTCTCTCTTCTCTTCTCTTCTCTTCTCTTCTCTCCTCTCCTCTCCTCTCCTCCTCTCTCCTCTCCTCTCCTCTCCTCTCCTGCCCAGTGCCCAACACACACACACATTCATGGCCCGCGCCATATTGGACCGTAACATTCACAGCCGGAAGGCAGCAGAGCCATTTAGAGACAGAGTTGCGCCAGTGATGGGCAGAGCCATTTAGAGACAGAGTTGCGCCATGCAGTGATGGGTAGTGTAGGCTCCAGGGGTATAGTGGAGTGGGGACGCGGGGGGACGGCGTCCCCCCACTTCTCACATCTAAAATATGTTTGGGTCTGAAGAAAATCATTAGCATGGTGAAATACATCTTGATGACATCATCAAGAATCAAGATGTGTTTCACCATTCTAATGAGTTTCCTTTTTTTTCTGAGAGTGTACAAATGGAACCAAATGGACCCGCTAGGGTCCATTTGGTTCCATTTGTACACTATCAGGGGAAAAAAAATCAAATGGGGGGAATTCCCCTTTCAGAGGCGTCCCCCCACTTCTAAAAGTACCACTACAACACTGAGTGTAGCCTACTGTAAAGGTTCAGTCATACAATTTACAATTTAGGCATTTTGCAGACACTTTTGATCCAGAGCGACTTGGTGAAAAGTTTACAATTTAATCAGGATTTACAATACATTTTACAACATACAATGAAGCGCTAAAAACATTGTAATACATTAGGCAACCTATAGTATATACTGTAAGTCATTGCAGCAGGTACTGTGGGTTGGTCAGATCAAAATGACCATTAATATTCTACATTCTCTAGTTGTGTAGACTTGGGCTAATTCACATGATGAATATTTTAACTCTTGAGAGCGTAAAAATGAAACCAAATGGACCTGCAAGGGTCCATTTGGTTTCATTTTTACGCTCTCAAAGAGTTACATCTGGTTAACCAACTTTCCATATTTAACTGGAACTCTCTCAAGAACCACTTCTGGTCCCCGGACCACGGGCCGGTCAGAGTCAGCCAAAGGGCCGCATTTGGCCCCCGGGCCGCATAATGCCCAGGTATGACCTATATTATTCTACTTTGTGTTTCTATTTGTTTTCTACACCACGGTGATACCCTTTCACTGCAAGTCGCTTCACTGTGGAGTATGAATGAGCCTTAAGAAGAGAGTAGTGACACACAATAGCTGTTCCAATTCTCAATCGCTGAGGTGTAGCAGGTATGGTGTAAGTCTCCTCATTGGCTGCATGGCAGCAAATCAGCTCTGGGGCCTCAGTCGTAGGCCGAAAGCCTATACCACCAGGCCTGGGCCTGGGCTTACCAAATAATTACGCAGAATAATTAAAATCTGCAATTCAAAAGGTTCAGAAATCACCTGACCCCCCAATTAAAAATGTTACTATACTCCCCGGCTTTGTTCATCATGAGTTGAAGCTCTTGATGACTGGTTTTAATTATTATGAACAATTATTTGGTAGGCCCAGGCCCAGGCCTGGTGGTATAGGCTTTTGGCCTAGCCCAAGGCCGCAGACCTGATTTGCTGCCATGCAGCCAATGAGCACGGACCCACACCTGATTTGCTGCCATGCAGCCAATGAGAGGACTTACACCATACCTGGCTACACCAAGGCGATTGAGAATTGCACCCAATAGCTGTTCCAAACATAGGCCTACATAGTTAACCACTGCATCACAGCACAGATTATTTTCTTATAAAATACATTAACTAAAGCGAGTTATATAACAAATCATTATTCACTAGAGTGACGAGGTCTGTTAATGCGTTAAAATTTCCTAAAATGCCGTAATATCGCCAATTTACTTGCAAACGTGTGATCTGCTGTCAATGGAGCTGGACGGCCAGAGTGGTTTGTTTGGAACTTGAATCCCTCCTTACGCAGTCATGTGCGTTTTTCAGCCAATAGCCGTCGTCACGTGAGCGTTTTCGCGCAACACGGACGAAAATGAAAGCCTGGGTGTAAATTCTAGAGCGAGCCTAATAGTGATGAATCAAAGTGGAGGCTGAAGTCTGAAACATATTGTTTTAAACGAGAGTGGCGCACATACGTTTAATATGTATGAAAAAGGCTAAAGTCTCTGCAATGTGTATTATGGGCTGTTGCTGTTGAGTCCAATGCATTTACGCCTACTTCCCAATAAACACAGTCTCACAGAACCTTCTCAAGGACCACTGGTGGTCCCTGGACCACCTGTTGAAAACCCCTGGGATAGACGATCACTACAAGACGCACACATAAACACAACGACAACATAATTATATACTGTAGTGTTAGGGATGTCCTGATACTGTATCGGGAAAAAGTATCGGATCGGCCCTTTTTGTCATATCGGTATCTGCAAATACTGTATGGCAATAGGAAAAGTATCAGTATTGACCCTTAGTTGTCATTATCGGGTCACAAATTGGCAAATATACCAGTCTAACCAGTAATCAGACACAGGGGTAAGGCCTTGACACTGTGGCCATTAAATAAAATGTTGCATCATGTAGAGTTTTCTTTTGAGTTTCCCAAGTGCACATTTGAGTGAGGAGTCGGATATTCCCTGTTGGTGACTTCATATAAAGGTATTTTTCTACTTCTACTACTACTTTCTATTTATACATATTCTTATCAGGTATTGGTATCGTCTAACACAGAAATTGTGGTATCGGGATCAGATCTGAAATGAAAAAGTGACATTGGGACATCCCTAACTGTAGTCTCTACGTATATCTATTGCCTTTTAGAAAAAAAAAGTTGGCCCTATGCTAAATCTCCTCGCCAAGCCACGGCCTATAGTGTGAAATCAGATGGCCCACATTTTATGTTGGGATCTCTTACCTTGTGCCACATTACATAATTCTGAAGGGGCATGAACCCGTGCGACAACAGAATCTGCCTGTATAAGCAGGGGTGATAGGGATCTATCCTTTTCGATTGTACACTCAGCCCATATACCTTGACGCCCATATGGTTAGCAGGCTTGAGACCCGCTTTGGCCAAACACATTCCCATGTACGCGTCATCGATGGGGTGAAGAGTGATGCTTTTGGACATGTTGTATATGACCGAAGCTGTATACCCTGAGAGGAGGTACCCCCCACCGCCACAGTATGGAAGATACGTGTCTGACTTCTGCACCTGAACGGGGACAAAGTATTTGCTCGATGGCGGGTCACGGATGACGGGCATGCCGATGTTCAGGGAACCTACAAAGAGGTGCTTGCTGTGTCCCTCCTGGTCATTCACGGTGCTCAGGAGGTACTCCACCATGTTGTCTGTGTTGGCGAAAATGTCGTCGTCCCCGTTGAGGAGGAATTGGACGTTCGGACAGCTCCTGTCCATCCACTCCAGGAAGAGGACCTGCTTCAGAGTGAGGTTGAAGAATGTGTCGTTGACGTCCCACTGCAAGATGTGCTCCTGCTGCTCCAGCGCCAACAGCTCATTCAGCCTCCGTCGCTCGAACCCGCCGCCTGTCGTCCCCACCAGGAACACTCTACGGATCTGCTTGCCTCTCTCTAACCTCTCCTCTCCCCAGGTCTTACGCACGGACTCCCGTCGCTCATAGTGCCGCGGGAAGCTCTTGATGACGAGCAGCAGGAAGACGTCTTTGGAATGTTCTGCGCCCCCGCATTTGTCAGGTACATCCAGCATCGCTCGGAAGTGACGGCAGTGACGGTAGTAGAGGTGGTCTTGGACGGGAGCGGGAAGCAAGGAGAAGCCCGTCATGTCGCGGGCCATGGATGTGTTCCTTTGGCATATTGGCCATGGGGGCGGGGTGGAGGCACTTGGTTTGGCTGCCTCATTCCAACCTGCCTCTGTCACTTCTCCTCCTCCTGTCCCTTCTCCCATTACTTCACTGTTGGTACGATGTCTTTGGCCGTGAAGAAGGATAAAGCTCAACGCCACAACGACTCCAACCAGCAAGAAGAGCATCCGCTCCCTTCTGCGACCAGCAGGGGCGAAATCCATTCAAGCCCTCGCCCGCGGGCGCCCGTTTTCAAAACCGGGCGCCCGTTTTCAAAACCGGGCGCCCGTTTTCGAAACCGGGCGCCCGTTTTCAAAACCGGGCGCCCGTTTTCAAAACCGGGCGCCCGTTTTCAAAACCGGGCGCCCGGTTTCGAAATCGGGCGCCCGTTTTCACAAAAACGGGCGCCCGGGGGCGCCCGCGGTCGAGGGCGCTTTGGATTTCGCTTCGGTTTTGAAACCGGGCGCCCGTTTTCACAAACGGCCGCCCGTTTTCACAAACGGGCCCTCCCTCCTTCCCTCCCTCCCTCCACCCCTCCTTTCCTCCATCCCTCCTAACCCTCCATCCCTCCCTCCCTCCCCCTCGTTAATATGTTATTTATTAATTATTACCTTCATTTCAAAGCAATATATTATACTACAATATTACTGTCTGAGCAAGTGTAATATATTAATATTACATATTACTTAGGCCTATTATTATTATTACCCTTATTTTCACAAAATATATAATTAAATATTTAGGGTCACTAATCAAATAGGCCAGTGGCATACCTACAGTAAAGCTGGGCAAATCCATATGAAATCAACTTGGAAAAAAAACGGGCGACCCTTATCAAAGGCTTTTTTTGTCCTTTGAGAACATTTAGGTATGGTATTGATACGACAATAGCCTAGTGGGACAATTTGCATTTGATTAGGCTCTCCCCCAACCCCCCCCCCCCCCACACACACACACACACACACACACACACGATGTTTTTTGTTGTTGTTTTTTCTTTTCCATTACACCACAGCTCACCATCAAGTATTTGAGGAAAGAACACTCTATCGGCAGATATGAAGCTGAACTAGCAATGATGGAAAAAAGGTATGATTGATCAGGAACAACATAGGCCAGACCTTATCCTAAATCATACATTGTGTGGAGACAAGGAAAATTAATATCTAATATTTTTTTTTCCTGTCTAGGGATTTCGGAGGAGGGGCCGCCAAACAGTGAAAACGATGTGATGACCCTAACAGCTAACTGAGGTGAAGTGTTGTAGGTGCAAGTTAGTAGCCTACTGTTACGAATATTGCTATTGTTATTATTGTTACTAATAGTAGCAGTAGTGTTTTTCTTTTTGTTATTAGTATTACATTCAGTAGTATTACATTTTACATTATAACATTATAATCAGGATGACATTTATTTTTTGTCTTGCAGGAATTGCAGGGCTCAAGAATGCTGTGGGTGTGGTACCTGCGCCGAATATTATGTCAAATGTTCATTATCAATACATGGATCTATAAGTGTCTGTTTAGGCACACTGCTTAAAGGAGAATTCCGCACCAAAAGTTCATTTGAATCTTTATTTGAAGTTAATTAGATTTTTTTTAAGTGGTCCAGGTCCAGAAAACATGACTGCCTGCCCCTACCCTTTATTATTTTATTTGGGATTAGGTTTTGATGTAATGTCTGTTTTTTTTTTTTTTTCCTCGAATAAAAGATCGATTTTCATTGTATTTCTACACAGCCTCCCTTTAACGGGGACAGGAGATCTCGGGCCGCCGCGAACTCGGACCGAGCAAAACTGCGGAGATCTCGGCTAGGTGGTGTGGAGAAGTCGGCTAGGTGGTGTGGAGAAGTCGGCTAGGTGGTGTGGAGAAGTCGGCTAGGTGGTGTGGAGAAGTCGGCCAGGGGGTGTGGAGAAGTCGGCCCATTAGACATGCATAGGCACCTTTATCACTGCATATCATAGACATGCAGAGGCACCATTATCACTGCATATCAACCATTATCAGGCCATATACCAACCATCATCAAGTCTTTTATGCTTGATATGTCTTGCTGTTGTGACAATAGACATGTATATAGGCACCATTATCACTGCATATCAACCATTATCAAGTCATGACAATAGACATGTATAGGCACCATTATCACTGCATATCAACCATTATCAAGACATATGCATGTTCAATAATACTGGTTTACTCTCAACTAGAGTTGAATAATTAAATGTTTTATCTTTACCAGAGTTGAATAAATACATATTTCACTCTTTACCAGAGTACTTTAAAGTTATTGAAGTAATTCATGTAAATCTATGCTTCAGATTGCAGTAATGTGGCTAAAAGGATACATTCTATGCTTTAGGATACAAAATGTTTGTTTTGACTATAGCAATGGCTAACAGGTTGACACATGCCTGAACTCCCAGAGTTGAATAAATACATATTTCACTCTTTACCAGAGTTAAAGTAATTAGACAATAACACATATTTAAAACAGTTTGAAACATTGTGGATGTGTTCTTCCAAACTGCAGCAGGACTAGGGTTGAGGAAAGGAAATGGAACTTTAGACAAGAATAATGTAATAATCACTTTTATACACTTTGAGCTCCCAAGTATAATGTTACATTATACTTAAACATCTGAATTACGTAATTTTCATTTCCCAATTGTGGGAAACAGTACACAGCAAAAATTGGAGAGTTAAAATTTCAGGGTTACATATTTCAGAGTTGATTTCAACTCCCAAAGTGTATTTCAACACATTTAGAGTTAAATTGGCTTCAGTGTTGGAGTTATTTCATAGAGTTGATCATGTCAGAGTTGTCTGGAGTTAATTTTCCTTTAAAGTTATTGAAGCCATTAGCAAGCAATTTCACCTCGGGTCCAAGTGTGAACATACCCTCAGTAATTATCAGTCAATCACATCACTTTTGCTGGACCAGGGAAACAAAGCAGTCAATTCACTAGATCAACATGACAATTAATCTTCTACATTCTGTTGTAGCCTTAAAAAGTGCACAATAATAAGGATAATGATATACAAGCGCCTAAAACAGCTGACACTAGCTCACTAAGTAACTAACTATTCCACAGACATGGGCCGACCTCTCCACTCCCCCGGCCCGACCTCTCCACAGCCGCGGCCCGACCTCTCCACTCCCCCGGCCCGACCTCTCCACAGCCGCGGCCCGACCTCTCCACTCCCCCGGCCCGACCTCTCCACAGCCGCGGCCCGACCTCTCCACAGCCGCGGCCCGACCTCTCCACACGATTCGGGCCGACTTCGCGGCGGGCCGACTTCTCGTGCGACCCCCTTTAACTACCCATGAATTGCTGAATATTGGCATGTCTGGAATTGTTTGAAATGGACAAGGCGGTCACTGTATGGATTTTTTTTTTTTTTTTACTGTTTCTGCTTTCTGAATTATTAGTCCAGGCAAAATAGAGTTTCAAGTGGAATAAATTGTAACATGGGATTTTTCTTCACAGATCATTTCTTTGAGGTCTCCAGAACAACATACTAAAAGTCCCAAGAAATCCAAGTTGCGCAAATATGTTTAATTTCATAAAGTAATAAAATACATAGGCTCCAATGGAGCCCCCTTCCTATACAAACCCATTATAACTTAAAACTCCATTTTAACCATGATGGATTATTCAAAAACAACCCATCTTTTTTCTGGTGACTGATATTGTCCTCCTAATATGTGAGAGGGCAGTGGAATTTCATTTACAGGTTTCATTTATTTTTTAAAAAATATTCATTTCGGTGGGCATAACCATATATGGAGGCAGCTACATTTACCCATTATAACTTAAAACTCCATTTTAACCATGACGGATTATTCAAAAACAACCCATCTTTTTTCTGGTGACTGATATTGTCCTCCTAATACGTGAGAGGACCGTGGAATTTCATTCACAGGTTTCAGTTATTTTTTAAATATTGTTTTGGAAAAGGTAGCTGCCTCCATATCTGGGTATGCCCACCGAAATGAATATTTTTTTAAAAAATAAATGAAACCTGTAAATGAAATTCCACTGCCCTCTCACATATTAGGAGTACAATATCAGTCACCAGAAAAAAGATGGGTTGTTTTTGAATAATCCATCATGGTTAAAATGGAGTTTTAAGTTATAATGGGTTTGTATAGGAAGGGGGCTCCATTGGAGCCTATGTATTTTATTACTTTATGAAATTAAACATATTTGCGCAACTTGGATTTCTTGGGACTTTTAGTATGTTGTTCTGGAGACCTCAAAGAAATGATCTGTGAAGAAAAATCCCATGTTACAATTTATTCCAATTTTAGGTAAAACATGAGCTAAAATTACTGGCCTATATACCTGTATGACGTTTATGTGTATGATTTTTTGGGGGGGAATAAAAAGTACGTTTTCATTACATTTATTGTATTTGTAAGCGTGTGATTATTTGCAAATGCCAATAACGCAGTTTTGTAGGCCTACAATTACACACACACTTCCCCTTTGTTTTGACAAGGTAATATTGCTATTAGTTAACATCGTAATTAACATGACACAGTGAGTGTCCCATGTATTCATCCAGCCAACAATCCCCGTGCAGAGAAGACTGGATTATGCTCGTTCAAGTGTAAAGGGCACTGCTACAAGCACGCACGCACGCGCGCGCGCGCACACACACACACACACACACACACACACACACACACACACACACACACACACAAGCCCGCACAACGTGTGAGTCGTGTGTGTGTGGGGGTTGGGGTTGGGGGGGAGCCTAATCAAATGCAAATTGTCCCACTAGGCTATTGTCGTATCAATACCATACCTAAATGTTCCCAAAGGACAAAAAAAGCCTTTGATAAGGGTCGCCCGTTTTTTTTCCAAGTTGATTTCATATGGATTTGGCCAGAAAGCCAAGTGTGCTTGCTTTACTGTAGGTATGCCACTGGCCTATGTAATATTTGATTAGTGACCCTAAATATTTAATTATACTAGGACCTTACCCGTTTAATATGTGAAGTCCAAATCATGCAAAGCGTGGGTAATGTGATGTAGGCTACTAATCATTCCAATAATGTAAGTGGGTTGAGGAACAATTGTTTTAATGTATATTGTAACAAAAATGCACCAAAAATAAAATGCAGCCGCAGGCCTGTTTCGAACACGCGACCTTTGGACTACCAGCCAAGCTGCACTACCGCTTTGACTATACACGCTGTGCATAGAAAAGCGCTATAAAATGCAATCCATTATTATTATTATAATTTGTGTTTCAGACATTCATTCAGACGGACGGACAGACAGACATGTCGTCTATTATAGTATGGATATTTTGTGAAAATAATAAGGGTAATAATAATAATAATAAGTAATATGTAATATTAATATATTACACTTGCTCAGACAGTAATATTGTAGTATAATATATTGCTTTGAAATGAAGGTAATAATTAATAACTAACATATTAACAAGGGGGAGGGAGGGATGGAGGAAAGGATGGAGGGAGGGAGGGATGGAGGGTTAGGAGGGATGGAGGAAAGGAGGGGTGGAGGGAGGGAAGGAGGGAGGGAGGGAGGGAGGGAAGGAGGGAGGGAGGTTTCAAAACCGAAGCGAAATCCAAAGCGCCCTCGACCGCGGGCGCCCCCGGGCGCCCGTTTTTGTGAAACCGGGCGCCCGTTTTTGAAACCGGGCGCCCGCTTTCAAAACCGGGCGCCCGATTTCGAAAACGGGCGCCCGGTTTCGAAAACGGGCGCCCGATTTCAAAAACGGGCGCCCGGTATCGAAAACGGGCGCCCGGTTTTGAAACCGGGCGCCCGCGGGCGAGGGCTTGAATGGATTTCGCTGGCTCTCTCTGCGAGAGAGTTTCATTCTCTTATTTAACTCTCTATAATGGGGCAGAAGAAAAAATACCATTGCTAACTCTAGGTTCAAAACCATTTGATAGAATGAGGAAGCATGATGCCAGTATGGGCAAAGCCCTACGGGTCAATATAAGTAAATTATGACTTATAAGCTAGTAATTTTAGCTAATTTTGGACCTAAAATAGGAATTAATTGTAACATGTTTTTTTTTTCTTCACAGATCATTTCCCAGTTGCGGAAATATGTTTAATTCCTAGAGTAACAAAATATAGAGGCTCAACTGGAGTGATAGCCCCGCCCCCTTGCCATTCATTTCAATACAAGTCCTAATATGTGGGCATCACATTACTCAGCCTCCCTGGAAAAGTCTATGCCAAGGTACTGGAAGGGTCTGGCCGATAGTCGAACTTCAGACACAAGAGGAGCAGTGTGGATTCTTTCCTGGCCTTAGAACAACTGACCAGATCTATACTCTTGCAAGGATCCTGGAGAAGGCCTGAGAGTATGCCTATCCAGTCTACATGTGTTTTGTGGACTTGGAGAAGGCATACGACCGGGTCCATCGAGAGGTCCTGTGGGAGGTGCTGAGGGAGTATGGGGTGAGGGGGGACCTTGTTGAGGACCATCCAATCTCTGTACTCCCAAAGTAATACAGGTCAAGTGGGCACAGTGGGCAGTGGGCATCAATAGTCACACTAGTTCCTAACCAAGTGTTCACACCGGTTAACTGGCATACAGGCAATTCAGCACACAGGCTATCTGGGTATGTCTCTCACTCACTCACTCACTCACTCACTCACTCACTCACTCACTCACTCACTCACTCACTCACTCACTCACTCACTCACTCACTCACTCACTCACTCACTCACTCAATGCCAACAGACTAGTAGAACAACATGAGAGGCAGAACAGATAAGCAACTGATGAGCGATTAATGATTCATCGTAAAACAATAGTTTCATGTGACGGAACCTAACTTTGATCATACTGTGCTTGCGTTGTCGGTTAGAGCGCTGGCTCTGGGCAGACCCTGAACGCACCACATGACATTCACCTGCACGGAGGGCCTGGAGATCTGCTGTTTGCAAGGCAGAAAACTAATTATTATCTAACTTGCTTTTTAGCAGAAATGGGATTTCAAACATATTTTAAAGATATGTTGGGGGGGCAATTTCGTTGAGAAGAAAAAATAAATGTATAAAAGCCTTAGACAAGAAAATAAGACATGCGGAGTGCAGAATGGATTAGGACAGAGGTTTTCGACCTTTTTCATACCAGCATTTGTGCCACGGACAACCATTTGAGGACATCTTAGCCCCACAGAGCACACAACTAAAGATTTATTATTATATCGATATTATATAGATATATTATTTTGCCTTTGTCCACAATACAGATCAAAATGACCATTAATCTTCTACATTCTTTTGTTGTGTAGTTGTGTAGAATATTTTAACTCTTGAGAGCGTAAACATGAAACCAAATAGACCCTTGTGGGTCCATAATATGTTTACGCCCTCAAAGAGTTAAATCTGGTTAATCAACTCTCCATCATTTAACCTGGGGACCACCTGGAACGCTCTCAAGGACCACTGGTGGTCCCCGGACCACTGGTTGAAAACCCCTGGATTGGGAACATTCCGTAGACAAGGCTCCAGGGTGTTATCGTCTCTCAGTGTTTGGCATGCATCATGCATGTGAGTAAGGAGATAAGAAATAACCTGAAACCTACATGGCACCAGATTCTGACTCATGATAATGATACCGCCTTATGTCTCACCCGCAAGTTACAGACTTTCAATATAGATGCTGAGGTCTACCCCCGTTTCCAAATCCCAACATATCTTTTAAATTCCTTTAAAGTATGTTTCAAATCCCATTTCTGCTAAAAAAAAAAAAAAAAAAGCAAGTTAGATAATAATTAGTTTTCTGCAGTGAAAACAGCAGATCTCCAGGCCCTCCGTGCAGGTGAATGTCATGTGATGCGTTCAGGGTCTGCCCAGAGCCAGCGCTCTACGGTACGATCAAAGTTAGACTCCGCCACATGAAACTATTGTTTTACGATGAATCATTAACTGCTCATCAGGTGCTTATCTGTTCTGCCTCTCATGCTGTTCCACTGGTCTGTTGGCATTTAGTGTGTGTGTGTGTGTGTGTGTGTGTCTGTGTGTGTGCTAAAACAAACAATAAGGCACGCACATCCAAAACTAAATACCAGGTGCTGGGCCGAAAAACAAACTAGGAAGAAATAAATAAGGTCCGCACACTGGACTGAAGCTCCAAGTTAAAGGTGTTTATTTCACCATAGAGAGGATGACGTTTCGAGCCTTACGGCTGATGAAGAGCCGTGAGGCTCGAAACGACATCTTCTCTATGGTGAAATAAACACCTTTAACTTGGAGCTTCAGTCCAGTGTGCGGACCTTATTTATTTCTTCCTTGTCTGTGTGTGTGCGCCATGGTTCTCAGCCGGAAACTGATGGATTGTACAGTCCAGGTAGGGAATGAGGCATTACCCCAGGTCAAGGAGTTTAAGTATCTCAGGGTCTTGTTCACAAGTGAGGGGAGGATGGAGAATGAGCTCAGCCGGAGAATCAGAGCAGCAGGGGCAGTATTGCAGTCACTATACCACACTGTTGTGACGAGAGTTGAGCCAGAAGGCAAGGCTCTCTCTCCACCCTCAGCTATGGTCATGAAGTGTGGACCGAAAAAAATAGGTTGCAAATACAAGCGACCGAAGTGAGTTTTCTCCGGCGGGTGGCTAGCATCTCCCTTAGAGAAGTTATTCAGTCACGCGGGAGAGACCTGGAAAGGAACCAGCTTAGGTGGTTTGGGCATCTGGTTAGGATGCTTCTCAAGCATCTCCCTAGGGAGGTCCTCGAGGCACGTCCCAAGGACCAGGACCTTGGGCATACCAGGGGCCAAGTGAAGGGATTACATCGACTCTCTGGCCTTGGATCGCCTCAGGATCCCCCAGGAGGAGGTCGCTAATGTCGCTAGTGTTGCTCGGGACAGGGAATTCTGGAGCTCTCTGGTGGAGCTGTTACCGTGACCCGACCTCGGATAAGCAGATGGATGGATTGACGGATGGCCCAGAGGCTCAATATGGCAATTTGTCACATTGAGTAGACCATTTGTGGCCATAAAAACAAAAACGAAAATAAAACATAATTAAAAAAAAATAGAAAACAATAAAAATAATGCAAATATTTTAAAAAATAAAAAAGAATTAAAACAATGACATTGGCAGCCATTTTGAATTAACATATTTCCGCAACTGGGATTTTTCGGGACTTTTAGTATGTTGTTCTGGAGAAGAAAAATCCCATGTTACAATTAATTCCACTTGAAACGCTATTTTGCCTGGACTATTAGGACTAGCTTTTTTCATTTCACACATTATCTTATTTTTACCGATACACATGATACTATGGGTGAATAGGATGCAAATAAAATTAAGAAAACACCATGCCAATTTCCCAGAACAAAAATACTGTACACACAAAAAATACTGTACCTACTTAACAAGTTTTCAATGTAACAATGTAACATTTAAAGGTAGGGGAAGTGATTTCACTTTTGTCAGATATCACCCAAAAACATTTTTTCTGTTAAAATGCTCTATTATAAGGTGTGCAGACCATATATGGACTTTCCCCCTCCCCCACGTTAGCAGAGGAGCTAATAAAAGTTCCCCAGGTGGAGGGTGAATTCTCCTCCAATCAGGATCGAGCAGCAGGTTCACATAGTGTAGCTACTCTTGGGCGCCCCTAGTGCACCAGGATGGTACTACACAATGAATTTCAAATCACTTACCCTACCTTTAAATACTGTATGCAAATTAGCAGTGATGATACTGATACTAGGATCAGGTACTCATCCAATTTGACCCAAAGGTATTCATACTTTGAAACGAGTACTTTCAATTGAAAGTACCGAGTTAGCATCTTTGGCTTTCACCTATTAATCTCCAAAATGTGTGCATGTGCATATGTGCGGGCCTGTGGTATTTAGGTCCATATCTGAGCATCACATCTACAAGCTGTGAACATGTCATCCGGCAATGCATATGTGGGCTTGTAGATCAACCATTTTGATAAATATAGAAAAAAATAAACCTTTTTTCTGTTTTAAATGTTCAAATCCTGTGCCATGAACAAAGCTTTGGAGATTACTTTTCCGGAGGTACACTATACAGCCTGCACTTCACACAGTAGGCATGTAGCATGCTACTACAGTACATGTCGCACTTGAATAGAAAAAAAAGCTCCATTTGATTGGGCTTGATTTGATCAAATGCAGCTTTTTTCTGAAATGATGTGGATGCTTCTTTCTTTTTGGTTCTCCAATGCATCTCAAAGAATTCTTGTTGGAATGTATTGTATTATTGCTGTATTATTACTGTAAACATAATATATGGCTTAAATTCATATCCCCCCATGATATTGTTTCTTTAATAGCTTTCTCACTATGATGACTCTTACTGTAAGTGTTATATCGGTAAATATTAAGCAAAATAAATAACATTTTGCAATTGGATATTTTTTTCAAAATCATTTTAGGCTATTATTATTGTAGTAATTACAATTGCATTAATACAAGGTGTGACAATGGAAATAAAGAGGAGAAAAAAATCAATTCAAATAAGTGGTTTCTCAACAAAAGAAAGTACTAGTTTCGGTACTTAGTGGTATCAGGACACAAATTAGGCATTATATAGGACCATGACCAAACTTGCACAAGTTTTCTTTATTAAAATATCAAAATTGGATAAAGCAAGAAAATGGCCAATCCCTCATGAAAACACACTATTGAATCACAACTCATTCAATAGTGTTTTTACTATTGCGATTGATAGTGATTTGCGTAGTAAAATGTAGAGAAATGTCCCGTTTCACTAATGAATCACTATTGATAATTACTGATTCTTATTCAAATCACTACCTGGCTGCTCCTTAATTACTTCAGCCTCATTATGGCTTTTTGGGAAGAGCTATACAATCACTATACATTTATTGTTGAATTACTACACAATGCTATAGGGATTGTGTAGAGATACAGCAGTAAATGTGTCAGCATTGTGTTGTAATTCATCAATACAGGTATAGTATAGATCAGTGGTTTTCAACAGGTGGTCTGGGGACCACCAGTGGTCCTTGAGATGGTCCCAGGTGGTCCCCAGGCTAAATGACAGAAGGTTGGGGTAACCAGATGTAACTCTTGAGAAGAGTTACATCTCAAGAGTTAAAATATTCATCATCCGAATTAGCACCACTTAATTAAGAAGGTTTTGTTTTGTTTGCAAAATCCAGCCTGGAATTTTGGACAAAAGCAAAAAAATTCTTTAGTTTTAGGTCTTGGGGTGAAATTATCATCAAATGGTGGTCCGTGGCTCAAATGCTGAATAAAAGGTGGTCCCTGGTGTCAAAAAGGTTGAAAACCCCTGGTATAGATTGTATAGCTCTTTCCAAAAAGCCATAGTGAGGCTGAAGTAATTAAGTAGCAGCCAGGGCGTGATTTGAATAGGAATCATGTAGTAATTATCAGTAGTGATTAAGTAGTGAAACGGAACATTTCTCTACATTTTACTGCACAAATCACTACCAATCGCAATAGTAAAAACACTATATTGAATGAGTTTTTCATGCGGGATAACTGACTAATCTTACTTATACTCATACTCATTAGTTAATGTTGACTTGAGCCTGGTGTATAAAAAAGTTCAAATAAAATACTAAAGGTCAAATAAAATTTGAATTTGAGCACCAAAACTCTTTTATGTCTGATCGCATGTTTGTTTTTATTATTAATATTATAATACTATATAGTATATACAGTAGATATTGAATATTTAACCTTTCACTCTAACATTAGGCAGTTTACTCTGGCACTATCCACTTTTTCGGATTTTGAAAGCTATGCAAATAATGCAGCATATCTTTATATAATGCCTAATTTGCATAATTAAATGCAATTTCAGAAACATGGAATTATAATAAATCATTGTCATCATTTAAGTAATAGGCCTATTTTTTTCAGCAGTACTGAATATTTTAAATAGCACTCTAGCTCACCGTTGTAGATGATTCTGCAATTCCTAGGTGTAATGAATGACAAAGTGCTGTGACATTTGGGTAGATACAGCTGTACAGACTATTTCTGTTCCAACCCAGGTTTAAAAGGAGGAGGTTCACACATATGACACACACATGGTTTGTACAACTAACAAGAAGACACAGCTCACATCAGGGGCGGATGTATCATAGGGGGGCAAGAGAACATGTTGGAGGGGCAAGAGAAAATGTGCACCATTTTCTGTTACAGGACTTTTATTAGTCAAGTAAAGCATCAATAATAACATCAGTTGTTGTTGAAGTTGCAACAGACACGCAGCATGCATAAAGCTAAAGGTCTGACTCAGAGAGTTTTCTGCTTTCAATGATGAAATGCTGTTGGTTTAGTGGTGACACAGCTGTAGTTAGTTAGTAGCAGTAGTAGTGTTTCACATCATTTTAAATATAAGCACTTTAATTTGAAATATCTTGGGTTGTTTTGCATGGCATCGTGCTTGGGGGGGCAGACTGGGTATTTAGGGGGGCATAGCCCCCCCCCCCCCCCCCCCCCCCCATGCCCATGCCTAGATCCGCCCCTGGCTCACATTGCATTTCCAATGGGAGTAACTTGGTTTGAAGACGCATAGCAAAAACGGAAAGGCTGGACTAATTTGATACCTGCAGTGGCGTAGAAGTGGGAGTCAACCTTTCAGGTGGGTGTCACTCCAAGTGATGTGACGTAGCACAGCAGTGGGCTGGAGATGATGACACAGTGAAATCAAATCAGATCCGTCTAGATCCTGCCTGTCTGTCTGTCTGCCTCCCTGCCTCCCTGCCTGCCTGCAATGTCACTGTTGTGGGGATGCAAGTGCAGCGCATGTTGTTTAAATATGAATAGACGTACTGCAATCTACTGTATACGTTTATAGATTATACATCTATCTGATCTATAAACTGTATAGTTAAAATTGCACATGCATATAGAGCAGCATAGTAATTTATATGATGGTGGATACTTTGGATAGCAATTAGATCAGGCTACAGATTGTAAATGAGTTAATTAACTAAATTAATCAATTCATAATACTAGCATAATTTTAACACCATAAAATTTCACTGTGTAGTTTACACCTTTCGTTAAAAACAAATTTATAGAAGTCAAGACTTCATGGCCTCTAATCATATAGTTTGTGGCATCCTAGTCGTAGTGCTTTGCATCATGGCACATTCATGCACAGAAGATCTTGGTTGTTTCGAGATGGTGTCTGATTTGCTGCTATGCAGCCATTAAGAAGATTTACGACATACTTTGCTACACCAAAACTGTGTGGAAATACTGGCACATGTTGTTTGGTTTCTTTTTTTTTTTTTTTTGCCAGTCTTGCTGCCATCCAGGTTTTATGCAATGACAGCTGAGAGATTGCATCATTCTCTATGTGAGTGAAGTGTTTACAGACTTGTTTCAGCTGCTGGAACGCACAAACAACCTGTTTCCTCAAGGGAAATCACATGACCTCTCTGTTCAGATGTGACACATTGCATAATGTCAGAACGGATACCATAGCTCTGTTTATAAAATGCAACAAGAGATGCAACAGATGGAATTGTGACAGGGGGTCAGACCACACAGAGGACAGTCATGAGGGATTGTCTAGACACACATCTGCTTTCCTACCTGTACTTGATGTTGTTCTCTGTGTTCTCTCCTTTGTCTTCCTCCTCTAACTCTTCATGTCAGATACAGGCACAGTTTAAGCTGAACAGAATGTACAGGCCTGGGGATGTCGTTCTGGGTGGTTTGGTTTCGGCCCATTTCTCCTCTGTCTTCCCTGATCTGTCATTCACCTCCATGCCAGACAAGTTCAGTTGCTATAGGTAAGTAGCACACATTCAATAGCAGTCACTGGGATTCAGAAATACTTTCATAACATTTTGTCATGGGAACCATATATTTGAGAGAATGTGTTGAAATGTATGTTGAATTCATCAACGCTATCATTAACCATCAGCATATTGTGCTGTCTTGCCCTGGACTCCATTTAGAGCCTTCTGTCTGTCCTGGATTGAAGCTACTGTATGTGATATGTTTTGTGTTCTATGTAGTAGCTGCAATGTACTGATACTGTGTGATGCGACATGTGTCTTATGCATACATTACATATGCTGTATGTACTGTATGTGTATTAGGGATGTCCTGATGCCACTTTTTTCATTTCCGATCCAATCCTGTGACCACAATTTCTGTGTTGATACCAAATACCGTTAGCAGAGTAGTATACAAAAAAGAAAAATGATCTTATTTGAAGTTCACCAAGCCAGAATAGCAGGCTCCTCACTCAAGTGTGCACCTGGGCGACTCCAGGACAAACTTGCCCACATTTTATTTAACTGCCATAGTAACAACATCTTACTTCTGTGTCTGATCACTTGTAAAACTGGCATATTTGCCAAAACCATTATGGCCCTATAATGACAATGATACTGATACAGTATTATTGATAAAGTACTAGGGACATCCCTAGTATGTATGTATGCAACGTTATGTGTTTGTGGACCTGAAAAAACAATTGTTCCAGGGGGTCACCAGAAAAAAAATAAAATCTTTGTAATGTTTTTCAAATTTATAACACATTTTTCACGATGTGTAGATTTTCCAGAATTGATTTCAAAAGCCAATTTACAAGTTGGAGATGACCTAGTTTTGATTAGCCGAAAGGGGATCACAGTAAAAAATGTTGAGGCTATATTAGCAAATTTAGTGAAAGTAAACGTATTTAGTGAATGTAACTTGCATTGATAGTGAGAAGGGGTTATTTAATGTGTTTAATTGTTCATGCACATGGCTACTGTGTGATTGTGTGTGTTAGTTTTTACACTGAAGGCTTCAGGAACATCCAGGCCTACGTTTATGCCATAACTGAGATCAACAGAAATCCCAGCTTACTGCCCAATGTGACTCTGGGATATATTCTCCTTGATAACTGTTACACGGCTGAAGTTGGATTCCGTGGAGCCATGTCTCTGATCAGTGGGAGAGAGGAGCACTTTGAACTGCAGCAGAGCTGTGCTGGCTCTCCTCCTGTCCTGGGGATCGTAGGTCCCCCTGGTTCATCCAGTGCTATTGCCATCTCTAAAATATCAGGTTTATACAGAGTAGTCACGGTAAGGTTCCTACTCCAATGCCCTGTCATTTAATTTGGTTATTCACAAATGTAACATGTTATAAATAATCTATGGGTTATTTTTTACACCTTGAAACACACTACTACTTGCAGGCAGAGCAGAGATGGGGCTTGTTTTCAATGCATCCGTCTCCTCAGACCCCGACAGTGTCACTGTCCATGGTGCTGAAAGAGAATACAGATCTAGGCACACCGGTTTCTAGCCAAGTGCAGATACCTAAGATTATACATTCTAATACAGAGAAAATGGAACTTTTTATATAAATTTCATATACCATTATGCGACCTCTTGAAAGTACCACCTTTCATATAAACCACTTTACAAAAAAAAAAAATACTATGGACCTTATATCTATTTTGAATGTCATATGTGCTTAAATTACACAATAATATGTGTTTTACAAAAAAAATACTATGGACAATATTATACAGATTGTGCGCACATACAGGACACATTTGTGGAAACTGTGCAATGTAAGCTAATAGGCTAAATGTGCGCTCCAGTCCACTATTTCTGGTATTTCGGGGCATATACAGTACACTGTATGCTGGTTCAAAATGACAATGCCTGCACTGCTTGTTTGAAGATAAAAGGCAATCTTTTTTATCCTTTTGTATCATTTTTGTTTATTATTGTTTATTATTTTCTGTTTTTTCTTTTCTTCCTTCCTTGTTACATGTGCTGCTAGCAGAAGAAAACAAAATGTGTGTGATGTTTTGTGACTTTTTCAGATAAGTCCTTCGGCTACTTCCTCTACTTTGAGTGACGTGGATCAGTTCCCGTCCTTCTTTAGAACAACCCCAACTAATGACTCTCAGGTAACAGTAGTACATGTTCTATTTAGATCAGGGGTTTTCAACAGGTGGTCCGGGGACCACCAGTGGTCCTTGAGAGGGTTCCAGGTGGTCCCCAGCTAAGTTGTTTAACCAAATGTAACTCTTGAGAGTGTAAAAATGAAACCAAATGGACCCGCCAGGGTCCATTTGGTTTCATTTTTTGGTTTCATTTTCATTTTCAGTTAAAATATCCATCATGCGAATTAGTCCAAATCTACACAACTAGAAGATTAATGGTCATGGACAGAAGCAAAAGAAATCTTTAGTTTTGGGGTCTGTGGGTCTAAAATGTCCTCAATTGGTGGTCCGTGGCTCAAATGCTGAATAAATGGTGAGCCCTGGGATGAAAAAGGTTGAAAACCCCTGATTTAGAAAGAATGACTATAGGCCCATACCTCCCTCTGAATGTAATTGATATTGCATATTAATAATTTGCAGCGTAGATTCAGGGATTTACCACAGTGGTGTCTACATTCTACAGTACCTCCCTCTAGTGCAGGGGTTTTCAACATTTTTCATACCAGGGTCCACTATATATTCTACATTTGAGTCACGGACCAACATTTGATGACATTTTAGCCCCACAGACCCCAAAACTAAAGGTTTCTTCTATTTTTGTCTACAATACCAGGCTGGTTTTCAGAAACATAACAGGCAAACACACAGATCAAAATGACCATTAATCCTCTACATTCTCTAGTTGTGTAGACTTGGGCTAATTCACATGATGAATATTTGAATTTAAAAAGAAACCCTTTTAAAATGAACCCTTGCAGGTCCATTTGGTTTCACGCGAAGAGTTACATCTGATTAACCAGCTTTCCATCATTTAGCCGGGGCACCACCTGGAACCCTCTTTAAGGACCACTGGTGGCCCCCAGACCACCAGTTTAAAACCACTGCTCTAGTGGAGTAAGAAGCACACAGACATTTGAGTGGTGCAAGCCTCTCCAAAGAAGTCCTTTGACCCTGCTGTTTACATACAGAGATAGAGGTAGTAAGATTCTCTCCTAATCGTCTTTCAAATCCTTTAGGTGCGAGCTATGCTACAGCTTATGAAGCGGTTTGGCTGGACCTGGGTAGGATTGCTGTTTGCTGACGATAACTACGGCCGTAACGCTGCTCGAACCTTCCATTCTGACCTGGAAGGGTCTGGTCTGGGTTGTGTGGCTTATTCAGAGGCTCTGCCCTGGAACAATGACCTGGACAAACTGGACAGGATTGTCACTGTCATGAAGGAATCCACAGCTCGGGTGGTCATTGCTTTTGGATATGGAACCTATATGAAAAATATTGTGGATGAGGTTTGTTTTATTGTCAGGGATTTTTAAATCTATGTATGTAACATTTATTTCACCAGGAGACACCCGCTGAAATGAAACAAAATTTTTGAGTGTGTGTGCGTGTGTGTGTGTGTGTGTGTGTGTGTGTGTGTGTGTGTGTGTGTGTGTGTGTGTGTGTGTGTGTGTGTGTGTGTGTGTGTGTGGTGTGTGTGTGTGTGTGTGTGTGTGTGTGTGTGTGTGTGTGTGTGTGTGTGTTTTAGGGATAGCCTGCACCTTTGACCACAGCCTAGAGGAAGCTTTTATGACCCTGGGCTATACTGTAGGTGTAGACTAAATTTGTGTTTATATTCGGCAGCCTAGGACATACGCACAGACTGGTTGTCAGAGGGTTCCAACAACTTGGGATGCCCAAAAAGGAGGCAAAAAGGCTGGGAAAGTACTGTAGCGTTTCTGCTATAATTGGCAGCCGTCAAATATGGCGGAGACGCCGCTACCTATACCCATAGACTGTACTGTGCAACATGCTTGTTATATCACAAAAGCTCACGCCATGATTTTGCAGATGTAACTTGAATGCACCTATAATATTTGTGTCCTGTATGCCTTTCCTTTGTGTTGACATGAATAAATGATTAAAAAAGTGGTGTGTGTGTGTGTGTGTGTGTGTGTGTGTGTGTGTGTGTGTGTGTGTGTGTGTGTGTGTGTGTGTGTGTGTGTGTGCGCGCGCGCTTGTGTGCGTGTGCATGCACAAATGTATGTGTGTGCATGTTTCCACACCATGGACAGGTGTTAAGACAGAATGTGACAGGTCTGCAGTGGATAGGGGACATGTCGTGGGCCAATGATCCTACTTTCCAAGCTCTGCGCTACATGCCATACCTGGCAGGCACCCTGGGACTCACCACCCTTCGAGGAGAAATGCCAGGATTCAAGGACTTCTTGTTAAAAATGCATCCTCACAAT
This sequence comes from Benthosema pterotum, assembly GCA_039105355.1. NCBI lineage: Eukaryota > Metazoa > Chordata > Actinopteri > Myctophiformes > Myctophidae > Benthosema > Benthosema pterotum. Next base: position 47,928,974 of record CM076976.1, on the reverse strand, counting down.
GATCCTGACAATACACATGAAAACTCCATCGTAAGTAATACCTAATACCATTTTTTTTTTTTTTGCATGAATCCACAAAATATGCTCTCAAATAGGCAGTATAAAAGTTTGGTTTGACTGCACCCTGACGGCTCCATTTTTGTCACCGCTAAACCCCTTATCCCTTAACTTCTTTGCCTTTTTAAAATATTAAAAAAAGAACATTTTTCAATAGTTTAAACAGCCAGTCTACAAGCTCACAATGTGTCAATAAATTGGCATGTTGAACTATTCCAAAAGGTTTTTCAAAATATATAAAAAAAAAAGGGTTTAGGATAAGGGGTTTATATGGTAACGGAAATGGAGCCCTAAGTCTTCATTCCATTTCTTTAGGTGAGACAGTTTTGGGAGTACACATTTCAGTGTAAATTCGCCCCCCTTCCATCAGAGTGGGTGGATGCTGGTGGAAGGGTGTGTAGTGGACAAGAGGACCTGGAGACGGCAGATAGTGCTCTGTTGGATATGTCTAACCTCAGGTTTGATTATAGGGTGTACAAGGCTGTGTATGCTCTGGCCCATGCCCTCCATGACATGCTGCAGTGTGTGCCAGGAAGAGGGCCTTTCACTGGGCACAGCTGTGCAACGTTGCAGACAGTACAGCCATGGCAGGTGGGATATGAATTTACAGTTTAGCCTATTTGTAGTCACATATAATACATATTTAAATGTGACATTTTTAATAATCTTAGTAAATGCTAATTTACTTTGTTGATTTACAACAAAAAACATTGCATTTCTAATGGCCAGTTGATGTCTTACTTGTGCATCTTGTAGTATGTATGTCTTAATTAGGGATCAAGCAGTCCACAAAGTGGTCTTGGTCCCTTCTTGTTTTTGTCATTTTCTTTCTCCTCTTCCTCCGCCTTCCGACAAAAACAGCTATTCTGGCTGAATCGTGCAGTCGTTTTTTTTTTTTTTTTTTTTTTTTGCAAAACTTGGTAATCTGGTAGAGGGTGATGTCAAATGGTGACATTATAGCACTCAAATGAAGATGCAAACTTTGAACACTCAACTCATGAACCGTTTAACTGTCAGATATGTAACTTATATCCACGCATGCGTCTCCTTATGCCATTTGCATTCTGACTTTTGACCTCTGACCTTTATATGACCCGCCATTTTGAATTATATGAAAAACTATTTAATCTTTGTTTTAATCCTCTAATATAGTCTGCCTAATATATATATATATATATATATATATATATATATATATATATATATATATATATATATATATATATATATATATATATATATATATATATATATATATATATATATATATATATAGGGTTCCTAATCAATGTATATTGCGATTATAAATTATGCTGTGATTCGATATATTGGTATATTGCATCTTTCCACACAAATGGCTGTGCTTTTATTATACATTATATATATATATATATAAATATATATATATATATATATATATATATATATATATATATATATATATATATATATATATATATATATATATATATATATTTTTTTTTTTTTTTTTTTTTTTTTTTTTTTTTTTTTTTTTTTTCTCCTGAGAGTGTACAAATGGAGTCAGTGAGTCTTCAAGAACGTCAGGGTTCTTGAAGACTCACTGACTCCATTGCTCCCACAATTACATGATGTATTTCTCAATTTTAGGCTTCCATGTTTCTATGGCATATTTGTGCATATTGTTCTGACTGCTTACTGCCTTAGCTGCCTGCTTGGTCCCGTATTATCGCTCAGTGCAGATATATTCTTATTTCTTTTTACGTTGTAGCTTGTGCATTACCTGGAAAAGGTCAACTTCACCACCTCAACTGGTGAGCGTGTATCATTTGATGAGAATGGGGATGTTTTACCAATCTGGGAAATCCTGAACTTTGCGTGGCTCCCTGATGGAAGTATTAAGGTTCAAAATGTGGGTTTGTTCAAGGAATCTACCTCCGCAGGAGAAGAGCTGATCCTTGACGAAGACACAATCTTCTGGAACTTTGAATACTCAAAGGTTTCTAAAATAGCTTTAAGTTGTACGTTATTTCATACTGTGAATGTATTGCATTGAAGGCAGTGATTGCGAGCGCAGTCTGGGTGTGCGCCACACACCACAGAACTACAAAAGCTAGCATTTTCGTCACACGCTAAACCCCTTATCCCAAACCCCTTATCCCTTTTTTTTACTAATTTGACAATTTTTTTGGAATGTAGTTCAACATTGCCAATCTATTGACCACAGAATGTGCAGCTCGTAGACGGTCCTTTTAAAAAAATTGAAAAATGTTTTTTTTCAACATAGTTTAATGAGTATAGTATAGAAATAGTAATAGTAATAGTATAGTATAGTATAGTATAGTATAGTATAGTATAGTATAGTATAGTATAGTATAGTATAGTATAGTATAGTATAGTATAGTACCGTATTTTCCGCACTATAAGGCGCACCGGACTATAAGGCGCACTGGATTATAAGGCGCACCTTTTAGAACTGTTTCATATATAAGGCGCACCTGATTATAAGGCGCAGGGAATAGAAACTACTACAGTTTACATAGAATAGAAGCTACTTCAGTCAAACAATCCATATATAAGGCGCGCTGGATTATAAGACGCAGTGTGGATTTTTTAGAAAATTAAAGGCTTTTAGGTGCGCCTTATAGTCCGGAAAATACGGTAGTTAAATAGTAAAAAAGGCAAAAAAGTTAAGGGATAAGGGGTTTAGTGGTGACGAAAATCTAGGCCTTGGTGTTTCCATGTAAAACCCACACTGTGGACACGCCGGTGTGCTCCTTTGAGCATCTAGGTTTAGGCATAGTTTTACCAAGGTTAGTTTTCGGGTTAAGGTTATTTTTAGGCACAGCTTTACTAAGGTTAGGTTTAGGTATTTTTACTGAGGTTGATATTCAGGTCATTGAGGTTAAGGTTCAGGTTACAGCTAGGGCACTTGTTATTGCAATTTAGTCTGGACTGACATTGATGAGTTTTTACCTTCCTCTGCAGCCTCCTCGGTCAGTGTGCAGTGAGAGCTGTTCTCCTGGAACCCGTGTGGCCAGAAGGAAAGGACAACCTGTCTGCTGCTATGACTGCATTGTCTGCTCTGAGGGAGAGATCAGCAATCAGACTGGTAGGTTTACACCATGTAATGTACAGTAGACCATGGCACAGTCACTTTTGCGTTCAGGTCGGGCGCCAAAGGTCGACCTTTGTCATAGCCAGGTTGAGACCACTTGCTTACTAGCAAGTGATCTCTGGGTTTAGCTTCTGTTTGTGTTTTTGTTAAGGACCAGGTCACGACCAGTTGCTTAGTTGTCGCAACCAGGTTGGCGAACATGCACTGCTCTGTGCTTAGGCTTAGGGGTTACTATTGAAACCGATGTGCTTGTGGTTATCTTTAGCGTAAGATTTCTTTCAAATCTATGTACAGTATGAGCATACGACAAATAATTATTTGTTGAATTATTAGTACTTTGTACTTATTTACTTCATTAATTAATGTTCGCTTTTGCCATCTTTGGCAAAGACTTCAGTTATTCGGCACTGCTCTGTGCTTGCAGTTATATTCAGGCTTAGGTTCTCCCCTGACCTATAGACTAGTCGTGACCACATTGCAACTAGTTGCTCACTAGTGGCGACTATACACAACTAGTCGCTACAGCAACAAGTAAGGAAGTTAATTTCATTGTCTCGTTTTGCATTTCTTATTACATTCGTTTTTTTTTTTTTTCCTTTTCTTTTCTTTGAATGAAATTATTTTGGGCCGTTTACCTGTAACATTTTTTTTTTTCCTTTTAACTTGAAATTACAGACAGACATATTGCGACTGATCTATACATACTTCTTCCCACTTTACTAGACTCTACAGAGTGCATGAGTTGTCCAGAGAACTTCTGGTCCAATCCCCAGCATGACCATTGTGTCCCTAAGAGCATCGAGTTCCTGTCCTACCATGATGGCCTGGGCATCTCCTTGACAACCATCTCACTGCTAGGAACATTTACCTGTGCCATTGTCCTGGGGATCTTTGCCTATCATCAAGCTACACCAGTGGTACGTGCCAATAACTCAGAACTGAGCTTCCTGCTTTTGCTCTCACTTAAATTATGTTTCCTGTGTTCACTGCTGTTCATTGGCCGTCCCAGACTCTGGACTTGTCAGATGAGGCATGCAGCATTTGGGATCAGCTTTGTGCTGTGTGTCTCCTGTATCCTGGTAAAGACTGTGGTGGTGTTGGCTGTGTTCAAGGCCTCCAAGCCTGGGGGTGGAGATATTATGAAGTTTTTTGGCTCTATGCAGCAGAGAGGAACAGTTCTGGGTCTTACTTCAATCCAGGCAGTAATCTGCACCGCCTGGCTTGTATCTGCCTCACCAACTCCTCATAAAAATACAAAATACTATTCTGAAAAGATAGTCTTTGAGTGCAGTGTTGGATCAATAGTTGGTTTTGGAGTGTTACTAGGTTATATTGGCTTTCTAGCATTCCTTAGCTTCATCCTAGCATTCATGGTAAGGAATCTTCCAGACAACTTCAATGAAGCTAAGTTAATTACTTTCAGCATGTTGATCTTCTGTGCCGTGTGGATAGCCTTCATCCCAGCATATATCAGCTCTCCAGGCAAATATGCAGATGTAGTGGAGGTGTTTGCTATTTTAGCATCTAGTTTTGGCATTTTGCTGGCACTGTTTGGACCTAAGTGTTACATAATCATTTTGAAACCTGAGAGAAACACTAAGAAGTCCATCATGGGCAGAGGTGCCACAAAGACCTAGAAGCAGAGGTCTTTTTTTGTCTTTTTATAACGTAATATACTCTGTCTTACTACAAATTTATTGGATATACGTTACTGTTACATTGTTAGTAATATAGTCAGTTATATTAAATTGCTACGAGTTACAAACATCTATTATATCTCAGAATATCTGTGCACCAAGGCGCAGCCCTGATATCAAAAACAAACCCCATAGCAGAGCATAACATAAGACATTACAACAACAACATAGCTCTGAGAAAAGCTCTTTGCCCTGTTATACCATGTATAAAACAATGCAATGTGACATAATCTGTTTGCAAAAATCTGTACCCCCACGCCACCCCCACAAAAAGGAACAGAAAATTACTGATAGAGGAGGGGGGATTATACAATAAACATTCTGCCTCATGTGCCTGAACTATGGCTTTGCTGGATTTGTTTGCCACATGGTGTTATGTGCTGGCACTCCCTATAAATGCATACTTTATCTACTGTATTTAATAATATTACTGTATTTGTTCTATTGTAGTTCCATGTTGCCATGATGACTCACCTGTCCATCACTCTCCCAATCAAGTACAACTGTCCCAGCTGTACTTGATTGGGAGATTAATGCCTAAAAAGAAAAATCAGTAACATGGTGAAATACAACTTCATGACATCATCAAGTTGTGTCTCACCATGTTAATGATTTTTTCAGACCTCCATTTCTAGGAACCACAGAATGTGGGAACTTTTTCATTATGTCCACACAATAGCTCTAAGGTATATTACTGACAGCGAAATGTTGAAAATGGTTGGAGTTTCCATTTAAGGCAAAACTTGCAAAATGTCATCATGATTTATGTATCATGTGATATGTCTTAACTATAGGGTGTTTTCATGATGCTGAATGCATGCAAGCATTAGTTTTGAGCAATGTTTGCATGCAGTTTTGAGTAATGCTTAGTTTTGAGTATTTAGAACCAGCCCTTCTGAAACTTAATAGTTAGGGATTAAGTTTCAGAAGGGTCCCACGTACAGTCTTTTGCAGTTTGTTTCGTCTTTTTTTCTGGTGTTTTGGTAGTTTAATGGGAATTTGGGCATATTGCCCATTTTGTTCAGTCACTTGATCAATTCAGGCTGTGGCTACACCACAGCGGCAAAAGTCCAGCGTCTTTTCCGCCATGTTTGGAGTTTCTGAATGGTTGTGGATGGGAAATAAAAATGGCCGTGGCTTAAAAGTGCCGCAAAGACCAGCTTCTTTGGTGCGCCCGGCCTGGCGGAAAAAAGACGCTGCCTACAAATGTGCGTCACCCGACAGCGATAGACACCAGCCAATGGAACAGAAGCAGCAAGCAGCTTCTCCACCGTACGTCCACGGCACTGTTCATGCAGCTTGAATAGGGACAACGTGGAGTTGGAAATACAATTTGTTTTCAACAAGGGCGGCACAAATACGAGCTATTTTAGGCATGTGTGAAACATGGCAACTGTTTTAAAGTAGGCTACTGTACAGTAACAACTAAATAGGGTGTACCTATACCTACAAAACGATCTAAAATCAAGGGATTTAAGATCATTAAAGCTGGGCTGTTGCCTGAGTTGAATGCATTCCTGCCTAGTTGTCACAGTTCAATAGAGGTCTATGTGGACTAGCTCAATACACTTTTGGACGGGAGTGTCGTAACTCTGTCCCACTTTGGCTCTGCTGTGCGTCTCCTCTCGGAACCGCCCAAAGCCTCGGAAGTATTTCAAAGAGCCGGACTTTAGAGCGTCAGAAGTCCCGCATCCATCCTCTAGTGTGCCCGCACACTCAAGTAATGACCAACAAGCCTGAATGAATGAATTGACCACATGACTGTTCATGTGGTCAATTCATTCATTCAGGCTTGTTGGTCATTACTTGATGATTTTTTTCCTGTTAAACTTTGATTTTAAATAAAGTGTAAATATTTGTAAACTTCTAATTTGACTGTATCCTATTTTTTTTTTCTTGCTTGGAATTTAAACAGAGCACTTAAAGATAGGGGAAGTGATTTCACTTTTGTCAGATATCACCCCAATTTTTTTTTTTTTTTTCTGTTAAAATGCTCTATTATAAGGTGTGGAAACCATATATGGACTTTCCCCCTCCCCCACGTTAGCAGAGGAGCTAATAAAAGTTCCCCAGGTGGTGGGTGAATTCTCCTCCAATCAGGATCGAGCAGCAGGTTCACATAGTGTAGCTACTGTTGGGTACTACACCATGAATTTCAAATCACTTCCCTTAGCTTTAACAACCCATAGCCGTGCCCAGAGCCATAGAGTAAGACAGATTTACGCAAACTTGGTTCTTCATGACTGAAACTGCCCCTGATATCGATTTGGTGTGTGCTTTATACAAGATGTAGATCAGGATTTTTTCCTGTTTACCTGCCTAATGCCAGTGGCTGCTGTCTGCTGATGTGGGCATATAGCCAAGCTGTTTCAGTAGACTGTTATGGCTGATTGTTTATTAACAAATGCTATTAAATTTGAGTATTCAATACAAATGAATCAATTTAATACATAATCCGCTCTTTTTTTTTCCATCATGGTTGAGGTTCATTGCATAGTATTTCATTGCAATTGGTAATGATATTTGCATTACCATACCCCCCCCCCCCCCCCCCCCCCCAGAGGCTGCAATTAACCTCTTCAAATGAATATCTGGGCTTAGTGCACTTTTTGATTCTTTTTAACCTTTGACCTTTAGCCTTTAACCCTAATTATACATTTACTGTATTAAAATGTTTTATAGATCATGGTAGTACAAACTTTCATAATACGCTGTGGATTAACAGCAATTATGTTCTTCATCTTACAAGTTGCAAAAAAATAATAGAAACACCATAAGAAACCTACCATAGGCATTCTGTACACACTTAATATTCTGGAGACGTCAACAGAACCAGGACCAACAATTCCAAGTACTGGAGGAGAGCCGACACAGCTCTGGTCCGGTGTAAACTGCTGCTCTCTCCCACTGAGCAGAGACAACGCTGCACCTGTTTCATGTCCAATCATAGCACAGAAGTCATAGACAGTGTTGGGAATATTACCATACCTTGTTAATGTATTACTTATTACCTTCATTTTAAAGCAATATATTGTATTACAATATTACTGTCTGAGCAAGTGTAATATATTAATATTACTATTACATATTACTTAAAAGAAAAATGTTGTACAAAATATATAATTAAATATTTAGTGTCACTATTAATCAAATATTGTGTAGACCAGTGGCATAGCTACAATAAAGCAAGCACACTTGGCTATCTGGGAAATGCATATGAAATCGACTTGAAAAAACATCCTCCTGAATAAATAATTTGATGACAAATTATAGAAAATAAGTACCGTAATTATTTAACTTCTGCAGTTGTCAAGACATTTTCACAAGAACATTTTCAACGAGACAGATTGACAGAAAGTAGTATTGAAAGTAATGCAGTAAAAGTATAATATATTAGATTGTTCTTGTTAAGTAATATATTTATATTACAAGTTACTGCATTTTGGTAATATATTATGTAATATATTGAGTTACGTAGTGCACATGTCCCAACACTGGTCATAGATACTGTATCCCAGAGTCAGGTTGGGGAGCAGGCTGGGGCTGCTGTTGATCTCATGGATGGCACAGGCCATGACCTGTGCCATTCTGAACAGTCCTATGGAAAACCTAACACACACACACAATTACCCTGTAAGCTTGGATGTCGGAAGGTTGCATGGTGACCAAGGTTTTCTGGGAGAGTCCATACTTATGTTTTGTTTCATAAATTACTGAAGGGCATTCACACACGCCTCTGTTTATTTTCAATGAGCTTTTTTGTGCTGAGAAGACATGGTGCGATATCACAAGCATATTTACCATGAATTTGTCTTGCACATGCTCGTTTCATACATGCACCCGCAATGCACCCACCAGATCTATTTTTTATTTATTTATTTTTTTTAACACACCTGCGTTATCGCAACCCTTCTTCAGAGCAGACCTGGGGCAGGGCTGACGTTGTTCCAGGCAACAACACATGTGTTTACTACAGCAGATCTAGGCATGGGTATGGGGGGGGCAATGCCCCCCTAAATGCCCAGTCTGCCCCACCAAACATGATGGCATGCAAAAAAAACAAAGATATTTCAAATTAAAGTGCCTATATTTAAAATGATTGAAACACTACTACTGCTACTAACTACCCCATCACTAACGCAACAGCATTTCATCATTGAAAACAGAAAACTCTGAGTCAGACCTTTAGCTTTATGCAAGTTGCGTGCCTGTTGCAACTTCAACAACAACTGATGTTATTGTTGATGCTTAATTGCCTGATAAAAGTCCAGTAACCTAAAATGGTATGTTTGCTATTTGCTATGTATACTATTTTTGCTGTTTATCAGTGATAGCTACCGACCGCAGGATGGTTTCTGTTCCTTGGGCTGTGTGAACGTCAGCTCAGGGGGCATAGCGGACAGGTGGAAGGGAATTAAACCACCCAGAAGAACGTCTCCATCCTTGTACATTCTGTAGGGATTAAAGGATGCCTGTAACTCACAAGAAGAGGAAGAGGAGGAAGACAAAGGAGAGAAGGAAGAGAAGAACATCATCAAGTATGAAAACAGTTGTATGTCTAAAGAAGCCCTCATGACTGGCCTCCTCTCTCTAACACCCCCCCCCCCCCCCCCCCCCCCTTCTCTAAATCCATTGTCCAGTTGTTAGGTGTTTTATACGCTGTGGTTCCATCCCGTGTCACCTTGGCATTACATCATCTAAACTAGACGAGTTTCCCTCATGGCACAGGTCTCCACCACGCCAGATCAGGTTGTGTGGGCCATGGCGGAGCGAACTGATATGATGACATCGGAGCGAGCGTACGTGAGCTGATATGATGACATCGGAGCCAGCGTACGTGGGCTGATATGACGACATCGGAGTGAGCGTATGTGAGCGGAACGAACAAGTAAGCCATGGCCTAGTCGTACGTAAGCAGAGTGAGCCGATATGATGACATCACCTAGACCAGCGAATCGGGTGCGACCTGGAACATTCACGGACGGACAGACGGATGGACAGGGGGTAAAACCAGAGCCTTCTAGTGGGAGAGTTAGGATATTGAGGGGCCAGAAACCACAGTGGAGCCAGTGTTGCCAACTGCCAAAATCCAAAATGCACTTGTGGCACTTCCAAAATGCACTGGAAGGAGCTAGGAGCCATGGTTTTCAACCCAACTCTCAAGCCAAAAAAGCACTAGATTTTCCACCAGGAGTTTTTCAATAATTTTGGAGCTAGGGGAGTCTGGAAAAAAGCCAAGTTGGCAACACTGAGTGGAGCACTGTGACTATACAGAGCCTCTCCCGAGTGCAAACTGCAGTTGGGAATACATTGTTTTCAATGAGAACGGCGCAAATAAGAGCTATTTTAGGTACGTATGCAAAACGACAACTGTTTTAAAGTATTGTTCAGTCACAAATACAGTCTCTGTAATGTTTATGTTGTACTTCTATTAAAGAACAAGGGTTTTAAAGTCATTAAAGCTGGATTAAATATCTGAGTCCAACGCATTTCTGCATACTCCTACTGCTACATTGCACTCAGAGCAGCCTCGCAGGCAGTCTCGCGAGACGCCCCTGTATCGCGAGATTGTCAGTTGCTAACAGTGTGTGTGAATGGGGTGCTGTTGGCTCTATGCTCCTCCAGCAGATTGTCAGTTGCTAACAGTGTGTGTGAATGGGGTGCTCTTGGCTCTATGCTCCTCCAGCAGATTGTCAGTTGCTAACAGTGTGTGTGAATGGGGTGCTGTTGGCTCTATGCTCCTCCAGCAGATTGTCAGTTGCTAACAGTGTGTGTGAATGGGGTGCTGTTGGCTCTATGCTCCTCCAGCAGATTGTCAGTTGTTAACAGTGTGTGAATGGGGTGATGTTGGCTCTATGCTCCTCCAGCAGATTGTCAGTTGTTAACAGTGTGTGAATGGGGTGCTGTTGGCTCTATGCTCCTCCAGCAGATTGTCAGTTGCTAACAGTGTGTGTGAATGGGGTGCTGTTGGCTCTATGCTCCTCCAGCAGCGCGAGCGACCTGGAGCACAGGAGTGAACGGGAATATCCTAACTCTCCCACTAGAAGGCTCTGGGTAAACATACTAGATCTGTGTGAGACCTGTGTCCCTTCGGGGCAACAGGACTCCCTGCCCTTCGGGGCAACAGACCTGTTGCCCTCACAGGGTGAGGGCAACAGGTCTCCATCAGTCACCCCCACATGGTGAGTGTTGGGTCAACCTGTGAGGGTGACGTAACAGTCACCCTGTGAGGGCAACAGTTTTACATATATTTTTGAAGTGCTGCCAAGCACTTCCTTTAGACGATGTACAAGGTGTGTGTGTGTGTGTGTCTCTGTGTGTGTCCGTCCCTGCCTGCCTGTGTCCCTGCCTGCATGCGTGGAGTCATGTTGATGTTGCCATGTTCAGAGAAACAAGTACAATGGGACGTGCAGCCTGCCTGTGTCCCTGCCTGCATGCGTGGAGTCATGTTGATGTTGCCATGTTCAGATAAACAAGCACAATGGCACGTGCAGCCTGCCTGTGTCCCTGCCTGCATGCGTGGAGTCATGTTGATGTTGCCATGTTCAGAGAAACAAGCACAATGGGACGTGCAGCCTGCCTGTGTCCCTGCCTGCATGCGTGGAGTCATGTTGATGTTGCCATGTTCAGAGAAACAAGCACAATGGGACGTGCAGCCTGCCTGTGTCCCTGCCTGCATGCGTGGAGTCATGTTGATGTTGCCATGTTCAGAGAAACAAGCACAATGGGACGTTCCATTCCGACTCCACGCAGCCAGGCGCCATGCAGGCTTATAGCCCCAATTATTCTAAAGTGTGTTTTACTATACTGTAGCCACACTACAGCACTTCATTTCACACGGGTGTGATTTTTACTTTTGAAGTTATTTTAGGCTTTACACACAGACTGCCTGCTTTACTGAACTATACTGTAGGTCCGTTGTGCTGTGCAGAGGCTGTTCTGGCTCTGCTGTAGCAAAAACAATATAGCCTAAAATCCAAATACATAATCTACACAACTCACTGTTGTTTCCTGAACCGGAGCGCTTGTGAGACTCGGTAGCCTACTGATTTGGTGTGATATTGTAGACTACATCATGTTATCTGCAGCGCGATACGTGCGAGGAAAAAAGGTTTGAACATTATTAACGAAATAATATCAAAGAGCAGAGACTGGTCATGTAAAACAGCTGTTGTCTGATACCACTTGCGTATCGTACAGCTGTCATGCATGATGAGCAACATGCTGTTTGCGCACGGCTCTCGTCCGTTTTGAGTGGTTTTGTAGAAATATAACTCACATTAAACAACGCTCTCATTGGCAGAGCAGAACTCTTCAATTGTGCTATAATGCGTGTCCAGTGCTTTCCAATTAGAAAGTCTTTTCGCAAGCTGTTTCCATACCTCATTTGCGCATTAGACTCTTTCGATACGCTCCGAAATGCGCCACCTTTCAGCAAAAAAGTATTTTTGCGCAAAATGGAAACTTATTCGCATTTCAAAGTGTTTCCATTCAACATGCTCTTCGCAAGAGCCGTTTTTGCGCAAAAACAGGACTTATGGAAACGTGGCTACTATCACCACCACTGGTGGTGAGTCACCACCGTAAGATAGAGACTACGTTTCACCCCTGCAGGCAACTGTTACGTCAACAGCGAACGGACAAACGTACGGACGGGCAGATGGACAGGGGGTGATGAAACATAGTCACCAACTATAACATAGTCATAGTTGGTGGTGACTGTCAGGTTGGTGGTCAGGGGCAGGTTGGTAAATTCGGACATCGTAAAACTGTTCAGCCCTGAAGCTGGTAATCAGAGCAGTCAGTGTTCAGTCACTTCTCAGGTTGTCACTCTCCTGATTACCACTGAAGTGTGAGAGAAAGAGTAAAGCCCAAGGCATCTTCCACTCACCAGTTGTGTCCCATATGACAGTACCCCACACACACACACACACACACACACACACACACACACACACACACACACACACACACACACACACACACACACACACACACACACACACACACACACACACACACACACACACACACACACACACCTTTAATTAACCCAGGCCTTAGGGACAATTTTAATAAGTCAAGGTTGAAACATCAGTACAATAACACCAATTAAATATGGCATGCTTCAATGCCTTGGTAAGTTAGCTGAGTACATTGGCTTGTACCGGCACTTTGTCAGTCAGTGTTAAATCAATCACAATGGCATGTTCTAAGTTCAGAGTTATTGTCATATGAATTATTATATTAAGAATTAATTTATTAAACTTATTAAAGGTATCTAAATTCAGTCTGTTCATGTAAACAATTGCATCAGAACAGCTAATTCAGCAAGGCATCGACCAATGTGATAATTAATTGTTATTGTATGTTTCAACCTTGTTTCATAATTAACTAGTTATAATTAACTCAATAACACCACCGTTTGTGTGTGTGTGTGTGTGTGTGTGTGTGTGTGTGTGTGTGTGTGTGTGTGTGTGTGTGTGTGTGTGTGTGTGTGTCTGCCTGGATAATGACATCACCCAGCTAAGGGACTGTCATTTGGGTACGGTGACACAGCTTCCAAACCCTGTTGACACAGAGAATATGAATTTGAATAATACTACGATCTTATAATTTCAACTTTACAAACTTGACTATTCTTACTCTGGCATACTTTAGGGAACATTATCTCTCCTACGTGGTCCTCCTGAAGGAAAGCTTTAAAGACTCAAAGTGTTTTAATTGTAAAGTGTATGACAGAAATCTCTCTCTGCATTATGCATGTGATTACCTTGCTTGTTCTTTGGATAAGGACATCTGCTAAATGCCTAAATTGTAAACTGTACTTGTGCCAAGAGCAAGACTATTACTATCACAATTGTCAATGGAGTATTGGCACTATTTTTCCTGGAGGGGTTGACAGTGAAAATGAAGGAAGGACCATAGTAGACCCTAATTACATTATGGTTCCAATGACACTAGTATTTCCCAAACTGAAATATTGGGATAGTTTTTTTTCTGGCATGTTTAAAAATAGAAAGGGGAACCAGGAGTTTATAATTGCGGGTCGAGAGATTGGAGAGAAGATGAACTCCTTGACGGTACAGGTTTTTGATGGCCATAAAGTAGCACACCGTTTCCTTGGGATGTGTACCACAAGCTAGCAACATTGTGGGACAGCAGAGTTCATTTTTGACTAAATGACCCTGAAGGAGAAGGACATCCCATGGGAGAACTGTGTTGCACTGGCTGTTGATAATGGCTGTTAACAGAGGTGCACACAACTGTCGCCTACAGAACCCTGAAGGAAAGCCCAAGCATCCATGTGCATTGTGCATGGTTGTCCATGTCAGTGTTGTTTTTGTCGACTAAAGAATAAAGACTAAAGACTAAGTCGACTAAGGTTTTTGATATTTAGTCGACTAAAACTAGACTAACAAAAGTGATTTTCAAAAGACTAAATGGGACTAAAAGATGCGTGTTTTCAAAAGACTTAGACGAAAACTAAAGCATAACCTAAAACTAATGGAAATAGGAAACATTTTTATCTTCTTTTTTTTTTCGTTCTTTTTAAGTATGTGAACATATCTGCAGTATACATTGCATACCTTTTCAGAAAAGGAACTTATTACTATTGCAGTAATTTTATACAAGAAATAAAACGAGACATGTTTCATACTAAAAACTATAAATCTGTATACCATATATGAACCTACAATGTATTTGTACACAAGACTAAACTACCAAGACTAAGACTAAAAGACTAAGACTAGACTAAATCCTTTTTGACATTTCGTCGACTAAGACTAGACTAAAAAAAATGAATTTCAGAAGACTAATTGGGCCTAAATACTAAATCTGCCTTATTGAAAAGAGTCAAAGACTAAGACTAAATCAAAATATTCTCGAACAAACAACACTGGTCCATGGCATGTGGCAACAGCACAGCTAAAAAGGCTGCCTCATAGGGTTTTGGAGGTGACATTAACATTAAAATGTTAATGTTTTGTGAGAACCCTCTCCAACTGTGTAACCAGCTGTAACCACAACTGTGTTGTGGTTACAGGCTTACAGCTGGGCTGGCTGTTCAGTGCGGTAGGAGGGAAGGGATTTTCAGGGGACTGGGGGCACACCTGGGCATGGTGTGTCAGGTTATAGGCTACAACAGCTGTTCCACCTGGGCATGGTGTGTCAGGTTATAGGCTACAACAGCTGTTCCACCTGGGCATGGTGTGTCAGGTTATAGGCTACAACAGCTGTTCCACCTGGGCATGGTGTGTCAGGTTATAGGCTACAACAGCTGTTCCACCTGGGCATGGTGTGTCAGGTTATAGGCTACAACAGCTGTTCCACCTGGGCATGGTGTGTCAGGTTATAGGCTACAACAGCTGTTCCACCTGGGCAGGTGTGTCAGGTTATAGGCTACAACAGCTGTTCCACCTGGGCATGGTGTGTCAGGTTATAGGCTACAACAGCTGTTCCACCTGGGCATGGTGTGTCAGGTTATAGGCTACAACAGCTGTTCCACCTGGGCATGGTGTGTCAGGTTATAGGCTACAGCAAATAGCTGTTCCTTATTAACTCTCCCCAGGTTGTTTCTTTATGTTTGGCACTGCCTATACACTGAGATTCATCATCCCTATTCTGTAACTCTTTGTTCGTTCTGTTGTTTTGTTATTTCTTTTCTTTAAATTCCTTTCATTCATTCGTTCATTTCAATGAATACTTTACCTTCTTAGAATATGAGCCAAAATGCATATGCATTCCAAAATTGACATGGAGGACCTTATATTTGATGTGGCCTTCTGGTTCAAAGCCAGCACCAACTGTAGAGGATACATAACAGGTAAGGTAATTTACACAGGTAAAGGTAAGAAACACAATGGACTGAATGCATACCCCTAAAATCAATAGACAGGCTTTAAGGGAAAGTAATCAACATTGATTTATCACAGATAATAGAGATGTGTGTCTCTTAGATGTATTTAATATGGTACAATACATTTACTTTAGTAAAATAAGCAGAATGTGTATTTAAATAGGTCTTCTTCTACGTCTTGGCGCCACCTCGACCCATGACAGACTTCTTAGTGTTTCTCTCAGGTTTCAAAATGATTATATAACACTTTGGTCCAAACAGTGCCAGCAAAATGCCAAAACTAGATGCTAAAATAGCAAACACTTCCACTGCATCTGCATAATTGCCTGGAGAGCTGATATATGCTGGGATGAAGGCTATCCACACGGCACAGAAGATCAACATGCTGAAAGTAATTAACTTAGCTTCATTGAAGTTGTCTGGAAGATTCCTTACCATGAATGCTAGGACGAAACTAAGCAGTGCTAGAAAGCCAATATAACCTAGCAACACTCCAAAACCAACTATTGATCCAACATTGCACTCATAGATAATCTTTTCAGAATAGTATTGTGTGTTTTTATGAGGAGTTGGTGAGGCAGACACAAGCCAGGCTGTGCATATTATTGCCTGGATTGAAGTAAGACCCAGAACTGTTCCTCTCTGCTGCATGGCACCAAAAAACTTCATAATGTCTGCACCCCCAGGCTTGGAGGCCTTGAACACAGCCAACACCACCACAGTCTTTACCAGGATACAGGAGACACACAGCACAAAGCTGATCCCAAATGCTGCATGTCTCATCTGACAAGTCCAGAGTCTGGGACGGCCAATGAACAGCAGCGAACACAGGAAACATAGTTTGAGTGACAGCAAAAGTAGAAAGCTCAGTTCTGAGTTGTTGGCACGTACCACTGGTGTGGCTTGATGATAGGCAAAGATCCCCAGGACAATGGCACAGGTAAAAGTTCC
The DNA here is from genome assembly GCA_039105355.1 of Benthosema pterotum. Lineage (NCBI taxonomy): Eukaryota > Metazoa > Chordata > Actinopteri > Myctophiformes > Myctophidae > Benthosema > Benthosema pterotum. The sequence goes on along the minus strand of CM076976.1, from coordinate 47,912,311 downwards.
TAGCAGTGAGATGGTTGTTAAGGAGATCCCCAGGGCCTCATGGTAGGACAGGAACTCGATGCTCTTTGGGACACAGTGGTCATGCTGGGGACTGGACCAGAAATTCTCTGGACAACTGGTGCACTCAGTGGAGTCTAGTAAAGTGGGAAGAAGTTTAGGTCTTCATAGAGAGGTGAGACATAACGGGTGAAATCATTTTTCAATTTTGAGGTTTTGTGCTTTGCTTCCTAAACATGTTTTTGTTCAAACTAATGCAAATAAACATTCAAAATACACATTTAGATGTTAATTTTAGTAGTTTAGTTTAGCCAATGACTGCTGCTCTCTATTTTCATGATTGGTTTTATATGTACGCTGTATATATTCCCCATACCTGCTATTTATTTATTTAGTTAGTTTATTTGTCTCGGTCAGTTTTTTCACAACATATGTACAGAAAAATTGAGAGTAAAAATCACCACATGAGAAAAATACAAATACATACATAAATTACTAAGGTAAATGAAGGTAACAGAATCAAGGGCAAAGGAAAGGAAAAGAAAAAAGGCAACTTTTAACAACGGAATTGTTGACACGCAGGTAAGCTAATTGGCACACCTATGCATATACTATATACATAGTACATACACATGCATAAACACACACACATACGGTGTAATATGTATATACACATACAATTTCAAAGATTCTTATGAGTCTGAATTATCAGGCCAAAAGATAATTCATTCATTCCTTGAGTTTGACGTTTGACATCTACTGTAGTGAAGGGACAGACACGTAAAAAATCATTCTAAGTACAGTGTACAATGTACATTGTTACACAGTGTACATTGTTACACGGTGTAAACCTACCAGTCTCATTGCTGATCTCTCCCTCAGAGCAGACAATGCAGTCATAGCAGCAGACAGGTTGTCCTTTCCTTCTGGCCACACGGGTTCCAGGAGAACTGCTCTCACTGCACACTGACCGAGGAGGCTGCAGGGGAAATGAATATAAAAATGACCCATTTCAGTCCAAACTAAATTACATTCACTGTATGAAATGGCTCAGAACTTATCTATTGAAGAAAGCCAAACCTTTGAGTATTCAAAGTTCCAGAAGATTACATCTTCATCAAGGATCAATTCTTCACCTGCGGAGGTAGATTTCTTGAACACACCCACATGGTGAACATTAGCACTTCCATCAGGGTGCCGTGCAAAGTTCATGACATCCCATATGGGTAAAACATCCCCATTCTCATCAAATGATACACGCTCACCAAATGATGTGGTGAAGTTGATCTTTTCCAGGTAATGGACAAGCTACAAAGTGAAAAATGACTTTCAAAAACGTACCTATGCACAATCCATAAAGATGTTGCATAAAGTACTACAGCCTTGAATTACCGGTATATACTGTACATCAATTTTGGCTGGAGACCAGAAACCCCCTCTATAAGTATGAAGACAACTAGGCACACAAAAACAAAAACACGTTTAAAGGTAATATAGGTAACTTTAGTGTACAAACAAACACACCTGTGCTTGTAAAGATTTGACTCTAACTCCACCTCACCTCCACTCTATTGGCTCATTATGAAACTGCTGGACACTGCTGCTCTGTGATTGGCTACCCCCCCACGCACCAGCACCAGCACTCTTGTCATGTCGTCGAGTCATTATAATACTGATGCTAAGAAAAACCAGGCTTGGTTAAATTTCATGTCAACTTGGAAAATCAACAATGGTGGACATTATAATTTATGAACAAGGTGGAAATGCAAATCTGGAACTGCGGACTGAAGGAGAGGAGGAATTATACAAAGCAGGGTGCATTGATGACATCATTATGAGGCCAAACAATCAAACATCCTGAGAGCAATTTACATTAAAGCTCCTCTATGATACGAAAACTGATTGTTCAAATGTTGAAAAGTTTGACCAAAAAAAGTTGAATTTCATGTTATTCCCCCTTTAAAAGACTAAACTGTAAATTCATATCCCACCTGCCATGGCTGTACTGTCTGCAACGTTGCACAGCTGTGCCCAGTGAAAGGCCCTCTTCCTGGCACACACTGCAGCATGTCATGGAGGGCATGGGCCAGAGCATACACAGCCTTGTACACGTTATACTCGAACCTGAGGTTAGACACGTCCATCAGGGGGGATTCTGCTGTCTCCAGGTCCTCTTGTCCACTACACACCCTTCCACCAGCCTCCACCCACTCTGATGGAAGGGGTGCAAATTTACACTGAAAGGTGTACTCCCAAAACTGTCTCACCTAAAGAAATGGAATGAAGACTTAGACCTACATTTGTCACCCCTAAACCCTTTATCCCTAAACTTCTTTAAAAAACATTTTTGAACAGTGAAAATGGCCAGTCAACAAGCTTACAATGTGTCAATGTAGAATGGTTAGTTGAACTATTCAAAAATGCTTTTCAATTATTAAAAAAAGGCAAAGAAGTTTAGGGATAAGGGGTTTAGTGAGTGACAAAATGATGGGTGCTGTCACAATGCCTATGAGGGCAGATTCTGCAAATGCTTTTCAATGGGAATGATCTGTTGCAATTTTCTGATTCATGCATACAAGGGGGTCATTTCAACTACTTACAGTATATGTTACCTAGTGTGTGTGCATCCCGGAATAACGTCTGAATATGTACAGGTATACACTTAATTACTCACTATAGCGTTTTCTTGAGTAATGTCAGGATCATTTTGAGGATGTGTTTCTAACAAGAACTCCTTGAATCCTGGCATTTCTCCACGATGCACAGCCAGTCCCAGGGTGCCTGCCAGGTGCGGCATGTAGCGAGGAGCGTGGAAAGTAGAACTAGTCGCCCATGACATATCTGCTATCCACTGCAGACCTGTCACGTTCTGTCTTACCACCTGTTGATGGCCCACGCGCGCACACACACACACACACACACACACACACACACACACACACACACACACACACACACACACACACACACACACACACACACACACACACACACACACACACACACACACACACACACACACACACACACACGATAAAACAAAGCATACATTCCATCCATTCTAACAGTATACAGTATTTCAGCAGTTGGGGCCAAATCAATGGCAACCGATGGCCAAAATGGTTGCGACAAATTTATCTTATTTTTCAACTTTCGCAACCGGCATACCAGCGTTTCATAACAGTCGCTGCTGTTGGCATAACGGTCACGGGTTAAGGTTAGGTTTAGGCATAAGTTTTACTGAGGTTAAGTTTACTTTTAGGGGTTAGGGTCAGGTTTAATGGCCAACAGTCGCAACCTCTTAGCAAATGGTTGCGACCGTTTTACAACATACGTTGTGGCCGCAAATTGATCTCGCCGTCTCTCTATTTCAGATTATTTAATAGGTTTATCATTCAAATGAGAGTATCCTGGTCAAATAGAGGTTAGATTCATACACTTAAAAATCCCTTGTAATGAAACTAACCTCATTCAAGATATTTTTCATATAGGTTCCATATCCAAATGCAATGACCACGCGGGCCGTGGATTCCTTCATGACAGTGACAATCCTGTCCAGTTTGTCCAGGTCATTGGCCACAGGCAGAGCCTCTGAATAAGCCACACAACCCAGACCAGACACTTCCAGGTCAGAATGGAAGGTTTGACCAGCGTTGTGGCCGTAGGAACTGTCAGCAAACAACAATCCAACCCAGGACCAGCCAAACCGCTTCATAAGCTGCAGCACAAATCGTACCTAGAGAATTTGAAATACGATTAGGTAGGAATCTCTCTCTCTCTTTGCTAAGCACATTATGCAATATCGATAAAAGTCACTAGAGGGAGGTATAGGCCTACTGTATACAGTATGTGAAACATGCACCACTTATTACCTGAGAGTCATTATTTGCAGTTGTTCTAAAGAAGGAGGGGAACTGATCCAGGTCACTCAGAGTAGAAGAAGTAGCCGCAGGACTTATCTGAAAAAAAAAAGAAAAAAAAAAAAAAAAAAGCACAAAACAAGGATGAAACAAAAAACAACCCACAAATAAAGAATAAGGCACACTTTAAGGTGCACTATGCATTACATAGTTTCCAAATGTGCCCTGAATGTGAAGTCATCTGAAATGATGATCCACACAATCTGCCTTATTCCACTAGTTAGAACAAGTTATGAAAATCTGGAACTAAACTATCAAGAAATAATTCTAATGATGTCTAATAAGATATACTATAAAGGTTGACTTCAATTTCTGTGGGAAACCTCATAAACACAGGTCAAATTCCGGGTACTAGTCACAACCTATAGAAGGCAAACCATGCAGAATGTCACCATGCTTTATTTTTTCCATGATGCTGAATCCATTCCAAGCATTAGTTTTGCTCAGCAAACAACTAAAACATCCCTACAATATCATCATAAATAAGTGTGTTGTTTTTGCAAAACTAATGCTAGTCGATTCAATATCATTAACCCCCTAGTGAAGAAACAATCTTGGTAACGATTTATTTCCCAGATTGGTCAAATATCTGATCAAACCCCTCAACTACATACCATTATAACAATGTATAATCCTATAACAGGGGTCGGCAACCCAAGATGTTGAAAGAGCCATTTTCGACCCAAAATTAAATTCAAAATCTGTCTGGAGCCGCATTTTATTATTTTTTCCTGAGAGTGTGCAAATGTGAACCAAATGGACCCTGGCGGGTCCATTTGGTTCCATTTGCACACTCTCAGAAAAAAAGGTCCTCAAAGAAAAATCATTTACATGGTGAAACACAACCTTTCTTCAGAAATGGAGTTTCAAAAAAAAATAAAAAAAAATAAAGGAGTTTTACAGAACTCCATTTCTAGTCCACACAACATCTCTAAGGTATATTAATGACATAGTAAACTGAGTAAACCTTTGAAAATGGGTGGTTCAGATTGAAAGCTCCACCTCTGATAACTGCTGGGCTTTTTTGACATGGCCAAGTGCTACTTTAACTGGCAACTGTCAGACAGCGCAACGCGTTTTGGGTGACTGAAATGTTTATATTATTTTGGTGCGGATCACCCCAGTGTGTGTATGTAATAATGCTACAGCCACTGAGCCACTAGGGCTGTGTTCAGGAGCCGCATGCGGCTCCTGAGCCGCAGGTTGCTGACCCCTGACCTATAAGCACCCTTAAGCACCATGGACAGCGGCACTGGCAGAGGGCCGTAGGATCTCTACTCTCAGATCTGAACAGAGTCCTACTAACACACATGCATTGAAAACCAGATTCACACTACTCCAGTAAATATACAGGGCTCCATTTTCATCACCACTAAACTCCTTATCCCTTAACTTCTTTGTGTTTTTAAACTATTAAAAAATATTTTTTTCTATAGTTTAAATGGCCAGTCTACAAGCTCACAATGTGTAAATAGATTGGCACGTTGAACAATTCCAAAGTTTTTCAAAATAGTAAAAAAAAAAAAAATGATAAGGGGTTTAGGATAAGGGGTTTAGATGATAACGGAAATGGAGCCCGTAGTGTCTTTCAATGTGTAAAAAAAAAAAGACCCAATTTATAACAATGTGTTTTTTTTTTTTTTTTTTTTTTTTTACATTTTTGAATAGCCAAATGACAGGGCATTTAAGTAGGAACCTTACCATGGGTACTCTGTATAAACCTGAGATTCTAGAGATTGCAATAGCTAGTTCACAGTGCTAGGTTCTAGTCCCCCACAGTAGATTCTAGTTCCTCTCAGTAGATTCTAGTCCATGACACTAGATTCTAGTTCCCGACACTAGATTCTAGTCCATGACACTACATTCTAGCTTGTGACACTAGATTCTAGTTCCTCTCAGTAGATTCTAGTCCATGACACTAGATTCTAGTTCCCGACACTAGATTCTAGTCCATGACACTACATTCTAGTTTGTGACACTAAATTCTAGTCCCTGGCAAGAGATTCTAGTTTTTTCTGGAAAAATCTTTCTGTGTCAGTGATGCTTACCATATTTCAGAGGTAGGACCCCCAGAAATATCTATTAATTAGCTGCAGAGCCTCATCTAAACCCCTTATCCCTTAACTTCTTTGTGTTTTTAAACTATTAAAAAATATTATTTTCAATAGTTTAAATGGCCAGTCTACAAGCTCACAATGTGTAAATAGATTGGCACGTTGAACAATTCCAAAGTTTTTCAAAATAGTAAAAAAAAAATGATAAGGGGTTTAGGATAAGGGGTTTAGATGATAACGGAAATGGAGCCCGTAGTGTCTTTCAATGTGTAAAAAAAGACCCAATTTATAACTTTTTTTTTTTTTTTTTTTTTTTTACATTTTTGAATAGCCAAATGACAGGGCATTCAAGTAGGAACCTTACCATGGGTACTCTGTATAAACCTGAGATTCTAGAGATTGCAATAGCACTGGATGAAGTGTCAGGACCCACAATCCCCAGGACAGGAGGAGACCCAGCACAGCTCTGCTGCAGTTCAAAGTGCTCCTCTCTCCCACTGATCAGAGACATGGCTCCACGGAATCCAACTTTAGATGTTCGACAACGATCGTAGATAATATACCCCAGAGTCACGTTGGGCAGTAAGCTGGGGTTTCTGTTGATTTCAGCCGTGGCAAAAGCCTGGGCCTGGACCCTCCTGAAACCTGAATTGTAAAAACTAACACACACACAATAAAATAATGTATCTACTGAATGTAGAAAAGACAATATTCCCCGGTCACTATCTACACTGTCAATGTAAGTTAAACCATTCTCCAAATTTGCCAATATGTTCATCCTATTTTGTACTTGATCAACTATTCGAAAATAGCCCATCTACAACGTGTAAATTATTTTGGAATACATTCAAAATACATAGCATCAATAAATAGCTACCGTTTAGGATACACACCACATATAGCATCAATACATAGTTGCTGTATAGGTCCTAGGACACAGACCACATCACATAGCTACTAGGGGTGTAACCATACATTATTAACAGTAATACGACATGTATCACCATAATTGGTGACAATATGATGAATGGATGATATTTAGCAAATCTATTAAATACGTGTGCATAGCATGAATACAAAAGAAGAGCCAGAAGGCTCTAAGTGAAGCGCAGAGCAAGACAGCACAATGTGCTGATTAATGGTTAATGATAGCACTGGTGAACTCAAAGATCAACACATTCTCTCAGATACAGGGCGTCCATGACAGATGGTATGAACATGTCATCACTGTCACTGTTCTATTGAATTTGCGCTACTGAAACTAACCGATGGCAACTGAACGGCGGTGGCTCGGAGGTGTACAACAGCTCCGGGAAGACGGAGGAGGAATGGGCCGAAGTCACACCACCCAGCATGACATCCCCAGGCCTGTACATTCTGTTCAGCTTAAACTGTGCCTGTATCTGACATGAAGAGTTAGAGGAGGAAGACAAAGGAGAGAACACAGAGAACAACATCAAGTACAGGTAGGAAAGCAGATGTGTGTCTAGACAATCCCTCATGACTGTCCTCTGTGTGGTCTGACCCTCTGTCACAATTCCTCTGTGCAGTTGTTGCGTTTAATAAACTATGGCATCCGTTCTGTCAGGTCGTCCCATTACGTAATGTGTGAGATCTGGGCAGAGATTTCCCTTGAGGAACAGGTTGTTTGTGACAGTAAACGACTGGAAAATTACCAGCCAGTCTGTGACCACTTCAGTTACGCAGAGAATAATGCAATCTTTCAGCTTGCATTGCTAAAACACGGAGCTGGAGTTGGAAAAGAAAAAACAAGGACAACAGGTGCCACGTTAGCTATAGTCTACTGCAGTGGTTTTCAACCTTTTTGACACCAGGGCCCACCAATTATTCAGCATTTGAGTCACAGAGGAGTCGGACCACCATTTGAGGACATTTTATCCCCACGGACCCCAAAACTAAAGATTTCTTTTGCTTTTGTCCACAATACCAGGCTGGATTTGGAAAACAAAACAGGCAAAAAATACCGATCAAAATAACCATTAATCTTCTAGTTGTGTAGACTTGGGCTAATTCAGATGATGAATATTTTAACTCTTGAGAGGGTAAAAATGAAATCAAATGGACCCACAAGGGTCCATTTGGTTTCATTTTTATGTTCTCAAGAGTTACATCTGGTTAAACAACTTAGCTGGGGGCCACCTGGAACCCTCTCAGGGACCACTGGTGGTCCCCGGACCACCTGTAGAAAACCCCTGGTCTACTGTAAGCCTAATGTACACAACAGCCAGATATCATTATATCGTTAAAAGAAAATACAAGGAATAAACTATAGTACTGCAATAACTGGTGGGTTTCAGATGATTCATTTTCATGTGTAGCACCCAGCCATGAGCCAGCCGCAACAGCCCTGCCAATCGGGCTCAGCCTTATTGGCGTGACTGGTTGTGGGTTGTACTGGTGAGTGGGAGTCTCAGGTTCAAGCCCCGCTTCCACGCATCGCTACAATCTGGCGTAGTCGGCAGACTTTTATTGGCATGCATTAGTGCAATGAGACAAGTGTCTCATTGCACAGATCACATTACTGCCCAGCAAGGCGAGGCAGGCAAGCTTGTGGCACCAGAGAAATATACACAAAGGAAGAGTCACTTCCACACAAGCAGAACTTGAATTTAGTCTGGATCTGTATTGTAGGCTAGCTGTTGTGTAGGCTAGCTGTTTCTACAAAGGGAGGCCTATAATAGACCTGCGCAGTGATGTCACTAAGCCTGTTTCACTAGTGGATTCCTCATTAATTTTCCTCATAGACTTTTCGAAAATGGTTAATAAAAACACGATTGCGCCGCGCCCAAAGCCAACTCGGGTCATGAGAACAAACACAATATTGTCATATAATATCCAATTAGCAAGAAGTAGAAAACGGCAGACTTTGCGTTTCGTTTTTCATCTTCGAAATTATTTGATTGTCCCAAAAGTTTGTGTGTGCCATCATGATTCGTCACAAGCCGAGTTAGCTTTGTCCTCGGCGTAATCGTCTTTATATAAATTATTTTCGAAAAGTCTATGAGAAAAATGAATGGGGAATCCATATGGACGGTAGCAGTGGTCGCTAATGGAGGCAAAAAATAAAATACATGAAATAAAAAGCCTAAAATAAAAAGCCCAAACCTGCGTTTTTGGCTCAGATGGAATTAATAACTTTTCACAAGATCTGGATAGCACAAAACGGGTTATAGTCGCTCAGCACCTGCCCAAGTTTGTCTTGGGGATGTGCAAGATGTTCTATTTTCCTATGTGTGTCAATACACCAGACATCTCTGCAGAGGAAATTAACTGACACCACTCTGACCACACTATGGTGGTGGGAACTTCCTGTGGCGACAGACCGCCTGGCCTGTCAGCCTGGCGGTCAGAGAAAGTTAACTATCTCAACACAAAAATAGTCATTAAACTCAATTCAACTCAACTCAGCTCAACTCAGAAATCTGACTCAACTTAATACCTGATGATTTTAAGGTAGAAAAAAAATAATAATGGCACTCCATCTTTAAAGGTAGGGGAAGTGATTTCACTTTTGTCAGATAGCACCCAAAAAATATTTTTTTCTGTTAAAATGCTCTATTATAAGGTGTGGAAACCACATATGGAGTTTCCCCCTCCCCCACGTTAGCAGAGGAGCTAATAAAAGTTCCCCAGGTCACCACCAATTCTCCTCCAATCAGGATCGAGCAGCAGGCTCACATAGTGTAGCTACTGTTTGGCGCCCCTAGTGCACCAGGCTGGTACTACACCATGAATTTCAAATCACTTCCCCTACCTTTAAGTAGAGTTCAATACAGGGACTTGACAGTAGAGAACTGGTTTTCAAGCAGTGGTCCAGGGACCACAAGTGGTCCTTGGGAGGGTACCAGGTGGTCCCCAGCTAAGGTTGGTTAACCAGATGTAACGTGAGAGTGTAAAAAAAAAAAAATCATGTTTACACTCTCAAAAGTTATCATCATTTGAATTATCCCAAGTCTACACAACTAGACAATGTAGATAGAAGATAAATGGTAATTTTGATCTGCATGTTGGACTGTTTGGTTTCTCAAATCTCAAATCTGTGGGGCTAAAATGTCATCAAATGGTGGTCTGTGGCTCAAATACTGAATAAATAGTGGGCCTTGTATGAAAAAGCGTGAAAACCACTGCAGTAGAGGATTGTGTGTGTGTGTGTGTGTGTGTGTGTGTGTGTGTGTGTGTGTGTGTGTGTGTGTGTGTGTGTGTGTGTGTGTGTGTGTGTGTGCATACCTTACTCCTCCCCACTGTGTTTCACATCAGTCGGATGCTGTGGTCGCCTTCACAGAACACATTACTGGACCCTGTGCACGTACTCACACCCAGCATAGCAGAATAAAACAACACGTTTCCTCTGTCACAACCTGGCCTCTAGGGGTGCATTGACACAGAGCATGTATACAGTACATCCAAGATTATAGATAATTGTCCTGAACAGTGATCCGCCTATAAACCAGAAAACCTGCCCTTCTGGGCACAGATCTCCACCGGGTCAAGTCAGGCTGTGGCCTCCGGGTGGCGCTGTAATGGGCCATTGGGCCAACGTGAAACGGGTGCCATTTCTCCTAACGCCTTCGATGGGAGTTGAATCATACGATATGAGGAAGTTAAATTTTGTTCCAAAAATGTGTTTTTTAAAAATCCAAATGTCGGTGGCGCTATAACAGGACAATGTGAAAAGGGTGAGATGTACTTCTCGGCCCAGTAGGAAAGATTCCACATAAATTGCACCCCTTTGTTCAAAATGTTATGTGCCAATCCTGCAAACTTTAAAAGCCAATTATAGACAAATAAGATCGATTATGAAGAATGGGACAGATCCACCTTGAGCACATGAGTGTAGAGATGCTGTGTAACGATTTGGGGACAGAATCTGGAGGAGTAATATGAAAGGATGTGTTTTACAACCAACCAATTTACATATGGACCTCCTCCTAGCACTAGAACAGGTCACTCCTCAAACTGGACCATGCAGGAGCCTTTACTATTACAACAAAGTTGGATGTAAAAGTAATCAATTTGTTAACAATCCTCCTTGCAGATTTGGACCCGACTAAACAGAGAGACCAGAACAGAACATGTCACTGAACACACCGTAAGACTTCATCTCTCTGAGGTCGTCCTCAGACCAGCCTTTCATCGTCGTGTCCACTGTCCAGTCATCTCTCCGGTTCTCCACACACCCGGCCAGCTCACTGGTGTTGCAGCGGATTCGACCGTTATCAGTGGATAAGATCGCAGTTATCAGGTTGTCATCAGCAGGAGTTTTTCGTCTCAGAACTGCGATCTTATCGGTTGATAACGGTCGAAGCGGGTACAGCACTCAAGAAAGATGCAGGAGCGCAGAACATACCCGCTTCGACCGTTATCAATCGATGAGATCGCAGTTGTTGGTTTTCGTCATCAGGACAATTTCGTCTCAGAATCGTCATGCAACCACCTCACTGACCGTCAGGTCTGTGAGGTTAGGTTGAGGGTCGGGCATTTAGGATTAGGGTTGCCGTTGGAGGGGTCTAGGGTTTTTGCGTCTCAGAACAATGGGAGTCGGCAGAGCATGCCCATTCAGAGATGAAAAAGTCCTGCTGATGACAACTTGATAACTGCGATCTACGTCCTACCTAGTGACCGGTGGCCATGTGTTGGTTCCCATAGCACCAGCTGGCAGCTCTTGATGTCTTTGACAGTGTCCTGCAAGCTGCATTCTCCTGGCTGCGATCTTGTCGCTCACCCTGAATATCCCAATGCAATACAGGAGAACAGATTCCACCATTGCGTAGAAGAAGCTGATTATTCTACTCTATAACTACGTTTACTTTCAACTAACTAGATTTCACATTATTTCCTCCTCATATATATTTGCCACGCAGGTCAAGCTATCCTGGTCAAACATGGAATGCCCTACCAACAGTCATTAAGACATGCAAACTGAAACTGAAATTCACCCAGTGAAAAAGGTTCTGTGGTGCAAAATCTATGTGCGACTAAAATGAGTTAATTGTTTTAATCACATTATTGTTACTGTAATTAAAGTTCCAGCACTAAAATTAGGCAGACTAACTTTGCAATTAAGCACCTTGGGTGTTTAGCCATAGCCATGTACTTGCGGTATGGTTTGGTATGGTTTCTCACAGTAATTAACATTGCAATTTTAGAGCTCTGGCTCCTACATTAAAAATCAAAAAGAACTTAACTGGATCTCAGGCAGTGGAAAAGAGGCCAAAGTGTCCTTGAGCATGGGTATGAAGGTGTGTGTGTGTGTGTGTGTGTGTGTGTGTGTGTGTGTGTGTGTGTGTGTGTGTGTGTGTGTGTGTGTGTGTGTGTGTGTGTGTGTGTGTGTGTGTGAGAGAGAGAGAGAGAGAGAGAGAGAGAGAGAGAGAATGGGCAAATGTAATGCACGATTACAAAAAGAAACGCTTTGGAAAAAAGTGCTGTACTGATGCACCACTGACGATACTGAACATTGATTATATGACCCTTTGTGTACTGAACGCGTGTTGGTGTTTTAGCTGTTGAAAAATAGCAGATCAACAAGCTCATATCGCGCCACTCTCTGCTATTTTTGAAACATTGTGAAAATGTGGTGCAAATCTTTGAATACGTAATTTCGGAAGCAAACATTTTTAACTCAAATCTTTGCTTCTGGGGGTCCCCTAGAACAACATGTTTTTAGATGAGGTTCTGCAGCTAAATAATAGATATTTCTGGGGGTCCTTCCTATGAAATATGTAAAGCATCACTGACACAGAAAGAGATTTTTCCAGAAAAACTAGAATCTCACGCCAGGGACTAGAATTTAGTGTCAGGAAATAGAATCTAGTGTCAGAAACTGGAATTTAACTTCAGAAACTACAATCTACTGAGAGGAACTAGAATCTACCGTGGAGGACTAGAATCTGATCAGGACACAATGGGTATGAAGATCGGTTGAAAAAATTGCTGACCCCTTATTGTAAAGGACAACTTTGTTTTTTCAACCCAGGTTCATGTTTTAGAGAAAGTAAAAGATGGCTGTTAAAATTGAATATTCCTCGCTGTAGTAAATAATAAACAATAATTTGCTTTAAAATGTTGTACACATATTTAGGACCATGTTCAAATGCCCCCTCACATAGCTAAAATCCCTAAAACTAAAGAAATGTAAAACAATTAACACCCATCTTCTTTATTGTCTCTAATAACCTAAAACATGCACCTTCGTTGGAAAAAAAACAAAACAAACAAAGTTGTATTTTAAGTAATAGAGTACATATCCCTGGGATTATCAACTCAATTTCATCTGTCTTGGGGTTTATTTTGGCATTCATGAATAAAAAAAGTGTACACATGGTTCGGTTAATAACAAACAAGTATAAAAAAGAACACAAATAGTGAGTTAGTGTGCAGCACCTGCAGTCCTTCAGACACAGCACGGCCGATGTTGTGGTGAGATCGTAGATCTATGCTCATTGTTTTTGGTCCTACAGTGACAGAACAGGGTTGCCAGGTCGAGAGCGGTTTATCCCCATTAACTTAGATCATGTTGGAGCTTTTGCTGCGTTTCGTCTAAGATCAGCTCATGCTCATCACTGACAGCTGCCCTGAAAACAATCATAAAGAAACAGAACAGAAAAGAAAAGAAAGAAAAACAGTGCAGTAGTTGTCCTCGTGTACCAGAGAATAGAATACCCCTTTACCCCCTACCCATTCACAGCAAAGTACTTTCTCACTGTAGGTATAATAGGTAGATACTAGAATAAAAGAAGTCTCCCCATTCATTCTGCGTTTCCTAGAAATGGAGGTCTGAAAACACGTCTTAATGATGTCATCATGGTGTTTCACCATGTTGGATCATTTTTCTTACAGATCATTTTTTTCTAAGAGACTGTAAATGGAACCAAATGGACCCGTTAGGGTCCAGAAATGGTAATTAATACATTAACTGCCCCTACCTGCTGTCACAGGCACCAAACTCGAGGAACACGGAGATTCCATTCTTTAATCCATATTTTTATCCAAACGTATCGTTTGCCGGTCTACGTTTTGTTGCATTTCATTTTAAACAAAATTGGCACGGCCATTTTGAATCGGAAATACATTATCTGACCCGCCCCAACCCGCCCCGCAAAGAGAGTGAACATTTCCCGCGGGTTACGGGTCGACCCGCGCATCACTAACACATTATGTAATTGTCGCGTTCGGCGCAAAGACAGTTAACTGAAAGTTGTAATTAGAGCATTTCCCACTTTATACGAATTGATAATAATAAATAACAAATAATAATGAAGTGCTTGAAGTATCACAACATCACAAAACCAACAGTCAAACAAACAAAAATATAGTGTGTACGTTCCCAGACAAGTGTAATGGCAATCTTACTTCTAACGGACGTTAAGTCGGTCTCTCTTTCATGCTCTATCCTTTTTGAAGGCAAACCTGAGTACAAATCATTCTGTAGCATCCACTGACATTCAGACCCAACCCCCACTCCAACGCACGCACGCACACGCACACACACACACGCACGCACGCATGCGCAGACGGCCCCTGTGTCCCATCGCCCCTGCGTGTTTAGTAGCCTCAGTAGTCATCCATTTTCCAGAACCTCCTTTCAACCAATATGTCAGGACCATCATATCTGCCCTCAATGTGACCATGTAAGGCTGTATTGTATTGGTGAAAATATCACCCATACCGGTATGAAAAGTGTTTTTTTTTTTTTTTTTTCAAGTTCTGGTGACAGACAATCGCGCTGTAATACTTCATAATCATGGCAGCAGCATTTAAGGCAGCCTCCTGCTGCTACTACTGGTCACTTTGACTGGACCTTTGCATAATCCCATCAGGGAAAAATCTTTGTAGCATGGAATCAGCCTCGGTCAAACCTCTGTTGCCAAGTTCAAATGCAACTTCGCAACTCAAACGAAACGAAACGAAAAAAAAAAAAAAAAAAAAAAAAAAAAAAAACAGCTTATCTTCAATGGACAAACATTCATTCAGAAACAGCGGTGCTACACAACAAGTGACGTCAGGGAAATTCGAGTCAAGCAGACACTGGCCAGACTCAGTTGCCGGTAACATTCAGAAGTTGAATGTTGCAACGGCAAGGGAGGCTGGATTCCAGGCTAAAATCTTTGCACAGTCCTCACCTGTTCTTATTCCAGTTAAAACAAAAATCATGTCCTTTATCATATCGTTCCTCAAAATTCCACATCGGTCGGGCCTCTACTACTTCCTTCTCCCTCAAACCGATATTTCTCAATAAAAGCTGCAAGTCACAAACGAGAGCTTTTATTGTTATTCTTCCGGGTTTGAGAGGAAAAGGAAGTACCCGGGCGATTCTTCCTGCCCTGACGACTAAACAAAACGGTTGTACTACTACTCCAGCGCGGCGTAGCGGCGATATCATCCGCTCCGGACCGGCTCTCACACGTTAACAGAGATGCGAGGGAGTAAGGTAACGAGCGCTGCAGTCGACTACTTCCAGAACAGGATGTTCCAGAACAGCAGCCAGCAGGGGTAGACCATCAGGGACAGCAGAGGGTAGACCAGGGAGCCGTACAGAACGTTGTCCAGGATGCCCTGGGAGATGACGGACAGGAACAGCATCCAGCCCTCCATGAAGCTGACCGGAGTCTCCTGCAGCTCCTGGAAGAAGAAGACGCAGAAGAGCAGCGTGCAGGCGGGGCTGAGGACCACCATGATGAAGGCTGACAGAGCCCTGGAGGGAGGAGGACAACAAGCACGTTAGGTTAAGTTACTTACACTAGCGTTCAAAAGTTTCCCACATCCAAAACCAATTGGAGTTGGACCGCATTCCATGAACACTACTATATTATATGCCAGGGGTTTTCAACAGGTGGTCTGGGGACCACCAGTGGTCCTTGAGATGGTTCCAGGTGGTCCCCATTCTAAATGATGGAAGGTTGGGTAACCAGATGTAACTCTTGAGTGTCAAAATGAAACCAAATGGACCCGCAAGGGTCCATTGGTTTCATTTTTACACTCTCAAGAGTTAAAATATTCATCATCTGAATTAGATTGCGGGTCCATTTGGTTTCATTTTTACACTCTGAAGAGTTAAAATATTCATCATCTGAATTAGAAACACTTAATTAAGAAGTTTACACTGTTTTGTTGGCAAAATACAGCCTGTAATTGTGGACAAAATCAAAAGAATTCTTTAATTTTAGGTCTTTGGTGTGAAAATGTAATCAAATGGTGGATAAATTAAAGAATTCTTTTGATTAAGTGGTGCTAATTCAATATTTTAACTGTTGAGAGTGTCAAAATGAAACCAAATGGACCGGCAAGGGTCCATTTGGTTTCATTTTTACACTCTTAAGAGTTACATCTGGTTACCCAACCTTCCATCATTTAGCCTGGGGACCACCTGGAACCATCTCAAGGACCACTGGTGGTCCCCAGACCACCTGTTGAAAACCCCTGGTATATAATATAGTAGTGTTCATGGAATGCGGTCCAACTCCAAAGGTTTTGGATGTCAGAAACGCCTGCATTTAGGAGGCAGGTATCCAAGTGACCCCAAACTTTTGAACGCTAGTGTTACTAAGTTACAGTATATCTGGCCGCAAAAGATCACAGGATCTGTGCGACTCACAAAATACATTTGGGATTACCAGGCTGTGTGACTGGGCATATAGGCTACTTTATATGTAGAAAACGTGACTGACTAGCGTCATGCGATGCATGGCTACTTTAGATGGTGCATGTCAAACTGGGTTATCTTCAGGTATGCAAATTAATTGTAATGACCTTCAGGGTTTATTACAATTCCATTCAGATCGGGTAAAGTCTACAACATTAATTTTGTGATCACGTTCAACCCAACTTTCCAACATCAACAATTCCCTCCCAATCAATGTGATCTATACATAATTTCCAGGTCACAGCAGCATAGGACTACTAAATTACAATAGTGAAAAGGGGACATCTTGTGGCGATAAACGGTAATAGCAGTTTCTCATTAACAAAATGCAATAGCACAAACACATAGTTGCTTTGATTAGACGATAAAACCGGAAACCGCCGTGTATTGCTCGTAGGGGTTTTACATTTTGCAAACCGCCCAACCTTAGAACCGACAACTTATTTCCAGTACTCTGTTATCCAGCACCTAGCCCAAGTAAGCAACAGAAATGGAGTGTTATAGAGTGCATTACTTGGGTACGTGGGGTGTGATGTAGGCGGCCATGGGCACCAAGGTGACAGCCAGGATGAAGCCCAGGGAGAAGTTGATGAGGGCGGTGCAGCCCAGGAGCACAGCCAGGTACAACACAGCCACAAGCTTCAGAACCTTCCAGCCCTGCTCTGTGCCCTGCCCTGTCAGGAGTCTGGGGTGGGGAACAGCATGCTGTTAGTGACCTCGTCCTTTTTTTTTAACACTCGCACAGGGTCGGATTGACCATTGGGAGGTCTCCCGGTGGGCCACGACCCATAGGGGGCCGGTGGGATCACGGTATGAATAAAAGCACTGGTTTTTAACCTTTTTAATCCCAGGGCCCCTCATTCAGAAATTTGAGCCACGGAGGACCAGCAACAGACCCCAAAACAACAATTCCAGGCTGGATTTGGGAAACAAAACAGTCAAGCATACAGATCAAAATGACCATTAATCTTCTACATTATTCAAAAACAACCCATCTTTTTTTCTGATGACTGATATTGTCCTCCTAATACGTGAGAGGGCCGTGGAATTTCATTTACTGTTTTCATCTCTTTTTAAAATATTATTTTGGAAAATGTAGCAGACTCAATATTTGGGTATGCCTGCCCTGGTTATAAAACGATTTTTTATTTAAAATAAATGAAAACACTAAATGAAATTCCACGGCCCTCTCACGTATTATGAGGACAATATCAGTCACCAGAAAAAAGATGGGTTGTATTTGAATAATCTGTCATGGTTAAAATGGAGTTTTTAGTTATAATGTATACACATAGTGCATAGAAAAGTGCTATAAAATGCAATCCATTATTATTAATGGGTTTGTATAGGAAGGACGTTCAGGCAGCTAAAACGAACATCAAATATCTAAATACTGAATGGAGTAACTTATAAACTGTCTGGCGTGTTCACATGAGACTGAGCAGTAGACCATATAATGACCAAAGGTTTTTGGGAAAGTTGAATATCCCTTTAACTTTTTCTGCACACACATGCCTAGAATGAATTGGCCCACATTGGGAATCATTTTCTCCACCTTAATAAATAATAATAATACCCATTAGTGTTGTATATTATATTGTTTTAATCATTGATTAGTCACCTATACAACAAGGCATGTCTTTGTAGAGATCCGACATCCCTGGAATGTGTAACACTGCTAAACATGTGGGTTGCAGCCCCCAAAATTCGCATGTGCAGGCTCAGATTGTGAAACGATAGCAGGGCTGACACCCAGTTGAGACAAATAACAGTCTAAGTCCACCTGAAAATAATGTAGTGTATCAACACTGGATAAGGAGTCAGGGCATCTAGACTAGACATCGGTTTTAAGGAGGGGTCAGAATAAATTGAACTTTGACTGTTATTCGTCTCAACTGTTCAATGATGCGGCCACTCTATATGCTGCAACACCTTCCAAGCTTCCAATTAGCCCTTCTAAACCACACCCTTTGGGGTGGAGTTGAGTCACAGTTAAATGCCCGTGAAGCTTTCCTCTGCTAACGTGCCTATTGGACAAGGATGGATTGTGCAAGGACTTAGGCCGTCTTTACATGGAAACAGGCCTCATTAAAAACGTAATCATTTATAGCGGTTCGTGGGGGTCCATTCAGACGAATGACGACGGCGTTTTCGTGAGGTGAAAACACAACAAAGTGAAAACTCCTGGGAAAGTGGAAAAGTTGAAAATGCTCTGCATCTCCCGCTTTCATCTAAAGACCGCAAACCATGCAAAGCTCTGAAAATGACAAGATGTGGGACGTCCCATGGGGCGTCCTATCTCACGCATGGCTCACGTTATAAGAGGCATGCGCAGTCAAGTTTACATCCGCGAGACTCCGGCTGCTAGGAGGAAGTAGAACGGGACTACTTAGTAGAAGTAGAACGGGACTACTTATGTGCCTGGCACTTAGGGCACCTGTGACTGAGTGGCACACACCTGTGACTGTCCCACACCTGCCAGCACTTGGACTTCAAAATACATTTTTTTGAGTGTGCAACGCACAACAGTTTTACCCCTGCCAGGATTGTCTGATCTCTACAAACCATACGTTGTTGTATAGGTGACTAATCAACAGTCAAAACAATATTAAGATACAATACAAATTGGTATTAAAGGTGGAGACAATACAAAATCAGCCAAACTACTGAATGCCCCCTGAAGGCATTATGCCATACCTGTTGGTGTTGTGAGGCAGGGCGAGGCCCGCTGTGTAGATGGCGATGACCGTCAGCACCACAGCCTCCGTCTCTGACACAGGGAAGTGCTCCACGGCCATCTCCTGGGAGTGGATGGGCAGCGTGTAGAGAGCAGCCCCCGTCAGGTGGCTGATCACCAGGGGGGTCAAGATGGACAGCACCCCGGGGCTGGACGGCTGAACCACGGACAGTCACAGTGGACACAACCAAGAAGACATAGTGAGTCAGTGTCGACTGTGACAGCAAATGTACTGTAGATTTTCATTAACACCCCCCCCCCCCCCTTACTGGGGGGAGTTTCCCTAGTTGGACGTAGCACGTGGGAGAACACATTATTCCAACCAGTTCCAGTCCCCTCCATCAGGCACCCCAGCTGGCCAGGGGGAGGCAGTTTAGAGTCCAGGATTACTGCATGTTTTAGTGAGGGTACCCTAACCCTAGGGGACATGGGGAAAACATCAGTGTCCGCCAGCACCCACAGCCTGTCCCCTAGTGGGAATCAAACCCAGGACCTTCTAGCTGTGAGTTTTTAAGTTACCTCGGATGTTTTATCCGTTAAATGTTACGGTTGATTTGGTCAGCTAACATGCGTTTCGGTGGGCCCTGATGCCGTTGTAATGACACATTTTTACGCTCGCTGAAAATAGTGTAAAATCTGTTGTGTAAAATCATTGTCCAAGCTCACAGTGCATTGTGAGCTCGCCTATCTGCTATTTTAATTAATGCTGGACCTCTTGTCCACTAGTCCCCAACATGTCACGAAAATATTAGTCACCAAAATCGGTAAGTTCCGTTTTTTTCCCCCTCCACTGGGATTCTGTCACTTGAACACTTGCAAAGATGAATCATTATATTCTTCGGTTTCTTGTTTCATCATTACAGTAAATGAAGAGATGCAAAGTGCAAAGAGAGAGAGAGAAGAGAAAGTAGACGAGTCTAACCTGCTCCATGTCGTCTTCTCTTGGTGGTGGAGATACAAGTTGAACCCATAAATCTAAGGCCTGGATCACTAGTCAAGGGAATCCACCTTTAGATTCATCAACACACTTTTACAACTGAGTCATTTTACCTACAGTTATTAAAACAAATGTAAAAACAAATGGTATCAAAGTCTCCTAAGCTTACACCGAACATGTGCAACATAAAAGGCTGGCTAAGATACGTTGTACATTTAGAATGATTAACCCATTTCAGGTTTCCATCCAATCCAGTTGATGTCAAAGTATCACCAATAGATGCTTGGGGTTCTTCCTAGTGATGTGCGGGTCAGGTTTTTTCATGACCCGTGGGTTCCGCATGTTACAATATTCTGACCCGCCCCAACCCGCCCCGCAAAGAAAACGAACATTTCTTGACTTGGCCCAACCCGGCCCGCGGTTAACCCGCGGGTTACGGGTCGACCCGCCCATCACTAGTTCGTCCTGATTTGGTTGTCTGCCGTAATCTCAAATCGTCCTCAAGCAAATCCACTGCTCCCAATGACGAGGTCTATAGTACATTCACTGCATACAGGTAGCATGTATGTGTGTGCCAGAGGTTGTGAGCGGTGCGGAGCGGTGATCAGAGCGTGTGAATTTTTAAGTGAGCGCTGAGCGCGTTTTAAAATGTTTTTTTAAAATCCTCCCCGACGGGAGGTGGAGGAGATGATGATCAAGATGGGAAAAAGAAAAGAAAGTAACCTGACAGTCTTGCTGTCTATCTTGCCATAGATGCGTCGACTAGCTATTTATTTTGTATAAGCACTGCGCGTCATAACGGCACCGTATTTGAGCGCAGTGACCCTCCCCAATTATGTCCAATACCCCCACAGTGTAACATCATCAATAACCTATTATCCCGTATAGCATTTTGGAAATGAAATAGCGCGGCATAAGATAAATCAGTTATTCGCCACACCTGTCTGGGTTAATGTTAATGTAACTGCACATAAAACTCCTGTCTTAATTGTTTATGCTGTGAGGTGGGCAATAACCACGATGTGTTTCGACAAAGAAAAAGCAGCAGCCTCACATTTTGCTTCTGAGCGGGCGGGGATGAGCGGAGCGGGGAGTGCGGAGCTGCCCAAATGAAAATGAGCGGGGAGCGGAGTGGGAGCGGAGCGGGAACGGCCTTGGAGGGGGTCCACGTGAGGAGCGGCCTGGGAGGGGGTCCACATGAGCGGATTGTGAGCGGGACCAAATACGTCGAGAGCGATGAGCGGGATTCTAGGCTGCTCCGCGCCGCTCACGACCTCTGGTGTGTGCATGGGTGAAAACTGTACAACAGCAAGACGCTATACAAGTACTGTACCACTGTCATCAACTGAAAAGGATACCCGTAGCAGCAGTATGAGAGCCAGCAGGCCGAAGGCTGGCATGTAGTAACCGATGGAGACGAAGCGCGACAGCGAAGGCATCAGGTAGAAGAAGTAGGACTGGTGCAGGCGTTCCAGGAGGTTGTTGAGCTTACGGAACATTCCTTCCAATAGCCTGGGGAAAAACAAAAACCCTTTTTGTTGTATTTTGATGCTGTGCGTGTCGTCATGTTGCTTAACACATACTTGGCTAAATGCTTATTTGACTCCAGGCCAACGTTGGTGGTGGTGGGGGGGGGACTATAAATAGAGACAAATATTTATTTTAAATATGTTTTTATTTGATTCCCCTCCCACCAACAGAGAATATGGTGGTTCTTAATGAACAAACTAAAGATGATGGATAAAGTGCAAACCTCACTTTTCTTTCTCTTTGAACACTTAAGTAGAAATCTTTTCCTTTTTCCCCCTGGTATTTCTTTTTTCTAATTAGTCTTGGACTACATTTTCTTAAAGTAAACAGCCCAACACATTGCATTTTTCTTTTCTCATTTAACAGAACAATCTACGGCAGGGGTTTTCAACCTTTTTCATCCCAGGGCCCACCATTCATTCAGCATTTGAGCCACGGACCACCGTTTGAGGACATTCTAGCCCCACAGACCCCCAAAAACTAAAGATTTCCTTTGCTTCTGTCCATGATCATTAATCTTCGAGTTATGTAGATTTAGGACTAATTCACATGGTGGATATTTAACTCTTGAGAGTGTAAAAATGAAACCAAATGGACCCGCCAGGGGCCATTTGGTTTCATTTTTACGTTCTCAAGAGTTACATCTGGTTAACCAACTTAGCTGGGGACCACCTGGAACCCTCTCAAGGACCACTGGTGGTCCCCGGACCACCTGTTGAAAACCCCTGATCTACGGTAAGGAAGGCTGTGAGTGAGTGTGACAGTTCTACCGTAAATGTGCTAGGAAAGGGGAAATCAAGATTTTTGCGATTTTCTTTTTTTTTTTTTTACATTGTCCAAATTCTGAAACCTCAATTTCGATTTGATTTCGATTAATTGTGAAGCCCTACTTCCTTCCTTCAATCTCCCCCAGCCTGTCGCTCTGTGGTGTGTATACTTTTGCTTTCCTTTTCTTTTCTTTTTTAAGTCTAAAGCTGTCAAAAACAAGCAGCCCGTGCACCAAATTTCTGGACCAATCAACAATGGCCGGCAGCTCCCGACCAATGTGATTGGTTTAGTTGTGTTTGGTGGGCGTTCCCAGTGAACACCACTGCGGTGGTTAGTAAAATCAGAGAGGAGGCTAGAAAGAGTGGTGCTTGCGGTGGTATAGTCATAGTACTATGGTCATAGTAGCTTATTTAAGATTGGGAGAACGTCCAACCTACGACGCCAGTAATGAATCGCTCTGTGCTCGATATATAATCCTCGCGGCTGTCCTGCCCTCTCCTACGACGGCAGAACGCAGCTTTTGGCGTCATGTTAACAACGTGGACGAGAGCTACGCTGTAGAGGGGCGTCACCATGGAAGCCAGAGACGCCAGTGGAAGAGGTGGATCCCGTCGGCGTCGCCTGCTTTATGTAGGGCTAAACTATGTAGGGCTTTTGGCGCAACTGCGACGGACCATGCCCACATTCTTGTCGTGTCCAAGGCGTACAAACTTAAATTCCCTATTGTAGGTGGTCGTGGTGATCACCGAAAAATCAAACTATGAATAGGCCTTGACGGACCTGCCGATGGTGGTGGCGTCGGTCTTGTACTGGCGGAAGCTGTTGACGCCCTTGATGGTGGCGGCTTCGATGTGGTAGCGTAGGAACAGGCCGTGGTCTCCCCAGGGACGGCCGCTGGCCTGCTTCAACACCATCAGCATCATGGTCTGGACAGCGTGGCTGTAGCCTGACGCCGTGTCCCAGTCGTTCCTCTGGAGCTGGGGGGAAAAGAACGCACAAACCTCCTTCATCTGGACTCATAATACATCGATGGTGTTTTTCTTGGCAGTTTAGGCATCATGTTGTACTATTAGCAATTGAAAGATATCAGATATATTTATAAATCAGATATATATAAAAAAAGATCTACAAGCTCATAGCGCGCCACTTGGTGGCGCGCTATGAGCTTGTAAATCTTTTTTTATTGTGAAAATGTGGCCAAATCTTCTTCTGGAGGATCCCTACAACATGTTTTCAGATGGGGGTCCGCAGCCAAATATAGATAATTCCGGTGGTTCTTGGCATGAAATATGTTGAGCACAGGAACAGACTTTTTTCAGAAAAAACAGAATCTAGTGTCAAAACATAAAATCTAGTTTCAGAAACTAGAATCTAGAGTCAAAAACCAGAATCTAGTGTCAAAACTTAAAATCTAGTTTCAGAAACTAGAATCTAGTGTCAAAAAACAGAATCTAGTGCCACTTTCCGCACCTGCCATTAGATGGTGGTATTAGCTCTGTGTTAAAAGTCATACAATCCTGGCTTGGCCTTAAAATGAGTTAATTTGAAGCAGTTAACGCATTGCAACTACCCACCTAGCGTGTGTCTTTTTCTATTTTCGTTCTTGCAATACATTAGTCTCTTCTAATTAAAAGTTGTTGTTTTTTTTTTCAAACAATATTCACATCTCCATCTGTGGTGTCATTACCTTGCCCTGGATGGTGCAGAGGACTCCTATCTTCTGACAGAAGGCGTAGAAGAGGTTGGCCAGGTCCAGGTTGGGCAGCTGACCGTTGAGTCCCTCCAGAACCAGGTCCAGACTGGTGACCACATCACTGCTCAGCTCCAGAGACAGAGCTGCCTGGATGGAACCAGCACGACCCTGGAGGGGGGAGTAGTCCATACCTGACAGGGGCAGGGAGAGAGAGAGAGAGAGAGAGAGAGAGAGAGCTTTAACCCTGGAGGGGGGAGTAGTCCATACCTGACACAGGCAGGCAGGGAGGGGGGGGGGGGGAGAGAGAGAGAGAGAGAGAGAGAGAGAGAGAGAGAGAGAGAGAGAGAGAGAGAGAGAGAGAGAGAGAGAGCTAGCTTTAACCCTGGAGGGGACAGTAGTCCATACCTGACACAGGCAGGGAGAGAGAGAGGGCTTTCAGAAATACATTCTAGCTCCTGACACTAGATTCTGGCTTCTGACACTAGATTATAGTTTCTGACACTAGATTCTAGCTTCTGACACTAGATTCTAGCTTCTGACACTAGATTCTAGCTTCTGACACTTAGGCTTGGGTACCGTGAGCGACTTAGCGATAACTAGTGGTATCGATTTACTTCAAAATGAACGGTGCCACGTTTCAATACTATCTACTGTCATTGCAGCGGCACAGAGAGAGAGAGAGAGAGAGAGAGAGAGAGAGAGAGAGAGAGAGAGAGAGAGAGATGGAAAGAGAGAGAGAGACACACACACTAGTGTGTGACCACTTTGCCTCTTACATGTCTAGTCCTCTCTTGTCCAATCGTGGCTTTTAAAAGTAATGTCCTCAAAAAAGTGACAAATACTAAGCATATTCTCCATGGATGTAGGTAGGAAGTCCAATTAAATCCTCATGCAACAATTAAATGCCATCATTGTGAAGTAAACTTTTTTTTCCCCTTTTGCCTGTGCGCTAACTAAAGGGGCTTACAGACGGCGAGGAATAAATCGCCCACTCTAATTCATTCTCAATGGGGCCGGCGTTTTTTTAGCACAAAAGTTCAAAAATCGACCCGCGTTCAAGAGAGCGTTTAACGCCGGTCGTTTTCCGCCCGGCATCACTGATTTTTGCCGAGTTCAATTCAAGTTCAATTCCAGTGAATTTTTTGTAAAACGCTTGGCGATTTATAGCAAACAAACATTGAGGAGTGAGGACCCTCTACCAGTAGACCTGCACAGTGCCGTTTCTGTTCCAGGAAGGAGTGGATTCCCTAATCATTTGGCGCAGCCGAGCCTATGAGCCGAGCCAGGGCCGGATATAGCCAGCCCTACTAGGGTGGGCTGGAAGAATGGCAGGGTGGGCAACTCTAAAGTTTTTCATAAGGAGCAGTGCTTTTGAACACTTTTGATACCAGGGCCCACCATTATTCGGCTTTTGAGTCACAGAACACCATTTGAGGATATTTTAGCCCCACAGACCCCAAAGCTAAACCCCTGCCCACCCATGCCACCTCTAGATCCGGCCCTGTGCCGAGCCATGACGTGAGTTGTGGCAATTCTGCTCTAACGTTCTAATGTTTACAACGCATTTTTGCCCGACGTGTTGTGAGTTTGTCACGGCCACGCTATATGACAAAGTGAAGCATGACGTTGATGTTGGTTACAACCGTGCTGGATGCTGCCCATCTTATTTTAGCCTACACACCTTGGAATAATTATAGTCTACGTTCAAATATCAACCTCTAGCCATCATTATAGGTGAGTCATTAATTCATTGTAAATTCAGCATGATCATGATCAGGTAGCTTGCTTCACCGGAGCCAGCCCCCCTCCCCTCCCCTCCCCTCCCCTCCCCTCCCCTCCCCTCCCCTCCCGAAGCTCGGCGTTTATCGACGGCGCGATTTTCCTTATGTCGGCAAAGAAACTTAGTATCAAAATAGGTATCGTTTCTGGTATCGTACTGGTATCCCTACTGACACTAGATTCTAGCTTTTGACACTACTGTAGATTCTAGCTTCTGACACTAGATTCTAGCTTCTGACACTACTGTAGATTCTAGCTTCTGACACTAGATTCTAGCTTCTGACACTAGATTCTAGCTTCTGACACTAGATTCTAGCTTCTGACACTAGATTCTAGCTTCTGACACTAGATTCCAGTGTCTGAAACTATAAATTAATAACCAATTAATTGATCGATAAGAAATGAATCGATCATTTGCATCCCTATTTACCAAAAATAATTCCATCATCATTATTGTAGTAATTGAACATTGAAAATTAATTAGTACAAGGCATGACGATGAAAATAAAGTAGTAGTAGTAGTTCAAATAAGTATGGGACCAGAACTTAAGGAAAGTACTCACACTCAGCATAGTATCGGGACATCTCTATTAACAATACTTATAGACAGACAATAGGGCCATAGATCTGAGCGATGGGTAGAATTAAAAGTTAATTGGCAGCAGCCTGCCAATAAGATTAGGGACTCGAACCTGTGGTGTTGGTGTGGTGGTATCCCTCCAGCCAGGCCTGCATGCCGATCAGATCGTGATCGTTCACCAGGAAGATGATGTCCTTGGCCCAGTAAACTTGACCTAGAAAAACAACGACAGTCAGTCACCATTTTCAACAAATATCAGAACCATCTCTCCCACTCGATTCCCCTGGACCTATCCCAGTAAGCAGTGAGCATGGTCAGAACTGTGAAGAATTAGTGACGTCTTATTTGTGGCCAGTTCAAGGCAATCCAAGACTAGTCAAATCAGGCCCAGAATATCACCTGATTTCAACCAACACAAATCCTGCCCACTAAAGACCAGTGTTGGTCACTATTACTTAGGAAAGTAACTTCTTTACTTTACTCGTTACCCCTTAGACAAAGTAATATCATTGTTACGGAGACTTGTCCTACCTTATTTCAAGCCTCAGCATCGGGACGGTGTCGTAGTTCAGACGCACAATTAAGGTCCATAATAGTTTCCCCAGTGTCGTTGTTTATAAAACAAATCAAACAAAATAAACAAACAAACTCCAAAACGTTCAGCTTCGCTGTGTGTGTAATCAGTGTAAATGTTTAAGTTCAATGTTGTATAACAAAAACGTTTCTCTTCTTATTTTCCTTTTATTTCTTCCTTTCTATTGTTTCACTGTGGTCAAAAACTGTTTGCTGCCGTCCTCCTTCACACGTGTGTGTCCAAACATTTTTCCCCTGTCCCCCTCTCACTCTTCCCTAATCAAAGGTTCCATCCTGTCGTGAGAGGTGAAGGCCTGTGGTAGTTCATTGCCCGAGCAGCGGGGGGCAGCAAAAGTGTCCATGCAAACAAATAAATAGGATAGAAATAACTAAATTGGCTCTAACATACCGGGCCCCTAATTGTTAGCCGTCTAGGAGAACAATTACAATTAAATTAAACAAAAAATGAGCCAATCAATCAAAACAAATTAAATCTTTCAAGATAGGTGTTAGATTCTGATTTCCTTTCCTGCACCTATCTTCGGTCTTTAATTATTCAGTGTTCAGCCTCCAAGAGAAGACACAGTTTACTTACTGGTCTCTCTAAAGTACTTGTCTTAGTCTTGATCCTTGCACTTCGTACAAGACCCTTTGACCCAGCTATGGTTTCAATAATCCGGCCGAGCAGCCAAGAATTTCTGGGAGCGGTGTCGTCCATGATCAAAACTAAGTCGTCCTTGGTAAAGTTTCTTTTGGGTTTTAACCATTTACTTCTCTCTTGCATAAGGGGTAGATATTCGTTGGTCCATCTCTTCCAAAAAAGATCTGCAATATATTGTACTTGTCTCCAGCGTCTACGGGAGTACAAGTCTGTCTTTTTGAAGAGTCCTGGTGGCATGATTGGTTTTGTTTTTAGGAGGAGCAAGTGGTTTGGTGTAAGAGGTTCTATGTCATTTGGGTCGCTTGTCACTGTGGTGATCGGGCGGTCATTCATAATGGCTTCTACTTCACAGAAGGCGGTTTGTAGAGCCTCTTCATCCAACCGCTGCTCCTTAAGGACTGAAAGAAGGATCTTCTTAACTAAACGAATTAACCTTTCCCAAACGCCACCGTGGTGGGCACCAGTAGGAGGATTAAATGTCCATCTAATTCCTTCATTCAGCATGACATTCTGTATCTTTGAGTGATCCAATTCCTTTAGGGCATTTGTTAGTTCTCGGTTTGCTCCTATAAAGTTCGTTCCATGATCTGATCTGAAGCTTGACACAGGTCCTCTCCGACAGCTGAATCTGCGCAAGGCGTTTATGCAGGAATCTGTGTCCAGATAACTTGCCACCTCTAAGTGGACTGCACGAGTCACTAGGCATGTGAAGATCACTCCGTAACGCTTGATCTGTGACCGGCCCCGTTTTACCTCGATTGGACCAAAGTAATCCACTCCTACATGAGTAAAAGGAGGTTCGTCTGGAGAAGCACGGTCACATGGTAAATCTGCCATTTTCTGTTCCCCAGGTCTGGCTTGGAAGCGGCGACAGAAAACGCATCTCTTGATTACCTTTCTGGCTAGAGAGTTTGCACAGGGTATCCAAAATTTCTGCCTGAGTCTGGAGAGCATGTGACATCTTCCTGAGTGGCCGACCTGCTGGTGAATCTCCTGCAAGATCAGTTGAGAGATATGTGATTGTTTGGGTAGAATGATCGGATTTTTTGTTTCTATCGGCATAGCCGTCTTATTAAGTCTCCCTCCAACTCTTAAAACATCTGTATCCAAGATGGGATCTAGCTTACGGATAGAGCTGTTGGTTCTGATACATGACTTTCCTTGCTTTAATAGCTCCATTTCTTCTTTGAAGAATCGTTTTTGCTCAAAGTGAAAGATGGATTTCTCTGCTTCAGCTAGATCATTGACTGTTAAGCTTGTAGTTAAATCTGGATCCGTCATTGGGTTCTTGGGTGATTTAGCTATAGTCTGTAGAGTCTGTCTGGGCCTTAGTCGCTGTTTGAGTGGTTTATCTGAGGGTGTAATTGTGACTCTTTGCTTGCTGAGTTTCTGTAGGAGTTTCTTGAACTTGAGCATCCAGCCTACAGCTCTTTTGAGTCTGTTCCACGAGGAGTAGTACTCAATGAATCTTCTAGTTGGGCTAATTTCATCTACTCTCAGAGTGTTGACGCTGATTTCCTTTCGTAGCTCAGGGTCATCAGGAGATATGTAGTCTAGATCTTGAGGGACTGTACTCCATTCAGTGTCTGCTTGAAACAGAAATTTTGGACCTCGAATCCATCTGGTTGATTTTAAAAAGGCTTCAGCATTCAACCCTCGTGAGGCTTCATCAGCTGGATTTTCTTTTGATCTGATGAACCGCCACTGATCTTTGTGCGATAGCTCACGGATCAAAGAAGTCCTATTAGCCACATAGATGTTGAATCTTCGTACTTCATTTTTTATATACTTCAGTACAGACTCACTGTCTGTCCAAAATACTGAAGGTTCCAATTCAATTTCCAGTTCCGACTTCAACAGTTTATCCATTTTGGCCGCGAGTGTGGCAGCGGCAAGCTCCAACCTTGGAATAGTCATCTGTTTCAATGGTGTTACTCTAGATTTTCCCATTAGGAACGCAACATGAACTTCTCCAGTTGTACTGGTTAATCGTAGGTAACTCACACTGCCGTAGCCCTTTTCACTGGCGTCGCTGAAATGGTGCAGTTGAGCGGTCTTAACATGCCCAAAGGTCTTTGGCTTCAAGCATCTGTCAATTTGGAATTCAGATAGTTGCTCCACCTCAGAAATCCACTCTTTCCAAGGCGTCATGTACACCTCGGGAATTACATCATCCCATCCACATTTTGCTTTGCAGAGTTCTTGGAGGATCTGCTTAGCCCTCAGGGTGAATGGGGCTAGGAACCCTAGAGGGTCATAGACAGAGCTTACAACTGATAAGATGCCTCGACGGGTGAGGGGTTTATCTTTGAGTGTAACTCTGAAAGTGAACATGTCATTTTCAATGTTCCATTGGACTCCGAGCGCTCTTTCTAGCGGTAGTTTATCTCGGTCCAAGTCCAGTTCTTTTATCTGTTTTGCCTTGTGTTCCTCAGGAATGGAAGAAAGTACAGCACGACTGTTGCTGATCCATTTAGTTAGTTTGAATCCGCCCTGAGAACATAGGTCTCTTAGATCTGCACAGAGAGCAATGGCTTGTCTTTCTGTTGCCACTGCCTTAAGGCAGTCATCTACGTAGAAGTTCCTTTTAACCGTTTGGCTCACCTCTTCTCTAAACTTGTGCTCATTGTCATCAGCGGTTTTGCGTAGAGCAAATGTTGCACAGGTTGGCGATGATATGGCCCCAAAGAGGTGAACAGTCATCCGGTACTCTTCCAGGTTTTTAGTTGTGTCACCTTCTGGCCACCACAGGAAGCGCAGGAGGTCCAAGTCGTCTTGATGTACACGTGCCTGATGAAACATACCTTCGATGTCTGCCATCATGGCAATAGGCTCTTGGCGGAATCTTAGCAGAACACCGATTAGTGAATTTGCCAGGTCTGGTCCTTGCATGAGTTCACTGTTAAGTGATGTACCTTTGAAGGTCGATGAACAGTCGAATACTACTCTGATGGTTTTCTTTCTTTTATGGTACACTGCATGATGAGGTATGTACCATACCTTGCCGTCTTCCCTCTCAAGCATTGACTGTGGAACCTTTTCGGCGTAGCCCTTACTAATAACCTCATCCATGAAGGCCTTATACTCTGAGGCATAGGTTTTGTCGGAATTAAATTTCCTAATCAGGTTCAGAGCCCGTTGCTTTGCGATGTCGCGGTTGTTTGGCATAACCACGTTCCTGTTGCGCAGTGGGAGGGGCATATAGTAGTGTCCATTCTGATGGGTAACAGAGCTAGTCATCAGTTGCATAAACTTGTGGTCTTCAGCAGACATGTCATTTTCCTCAAATCTTTTCTCTGGGAAATCGTGGTTGTACTGCTGTACTAAGAGGTCCTTTAACACTGTAACTGACACACGATTTACTTTCAATTTTGACTGTTCAGAGGTCCCCCTAGAAGTGCGTGGTTCCAGCGGTCCATTGACCGTCCATCCAAATACAGTCTTGACTGCATATGGTCCATTGTCTTGGCTATTAATTATTTGCCACGGTTCAAGGGCCTTGGGGGCATTTACTCCAATAAGGAGTTCAACTTCTGCATCAATTTCCTGCAGCCTAACCTCTTTCAAATAAGACCACTTAGCTAGATCTTTCTCTGTCGCTCTGTTTTCTTTTGATACAGGAATAGAAGTCTGCGTGTAGACATGAGGGAGTTCAATAAAGACATCACCATTCAGATTGCCTATTTCCAGTCCTGATAATTCATAACTAGGGACAGTCTTCTCCTGCCCCATAGTTTCCAGGCGTATTTCAGTTTTGCGTCCTTTAGCGTTCAACTGTCTTTTTAGACTTTCTGTACAAAACGTACCAGAGCTCCCCGGATCAAGGAAGGCATACGCTTGGATAGTTTTGTTTCCTTTCAAAACCTTCACTTGCACAGGAACAATGGGGAGTGCACAATCTCTACCGGCCCCAGTTTCCAGCTTGTGTGAAATCTGAGCACCGCTAATGAAAGCCTCTTTTGGTGGTATCTTGTTTACATGCAAGAGAGTGGGATGTTTTCCTTGACATTCCTCACATGTCATCCTTTTCCTACAAGAATTGCTCATGTGCCCCCTGACTAGGCATCCGAAACAGAAGCCCCTTTTCTTTAGAAACTCTACTTTAGCAGTGTGTGGCTGCGTCCTCAATTTGTGGCAATCTATAGTGGAGTGTTTGCCTTCGCAGTACATACACATTACTTCAGAGGTAGGTGTGCTGTCATGTTTGGATGGCTTGTCATTTGCACAATTGTCCATTTCATCAGTCATAATAGCTACTGATGTCGCAAAACTTTTTGAACTAGGCTGCTTGTATCCTGCAGATGGTTTGGCAACCTTCTTGTTGCTTGGGTGCTCTCCTATATCACCATAGAGGGGGTCTAAAAGCATTTTAGAATGTTTTTCCATGAATTCCACTAGATCGGTGAATTTGGCTCTGCGTCCATGTCTCTCCAATATGTCACAAGCCACAGTTCGCCATCTTTCTCTTAGTTTAAAGGGCAGTTTAGACATGATGGCTTTAATGTTGGTGGGCAAATCCAACTCTTTCATTATTTCCAATTCATCCATAGCGTTGCAGCAACCCCTGAGATACAGTGCATAGCTCTGCAGTGCCTTTCCATCATCAGATTTAATAGTTGCCCATTTAAAGGCTTTCTCCATATAGGCCATTGTCACTTTAATTTCATCTCCAAAATTCTCTTCCAATAGATTTATAGCCCGCCTATATCCAAGACTGGGTGGCTCTATGTGGAAGCAGCTGCGAACCAGCTCTCTAGGTTGTCCTGTTGTGTATTGTTCAAGATAGTAAAGTCGATCTTGACTATTTTTTGTTCTATCTTCTATACCATATTCGAATGCTCGTTTGAATGTTCTAAAGTCTAAAGGGTTGCCATCAAATATGGGTACTTCCCTTACTGGAAGTGATCCTTGTTGCTGTTGACGTGCTAATAAATCAATTATGTCATTTTGTCTTTTCATTACATCAGATAGGTCATTGGGGGGCTGGGTGTGGCTATTTTGTACACGTCTTTGTTGTGGTTGTTGTGGTACTTGGCTAAAATTGCTTTCCTGCTCTATGGGGTTGAGGCTGATGGTCCTTGTTGTTTTGGTCTGGTAGTCTGTGGCTCTAGAATTCTTTGCAGTGGTGTTTTGGGGACTGTATGTATTTTGGCAAATTCAATATGGGACTTTTCTGTAGTCTGTAGTATTGGTTGCTTGGAACGTTGATGTTCTTCAAAATAGGAGTTCATGCCATCCGAGGGGCTCTCTGCTCCTTCCAGGGCTTTTATTTTAGCTTCAGATTCTGCTATGCCTGCTTTAATTTGCATATCTTGGATTTTTGCATTCAAAAATAATTTCTGTTGTTCAAGTGTGTTTATTTCCTTCATAGCCTCCTGGCGGGCCAACAATGCAGCTCTCTCTGCCATAGCTTTGCGGTGTGCAGATGACACTGTTGATGATGCCTTTGATCGTTTTGATTCACTTTTATTTGAATGGTGAGAGCCCACATTAGATATGCTGTCTTTTGGTTCAATTTGCAGTTGTGCACTTTCTGCCTCTGCTCGGGTTTGACTTAATATATTAAATAGGTTTTCCAACATATCATCAAACGGTTTTACTCTTGGTATGTACCATTCATTGTGATCAGTCTCTTTGTCTTGCCCTGACAGCAAATTTTGCACCTCTTTATGAACATTCTTAAATTCGGCACACACAGCGTCAAACCATTCATATCCTCGTTGTATATTTTCGGCATTTTCATCAGCGTCAAGGATGCCCTTTAATTCATTCATTTTGCGCGTGCACGCGCTCAGTTTAGCCTTTCTAGCCTTCTTTAACTGTTCTAAAGTCAAGCCCTCCTCCCCGGCAGGTTCTCCGTCAACATTCGTCTCTGCGGGGGGAAAGGGGGCCTCCTCTGCGTGTACATCGTTGTTATCCATTTCTATTTCGATCGGGTTTAATGCCCGTCCTTCTGTTCAATTAATAGTAGCAGTAGCGTGTGCATGCACCGTCTGTGTTAACGTGATTGTGATCGTAATAGCAGCTCCAGTAGCTCCAATTCAATATATGCGCTGCAGAACGCTACGCGCATTCAAATCATCACCATCATCATCATCAAACACAACAGCGCTAACATTTAGCGTTCCGTGTTTGTCCAGCGTCCTTTCGGGTCATACACAGCACGCACACGCCCCTCCCGATCTGTTCAGTTCATCGGAGGTTTCGAGAGAGGGGGGGGTCCTCGATTGCTACTTCAGCAAGTTTTTGACTTTGTTACGGAGACTTGTCCTACCTTATTTCAAGCCTCAGCATCGGGACGGTGTCGTAGTTCAGACGCACAATTAAGGTCCATAATAGTTTCCCCAGTGTCGTTGTTTATAAAACAAATCAAACAAAATAAACAAACAAACTCCAAAACGTTCAGCTTCGCTGTGTGTGTAATCAGTGTAAATGTTTAAGTTCAATGTTGTATAACAAAAACGTTTCTCTTCTTATTTTCCTTTTATTTCTTCCTTTCTATTGTTTCACTGTGGTCAAAAACTGTTTGCTGCCGTCCTCCTTCACACGTGTGTGTCCAAACATTTTCCCCCTGTCCCCCTCTCACTCTTCCCTAATCAAAGGTTCCATCCTGTCGTGAGAGGTGAAGGCCTGTGGTAGTTCATTGCCCGAGCAGCGGGGGGCAGCAAAAGTGTCCATGCAAACAAATAAATAGGATAGAAATAACTAAATTGGCTCTAACAATCATTACTTTACTTATTACTGGAATCAAAGAGTAATATATTACATATTACGTTATTACTTTCCCAAGTTCTCAACTCCCACATTTGAAAAAATAGACACACATACAACATAATCTGTTTAGCGAGTTCTTTTTAGAACTGAATCCAATTTATTGGAATAATAATAGTCTCTTTGCCTCTGAGTTTTTAAACTTTTTCACAATTGTTTTCAAAGTCAGCTGAGGTCTTGTATTTAAAAATAAAATGCAAAATAAAGCAGCAAGCGATTTGTAGTGTACATAACTGTGCGCAGGATGCAGTGTGTGGACTGGATCTGTCGATAGCTTGTAAATCCGTTCTATTTTTGTATGCAACAACACGCTCATTTTAAAAGTAACTTGGCGTTACTTGCAAAGTAATGCGTTACTTATTACCCATTTTTGCAGAGTAATCTCGTTACTTTACTTTTTGGAGCAAAAGTAATAATATTACAGTAATATGTAATCTAAAATTAGTTACTGCCCAACACTGCTAAAGACAGACGTCCCTGGATGAATCAGAGAGAGTCAGATTGACTCTCAGAGAACACTAACACTAACTTAGATCAATCATAACTAGTCAGATCTGCCCCAGAATAGCTTAGCTACAGCTTTATTATTATATAAATTTGGTGACTTGTGACTCTACCCCTGAGCCACTGACACCAGGGTACCCTGGTACCAACATTTTTGGTTTTAGTCTCATGAATAGTTTTAATTTGTTTTTTGTTTTTTTGTTGTCACATTTTAGACACATGGAATGTTTTAGTGTTAGTCTAGTTTCTGTCAATGAAACCAACTGACTAAACTAAACTGTTGACTAAATCTATAGTTGATTACAGTTGACTAAAATGCATTTTGGCCAGCCTTGATGCCGTTGTGAAGACTGTTTTTTTTTAATACTTTCTGAAAATAGCTTGTAGATCCGCTCATGATGTCCCTTCGTAACATTTTTATCTAGTATTGTATTTTTCCTGTCAGTATATATTGTCCTAGTCATCATAGCTTCTTTTTAATTCAGTTTTTAGATGATGAAAACAACACCGTAGGGCAGGGGTTTTCAACAGGTGGTCCGGGGACCACCAGTGGTCCCTGAGGGGGTTCCGTGTGGTCCAAAACTAAATGATGACAGTTGGTTAACCAAATGTAACTCTTTAAGAGCGCAAAAATTAAACCAAATGGACTGTTACACGTTCAAT
The DNA here is from genome assembly GCA_039105355.1 of Benthosema pterotum. NCBI lineage: Eukaryota > Metazoa > Chordata > Actinopteri > Myctophiformes > Myctophidae > Benthosema > Benthosema pterotum. The sequence continues at coordinate 47,876,484 of CM076976.1, read as the reverse complement.
TGGTTTCATTTTACACTCTCAAGAGTTAAAATATTCATCATGTGAATTAGTCCAAGTCTACACAACTTGAGAATTTGTTTGACTGTTTTGTTTTTTCCCCAAATCCAGCCTGGTATTGTGGACAAAAGCAAAAAAAAAAAAAATCTTTAGTTTTGGGGTCTCTGGGGCTAAAATGTCATCAAATGGTGGTCCTCCGTGGCTCAAATTCTGAATAAATAATCCCTGGTATGAAAAAGGTTGAAAACCACTGCCGTAGGGTAGCAGGGGGTACTCACTCCTAAAGTACTGTGCTAAGCCGAGCAGCAGGCCCACTGCCTGGTTGTTGTTGTTCCCTGGGCTGCAGGGCGCACTGAGCACCAGGGCCTCTGTCCGGGGGGCTCTGGGAGCCCGCAGGATGCCGTACACGTTGGTGCCTTTCACCATCTGGAGAGAATGCAAGGGAGGGAGATCACCACAAGGAGGAGAAGAGATTTAGGGCGCGATTTTCCTTCCACCCGTTGTCCCTAACGTTACCCGATACCCGCAGCGAATTCCCTTATTGCTATTTTGGTCACCTTTTCTCTTCCCTTAGCCACTATTCTTTATGCCGACACCGTTATTTGTGACTGGAGGTGTGGTCATGGGCGTGTTTGTTGCGCAGTCCCTTAAGTTGCTAATTTCGTCAAATAGATTTGGGAACTAGATAACGCCATCTGAGACCACCCCTTAACCGATATGAGAAGGCAGAGCCACGTGCGCACGGTGCGGGCGTCTGTGCGCTTTGGAGATGTCCACGACTCCACGTGGAAAGGCGCCAGTTCAATTCATCTCCTTATTTATGGATTGTCCTATAAACAGCTGTAGATTGCCTGCTGTCGGTCACTTCCTTGTGTTTAGGTAATGTACAGTATATAATATAATTAAATACATTAATTAACTTGTGACGCAATGCTGTAAATTGCAAAAAACTCGGGAATACGCGGCAAAAAGACGTTTTTTTTGATCATTCATTTCTCAGTCAATTCTGGACCATTTTTTACATTTCAAAATACAGCGTGACGGGAAAAGCCTTCTCTCTCAGATGCTGTATAGCATATGTGGGTAGGTCCAGAATTGACTGAGAAATGAATGATCAAAAAAACGTCTTTTTTGCCGCGAATTCCCGAGTTTTTTTTGGAATTTACTTTATAACATTTCGCAGACTTGGGATAAATGCACGCCACATACAGCAAAAAAACATGGAACAGGTTTTTTCAACATAACACGTTGAATGGTAAGAAATGATTGAGAATTGACCGAGCTATAATTGTTTGAAAATGAGAGCTATAATCTTTGAGAATAGGCTACTCATGCATGTGTCTGTCCTAAGCGCACTGCGTGCTTAGGAGGGTCAGGCTTAGCAGTAGGGATAAGGGAAATAGATAAGGGATGAATTAAAGGGAATGGCAAGACCAACATGGATTGGATGAAAGCTAAAAACGCCCAAACCACACCTATGCATAATATAACGGGTATAGGAGGTATTTAAGGGAGATGCCGAGGTAACGAAATTAGCGACTTTAGTGTGGGAACGCCTCTTCCCCAATGCTATGTGCGTTAATTGTGCATAAGGGCTGATGTAACCAAAATCGTGCCCTTAGGGCCAAACCCCTTATCCCTTTTTTTTTTTTTTTTTTTTACAATTCTGAAAAACTTCTTGGAATAGTTCAACGTGCCAATCTATTGACATGTTGTGCGCTTGTAGATTGGCCATATTAACTATTGAAAAATGATGAAGATGATAATGGATAAGGTGTTTAGCGGAAACAAAAATCTAGGCCTTGGTGTTGTTGCTTGCTACACTGAAACTTTTCATATTTCATAGGCAGTCGCGTCGTCGTTTAGTTCAGACTCACGTATCTCTCTTTGTTTTCGTCAGGGAAGGGTAGCGTCCGTGTGAAGCTCTGGGTGAAAACCTCCAGCCCTCGTGACTGCATGGTTTTCACCAGCCAGTCCACTGGCATCCCACTGCACATGAAAACACCATGCCATTATACACACAGCACAAACAGCCAAGGAACTGTATGGGCTTTTCAGGCTGTGTCATAATAAACAGCAAGAAAATCAGAGCGCCTGATTGACAGAACATCTACTGAGACTTAACCGCCTTCGCACCAAACACAGGGATTATGTACGCAGGGGTTGACACTAAGGTCTCGGAGGCACTTGCCCATCGGGCAAGTGCAAGTCAGGTTCTACTTGCCCTCAGCTCATAGTCACTTGCCCCCCAAAAATATATTCAAAATTTTGCAGATGTAACTCTTGAGAACGTAAAAATGAAACCAAATGGACCCTTGCGGGTCCATTTGGTTTCATTTTTACACTCTCAAGAGTTAAAATTCATCATCTTAATTAGCCCAGGTCTACACAACTAGAGAATGTAGAAGATTAATGGTCATTTTGATGTGTATGTTAATTTGCCTGTTTTGTTTCCCAAATCCAGCCTGGAATTGTGGACAGCTAGAAAGCAGGGAAAGACACAGAGGTAGAGTGCAATGACTACCTTCAAGACAAATTTATCTTGTGTTGTGTTATAGTGCACTATGTTGCACACTTGCCCGATCGGGCAACCAGGTAGCAGTCTTCACTTGCCCACCCATTTTTTTTACTTGCCCCGGGCAAGCGGGCAAGTGTTGGTGTCAAGCCCTGCTTCTGCCCTCTAACCCTGTGTGTAAGGACACCCAGGTCACGTGTCCTGGATTGACCCTTCAGTCTCAATGGCATTACAGTAGCTGATTTGCCCAGAACAGAGGCATTCAGGGGCAGAATCTGAGAGAATGCAATTTGAATGCATGGGATAGAATCGGTGTGGAGGGATTTTTTTTTTTCCACCCATTTAATTTTGTCCCAAATGAAATGCAACAAAACGGCAATTGGGAAACGATATGTTTTGGTCAAAAGATGGATTATTAAAGAATGGAATCAATCTATTTCCGTCTTCTTCGAGGTTGGTGCAGAGGACGACAGGTAGGCGCGCCATGCCGCTAAGCATATTAACACACTTACTGCTGCGCTTACTGCTGGATTTCCAAGCTAGTGCCAGGGCTCAATCAAGTAAATTCGGTAAAAAAAAACCCTTATTTTGAAGCTCAGATCTCCTAAACAGGATGTGCTGTTTCTGTCATGCTGTTTCTGTTATCTTGGCTAACCGGTCTTCTGGCGATCTGAGCAAAAACATCCGGGTCACAAGTCAGGAAGAGCCGTCTAGCGCTGGTTGAGTTACCAATGCGACAACACCATTCAGAGGGAAAACCGGAGGAGAGCCGTTTGAATGCATTGGATTGAATGGGTGTGAATGGGACAAAAAAAAAAGTTGTCGCTCAATTCTGTTCCAAATGAAAGTGAGCAACGGGATCGTCATCAGACGATGCGCTCGGACTAATAGTTGGATTAAAGAATGGAATCTACATTTCGTCGTTATCTGCACCTTCGTCGTTATTGGCAAACGGGACCGAGCACGACGCGAACGACGACCGCGTTTTTGGGCGACAGAGCATATTAAAAGATTTCAGAGTTCAGAAAACCTAAAAAAAATAACTAAAGAAATGATATCCCTTTAACTTACTCTGCCTTCTTCTTGTGAGCGGAGAACTCCCTGCCGGTTGCCATGGCTCTCTCCCCTGCTGGGAAACGCTCCTCCACCATCGTGGAGCCCATGGCGTTCTCTGACATGTATGTCCGCAGGGTGAAGGGGTCGAAGGCCAGGCCCATGAACCACGCCACGCCCGCCATGTAGCAGATAACACTGACACAACATCATGTTGGTAAAATACATTTGCATTTTGTACAAAATTCCACTTACTGTAGATTATACATGGGGCAGCGCCCACCTCATGCACCTTCACTCAATTTGTAATTTATTATCAATGTATTATCAATTTCAGCTAATTGCTAGTATTGAGATGTTATTGTCTGTTTTTATGCCAATGTGTTTGAATTTAGTTAAACAATGTTAACATAACTATAACTAAAATGCATTTAACCCATAGTAGACGGGAACCCCTAGTGGTAGTTTTACCCTAGTTGACGGGAACCCCTACAGGGGTTCTGTACAGTATGTACAGTATCAAAAAATGTCAAAAAATTGATGGTGTTACACAATAATTTGAAGTTTTTCAATACACTTAGGTAAGTATTTCAAAGACATTTTTAGTATCGGGATAGTCTACAATGGGTTAAAATGAAAACAGAAAGAACTTTTCAGAATTCCAATTCAAATGAACCGAAATATTAACGACTTCAATTGATATATAGCAAAAAAGGCTGATCTACACACATTTGCGGCCATCAGTTAGTGTGGAACTATAGCGGCCCTCTGGAGTGAGTGTGGAACTATAGCGGTCTTCTGGAGTGAGTGTGGAACTATACTGGAGTGAGTGGGGAACTATAATGGTGGCCCTTTCCATTGTTAATGTCTGATGTAAATTATAATTACGAATATAATATACATTCATTACATAAATACACATTACAATGCTGATTTAGGTGGCGGGTACACATATAATGTCTTACCATATTGGTGCATTCAGGCGGGTTAGCGTGTTTATCAAAGCACGCCTTCTGTTGGGGTCCGACAGTAGTCCCATGAATGTGGTCTTGTTGTACCCCTAGAGTAGACCATGACACACACACACACACACACACACACACACACACACACACACACACACACACACACACACACACACACACACACACACACACACACACACACACACACACACACACAGCAAAACCAATTACAACACTCCGAGCACACAAATGTCAACCAGTTTGATCTCAAGGACCCCCCCCCCATACAGGGGCGGATCTAGGCATGGGCATGGGGGGACAATGCAATGCCCCCCTAAATGCCCTGACTGCCCTGACTGCTCCACCAAACACAATAACATGCAACCCCCCCACAAAATATTTCAAGATGCTTAAATTTAAAATGATTTGAAACACTACTGCTGCAACTAACTACAGCAACTACAGCTGTGGCACGACTAAACCAATAGCATTTCATCATTGAAAACTGAAAATTCTTTGAGTCAGACCTTTAGCTTTAAGCATGCTGTGTGTCTATTGCAACTTCAACAACAACTGATATTATTATTGTGCTTTAACTTTCCTAATAAAAGTCCTATAACCAAAACGGTATGGGTGTGACTTCATGATGAAGCCGCACCCATACCATTTTCTCTTGCCCCACCCCTGCTAGCTGTCTCTGGCAGCTGGCAGTGCACACAGTAGGGGTGGGACAATTCACTTACATCACGATACAATATTGATATTTAGGGTTCTGAATAGATTTATATGGCGATTTTTAGTTATGCTGTGATTCGATTTGATATATCGATAGATCACATTTTTCAAACAAATGACTGTGCTTTTATTATACTACTAGAACAAGGAGGATTCCACCCAAAAATCCCAAGAGTTTTTCTGAGAGCGTACATTTGTACACCCTCAGAAAAAAAGATGATGTCATCAAGTAAAAGTACAGTACAGTAAGATGTTCTGAAGAACAATTCTGGAGAATATGGACCATGACAAGCTCAATCAACTACATTTTAAAGCAATTTAAACAATATAAATAACAAAAGGTTCAACCACACACATCAGTGCAGTCTGATAACATCAGTCAGTCTTTATGACATGAACACATTAATGAATAGGACCTACATAAGTGAACCTGGCGATTCGATATCAGGGCTTGACACTAACACTTGCCCGCTTGCCCGGGGCAAGTAAAAAAAATGGTAGGGCAAGTGAAGACTGCTACCTGGTTCCCCGATCGGGCAAGTGTGCAACTTAGTGCACTATAACACAACACAAGATAAATTTGTCTTGAAGGCAGTCATTGCACTCTGCCTCTGTGTCTTTCCCTGCTTTCTAGCTGTCCACAATTCCAGGCTGGATTTGGGAAACAAAACAGGCAAATTAACATACACATCAAAATGACCATTAATCTTCTACATTCTCTAGTTGTGTAGACCTGGGCTAATGATGAATTTTAACTCATGAGAGCGTAAAAATGAAACCAAATGGACCCGCAAGGGTCCATTTGGTTTCATTTTACGCTCCCAAGAGTTACATCCTTAGTGTCAACCCCTGTTTGATATCATGGCGTTAAGCATTGCGATATATTGGCGATCGATTTTTTTTTTTTTTTTTTTTGGCCCAGCCCTAGCACACAGCATGTCAAGCTCCGTTCTATGAACAAATTTTAGACTTCCTGTTTGCGAGTGAGCAAATATAAGAGTTCCGGTCGATTTCAAAGTAAAATGCGTGCCCGGTGCGTCACTTAATGTGGTCCCCGGACACTAAGGTTCCTATCTACTTCTATGGTTCCTATGCCTACCCCCACAACATTGTTACCAATCTAAGATGCAATGATTCCCCTTAATCAGAGTAAAAGGCGCGATGTATGTGTTATAAACGACACTTAAAAAGAGAGGCGCCTAGTTTTACTAGAAAACTCATATGTGGTCAAAAATGTTTTCCCGATTTAAAATGGCAAATGATATTAATTTAATAATAGTCTCTAGTAGTGTTAATTCCTCTCCTGTGCTCCCCTCTTAAACCAAAGAGGGCGCTGTTTCTCGTTGCTAAACTATATCTTATTTATAGGCAATTATTATAGTGATTTGTATAGATATTAGATACTGGTGTTGGTATTCAATACAATCTTATGTCACAACAACATTCTTTGTATGTGGCTAAATAACATGCAAATACAAAATATACAACACAATGGCATAGAAATTCATAGAATTGATTTGAACAATAAGGGTAGGGATGTGGTAGTGTTTTTTTGGCATGCCATTGACACATGTGTGAAACATTAATGGCTCTACTAAATGTGTTGGGGAGTGCTTAAAATGTAAAAATGAGTGTGATTCTTCGTGACTGAATAAGGAAGAAATAGCCATTAGGTCATAAAACAATCTTTATTTTTCCCTATCATGTCAGAACAAAGTTGCAGTACACACTGCTACAAAACACTGCTACAAAACTGATACCAGCTTGGAAATTACAGTACAATTTAAGTACAACTACATCAAATCTGAAAAAGCTGATTGGATACACTAGTTAAGCATACATAGTGCGCTCCGAGGTCAAAAAGCACGCCATTTTTGGAGGTTTGTCCGACAAAACTTGAGGCTAAAAAAAAATCCCTGCTATGTTCCGACTAGTGTGACATATCCAGGCGTTCAGGGAGATCCCCTCTACAACGCCATACCCTCAGCTAAGAAGCACAGGTGTAAAATAAAAAATGGCGGGGCATATAGTGCGCTCCGAGGTCAAAAAGCACGCCATTTTTGGAGGTTTGTCCGACAAAACTTGAGGCTAAAAAAAATCCCTGCTATGTTCCGACTAGTGTGACATGTCCAGGCGTTCAGGGAGATCCCCTCTACAACGCCATACCCTCAGCTAAGAAGCACAGGTGTAAAATAAAAAATGGCGGGGCATATAGTGCGCTCCGAGGTCAAAAAGCACGCCATTTTTGGAGGTTTGTCCGACAAAACTTGAGGCTAAAAAAAAATCCCTGCTATGTTCCGACTAGTGTGACATATCCAGGCGTTCAGGGAGATCCCCTCTACAACGCCATACCCTCAGCTAAGAAGCACAGGTGTAAAATAAAAAATGGCGGGGCATATAGTGCGCTCCGAGGTCAAAAAGCACGCCATTTTTGGAGGTTTGTCCGACAAAACTTGAGGCTAAAAAAAATCCCTGCTATGTTCCGACTAGTGTGACATGTCCAGGCGTTCAGGGAGATCCCCTCTACAACGCCATACCCTCAGCTAAGAAGCACAGGTGTAAAATAAAAAATGGCGGGGCATATAGTGCGCTCCGAGGTCAAAAAGCACGCCATTTTTGGAGGTTTGTCCGACAAAACTTGAGGCTAAAAAAAAATCCCTGCTATGTTCCGACTAGTGTGACATGTCCAGGCGTTCAGGGAGATCCCCTCTACAACGCCATACCCTCAGCTAAGAAGCACAGGTGTAAAATAAAAAATGGCGGGGCATATAGTGCGCTCCGAGGTCAAAAAGCACGCCATTTTTGGAGGTTTGTCCGACAAAACTTGAGGCTAAAAAAAAATCCCTGCTATGTTCCGACTAGTGTGACATATCCAGGCGTTCAGGGAGATCCCCTCTACAACGCCATACCCTCAGCTAAGAAGCACAGGTGTAAAATAAAAAATGGCGGGGCATATAGTGCGCTCCGAGGTCAAAAAGCACGCCATTTTTGGAGGTTTGTAAGCCGTGTGTGACATTTTTGGAAAGCAGTTGTCTGTTTTAGGAATGTTAGTAGTGGTAATGGTATAGCTTCACACATAATGTGATTATCTTCTATTATTTCTATGTTATCATCACTACATTTCCCGTAAAGATACATGTACCCATGTACTTGTGACTCTCGCATCGCATTTGCCGTTGTTAAGAATTGTATCATCATGTCATTTGCTTTAATTACACCATCATCATGAATCAAGTTTGCCCAAAAGTGGCCAGCTTTGGCCATAACACCTGTATGACAAATGATTGAAGACAACTTAAACTTAATTTTAGGGCCATCACAAATGGGAATTTCGATGAAATTAGATGGTTCCACAGGCATATGGCGCACTGTCCCATGGATAGTAGCACGCCCCACTGCAAGAGTAATGATATCAGGAGAATCAATCCAAGACATTTGTCGCTTCATAGCAGAACCACATGTACATGTCTGTTGACCTTCACCTTCCATGGCTGAGTGTTTGAAAAGAGAGTCAAGGGACTCAGTTGACTGGGGCAGTGGTAATGCAAGAATATTATTCATAGAGAAATTGCTTTCAACTGTCCGGCCACATTTTTCACAGATGTCAGTATGTTTTGCCATAACCACTGTGTGCAGACCACACAAATGCAACCAGTCTACAAGTTTGTTCATAAAATCTAATGGGTCATTGTGCATTCCCACGGACAACTCTGGGATACTGTCCACTAATTGTTGAGTGACACCACGTATTGTTTTGGAATCAAATTTTGTCGGACAAACCTCCAAAAATGGCATGCTTTTTGACCTCGGAGCGCACTATATGCCCCGCCATTTTTTATTTTACACCTGTGCTTCTTAGCTGAGGGTATGGCGTTGTAGAGGGATCTCCCTGAACGCCTGGATATGTCACACTAGTCGGAACATAGCAGGGATTTTTTTTTAGCCTCAAGTTTTGTCGGACAAACCTCCAAAAATGGCGTGCTTTTTGACCTCGGAGCGCACTATATGCCCCGCCATTTTTTATTTTACACCTGTGCTTCTTAGCTGAGGGTATGGCGTTGTAGAGGGCTCTCCCTGAACGCCTGGACATGTCACACTAGTCGGAACATAGCAGGGATTTTTTTTTAGCCTCAAGTTTTGTCGGACAAACCTCCAAAAATGGCGTGCTTTTTGACCTCGGAGCGCACTATATGCCCCGCCATTTTTTATTTTACACCTGTGCTTCTTAGCGGAGGGTATGGCGTTGTAGAGGGGATCTCCCTGAACGCCTGGACATGTCACACTAGTCGGAACATAGCAGGGATTTTTTTTTAGCCTCAAGTTTTGTCGGACAAACCTCCAAAAATGGCGTGCTTTTTGACCTCGGAGCGCACTATATGCCCCGCCATTTTTTATTTTACACCTGTGCTTCTTAGCTGAGGGTATGGCGTTGTAGAGGGGATCTCCCTGAACGCCTGGATATGTCACACTAGTCGGAACATAGCAGGGATTTTTTTTTAGCCTCAAGTTTTGTCGGACAAACCTCCAAAAATGGCGTGCTTTTTGACCTCGGAGCGCACTATATGCCCCGCCATTTTTTATTTTACACCTGTGCTTCTTAGCTGAGGGTATGGCGTTGTAGAGGGGATCTCCCTGAACGCCTGGATATGTCACACTAGTCGGAACATAGCAGGGATTTTTTTTAGCCTCAAGTTTTGTCGGACAAACCTCCAAAAATGGCGTGCTTTTTGACCTCGGAGCGCACTATATGCCCCGCCATTTTTTATTTTACACCTGTGCTTCTTAGCTGAGGGTATGGCGTTGTAGAGGGGATCTCCCTGAACGCCTGGACATGTCACACTAGTCGGAACATAGCAGGGATTTTTTTTTAGCCTCAAGTTTTGTCGGACAAACCTCCAAAAATGGTGTGCTTTTTGACCTCGGAGCGCACTATATGCCCCGCCATTTTTTATTTTACACCTGTGCTTCTTAGCTGAGGGTATGGCGTTGTAGAGGGGATCTCCCTGAACGCCTGGATATGTCACACTAGTCGGAACATAGCAGGGATTTTTTTTTAGCCTCAAGTTTTGTCGGACAAACCTCCAAAAATGGCGTGCTTTTTGACCTCGGAGCGCACTATATGCCCCGCCATTTTTTATTTTACACCTGTGCTTCTTAGCTGAGGGTATGGCGTTGTAGAGGGGATCTCCCTGAACGCCTGGATATGTCACACTAGTCGGAACATAGCAGGGATTTTTTTTTAGCCTCAAGTTTTGTCGGACAAACCTCCAAAAATGGCGTGCTTTTTGACCTCGGAGCGCACTATATGCCCCGCCATTTTTTATTTTACACCTGTGCTTCTTAGCTGAGGGTATGGCGTTGTAGAGGGGCTCTCCCTGAACGCCTGGACATGTCACACTAGTCGGAACATAGCAGGGATTTTTTTTTAGCCTCAAGTTTTGTCGGACAAACCTCCAAAAATGGCGTGCTTTTTGACCTCGGAGCGCACTATATGCCCCGCCATTTTTTATTTTACACCTGTGCTTCTTAGCGGAGGGTATGGCGTTGTAGAGGGGATCTCCCTGAACGCCTGGACATGTCACACTAGTCGGAACATAGCAGGGATTTTTTTTTAGCCTCAAGTTTTGTCGGACAAACCTCCAAAAATGGCGTGCTTTTTGACCTCGGAGCGCACTATATGCCCCGCCATTTTTTATTTTACACCTGTGCTTCTTAGCTGAGGGTATGGCGTTGTAGAGGGGATCTCCCTGAACGCCTGGATATGTCACACTAGTCGGAACATAGCAGGGATTTTTTTTTAGCCTCAAGTTTTGTCGGACAAACCTCCAAAAATGGCGTGCTTTTTGACCTCGGAGCGCACTATATGCCCCGCCATTTTTTATTTTACACCTGTGCTTCTTAGCTGAGGGTATGGCGTTGTAGAGGGGATCTCCCTGAATGCCTGGATATGTCACACTAGTCGGAACATAGCAGGGATTTTTTTTTTAGCCTCAAGTTTTGTCGGACAAACCTCCAAAAATGGCGTGCTTTTTGACCTCGGAGCGCACTATATGCCCCGCCATTTTTTATTTTACACCTGTGCTTCTTAGCTGAGGGTATGGCGTTGTAGAGGGGATCTCCCTGAACGCCTGGACATGTCACACTAGTCGGAACATAGCAGGGATTTTTTTTTAGCCTCAAGTTTTGTCGGACAAACCTCCAAAAATGGTGTGCTTTTTGACCTCGGAGCGCACTATATGCCCCGCCATTTTTTATTTTACACCTGTGCTTCTTAGCTGAGGGTATGGCGTTGTAGAGGGGATCTCCCTGAACGCCTGGATATGTCACACTAGTCGGAACATAGCAGGGATTTTTTTTTAGCCTCAAGTTTTGTCGGACAAACCTCCAAAAATGGCGTGCTTTTTGACCTCGGAGCGCACTATATGCCCCGCCATTTTTTATTTTACACCTGTGCTTCTTAGCTGAGGGTATGGCGTTGTAGAGGGGATCTCCCTGAACGCCTGGACATGTCACACTAGTCGGAACATAGCAGGGATTTTTTTTTAGCCTCAAGTTTTGTCGGACAAACCTCCAAAAATGGCGTGCTTTTTGACCTCGGAGCGCACTATATGCCCCGCCATTTTTTATTTTACACCTGTGCTTCTTAGCTGAGGGTATGGCGTTGTAGAGGGGATCTCCCTGAACGCCTGGATATGTCACACTAGTCGGAACATAGCAGGGATTTTTTTTTAGCCTCAAGTTTTGTCGGACAAACCTCCAAAAATGGCGTGCTTTTTGACCTCGGAGCGCACTATATGCCCCGCCATTTTTTATTTTACACCTGTGCTTCTTAGCTGAGGGTATGGCGTTGTAGAGGGGATCTCCCTGAACGCCTGGATATGTCACACTAGTCGGAACATAGCAGGGATTTTTTTTTAGCCTCAAGTTTTGTCGGACAAACCTCCAAAAATGGCGTGCTTTTTGACCTCGGAGCGCACTATATGCCCCGCCATTTTTTATTTTACACCTGTGCTTCTTAGCTGAGGGTATGGCGTTGTAGAGGGGATCTCCCTGAATGCCTGGACATGTCACACTAGTCGGAACATAGCAGGGATTTTTTTTTAGCCTCAAGTTTTGTCGGACAAACCTCCAAAAATGGTGTGCTTTTTGACCTCGGAGCGCACTATATGCCCCGCCATTTTTTATTTTACACCTGTGCTTCTTAGCTGAGGGTATGGCGTTGTAGAGGGGATCTCCCTGAATGCCTGGACATGTCACACTAGTCGGAACATAGCAGGGATTTTTTTTTAGCCTCAAGTTTTGTCGGACAAACCTCCAAAAATGGCGTGCTTTTTGACCTCGGAGCGCACTATATGCCCCGCCATTTTTATTTTACACCTGTGCTTCTTAGCTGAGGGTATGGCGTTGTAGAGGGGATCTCCCTGAATGCCTGGATATGTCACACTAGTCGGAACATAGCAGGGATTTTTTTTTAGCCTCAAGTTTTGTCGGACAAACCTCCAAAAATGGCGTGCTTTTTGACCTCGGAGCGCACTATATGCCCCGCCATTTTTTATTTTACACCTGTGCTTCTTAGCTGAGGGTATGGCGTTGTAGAGGGGATCTCCCTGAACGCCTGGACATGTCACACTAGTCGGAACATAGCAGGGATTTTTTTTTAGCCTCAAGTTTTGTCGGACAAACCTCCAAAAAATAGGACAAATGTCCAAAAATAGCATTTATTCATTGAGATTTAACATGTTTACGTTATTTATGTAATTTATATAATGATTTTATGTTATTATGAACATAATGTGTATGTTATAGCATTATTTAAATGTTCAAATAGATCATTTTTCAATAAATTAGATTGTTTTTCAATACTAAAAAGTGTAAAATGTCCAAAAATAGCATTTATTCATTGAGATTTCACATTTTTACGTTATTTATGTATTTATATAATGTTTTTATGTTATCCTGAACATAATGTGTATGTTACAGCATTATTTAAATGCTCAAATAGATCGTTTTTCAATAAAATAAAAACTAAAATGGGTACTCTTATTTTGAAGAGATTTGCACCACGGCCTTATATTTGCTCACGTTAAATTTGTTCACAGAACGCTGGTAGCATGTCATGCTGTGTGCTGTGCACTGCACTGCTTGCCCAAGATTTGGACTCTCGTAGTGAACACTTCTCTACTCCACGAGAGTCCAAATCTGGGGCTAGTGCACTGCTATCAAATACATCAATATTATATCGTCCATAGAGTCTATGCAGTCCCTCGTTGTCGTAATGAATCTACTGACAGGTGCATGTCTGCTGCCCGTTAGCTAACGTTAGCTACCTCAGCAAAGCGACCAGTTCTATACAACCAGAACAACCACTGGCGGGGAGAGGAAGGGAGCGGGATGTTCATTCATTTATTTCACCTGGGAATTATTCCGTAGTCATATAAAGATATTATTACCTCTGAGAGAACACCAACACGGACAACAGGGCGCAGTCAGTCTCTTCCAGCCGCTGATACACTGAAGTGTTTATTTCCTTGTTCCCACTGGGACACTTAATACGACGGACCAACTTCCGGCGCAGAGAGAAATATTTCCTGTCATTTCCATTTCCACAGTGAAATATGGAAATTGAATACAGCTCTCTCTCTCACTCTCTCAAACACACACACACACACACACACACACACACACACACACACACACACACACACACACACACACACACACACACACACACACACACACACACACACACACACACACACACACACACACACACACACACACACACACACACACACACACACACACACAAATTATCTGGTGATCAGTGTTGACAGCCACTGCTTAAAAGCAGAATTCCACACCAAAACACATCAATCTATGTCTATGCGGGTATTTCTGTTACCACAAACTTATATATATATTAAAAAAAAAAAAAAAAAAAAAAAAAAAAACTCAGGTGGCACCTGTGTGACAACAGTTTTAACCAGAGTGATTGGACAGGAGAGTGGCAAAAGTGAAGGGCGGAGAGGAGGAATAGATTACCTCTGGGATTACATGTAAACGCCCCCAGAGTGATGTAAAATTCAAGTGCGAGTATCAGTATCAGTGTTGGGAATATTACTTTACCTTGTTAATATATTACTTATTAATTATTACCTTCATTTTAAAGCAATGCATTATATTACAATATTACTGTCTGAGCAAGTGTAATATATTAATATTACTATTACATATTACTTTAAACAACTTTTTTACAAAATACATACAGTAAATATTTAGTGTCACTAATTACACCATTACAAGTTACTGCATTTCGGTAATATATTATGTAATATATTAAGTTACGTAGTGCACATGTCCCAACACTGATCAGTATACTATTAAAATATGATGTGTGGAAGAAAAAAAAGTTTGGAGTTACAGAAATACCCGCATTAGAATAAAGACAACCTGCGGCCATGTTAACTGCACTGGAGCAACAGCAACGGAGGCAGAAACTGCAACTGACCTCATGGTGAAATGTAGAAAATGAGGCATCTGTGACAAAACTCAAGGACATTATGCATCATGTCACAGGAATCAACGTAGATTGATGGCCCCCTTGCAAAGATCCGAGTGTGAATGTTTTATTGTATTTGTGCAACATGGTAATTATTTTTCAATAAACATATTATATATACTGTATATATTGATGAATTGATAGTATATTGTATATATGGTGTATATTGCAAGCAATATTCACCACTTACAACATGCACGCACACACAAGCGTTTTACATCAAACTAAGACATTATGTCATACTGTGAACTTAATCCATGTTTTTAATATACCTAAATAATTACAATGGTTTTATTGGTAGAGAATTTCAACAAAACAAAACATACACAATTACTCATTTATTTTACCTAATAAAGACAAATACCAGCTTACTTTTTGTATAAAGCCACAGTTTAATTTACAAAATATATCCAAGACTGCTTGTTACATGTATGAAACATTTACCCAACTTCTTTCCCATTCATCCCACAACTCCAGCTTGTTTTGTGACCGTTTTTTGAAAACGATCGCGCCCTAGATCGAGTCCGCAAAATGATCCCGCTGCCTCTCCCTGTGTGATGACAACGAAACAATCCACTCCAGTCCACCTCACATGGCCATTTTCTAACACCAAACCTGAGCTTGAAAGCCTAGTGGTTGCCCAGTGGTCAACTAACAATGTCAACATCAATGGGCAACATGATGAGACACATGGCAACAGGCAACACCTCCCATTTTATTTTATTTTTTTCCTGAAGGTGTTTTTGGTTCCATTTGTGAAACCTCAAGAAAAAAAAAGGTCATAAAAGAAAAATCATTAACATGATGGAACACAACTTGATGAGGTCATCAGGTTGTGTTTCCTCATGTTAATGGTAAAAAAAAGACTAACTATTATTAAAACATATAATTCAAATTGTATTTACAATTTGTTTTTAATTTGTACTGCATCATTTTCAACCAGATGTTGACTTAGCAGACAAAAAAATATATTTTTTTTCTGTCCAGTGAGGCAGCAGCAGCCGTGTTGTTTTTAGAAAATCTGTGGGAGTCTGGGAGAAAGGATCACATGATGCCAAGGAGGGCTATGATTGGAGGATTCAGACTTCTCTGAACAACCAGGGGTTGATCATTGTGTATAGAAAAGTGAAAAGTCAACGTTGATAATTGACGTTGCTTGTTGATAGTGATCCAAAACATTGCTAGGCGTTATCAGGGCCTTTACTCTCCTCCAGTGAGCACCGACACTTGCAGGTGCTGCCTCACCACCTCGTCCAGCACCTTGCTGACGCCTTTGCAGGCCGTCATGGCGGCCTCCATCAGGGTCTCCAGATGGTCCTGGTGCAGCCGGGCGTCCATCTGCAGCAGGGCGATCTGTCCGCCGCGCGGCAGCAGCGCCATGGCCAGCGAGCTGCCCCCGCCCTCCTCCACGTGGGACAGGTCGGCCAGCGGCGTCTCGTCCACGAAGCCCACCGTGCAGGCGCACACGTAGTCCCGCATGGGGATGCCGGCGTCGATCACCGCCAGTGTGGCGGCGTTGACGCAGGCGCTGTAGTTCCCACCGTCCGACTGCAAGATCTGTGTTCAGAGAGAAGGCGTTTGGTTGTATTTACTATTTAGGTTTTCAGCCAGTGGTCCAAGGGACCACCAGTGGGATCACACACTTTAGAGTTAAAATATTCATCATGTGAATTGGCCCAAGTCTACACAACTAGAGAATGTAGAAGATTAATGGTCATTTTGATCTGTACGTTTGCCCGTTTTGTTTCCCAAATCCAACCTGGAACTTTGGACAAAAACAAAAGAAATCTTTAGTTTTGGGGTCTGTGAGGCTAAAATGTTCCTGGTATCAAAAAGGTTGAAAACCACTGATAGTGTACTGTACACACAGCACCGCTCGGTTCACGTGTTGGTGTGATTTTCTTTGTAGTAGGGTTTAATATTTTTCCCGAATTTGGCCCATTTTACATCCCGGGATTTTGCCGACGATCTCCCGGGCCCTCCCGTTAAAAAAAGATAGAAAAAAGTCCCCCTGAAATGCTTTTATATGTAGATACTTAATATTCTCAATAGAATAGTGATATTTTATTGTTTTAAACGTTTCATTTGACCAAAATACGAGCATTATCACATACAAATATTAATAATGTAGCACGCAAAACATGCATATACAGTAATTGTATTAGGTTGGTGACATCGCTGAAATATTTGGTGTCGTTGTTTAATGATGAATTGATTGCAGCTGTGCATGTTATCGGCTATAGGCCTACAGGTTTTAGTTGCTGTCTGACATGACATGCACGGAATACAATGCACATTATATAGTTTATTATATATATATTTAGGATATATTATTGTCTATTCTCGGTGGACATAGGATTATTGGTCTGCATGCTTGCCTGTCAGAGTGAGGTGGAGAGATGCTGCTCTGTGGCGTTTTTTGCAGGTAAAACAAATGGTAGTCTGTTGTAAGTTGTTGAACATTGCAGAGTGACCGTATGATGCACACAACGAAAAACAAAAGGTTGTAGAACAGAGACAATCTGTCGTGAGGAAAATAAACTCTCAGATTCGATAGCCTATAGAACTATAGGCTTACTAATAATGAATGACAGGACAGATGCATTGCGTCCGCGTGTCCGTGCCTGCGCAGGACTCCAGTGAGTGCAGTTCTCTTCATACGTTCATTATTGCTAATTTAAGTGTCTGATCCGCATCTATAAATGCATGACGATGCTAGCCTCTAAAACCCACGCGCGCCAGCATTTTCACGCTGTCTCGGCAAGAGCAGTCGTACTCGTGCGGTCCTGAGTCCTGACCGCTCACATTTAGACCATGCGTCACCAATATTGCGTCCCGCTGGCACCGCGACGCTCCCTTCATGTATCTACAGTCTTATTATGCAAGGGCCCGGTTATATTTAGTATTTGACCACTCATAGATATGTGAAAAACGCGATCTGTGTGGAAAATTTAAGAAAGAAATGATAACCTCCGGGAAGACGGGTCCCGGAGGCATTCCCGGGAGGAAAAGTAAGTCCGTTGTACCCGGGCTTCCCGGGAATCCGGGATCCCGGCATTAAACCCTACTTTGTAGTTCACCTTAACGTAGATGTCTATCTGAGAGCGTGGATAGAGCTCGGTCATGACGGCTGCCTCGAACGTCTGCTTGAGGTGGAGGCTCATCTCGGTGGACTTGCGGTCCCCGTGGGGTCTCCTCTTCCTCTCGGCCGTGCTGAAGGTGGCCATGCTGTACTGACAGTTGATGACCGCTCTGTCGTGCAGCGCCCGGCTGCGAGAACCTCGCACCTATAGAGGGTGTCAGAACACTAGATGAACTGCACAGAACAGAGAGAATCTATACAGAATACTGGAAATGTCGGCCCAACTAAAAGTCGGACCAACTGAAATGTTGAGACATTGAGGAGTCAGAAAACTGAGCGCGGGAGGGCTGTTTCAGCCTGAAAGAGGGACAAACTGGAGTTTGAAATACGTTGTTTTCAAAAATGGCGGTGCAAATAAGAGCTATGTAAACAGCTGTTTTAAAGTATTGCACAGTGACAACTAAAGTCTCTGTAATGTCTAGGCTGTAGCCTAGGCCTACTAATAGTAGTATAAAACATTCTAAAATAAAACGATGTATGTATAATCATCAAAGCTGGGTTGTTAATGTGTATGCTGTACTAAATGACGTAAAATAAAGGGATTTATGAACATCAGGCTGTTGCCTGATGTTTTTGCTATATCCTATAATATTACAAAACAATCTAAAATAAAGATAATGAAGTCTATGTAGAAGAGCCGCCATTGGAATGATCCCATTTAGTGATCAGGGTTTGCGACACGCAAGTCTGTCTATAGTCAGGGTCCGACTTTGCGGCAACCCGACTTTTCCAGTTACCTCTATACGCATTCTAGAATATCCATCGATCAACTGTTTTGAATACAATTTCTTTCCCCTCATCTCTGTTGTTCTTGTAGCAGATAAGATTATTTTTTGGGGAAAAAAAGACTTAATTTGGAAATGTTTGTTTCAATGGGTCAGGATAAAAAGCGAGGGGATAATAAAGTAATGCTATACAGATTCAATGTACAGAATCTACAGAATGTATTGTGTGTGTTGTGATTTTAGTCTATATTACACCAAGATAAATACATAATAGTCAGTCACACTACTACATGATACCGGTCAAACGTTCACTAGCCTAATGTTTGGGAGTTGGGACTGTCAAGACTTGTGTTGTCTGTAAATAAAATAGCATTGACCAGACCTGGAAAGATGCATTGCTTTTACTTACAATATACTGTAAATAGCCTATAAATGGCTGTCTCAGAGATAGGAATGCCATTGAATGTCAAACTGGGGGTGCTTAAAACTAAACTGGTAGAATCATAGATGGGTAGAATCACTACTAGACATGAAAAATAGTTTTGGTACCACTAGATTCACAAACTGGCATCCTGATGCCCTGCATGAGTGATCAGCTAGCCGGTCAACAAGTAGTCTATTAAACCCCCTTCGTAGCATTCATTTATCAGGTATCAGAACAAATACCGTTGATAGACTCAATAAGCAGGTAACACCAAAGCAAAAGATTTTAACCTAGGCACCAAACAACCGCTTAAAATCTAAACTGTAGTCCAGTCCCAAGCCATAGAGAGTAGCGATATTGAAGGGAGCAGAAAACAGCCCGGTCACGTGGTCCATGGGCTCGCGCGAGGCCCTAGACTCCAATGCTTTCCGCATCTTCCGGTTGTCCCCATTCACTGTCCCAATTCGATATAGAGGAGCCGCCATTGGGCTCGCACCATGAAGTGAACGGAGTTGGCGTAACTCTCGTCTTACTCTGATTCAGTCAACCCCCGTTTACCTGCGCAGTACGTACGGAAAGCAAGGGGAAACAAATGGTAACAAAAACTGCTTTTTAAGTGGTTGTTGGGTGGCGAGATTAACATGTTACATGCCTATGTCACGTTTACCAACCGTATTTTATTTATGACACCAATACGTTTTGATTGAAACACTGCTAAAGGCGTTTAATCCACTAATTTGCCCCGGCCAGAATCCATTTCCACCCACGGCAGGGTTAGCCTTCCCCGGGACCTAGCCATGCATCGCATGACGCTCGTAGCCTACTTCACGAGCGTCATGCAGCAGCTTAATCCAGTTTGAGGCTGATCGCAAAATTTACATGAATAACGTGTTAGACATTCCGTTTTCAAATATAAAGTACCCAGACATATTTCTACGGATGTTGGACACTTATTGCGCCCGAAATTAAAATCGCAGCGTGCCGCGTTGTTTAATAAAAAAGCATTTTTATCCGAGCTTTTCTTTCGCCATTGACTTTCGATTGTATGTGCCTCTATCGGTGGGGAGGAGCGTGGCACTCTGAACATATGGGTGTGTTCCATATATTCACCATGACCGCTCTGCAAATACAAACTAATAGGAGGGATGTGCTCCCGGTGTGCATCTGCGTGTTTACCAAACTTACCCCAACCCAGAAAACTAGCACGGGGAGCTCTTGTTAAAATGCCTTTTATTAAACAACGCGGCACGCTGCTATCCTAATTTCGAGCGCAATAAGAGTCTAACACCCGTAGAAACACGTGTGGGTACTTTATATTTAAAAACGGAATGTTTATGTACACGCTATTGATGCAAATGTAGCGATCCGCCAAAAACTCTTTTTAGACGCTGCATGACAGTCATGATAATGACAGTAATGTTTCAGGGCTAATGCCAGCCCAGCCCGGTACTTACTTCATGGGGACCGTAGACCACGGCCAGGACCTTGGTGTTTCCCTGCTCTATGTATGCAGATCCGTCGGCCTGGGCGAACACCCCCATGCGGGCCTGCACCTTCCTGAGTTCGGTCGCTTTCCTACCATCCAGACGGTATCCCTGATCGGACAGCAACTCCAGACCCGCCATATTTTTGTGGGGAAATCTTGACGATCAGGCGACCATAAACATCAACACGTGTGTCCTTAAACTACATTACCCATGAACCCACTCACTCACTGAACCAAGGGGGCGGGGACGAGAGGGGATTATTAATCTGGGTCGCCATCTAGTGGTGATCTGTGTTAATGCCGTTGTTGTCCAAAGTGATAAAGTATAATTATTAGCTCAATGCAATCAACCATGAGTGCTGCTGGACCAGTGGTTAGGGTGACCAGATGTCCCTCTTTGCGTGGGACAGTCCCTCTTTTCCAGGACATTGTATAAGTAGGTGTCCCACAAATTGAGACCCTGTCCCACATTGTGACTGACAGGTGTCAGTGTTCAATTGCCCTAAAAAGTGGCCTTCTGTTGTCTCTTTTCCTGCTATAGATGTGTTTTTAATAAGTATTTCCACACTCACTCCAGAAGGGCCACACTACATGTACTGTTGCATAAAAATAGTCGATCTACAAGCTCAAAACATGTCGCAGTGCAATGCATTTTCTGATATATTTGAATTGAAATCCTGAATTATTTTTGAATATGACATCAAGAGGTAAATTAGGCTATTTGCTAACCCTGTTTGGTCCTGTAACTTTTCCCTTCTCGTCCCAAACATGCAATACTTCCCTCAAATGAGGGACAGAAGAACCAAATGGAGCCTAGCGGGTCCATTTGGTTCCATTTGTACACTCTCAGAAAAAAGGAAACTCATTAACATGATGAAACACATCTTGATGTCATCCAGATGTATTTCACCATGCTAATGATTTTTTTTTCAGACCCAAAATATTTTAGATGTGAGAAGTGTGTGTGTGTGTGTGGGGGGGGGGGGGGGGGGGGGGGGCGTCCCCCCGCGTCCCCCCCTACACTACACCCCTGCTCCACAGTGGCTGGATGGTAACCACAAGGTTGCCGGTTCGAACCCAGATTCCCCCAGAGTTAGTGTCGATGTGTCTCCTTAAGCCCTAATTGCTCTGGATGTGCTGGTCAGTACCTTCATGGTTTCCGCTGCTATTGGTGTGTGCATGGGTGAATGGGATCCACAATCTCTGTAAAGTGCCTTGGATAAAGGCTCTATATAAATGCATCACTTACCACTTACAGACCCATGTGGGCAAATTTGGTTCCAAACTGTCATTCCGCTCGGAGCCCCCTGGAACTCAATGACCTGTGGAAATTATTTAAGTTTTCAAGGGAAAATATTTTTCCCTTGAAAACAATTTAATGCGTCTCATTTGTATTATTTTAATAGAATAGTTACTTTCATAATTTGGTAACGAGTAATGTTACTTTTTTGGGGAGTTTTTCTACTTCCAACACTTATTGTTAAACAATAAAGGGATAGTTCAGTTAAGTTGTGTGAAATACTTGCCATAAATATAGTGGTGTCAACTGTATTAATTGATGTTCAGAGTCCTGTGGTGAAAGTTGTGCTCCGTTTTGTTTTTTGTGAAATATCAAGTAGGCCTAGTTGCGGTCATTTTGTGGGGGTCGCGGGGTCCATGCAGTAAAAGTAAATTAATAAAATATTTCTAAAATACTAGCACATCCTTCATTCATTTTGACCTCTCTATCACAGGGAACTACTGTATGTATTTTCACTACGCCCAAAAAGTAGTTCCATGTCATAGAGGGGTCAAAAATGAATGAAGGACATGCCAATATTTTAGAAATCATCCAACAATACTGCATGGCCTTAATTTACTCCCCAAATGGCTGGAAATACTTAATAGCCTATTTGACCAAAACAAGTGCAGAACGCGCCATTAATATAATGCAGGGCATTATATTAATGGCAAGTATTTCTATACAACTTAAGTTCCAAAAATCTAAACCATCCCTTTAAATGCATAGTACCATAGTTGTTAACCTTTTTTTTCTAACTTGACAGATGGAGGGCAGTTTTTTTTTTCCACCATCCATTCAATTAATGATTACAGAAAGTGAGCTGAGCATTAGAGTCCGTACTAAACAGTGGGAAAGTAGGCCAATTCCTAATCTGGTTTAACTTAATGGCTTGAATGCCCGGGTCAAAGCAGTGTTTAAAAAAAAAAAAAAAAAAAAAATCTTTCAGTCTACGCGTGTGCTCCAATGTATCCCGCCCCAAGGAAAATGACAACGTTGACACTTTAAAAATAAAATGTATTAGCATCTCTAATGTGTATAAATAAAAACACATATGAAACAATGCATACATGTATAATGTAATGACAAAGGACTGGGTTACACGTGATACAAACAGCAGTCTCGGGTTTCAGCCAGTGTTATGTGTGAGGAGAAAAAAATATATATGTACCGTGAAAATCAAGCTGTTCCAAATCTGCATACCCATCAGTTGCAACTCTACATTCTTCCATAAGAATGAAACAAACATGATGTTTAAATAGTCTAGGAATGCCAATAACGTTTTCTTTTCATCCTGTTTCAGGAGATTTAAAAACACGTTTTGTGTTTCATAAAGTGTGTACTTATGTTGAGTACACAGTTTAACTGATCGTGTTTACATTACGTCCTTGAAAAGAATTCTCAAGGATTTTAAAAGGTAGTAGAGGCAAAATTTTAGCCAAAAATCAAAATAGATATCCAGCTTTTTTTTGCTCCCCCCCCCCCCCCTCTACGTTGCTTCTACTTTGATGCTGCAGCTGTTTCCTTTCGTCCTGCAGACGGTCCAGAACTTTGTTGTCAACAAAACATTTGTAGGCCTCAGGAAAGGCGGTGCTAATTTATGAGGGGAGAGGGGGGTTGTGTGGGCTGAGGCAGAGTTTTAGCCAATCACAGCACAGCAGTCTCCAGCGGATTCCTAATGAGTGGAGGTGAGGTGGAGTTAGATTCTGTTTTTAAACAAATCTGTTCACAGTGTTTGTACACACTAAAGTTGCCTCTATCACCTTTACATTTGAGACCTATGCAGTTGCACCGGCATTATTGAACGCCTAAAATAGCTGATCTACAAGCTCACGTGACACTGAGGCGCGCAAGTTTGCAGATATACTGGTGCATCCAAGTATAACTCAGGCTTTACTGCACTCCATATTGTGGAGGTGATTGCTCCACGAACATTTCATGAAAGGGCTTTTATATAAACAGAGCTGTAATCCATTACAGCCAAGCCCCAAGGGGCGTGAATATAGACACAACAAATAATGGTGATATATTAAATAACAAATGTACACGTAACTAAAAAGAGATCCAAAAGAATCGATTGATTAGATTAGCATGTTTTTTACCATCAGTAAATAGGGTCTTCCATATTCTGAAGTGGCTTGCAGTGTGACTGGGGTCAGAATAACCAAGAATAACTGATGCTTTGTTGGTTTTTGAGGACTTGCCCCTCTAAGGCAAAAGCAAAGAAGAGAGAAAAAAGGACCTCTTGTCTTCTGTCACCCAAATGTTTTTCTATTTGGTCATGCTTTGAACACTCACCGCGTCCAAACATCTTACAAAAAGTAACAGCTATGCACATTATGACAAATACTGCAGCTTCCCAAAGCTGACCAAAACTTTGCGAGATCCAGAAATAAGAAGTAAGGTTTCCCCCCCATCTTGGATTTGTAACAGACCATAAATATACATTGTTGACGACTAGAAACAATAGCCTATAACTCACACGACTGTGTGTCATGACCGTGTGTCATGACTGTGTGTCACGACTGTGTGTCACGCTGCCACAGAGACCAATTAGGCAGCCAAATCCAGCCTGAATCAGATCTGAACCACATTGAGCTTGGAATTTAATTTGTTTAAATGAGTCACATGACCTGTTAGACCAATCAAATCAAATTTCTATCTTGAAGTGACACAGATCTGATTCAGGCTAGATTTGGCTGCCAGTGTAAATCAGGTCTAAGTTGCGTGTGGATAAAATATTGGCCATTGTCTTTGCTTAAAACTGAAAAAAAAGAAAAGATCACATTGTAAAAGGGAGTACAAGATCCAAGACTAGAACTGCTTCAAAGTAAAAAAAAAAAATGGAAAAAGTGGATTAAATAAAAAAAGGAAAGAAAACAAAGTAAGGTGTCTGCTTTAATATGTAGGTGAGTGAGGGGTGCTGCGGACACCCCAAGGATCATGGCGGCCGCGTTCAGCCTCGTGGAATGAAGGAACTACGTGGTAGATCAGACCGACGGCGGTCTCTGCTCCGCCCCCTCCCCCAAGTCTGTTTTCTTAGAAGAGTGCAAAGATCCCCCTCTCTCCCTCCGCTCTTATTCCGTGTCGTTTTGAGCCCTGATAATATCCAACATTCCCGTGATCTTAAAACTCTGCAAACTCCTTGGCGCATTTTTCCGTCACGGAAATGCGGATCTCCTCCTCTTCGTAGTCGTCGAAGTTGCTGGTGTCTCCCTGACCTCTGCACTTTGGTATGAACGGTGCTTCTACCTGCAAATAGAGAACACAACAAAACAGAAACACAACAAAGACAAACAAAAGAGAGCAGAAAGATAAGACACTGGTGGGAGATGGGAAAGTTCTTGGAAAATGTACGTTGCCATTCCACTGTCCACTGTAAGAATCAATGTCATTACAGTGGAAAACTGTCTCATCTTTTCATCCCTAAACATCCTTGCCATGTATATTTATTATTCTGAAAAGCCTTCAACACATTTTAGACTGCGGCCACAAAAACTAAATTTTGGGGCCTTCTTGGATGTCCCTGGGGGTAAAACTTTGTCCTGGGAACCTGGGTCCATGGAACTAAAATTGTATCCTGGGAACTAAAAATCTTCTCTGGACCTAACATTTTGCTCTGGGAACTAATTTATTTTTTTCTCTGGAACAGAAAAATTGTCCTGGGAGCTACATTTTTTCTCTGGAACTAAAACTTTGTGCCAGTAACTGAAGGTTTTGTTCCTAAAATATAGGTTCCTCTAAAAAAAAAATATCAGTACATCTGATATTTTTCAATAACTCAAAACACCTAAAATAGACCCAGAACCCATTCAGAATGGGTTAAAATTCAGTCATATAGAAATATACATTTATCAGATAAATATAGCAATATACAGTATTTATTATGGTTTGGCGATTAATTATATCTGCTTTACTAGTAGGTACTCAAACAAGCGCATCAGTCCCAATCACAGGGACCTAAACAGCAGATTCCAAAACGCCAGGTGGCAGCTGGGGTGGTGGAGGAGGATGAGGAGACAGCAGTGCTGCAGCAGCAGCAGCAGCACGCAGCCGCAGGTAAACAAGCAGCAGTGAGCAGCAGTGCCGACTTCCAGTTTAAATAACTAGCCGACATAAAGGAGGAGTGTGTGATTGGGTAAAGTGAGGCGGTAGTGAGGCAGCGACTACACCCAGACGTTTACCTGTGTGAACCCACTTTCTGTATGTCTGTGACAGACATGATGCTCATTTGTTCAACTGGACGATCTACTGTGCATCGACAGACTGTGAGCTTGAACTACTACAAAAAATATATATAATTAAGGCGCGAGCACATTGGGGGTGAGTCTGCTTGTTTGTCAAGCTGAATCGCCAGGCCTGGATGTAACATTTCACAATTGTGGGGGCAGGCGGAAATGGCATGAAGGCGGCTTCATCGCCCGAAGCCGCCCCATACCATTTTGTGTTAAATTATTTAGTTCTGTGACCCACAAGATTTATACTGTATGTTGCACAAGACTTATATTAGGCAAGTAAACAACAATAATAACATCAGTTGTTGTAGAAGTTGCAACAACAGATGCTGCATTCATAATGCTAAAGGTCTGACTCAGAGAGTTAAGTATCTTTGAAATGAGGGTTGTTTGCATGCCATGATGTTGTGGGCAATCTGGGGCATTTAGGAGGGCATTGCTCCTCCATGCCTTGATCCACCCCTGCGAATCGCTCTGTCATGTGACGTCTTTTTGACTGGTCGTCAACGGGACTTCAAGCTTGCTGCGCAGCTTGCATTTTGCGCTGGGGCATGCTTGCAGGACGCCGCTTGCCCCAGCGCAAAAAAAACAAGCTGCGGACAAGCTAGAAGTCCAGTTGACGACCAGTCAACGGCGACTCGGTGTTAGTTGCACAACAGTGTCACACACTGACATGAGTCAATCTACAAGCTCACAACCGAGGGCACCTGGCTAATCCAGCCTTTCTAAAACTTTTACTCCCCAATTAGTGATCTCAAAGTAAGTTCCCCTGCCTGATATATGGTTGCTTAAAAACACTCTCAGTGCCAGCACTTTTCCATATTTGTTTTAGGTAGCTAGTGCCAGCGATTTTCATCTAAAAGTCATATTTCATATTTCGGTCCATGTTTCCCGCCGGACAAGACAGTTGGCGACACACTTCCGGTTCTGGGTTGGTCTGTCCCTTATTTTGGTCCGTTCTGATGGGAGGATGCGATCGCTACTCGCTGCCGTTATCATTGGAATCGTATCAAACCGGCAACGGTGAGCAACGTAGCGTGACGTAGATCAACCCAAGCGGCATCGGTCAAAACTATTATTTGATAATGATAAGCGTGACGTAGATCTACTGCAAAAGGCACGAAAACTGTTAACTTTGGAGCAAAAGTATTTGTGCATGTGATCAATGAAAATCTCCCCTGAAAACAGTCCCACAGCTTGTTACTGAACAAGCAAAACAGTGACCAGAAGGAAGTGTCATGGCAGCACCCTGCAGTATGTGCACTAGAATGGAGCTCATTTTTCACAGAGCAGCCTCTTGGTTCTAAGGACCTGCATCGTGTCAGGTCAGGTGAACGCCGCCGACCCCAGCCTCAAATCCATAGCTGTCTGTCCAGACCGCACAATCAAAAACTGATTAAAAACCACGGATTAAGCACAACTCGACGTACTCTTCCTTGGTAGCCACGTTATTCTACAATTAATACAACTTGTGTAAGTCCTTAAACGGATAAAAGAAATAAAATACCAATTTTCGCTACACGATAGATCACACAATTAAAATCATGTGTCACAATGAGTGACACATAATGAGTGCAATGAGTGCGCCATACAGAGGCTGCTGGCTGATTTCCAGGTCAAAAAAAAAAAAAAAAAAAAAAAAAAAAAGCAGAACTGGTTGAACTGGTCAGCTGTACATGCGTGACTGACTGGTACAGTATAGTCCCACAAAGCAAAGCAAAAAAAAAAAAAAAGAGTTGATTATGCAATTTATTAACCACCCTGATCAAGTGCCCTATTTCAAAATGTGTTGCTAAAGCGTGTTGTTAATGCTATTTTTCATTTGTTTTCTGACATTCTTCTGTTGGTTCAGTCACTGTGTTTTGTTAATAAAAGGGTAATCTCACTTTTGTTGAGTTTTGATGTAATTACAAATGTGGACAAGAAATGATGCAAAAATCCTCTGGTGATTAGAAATTGATCATTTAAAATATGCCCCTCAATGCCGCTGTTGAAATACCACTCATCTCCTCTTTTCTTTAAAAGTCACTTTTTTAGTACATAAACAAACAAAGTTGATTCAGACACTATAGACATTCGCGTAACATATTATGCAGCAGTCAAATATAGAGGGGAGTGGTGAATTATAGAATTCACCGCTCTATATCTGACCGCTGCATAATCAAGGTCCCCACAGTGCAAAGCGGGTCCATTTGGTTAGCTACACATTTGGTTGTTTACATGCTGTTGCCATTCAGGTGATAGATATTATAACTCTCGAGAGAGTTTCATGTTTATGTTGCAGGTCCATATTCATATTTATGCTCTCAAAGAGTTACATCTTTTTAAAACTCTCCGTCATTTAGCCTGGGGACCACCTGGAACCCTGTCAAGGACCACTGGTGGTCCTCGGACCACTGGTTAAAAACCACTGACGTAAGCCATGTAAGAAGCAGGAAAACACCCTTCGAACCGGGGGTTTGCTTCCTAATAACTGACCGAGGCGCAGCTGAGGTCAGTTGGTTCGTCGAGTGTTATCCCTTACATAGAACATAACTCATGTCGTTTTATTTGTCATAACAATGTTAACTTTCGTGTTATTTTTGGCATTTTTATATTGAAAGGAAAACGCAGACTGGATCCGTGGATCCGGTTCCAGATCTTCAAATAGTAAAATCAACATGAAGGTTTTTTTTTTTTGTTTTTTTATGAAAGATAAAAACTGAATTGTCTGAATCAACTTTGTTGACTTTGTTCTTGAACTAAAAGATTAGCTGTGTTAGCGTAAAATGTCAAGTCAGAGAGGGGCATATTATTCAATCAATTTCTAGAACATTTCTTGAACATTATTTCGTGTCCACATTTGGAATTACATCAAGGCAAGGTAACTACACAAAAGAAACTCAACAAAAGTGGTCTTACCCTTTAAGCTAGGGGTTTTCAACAGGTGGTCCGGGGACCTTGAGAGGGTTGAGAGGGTTCCAGGTGGTCCCCAGATGATGGACAGTTGGTTAACCAGATGTAACTCTTTGAGAGCGTAAAAATTAAACCTAAATGGACCCGCATTTTACACTCCTGAGAGTTAAAATAGTCACCATCTGAATTAGACCAAGTATAGACTATTAGAGACTGTAGAAGAATGGTGATTTTTATCTATATTTGCCTGTTTTGTTTCCCAATTCCAGCACGGAATTATGGACAAAAAAATAAATAAATAAATAAATCTTTTGCTTTGGGGTCTGTGGGGGTAAAAAAAAAAGTCCTCAAATGGCGGTCCGTGGCTCAAACGCAGAATAAATAGTGGGCCCTGGTATGAAAAAGGCTGAAAACCCCTGCTTTAAGCTAAGGTTGCCCGTCCCTGTCTTGGCGGGGGAAGCGTCTCAGAGTGTACCCAGGGCTAGGGAGGGTGGGCAGCGAGCCAAGCCTGACTAGGCCAGTCCTAGAAGCACTCTAGTGGTTCAGAACCAGAACCAGACTCCCATGGGGTTTGGCGTTTGGGGCTCAGACACCTCACCGTGTCCCGAGTCTGCTACCTCTGACTACCTACACCAGGTGTCACCTGATTCAACCGTCCGTTCCACAGACGCACGAGAAACGACGGTTTTGGAATACGTGGAACCTCAGATTCCTATGAGGGAAGCAAAACGTCAAATGATAACAGCAATGGGGACTAGTATGGGGAAGATATGATATCAACTACTCTAGATATTCATTAAATACTACATATTCGATTCTGGTTGGAAGAAGGCGACTCTCATCTTGATTGGACGAAAGGTTTTTCTCCCGAAGCCCAAACTGTTTTGTTTTTGTTTGTTTTTTTTACCCCAGGGGCTCACTGGTGACGGAGGGCACTCTATAAATAGAATAAATGAATAATTGAATTAAGCGAAATAACTGAATATAACTTTAAGGGAACATTCAGTGATTTGGGTGCCCTTTTTGGAAAAACCCTGTGGTTCCCCCAAAAACAAGATGTGCACATGTACGCGCTCTACAGTGGGGAAAGTGCAACAGGCCAACAGCACATGCCCCCCCCCCCCCCCCCCCCCCCCCCCCCCCCGATCCTGATGGCAACTCTCAATCATTATTGGCTGAAGACTTTTCTTTAAAAAGCCCAAACCGAAGACTTTTTTTTTTTTTTAGCGCGGGACCTCACTGGGGACAGGGAGGAACTCCTTATATGGTCACAGAACTCTATAGTATGGAGGATTATTGGAAAATTATATATATATATATTAAGGCTGTCCGAGTTAACTAGTTAATCGCGAGTTAACTCAGCCATGAGTTAACTCGATTAATTTTTTTAGTGCGAGATTAACTCACAGTAAAACCAAAGGCCGAGTGGGTCCATTTGGTTCAATTTCGCCAAATGCAGGTGAATAATTTTTAAATATCTGCATCAGTTAAGTTATTTTAAAATAAGTCTACACAATTAGAGAATGTAGAGAACTTTCTACAAAATGTGCATGTTCGTTCCGAATGATATCGTTGACAAATTCTTTAATTTAGGTCTGGAAGTCTAAATAAATGTCATCAAATGGTGGTCTGTGGCTCAAATGCAGAATAAATAATTGACCTTGATATGAATATTCTTGAAAAACACTCATTTAAGGTATATTTAGAACTTGTGAAAATATGCGATTAAATTGCGATTAATCAAAGATTAACTATGGGCAATCATGCGATTAATCGCGATTAAATATTTTAATCGATTGACAGCTCTAATATATATATATAAAACAAACTAAAATAAGTAAATATAATATTGATACAGTGTGTATCTAGTGCAGGGGTTTTCAACCGGTGATCCGTGGACCACCAGTGGTCCCTGAGAGGATTCCAGGTGGTCCCCAGGCTAAATGATTGAAAGTTGGCTAACCAGATGTAACTGTTTGAGAGCGTAGAAATGAAACCATGTTTACACTCTCAAGAGTTAAAATATTCATCATCTGAATTGGCGTGTTTTTTTTTCCTCCCCAAATCCAACCTGGAATTGAGGACAAAAGCAAAATAAATCTTTAGTTTTGGGGTCTGTGGGGGTTTAAAACGTCATCAAATGGTGGTCCTCCTCCGTGGCTCAAATGCTGAATAAATAGTGGGCCCTGGTACCAAAAGGGTTGAAAAGCATTGCTCTAGTCAAGTGCCTTGCCTTCTTCTCGTAGATGGCGATCCAGTCGGTGGTGGCGAACCACTTGTGTCCCTTGATGTCGTTGACGCCGTTCTTCAGGTTCCCGTAGCGTTTGGTCAGGTCCACCTGCAGCAAGTTCCTCAGCAAGTCCTTCAGGTCTGAGCTGAAGTGTGAGGGGAATCGAACCTGCGGCACAGTGCACAACAACGGATCATTTTTTTATTTTAAAAATAGGTGCAGTTAACACCCATAGATCCAGGGGCCGCATGGGCGCGCCACCATCCGGTCGACGCTAGAGCTGCGCAGTCCCGCCCCCCCTAGTGACATCACCACCCCTGTTCCAGAAGTGGATTCCCCATTCATTTTTTTCATAGACCTTTCGAAAATGATGCATGTGAAGACGATTACGGCGTGGACAAAGCCAACTCGGGTCGTGACAAATCATGTCATGATGTTTATGACCCCAATATCTTCAGAATCTGCCTCAAAGCCAGGTTGAATTTGCCATGTTGCCAACCCAGGCCAGTGTTACTCATCCCAGCCTTGTTGTAAAAATGACGAATCGACGATTAAAACGATATAAGATACAATACCAATTGGTATTATTAACACAGGTTACATTACAAGTGCCTCAGGGGTACAGTCACCCGATGGCGACCCCAGGGTTAATGTCAAAGTGTCCTTGAGCAAGACACTGAACCCCTAATTGCTCCTGATGTGCTAGTAGGTACCTTGCATGGTTTCCACTGCCGTCAGTGTATGAATGTGTGACTGTGATGCACAAGCTATGTAAAGTCCCTTGGATAAAGGCGCTATATACAGTAAATGCAGATCAGTGTGGCAATTACTGAAAACACTCCAGTGTCGCTTACCTTTCCAGACACAATCTTCTCGTAGATCTGAATGGGCTGATCTGCGAAGAACGGAGGGTAGCCGGCTGCCATCTCATAAATAAGGACTCCCAGAGCCCACCAATCCACGGCCTTATTATAGCCCTAGAATGAAACCAATGACATGATTGGATCAGCGTGGCGAGGCGAAGCACCGCAAGTTAAAACACCTGATCTACACATCATCCTCTGCTTTAGTCTGAAGGTATCACACCTCCTGTACAACTGTCAGCCCCTATGGCAGGCCAGCAGGGCTGATTAGCTTTATTTTGACAACCCGTATAGATTGCCGTTCCCGTTTACAGCAGTACGGGGGCGACGGGAGCCTTCTTTGATGTCTGCCTGCCTGTTCACGTCTCAGCCTATCAGAGCATATTAACCCATTTCTACCAAATATATCCTAAATCCTAACAGTTTTCTGAAACCTAATATGAAATCTAATATGCTTCTCTTGGTCAGCTATGCTGATAATATGTCATGCCAATGACTGACCCCCAGAATGATCTGTGTTTGGCCACGGAAGCAAAGATTTGAGAAAACCTCCCGATTTTACTAAAAAATAGCAGATGTAAAAACTCATAGCGTGCCACTCTGTGTTGTGCTACGAGATTGTATGAGTCTGGAGCCTGTTTTGGCCTAAATTGTATTAATGTGTGTGTATTACCGGGATATAATAATAATAATAATTATAATTATACCTGGTTGTAGCTTAGCACCTTCACACACCTTATACTGTTACAGCTGCACTTTAAATACTCTAGTCTGTTGCACTACGTCACTTACTGTTTCTTGTATTGTCTGTATTTGTCTTTTTTTTTTTTTCTTATTGCACTGTCTATTGTCTTTTGCACTGGGAACAATGGAAACGTTATTTTATCCCTGTATATGTCCTGACATACACTGGAGTGACAAATAAAGAACCTTGAACCTTGATATTGCCATATAATAAGCATGACATCGTATGCCTGTGTGATCCTACAGCCATACATTATTCCTTATACTGTATATAGATATATAGAATTATTCCTTATACTGTATATAGATATATAGAATCCATTTCCATCACCGCTAAAACCCTCATCCCAAAACGTCTTTGCCTTGTTTTACCTTTTTTTTTTTTTTTTACATTTTTTTAATTGTTAAACAAATAGCCAGGCTATAGGCTCACAGCATGTCAATGTAGATTGGCTAGTTGGACTATTCGAAATAGTAAAAAAAAAAAAAAAAAAAGGCAAAGAAGTTAGGGATAAAAGGGTTTAGCTTGTGATGAAAACTGAGTCTTTAAAAAAGGGGAATTCCACCCATTTTCATTTTTTTCTCAGAAAAAAGAAGCGTCTAAAGAAATCCATTAGCATGGTGAAAATATATATTATAATATATATATGATGTCATCAAGATGTTTCACCATGTTAGTGGTTTTCTTCAGACCTCCATTTCTAGGGAACACAGAATGGGGAAGCGTTTTTATCATGTCCACCCAGCACCTCTAGGGTATACTAATGACATATTAGAATGTTGAAAATGGGTGGAGTTCCCCTTCAATATCCAAGAAGTCACATTATAGATGTCATTATTTAGCCTCCCTTCAACAAACTGCCAAATAGCAGGGCTTTGACCTGCTCTTGTTTTAGTATATGGTGCCATATCTCCCAATATTTTTGGATTATGCCGTAATCCAAAAGAATTAAGAACGGATAATACAGCTATGGGATTATGTTACAAACGACTAAAAATGGGTAAATGACCAACAAACGTTTAACAAGTAATCTGACCTAGTTCTGAACATAGGTTATGCAGGAGACAAATTAAAACAAGTCAATAAAAGAAGAACCACATTTGGAGAAACAAAACAGTCAAACATAGAGATCAAAATGACCATTAATCTTGAACTACATTCTCTAGTTGTGTAGACTTGGGGCTAATTCACATGATGAATATTTTAACTCTTGAGTGTAAATATTTCATGTTTACTCTCTCAAAGAGTTACACCTGGTTAACCAACTTTCCATTATTAACCCTGGTGGACCACCTAGAATACTCTCGGGGACCACTGGTGGTCCCCGGACCACCTGTTGAAAACCCCTGTCATATACTGTATATTGCGTGGCAATGAAATAAAAAACTAAACTAAACAAAAAGGAGGAAAGGTGTACTTTGCTGAGGATGATTTCTGGAGCCAGGTACTCTGGTGTTCCACACAGTGTCCAGGTTCTGCCTTTTACCCTCTTGGCAAATCCAAAGTCTGTCACCTACAGGGCGAAAAGGAGCAGAAATACTGTGTTACAGCAGTGGTTTTCAACCTTTTTCATACCAGGGCCCATTATTTATTCAGACAGACCACCATCTGATGACATTTTAGCCCCACAGACCCCAAAACTAAAGATTTATTTTGTTTTTGTCCACAATACCAGGCCGAGTCTGGGTAACAATAAAGTCAAGCATACAGATCAAAATGACCATTAATCTTCGACATTCTCTAGTTGTGTAGACTTGGGCTGATTCAGATGATGAATATTTTAACTCTTGGGAGTGTAAACATGAAACCAAATGGACCCGCAAGGGTCCATTTGGTTTCATTTTTACGCTCTCAAAGAGTTACATCTGTTAAACCAACTTTCCATCATTTAGCCTGCGGACCACCTGGAATCTTCTCAGGGACCACTGGTGGTCCCCGGACCACCTGTTGCAGACCCATGGTATACAGCCCAGTCATAGGGTAGTACTTTTCTTTGCTAGACATTATGCGATTTATTTTTTTTTTTTTTACTTTTTTGGAGCATACTACTATAGCCAATCAGCATCAGTCATGTCAATCATATAATATTTGCAAACTGTTCATCGCAAACCGTGAATGAAATGACAAATACATATTAAACGAGCGCTAAGGGATATGTGTGATTTGGAAAAGCCTCTGGGCCCCCACAGTAATTAGATGTGCACATGCACACACTCACTCACACAGTGTGCGAGAACGGCACATACACCAAGACCCAATAATCAAAATGGATATATAGCTATATATTTTTTATTTTTTGCCTTTTCCCCTGTACGTTGCATCTACTTCGATGCTGCAGTTGTTTCTCTGCAGACAGAGACTTGCTTCGTCCTGCAGACGATCCAGAACTTTGATGTTGTCAACAAATCATGAAAACCAAACATCCATGGGGCTCAGGGAAGGCGGTGCTAATGTGGGAGGGTGATGGGGGGTTGTGTTGGTGTAGAGCACTATAATGGAGAGTACTGACACTCCCAATGCTACGGCTGAACAGAGACGCCTATTGGCTGAAAAGCGCCATGTGACGCCTAGTAAGGTGGAATTCTGGTTCCAAACAAACCACTCTGACCATTCAACTCCATTGACAGGAGGTCGCACGTTCGCAGTTAAATTGGCGAAATTACTGCATTTTAGTAGCCTGGCTCAGCCCTGAATCAGCACCTTAAAAATACTACCTTATTTTTTCTTTGTGATTCAAGGACTGGCTTCCTTGCCTTTGGGGCCGTTTTTGTCGGTTGGAAATCCATGCCCAGCACCTGATTGGCCAACAGCCCTGTCACTCACTTCGTTTCACTTTATTATTCTTTAAAGAAGCGTCAGGCTTTAGGTTTTATAAACATCATCATCCGACATATTTTACTTCTTTTGTTCACATGCTAGTAACGCTCGTCGGCTGTGTTTGTTTAGTTAGCAACGTCGTCTGCTTTCCCAATATTGATATGGGTTGGTATGAACCAATCACCGTGAAGACTGCTGCTTTGATCACGCCCATCCCAGAAACTGCTGTGGTAGAGAGGGACTTCAGTCTGAATAATGAAGTGAAACATCCTAGAAACTGCTGTGGTAGAGAGGGGCTTCAGTCTGAATAATGAAGTGAAACATCCTAGAAACTGCTGTGGTAGAGAGGGACTTCAGTCTGAATAATGAAGTGAAACATCCTAGAAACTGCTGTGGTAGAGAGGGACTTCAGTCTGAATAATGAAGTGAAACATCCTAGAAACTGCTGTAGTAGAGAGGGACTTCAGTCTGAATAATGAAGTGAAACGGAATGACAATTCAGACTGAAGTCAGGCTAGCATTTTAAGGCATTTTAACACATTAACAGACCTCTTGTCACTCTAGTGAACAATGATTTGTTGTATAACTCGCTTTAGTGAATGTATATTATAAGAAAATAGGCTGTTCTGTCATGCAGTGGTTAATTATGTAGTCCTATGTGTTTGGAACCTGCAGAGCTCCAGTGCAGGGCGCGAAGCGACAGATCAAAGCGTGTCAGTACTCCCTTATAGAACTCTACGTGGGGTGAGGCAGCGTTTCAGCCAATCACAGCACAGCAGTCACAAACAGTTTCATAATGAGCCAATAGAGTGGAGGTGAGGCGGAGTTAGATTCTGTATTTAAAGGGGAAGTCCACCCATTTTCAACATTCTAATATGTCATTAGTATACCCTAGAGGTGCTGGGTGGACATGATAAAAAAAAGTTCCCCCATTCTGTGTTCCCAAGTAATGGAGGTCTGAAGAAAAACACTAACACGGTGAAACATCTTGATGACATCATCAAGATGTATTTTCACCATGTTAATGGATTTCTTTAGACGATTATTATTTTTTTCTTTAGACGCTTCATTTTTTTTCTGAGAGCGTACAAATTGCATTTGTACAAATTGCATTTGTACACTGTCAGAAAAAAAAATGAAAATGGGTGGAATTCCCCTTTAAATGATTCTGTTAAATTCTGTATTTAAATTAATCTGTTTACGTTTAAAACAACAGGTTCTTCCATACACACCTGAATGTATCCGTGGTGGTCGATGAGGAGGTTTTCTGGCTTCAGGTCTCTATAGATTAGGTCTAGCGAATGGAGGTACTCAAAAGTCAGCACTATCTGGGCAGCATAAAAACGTGCGTGTGGTTCACTGGAGGGGAGAATTATTGTTAAAAATAATAAAATGCTGAACAAAAACAACCAACAACCACTAAGGCAGGGCTACTCAACTTTAAGAGACGCTTCAACATTTTTTGAGTTATAATTTTGCAAATGTGAAATAATTCTAGTATGGATTCAAATACCTAATTATAACTTCATTGGTTTTTAGCAGGGCCACAGGTTGTGTAGCTCTGCACCAAGGACACTGGCATCAAATAAACTGCCAGCAAATGACAAATTAACTAAAGAATATGTCAGCTGTTTGATGTGCCATTTGGATGGCTTGTGCATGCGTTTCATGCAGTTAACAAACAACACCAAGGCAGGTTTCTAACCTAAATGCAAAAGCGTTTTGCTGTACAAGGGGAAACACGCAGAGATTGTACCAACCTGAACCTTCCGATTCTTCTTAAATGTGAGAACATCTCGCCTCCTGGAACATACTCCATTACCATGTACAAATTAGAATTGTCCTAGAATAAAAAACAAAAACAAAAGGTAAACAGGAAACCCAAACGTATCTTGAGAACCTAACAGATGTTTGAACGACAGTTCTACTACCTTGAAGGAATACTCGAGTTTGACGAGGAAGGGGAAGCTCACTGCCTGCAATATTCGTTTCTCGTTCAGCGTGTGTTCTATTTGTTTGAGTTTCACCACCTTAATAAAACAAAAAAACAAACAAAGGATTAATCCAATAATTGCATTCCTGAGAAAAGTCCAATCGTACTGGCAAACAGTGCGGGGTCTTTTTGCACGAGCATCTAAAATCATAGGATGTAGCCTCCCTACACTTTCCTCACTCTTTAACACTGTTGTGCTAGTTTACAGTCGTAACTTTGCATGTATGTAACAATATGCAATGCATATAGCACTTTAAGCAACCGTATGTTTTTTTTCCATGCTGGTCTGTACACTGTACTGTCTTTTGTTGTCCTCTGTATGTACGTACTGTATATTGTCTGTATATGTTGAGCATAAACCAAGACAAATTCCTATCAACTACTTGTTGACATGGCAATAAAGATCTTGAATCTTGAATCTTGTACAGGCAACTTTACCACACATGTACCGGTAGAGACAATGATTCCTGTGTAGTACTAGGGCTGCAACGATTAATCATGAACAAATCCATTATTCTATTAGTTGTCAACTATTTTAATAAACGATTACCGGTAATCGGTTTGTCAACTAATCACTGAAGTTTTTACCCGTTTTTACCAGTTTTTTCAGTGTTAAGTGTAACAAATCCATCCATTAACATTTTACTGTCATCTAAGATGTTCTGAAAAAAAAAAAAAAGAAAAACATTAACATGGTAAAACACAACTTGATGACATTGTCAAGTTGTTTTTCACCATGTTAATGATTTTAATTTTATGGCCTTTTTTTCTGAGAGTGTACAAATGGAAGCAAATGGTTCCATTTGTACACTCTCAGGAAAATTGTGAAAATGGGTGGAATCCCTCTTTAATGTGATAGCTAAATAAGAGGCATAATCGGTGAAATAGTCGGCCAATGAATCGGAAATAATCGTACGCATGCACACACCTTTTGCTTGTCCAGTATTTTCATGGCGAAGTACTGGTCTGTGGCTTTGTGTTTGACCAGCATGACCCTCCCGAAGGAGCCGGTGCCCAGCGTCTTTATCCGCTCAAAGTCATCTAGGCACGTCGAGCTCTAAGGAAGAGTTTGAGAGGCAGCGGCATGGTTAACACTCTCACAGCCACCTCTGGAGTCATATCATGGTAATGCAGCGCCAGCATAGGGCACCATTTTCCCATAGAAAAGAAGAGTTAGGGGAGGAAGTAAACATGACTGCTCCAGCAGCAGCAGCATGGCTGATCTGTGTGCTCTCGTTCTAATCGGTGGTATTTTCCCCGCGATGCAGTTAAAAATCACAATAAGGATCTCAATGGAGGATGCTTTTCACAAAAGAATGGATCATTTCGAGGAACCAGTGTGCACGTTTTTTTTGTTTTGAATGGATTAAGAGTTTGGAAATCGGTTGAAAAATGAGCATGTTCTATCATATAATGTGTGGAGATACTGTATATACTGTATTCTAACTCAATGATTGAGTTTAAATGGGGTGTAATGAAGCTAGCTGCGTTTGTAGAGGATGATTCAGAAATGGGATAAAAACAATTCAGCTAAATTTCTATAGGCTTTTATTGATGTGATACAGTAGCTGCACGTCTCTTGTTGTGCACATGTGTTAATTGTGCTAAAAATACAAGTGAAAATATTCCCATTTTGGGCATGCATTGTTGGTTATAATTATAATGACCATGGATGTGGTCTGAGTGTGAAAAATGTCTAAATGCATGGAATGTGTCTGGAGTCAAATCCGATTTAAATCCGACCCAAGGAGATCGGTCTCGGTTTGAGTGAGGACGGGCCAAAAGATCCAATTGAGAAAGAAAAAAATAATACTGTTTGCAGACCCGGATGCAACAATTCCCAATGGTGTGAGTGTGTGTGTGTGGGGGGGTGGGTGGGAGGGGGGGGGTGGCATGAGGGCAGCTTCATCGCCCGTGTCGCTTCACCCCACAGGCGATGAAGCCGCACCCATAGCATTTATAGTTTTGACCCACAATTTGTATCAATAATACGCACAAATCAATAATAACAAACTTGTTGAAGTTGCAACAGACACGCAGCATGCATAAAGCTAAAGGTCTTAATCAGAGAATTCTATGTTTTTGAATGATAAAATTTAGTGGTGACACAGCTGTAGTTAGTTAGTAGCATTAGTAGTGTTTCAAATCATTTTAATCATAAGCACTTTAATTCGAAATATCTTCATCTGAAATTTGGGTTGTTCTGCATGGCATCATATTTGGTGGGGCAGTCAGGGCATTTAGGGGGGCATTGCCCCCCCACGCCCCCCACCATGCCCATGCTTAGATTCAGCCCTGGCACTTTGACTTCATATGACAGCAGTATAAATCAGGCCTTACCAGGCGTGGATGTAACATTTCCCAATTGGGGGGGCAGGAGAAAATGGTATGGGGGCGGCTTCATCTCCCATGTCGCTTCGTGCCACGGACGATGAAGCCGCACCCATACAATTTTCAGTTACAGGACTTTTATTAGGCAAGTAAAGCATCAATAATAACATCAGTTGTTGTTGAAGTTGCAACAGACACGCAGGCTGCAGCATGCATAAAGCTAAGGGACCGTGTCTATGTTCCCTCAGCTCTATGTTCCCTCAGCTCTATGTTCCCTCAGCTCTATGTTCCCTCAACCAAGTTTAATAGTAGTATGTAATACAACGTGCATATAGTGCTGGGACTATAACTGATTAATTGAGGTTAATTAATCACAGAAACAATAACACAATAAAACAATTACCTCTTTTTAATCGCAAACAGATTTCGCACCCAGAACCTTTTACACTGGATGGATTTCAGGGGTACCGACCATCTCATTATTCCGACCTCCCATAATTCCGACCTACCATAATCCCAAAATCCTGATCTTCCGATGGTTGGAAAAACGGGATGTCAGACCTATGGGAGTAACTTTTTATTTGTATTTTTTATTTTTCAGAATTATGGGAGGTCAGACTACTGGGTGGACACCACCGAACCGGTACACGCAATGGGAGAAGAAGCCAATCAGCTGAATCAG
The DNA here is from genome assembly GCA_039105355.1 of Benthosema pterotum. Classification (NCBI taxonomy): domain Eukaryota; kingdom Metazoa; phylum Chordata; class Actinopteri; order Myctophiformes; family Myctophidae; genus Benthosema; species Benthosema pterotum. Next base: position 47,835,813 of record CM076976.1, on the reverse strand, counting down.
GGTAACCAATAACGGCTGCCATTGATCCAAACCCCCACTGTTCTGTCCTCCCATTGGTCAAAAATTACTAACACTATCTTTAAAATGGAAAGTTGGTTTATTTCCACAATTCCATTCAAAACCTTGAACTTCATTAATTATATATTCAGTGCACACATTGTAAATGATTTCAAGTATTTATTTTTATTTATTTATTTTACAGAATTTTGGCTTCCAGCTCATAAACCCACCAAAACAGGATAAAGAAATAGAATATTTTACTAGACCACTAAAAAAATATGTTTTAAACAAGAAATGTCGACTATCTTAAAAGTATATTAATCTATGCAGTAATACTTGGTCTGGGGTACTTTTGAACAAATTATTTCATCAATGGGGCATGGCATGGAGGTGATCAACCATTCAAAAAAAAAACACATTTTCTTGCAAATCTATTGCTGAAATTCTAGAAATCTCAATTTCGCCAAGAAACGACTTAGGCATTTATCCTATGAGGCTAAGGCTATGGCACTGTTGAATTGTTATGGAAGACCAGTTTTGCTTTTATAAATGAATGGAAATAAATTTATATTGTTCAGTGTTATGTCTCACACCTTCCTCTTGACAATACAACCCAGATTCTCTGTTGGGTTAAAGTCAGGACAGTTGGCTGCTCAGCTAAGCACAGTAATACCATGGTCAGTACAGCAGTTACTATAGTAGTTTTAGCTCTGTAATTAGTTGATTAATGTTGCTGATTAATCCGATTAAAAAAAATTGCACACTGACTCAACCGACTGATTTTCTCATTGAAAGAAAATCAGTAGAGCACGGTTGAAGTCCAGTCAACACAGACATGCTATGTGGAAGGAGAAGTTAAACAAAGGTTGACCACATGATGCTCTTACAGTAGCCTATGTTGGGCTAACCAAAGAAATCAATGGTTAGGTGCAGATTAGGCCAGAATAGAACAGTACTTCTATGTTTAGCTTGAGTAACTAATCAATCATTGTTGATTAATCAAACACCCCTGTCGGAAGGTTCTGGAAAGATCACCACCTGACAAGCACACGCGCACGCGCACACACGCGCACACACATAGCCACACCTACTGTCACACACACTAATGCAATGTTGGTAATATAATGATTCCTGTGACATGATGCATAATGCTCTTGATTTTTGTCACAGATGCCCCCCTTTTCTACATTTCACCCTTGAGGTCCCTGTCCTAACGTCGCCGGTCCAACAGTTTGGTTGTCTTTATTATAATGCAGGTATTTCTGTAACTCCAAACTTTTTTTTTTTCACACAACATATTTTAATAGTACACTGATACTCACGCTTGAATTTTATGTCACTCTGGGGCAGTCTTTACATGTAATCCCAGAGGTTCCTCCTCTCCTCCCCTCCCTTTTGCCACTCTCCTCTCCAATCACTCTGGTTGAAACTCTTGTCCCACGGGTGACAACTGAGTTTTTAAAAATCATATAGTGGTTATATTGTAGTGTGGTTTGATGTGATGTGTGAAAAAAATAAGTTTGGAGCTTCTAAAATACCCACATTAGAATAAAGACAACCTGCGGCCATGTAACTGCATTGGAGGGAGGAGGACCTCATGGTGAAATGTAGAAAAAACATCTGTGACAAAAATCAAGGACATTATGTATCATGTTACAGGAATCAAGGTGGATTGATGCCCAATGTGTTTTGGTGTGGAATTCTCCTTTAACATGATGTCTGAGTGAGTCCACTATGGTCCTCTGAAATAAAACCAAAGAGAGCTACGATGACAACCACCGCCTGGGCCTCTCCTTTTTACCATCTATTGTCTTTTTAAAGACACAACCCAAATGCAGACCCTCCAGCATCCTTAGGCCCCAGGCCAGTCACCACCAAAGATCCAACACATTCAAGAAAACAGTTGCCTTTTATGCAAACTTACTTATTTAATAACCCCCACTCTCTTCACAAAGTGAGTGGTGCAACTGTACTTGAATGAATTGTTAGTTACTGTTAATATCTCCACCCTGTTCCTGTGAGCACAGAACGGTAGAGAAATGACATACAAAAGGCGCACACCTATATAATGCAGGCACTAAAATTATCATTATTATTATTATTATTATTATTATTATGGTGACCCCCAAAAATTAATCGCAACCCCCAAGGGGTCGTGATTCCCCGAGGGGTCGTGGGAAGACTTGATCACGACTCCACATCACATTATAGTTGCCTTCATGTGCATAAGCATGAGGGAACATAGAGCTGAGGGAACATAGAGCTGAGGGAACATAGAGCTGAGGGAACATAGAGCTGAGGGAACTTCGAGCTGAGGGAACTTAGAGCTGAGGGAACACAGGGCTGAGGGAACATAGAGCTGAGGGAACATAGAGCTGAGGGAACATAGAGCTGAGGGAACTTAGAGCTGAGGGAACTTAGAGCTGAGGGAACTTAGAGCTGAGGGAACTTAGAGCTGAGGGAACTTAGAGCTGAGGGAACACAGAGCTGAGGGAACATAGAGCTGAGGGAACATAGAGCTGAGGAAGGTCTGACTCAGAGAGTTTTCTGTTTTCAATGATGAAATGCTGGTGGTTTAGTGGTGACACAGCTGTAGTTAGTTAGTAGCAGTAGTAGTGTTTCAAATCATTTTAAATATAAGCACTTTAATTTAATTTGAAATATCTTGGGTTGTTTTGCATGCTATCATGTTAGGTGGGGCAGTCAGAACATTTAGGGGGGAGTCCCCCCCCCCTCCCCCCCGATGCCCATGCCTAGATCCGCCCCTGGGCCTTATCCGACTCAGACCAAACACACATCACTCAGCCTCTCTGTTACACTAACCTGTTGTGGACATTCCCATTTCCGGAGGAAGTCTTCTTTGGCTTTGGCTAGAAACTCTTTGACTGAAGGAGGACAGAAAGAATGAGAGAAAACAACAGTTAGCATGCATGTACTGGCACAGTGCCAGCCAAGACTGACTTCAACTTGGTTGTACAACCATGTCGCAACTGAAAATGTTTTCACTAGGAACTCTGTTATGTTTTGGACAAGCAACACGATTGTACCTAAGAAAAAGTCAACCAGACTAATATGGGGACATACTGTATGGAGGGTATGCACATGGGGCAAGTCCTCTGACCTCTAAGAGGGACTGAGTTGTATAACAATTTGCCCTCCATAGAAATACACTGTTGTGGCACTGGGTTATATTCACTCTAAATCAGTGGTTTTCAACAGGTGGTCCGGGGACCACCAGTGGTCTTTGAGAGGATTCCAGGTGGTCCCCAGGCTAAATGATGGAAAGTTGGTTAACCAGATGTAACTCTTTGAGAGTGTAAACACGAAACCCGCAAGGGGCCATTTCGTTCATGTTCACACTCCCAAGAGTTAAAGTATTGATCGTGTGTATTAGGCCTAAGTCTACAGAATGAAAAAGGTTAAAAACCACTGCTCTAAACAAAAACGTTTTTTGACAACTTTTTTCCCAAAAATATGAAATAATTCAAAAATAATTTGCTATATTTTGTAAAATAATAATAATAATAATATTGTAATAATAATTTTACGCTTTCAGACCCATATTAGATATGCATTGCCCAGCAATACAGCTAAAATCCCTGAAGCTAAAAAAAAAAAAAAAAAAAAAAAAAACACTCATTTACTTTCTCTAACAAAAACATGAACCTTCGTTGATTTGAACTAAAAGTAGTTCTCATTTAAAGGTAGGGGAAGTGATTTCACTTTTTTCAGATATCACCCCCCCAAAAAATAATCTGTTAAAATGCTCTATTATAAGGTGTGCAGACCATATATGGAGTTTCCCCCTTGTTAGCAGAGGAGCTAATAAAAGTTCCCCAGGTGGAGGGTGAATTCTCCTCCAATCAGGATCAAGCAGCAGTTCACATAGTGTAGTTACTCTTGCCCCCCCCCCCCCCCCGAAAACCGGTGCAGCAACAGTGTATTTCTATGGAGAGCAAGTTGTTTTGCCATTCAGTGGCGGTTCCCACCGGCACTGATGTCACATGCACACTCTCTATACCATGTACTAAGATATATAGGAATACTACAAGGGGGGTTTGAGGGATTTGAGGGGGGGATTGACAAGTGAGTTTGACGGGATTGTTAATTGCATATACCATTTCTAATGCTTAGACATAACACAAACAAACAAAACAATACTGAGGCAGACTAGTAAGAAACGATGCAAGGAGACATTGCATTTTCCCCCTCATAAAAAGGGAGCATGCACTTTGCACAGGAGACGTCTCTCCAAGTTCTCCGTACTATAGCAGCGTTTTAGGGAAGGGAGGCTACGGAACTCAGGAGTAGGATGAAGGATGAATGAAGACAAACCCACATTACACGGAAAACACAGCAGACAGATGATGTCCAGAATGACAGAATGAATGTAGGGCGACAGAAACACGGGTGCATGATTAGCAAACAAACAAACAAACAAACAAAAAACACAGCAAGCATCAATCCAAAGGAATCATCATCACAATGAGAAACACTTTAGTGGTTTTCATTGCTTGGATAGATAGAGCATACCAAAAGTCTCTATAGTTCATCACGGATTTGCAGGACCATTCACCCACATGGATGGATGGGGTGAAATAAAAACAAAAAGAGACAGAGACAGGTGTGATGCACTCAACAACGTGTATCAGATCAATAGACATGAAGCATAGCATGTACTGTATAGACCTGCGCAGTGACGTCACCGCCCCTGTTCCAGAAACGAATTCCCCATTCATTTTTCTCATAGACTTTTCGAAAATAATTTATATGAAGACGATTACACCATGAACAAAGCCAACTCGGGTCGTGAGGAATCATGATGGCACACACAAACTTTTGGGACAATCAAATAATTCCTAAGATGAAAAAAGAAACAAAAAGTCTTGCATCCTGCCGTTTTCTACTTCTTGGTGATTAGATATTATATGACGATATTGTGTTTGTTGTCATGATTTGTCACGACCCCGAGTTGGCTTTGGCCGCGGCACAATCGTGTTTTTATTAACCATTTTCGAAAAGTCTATGAGGAAAATGAATGAGGAATCTACTAGTGGAACAGGGTTGGTGACATCACTGCGCAGGTGTATTGAAGAAAGACACACAAATAAAAGACACAAGATCAGAATGGTGATCTAATAATGAGGTATTTAGAGTCTCTAATGCAGGTAGTAGTTGCAAGGGTGTTGTGGAGGGGGGGCGCGGGGGGGGCGGCGTCCCCCTACTTCTCCATCTAAAATATTTTTGGGGCAAAAGTAGGCCTATGTTTTTTTGTCTTGTCATTTACTTTTATGGATACAATTGTAAAAAGGCATTGTAAACAATCTTTCTCAATATGCTGCTATATAGCGTGTGTGTGTTGCGCAGGTGCACGCAAATGCAAAAGTGTGCATGCATGTGTCTTAAAGGGGAATTCCACTCATTTTCAATATTTTACTATGCCATTAATATACTGTACCTTAGAAATGTTGTATGGAAATGCTAAAAAAAAATGGAGATCTGAAAAAATCATCTTGATGACATCATCAAGATGTGTTTCACCATGTTAATGAGTTTCCTTTTTTCTGATTGTGTACAAATGGAACCAAATGGACCCGCTAGGGTCCATTTGGTTCACATTTGTACACACTTCATCATCCAATGAATTCATCATCCAATGTCATCATCCAATGAATTCATTAATTCATTGGATGATGACACTTCTTTAGCCATCACCTTAAAATATATATATTTTAGGTTATTTTACACATATTCTACGTTGTAAGAAAAAGGGTAATTCGTTCAAAAACACCTATGATTAGCTGCTGATTATGCTGCTGTTCACATAAGACAAACTAAATTAACCTGAATCAAAGCAACTGGTGGTGCCTTTAGGCTTACACTGACTGCATGCATTTGATTAAAGAATATCTACACATATCAGTCTCAAAGGGGTAATTAAAAAATAATATTCAAGCCATATGTTTTGTTCTTGACACTCCTGTATTATCAGAGTTGTAGTGGGACTTTTAGAAGTGGGGGGACGCCTCTTAAAGGGGAATTCCACCCATTTTCTTTTTTTTTTTCTGAGAGTATACAAATGCAACCAAATGGACCTAGCGAGTCCATTTGGTTCCATTTGTACACTCAGAAAAAAGGAAACTCATTAACCTTTTTTCCATGCCCACACGACATCTCTAAGGTATATTAATGATATAGTGCACAGTGCAGACACGTGCATGCACACTTGCATTTGCATGCGCATTTGCGTGCACCTGCGCAACACACACAGACACACTATTAAAACAAGTATAGCATATTGAGAAAGATTTGTTTACAATCCCTAATTGTATCCATAAAAGTAAATGACAAGATATAAAAAAAACATAACACAGGCCTACTTTTGCCCCAAAAATATTCTAGATGTGAGAAGTGAGGGGACGCTGTGCCCCCACGTCCCCCCAGAGACTACACCCCTGTGTATTATCATTCATTGTTGTGCCATATTTTGCTGTGCAGTTGCTACTGTGCAACTATATCAGCAGGTTGTAAGGTCACTGCTCTTTAGTTTAGTTTCACTTAATTCACAGTGGATAAATAAAGTGGAGGAAAAAAAATACAGTGATTCCAGTGATTAGTTGCCGATTCGATTAACCCATTCTGTACAGGTCTGTTTAATTTCAATATGTTCCTTCAGAGCAAACGTTTTGTAGAACCTACAATGTCAGGTCAAAATGGCTTAATTGATTATTAAATTAATTATTAAAATCAATAATTGATTTCATTAATCGCTGCAGCCCTACTAGACATACGAGTAAACCAACGTGAGTGTATATACTGTATATTTTTGAGAAGGTGTCCTCTGGTTTGAATGTGAACTCCACATTCAGGACATGCATGTAGTGTGACCTGAACGACGACAAACTGCATAGATTTATTCCGTTTGAATCGTAAAAGTCCAACATGGCACTCCGTGACCGATGAACAAAAAGCCTCGCATTGCGTACAGGTCGCTATTAATCAGTATGAACGTGATTAATTGATTATTTTTGTGTGGTATTTTAGCCATCAACTAAAAACCTTCATGACTGTGACAGCTCTAATGCGAGTGTACTGTTGTATCAGTAAAAAGATTAACAGGACAGATATGTCAAAATGCCACGGCTGGAACCATGTGACACAAATTCAGTTGATCGAGGAGATATGGAGGGGGGGGGGAAAAACGCTGTACCGTCTCATGGCAAGAATGCTGAACACATTTGCAATGTCCCCGATGGCTCAGTTCCCTGATGAAAGACGTAAGAATGCATGTCATAGCCCTGTGGTTTTCAGCCGGTGGTCCGGGGACCACCAGTGGTCCTTTAGACGGTTCCAGGCGGTCCCTAGCCAAGTTAGTTAACCAGATGGAAAGTTGGTTAGCCAGATGTAACTCTGGAGAGCGTAAAAATGAAACTAAATGGACCCTTGCGGGTCCATTTAGTTTCATGTTTACGCTCTCCAGAGTTAAAATATTCATCATCTAAGTTAGCCCACTTAAGTCTACACAATTAGAGAATGTAGAAGATTAATGGTCATTTTGATTTTCTGCATGTTTGCCCGTTTTGTTTTGCAAAAATCCAGCCTGGAATTGTGGACAAAAACAAAATATTTTTTTAGTTTTGGGGTCTGTGGGGCTAAAATGTCGTCAAATGGTGGTCCGTGGGTCAAATGCTGAATAAATAGCGGTCCCTGGGATTGAAAAGGTTGAATACCACTGTTCTATAACAATGTGATACACAGATTCAGGGGCGTGCACACACCGACATCTAAAAGGGGGATACTGCTTCAGCCCAACACAAATGGAGCATTTACTATGATGAACAAAATGCCTTCCATGCCAGACGTCAGCATCCTGAGAACTGCAGCAGATTTGCATCGAACAAATTTGCTTATAAATTCATGCCGTTACACCTGCATCTTCACTAGATAAGGGGTGATGGTTTGGACCTCGGAAATAGCAGATCAACAAGCTCACAACGTGGCATTGAGAGCTTGAAGATCTGTTATCTTCGCTATGTTTATAAATAAAGTACCCTTTTATGGCTTTGCAGCCCCTGCCTCTCTTACACTCTCTGCACATCCCTGTACCAATCGGTGATAGTTTTGTGAGTGTGTGTGTGTAGTGTGGGTTGGGTTCAGTAATGAAACTCAAAAGTTTGTGATGAGGTTACTGCTCACACTATAGATAATAATAATAATGGATTGCATTTTTATAGCGCTTTTCTATGCACTATGTGTATATAATACTGTATATCCCCACTTTCTTCTGTCACTGCCTTCTCTGAGAAATGCCAAGCAGGAGCGTTTTGCCATTAGCAGACTAGGCAGTTGACTGGAGCAACAAGGGGGGGGGAGGATGGGTGACCACCAGACATGCTTTAAAAGGATGTCTTTCCGGATTTTTTTCCTGAAGAAGATCCTAAGCGATCGAAGCGTTGTTTAAAAAGCAAACGAGCTGAGTCTCTAAAACCACCTTATTTCTTTTCTATGAACATTTTTTTGTCCAGCACCTGGGCCAAAGATTCGATGTGCATGCTTTATCCAAGGCTAATAAGCCTCATATGGATATACATGATTATACTTGTGCTCTATAACCACAATCGAATATTTAAAATCACATAGTATAATGTGTTCTTTAGTTTAAAAATAGTTAATATTTTTTTATCCCTTGGGGCTTGCCTGGGGCTCCAAATCGCTTAGAAACGCCACTGATGCCCAGGGAAGCAGGTGAGCATGAGGTTGCAAATTCGCAACACAAATGTAAATGAATGTTATCGGCTAGCCAGTATAATTTCTGCCATGCCTCCTATTGAATCACATCACCTGACAGGTTGTGTCCACAGACAGAGAGACAACTCTTGGCAAAGTATACTAGAAGTGTCTTCTCTTCAGGTCAATATTTTGCCATGGTGAAACACTGACAGACTCACAGGATGAGAAATGTCTCACACCCTTAAGTTGTTCCTGAAAGGACAAATGAAGCCGTTTTTTTTTTAATAATGCCTGTGTGTATTAAATGGCATTATACTGCACTAAACTGGCTTGAAAATCTAAGTGGACATGACTTTGCTTCCCTGAAATGATGTTTGATCAAAGCAACAGAATGATTTCACATTCACTACTAAACCAAACGACCAACTAAAAGTGGTCATTTGAAACGAATTTCCAACAGCCGCTTTTTGTTTCTTTTTTCTGTTCTTTTTATAGAACAGAAAAAGAAAGTGTTCTGCCAAATTGTGGACCTCAGCCGAACACACAAACAACATTTGGAGAGCCAGCATGACAACTGTTGTCTTTCCCGTTGACAAATAGTGCACTGCATGCTAGTATCAAGGGACATTGGAGATCAGTTGCTTGGACTGCTTGCTGACACAGACACACACACACACAGAGCTATGTCGGTAACCAGGTCGACTTTACAGGAGCTAGTCCAGACAAATCCTCCTGCTCAGGGCCACGGTGTCAGCTTAAATGGTTTTAACACAGTCAGAAGTATGATAGCCGTTGGTGATCTGATCTTCCCAAGCCTCCCGGAGACTAGCGCCTGCCGTTGGCTGGCAACGTGCAGAGTTGTCTCTGCTCTCCCTCTCAATAAATCTTAGAAGGGTGGGACAGATTCACAGCATCATAAAATGACAACTGCTTTAAACAACTTGGGTGCACTGCTACTAGCACCGACAGAGAGTCGTCTGCTTCATTAAGAGCATGTGTCAGGAAATGTTCCACCGTGGGAAAAAAAAACAAAACAAAACAGAAAACACAACCATCTTCGGTTCTCTGTTTAATTATGTACATTACACAGCGATCGGGTTGGGTGTCGTTCAGCTGTTATCCAGGTGTACGAGAATACTCCTGATTTATTACGTGGGTTTGTTCATTCATTATCAGCCGCGTATGTCAAAGTGTCCCATCGCAGATTGACTCTGGCCCAGGGCTGGTTACGTCAATCCCCTTTCAAAGCTCGTAATGCCCCTTATCCTCTGACGGAGGTCTGACGACAAGCCGCTTCACTCAATGACACACAACAACGTGCGAGCAGGGCCAAGAGTGTGCCTTTATGGATCAGCATACTGCACCATGAAATGGAAAGTAAGGTGACAGCTACTAGGAGAGATCTTTGTTGCCGCTGCGTGTTATAACAAAAAGTGTCAACCGATCATCAAATCATTAACACCATCTATAAATAACCTACAAATAAGATAAAAGTAACTAGTACTTCTAATACTTTTTTTTGTGGGCAGATATGTCGGAGTTGGACAATATCGGGATATTGGATGTCCGTAAAAAGTCAATATCGGAGATCTGTACTTTTTTGCAATATATTGTTTACTTTATATAATATTATGTAATATATTATTTTGGAAAATGTAGACGCTTTCGCTGAACACCGTTTAGCAAGAAATAATATCCATATTTTTTAAAAAGAAATGAAAACATTAAATGAAAAAGACCAGCCCCTTGCGTGTTAGGACAATGTCAGTCATCAGGACAATGTCAGTCACCAGATAAAAAGACAGATTGATGAATCCATCATGGTTTGAATGAAATATTAACTTATAAAGGGTTTGTATCGGAAGCGGGCGGACCAGCTAAAAAGGAATATCAAATATCGATCTAATAATCTAAAAATGACCAAAGGTTTTTTTAGGGATAGTTCAGATTTTTTTTTAATTAAGCTGTATGAAATACTGGTGTCAACTGTATTAATTATTGTCCCATGTTGGGAGTGCTCTGGTTTTGGTGAAATACTGTATGTAGTAGTAGTAGTAGTAGTAGTAGTAGTAGTAGTAGTAGTAGCAGTAGTAGTAGTAGTAGTAGTAGTAGTTCCGGTCATTTTGTGGGGGTCACTGGGGCCACGCAATAAAAGGAAATGAATCCAAAAAAACTAACGTAATTTATATAGTTGACCCATTTCTTAAAATATGAACACATCCTTTGTTCATTTTTGACCCTTCTATCAAAGGGAACGATGTTTTTTTGTGTCCATATCACTGTTTTTTGTGTCCATATGCCCAAAAAAGTAACTTCATGTGATCAAAAATTACCCCACAGAATGACCAGAACTACTTAATATTGACCAAAACCAGAGCTCTGGACATCAATTAATACAGTTGACACCAGTATATTAATGGCAAGTATTTCATACAACTTAAGTTCCAAAAATCTGACTATCCCCTTAAACAGTAATGTATTGCTTATTACTTCCTGCCAAAACTAACTAACTTAAAATATCACTTTCTTCTTTTCTCCTCATAACTGCATCTTTCTCCCCAAAAGTCCAACTTTGCCTAAAACTCGCCCTTCTCCATTGATACTTCACACATATTACAGACAAGTACAGATATCTTTTCCATATTCACTCTAGAGTTTAGATCTACAGCGTAGACCAGATTAACAGCCAGACTACCATTATAAATAAGCACTCAAACGCACAGTTCCAGCACAGCTCGTGAAAATATGCACGCGCACACACACACACACACACACACACACACACACACACACACAGAAGTTATAGCAGAACAGAAAATAAGTTTTACTCTTGTGTATATAGCTAAGCTCTACACATGATGTAACAACAATAAATAAAACACAACCTAGTGTGTGTGTGTGTGTGTGTGTGTGCGCGCGCGCGCACACGCGCGTGTAGGCACGTGCACGGCTGCGGAAGCTTGTAGTAGAGGAGCTGGCTGGTTTGGTTTTATGAATGGAAAAAGGGCATTTGTCATTTCTTCACCATATTTGGGCACTAATGCTGCACTGCGAGGTGAAAGCTTTGTTTATCTGTCCCCAGAATAACATGCTGCTGCTGTATCTGGAGCAGAACCAACTAAGCACATACCATGGTTGTTCTAGCTGTATGTTCTGAGAGGGCAGCGCTAAATAAAACAAGTTAGTTCTAACACGCCACCAAATCAAATTGAATGTTTTTGAACCGAGACAGCCCAGCAAAGCACTCTTAGTTTTGCTCAGGCCACCAAAATGACCGGTCCTGCCACATTAACCTAGAGTCTAGGTCCCAGAGTCTAGGTTAATGTGGCAGGACCGGTCATTTGTCATCTAGGTCAGGGGTTTTCAACCTTTTTGACACCAGGGACCACCATTTATTCAGCATTTGAGCCACGGACCACCATTAGATGACATTTACGCCCCAAAGACCTCAAACTAAAAAAATCTTTTGGCTTTGTCCACAATTCCAGGCTGGATTTTGCAAAGAAAACAGTGTAAACTTCTTAATTAAATAGTGCTAATTCACATGAATATTTTAACTCTTGAGAGTGTGAAAATGAAACCAAATGGACCCGCAAGGGTCCATTTCACATGAATATTTTAACTCTGGTTTCATTTTTACATTCTCAAGAGTTACATCTGGTTAACCAACTTTCCATCATTTAGCCTGGGGACCACCTAGAACCCTCTCAGGGACCACTGGTGGTCCCCGGACCACCTGTTGAAAACCTCTGATCTAGGTCCTAGACAACTCTGTTCCCAAACCAGAGCCCTCCAAATGGACAGTGTCCTAGAGGGAGTTTCAGGGGGAGCCCTCAACTAAATGACAGTTTGGAACCAAATGGACCCTTATGGGTCTGTAACTCTAAGGGTGTAGAACTCAAAACCCTCAGAGAACCAAGTGGAGGTCCTTGAGTGAGTTTAACAGAATGCTTAGCTAAGTTCGGTACCAAATTGACTCTTGCAGTACGTTTTAACAGTAGGCGACTACAAGCGGGCGACATGGGTGACAGTTGAATTTCATTGGCCTAAATTGCCCAAGTATCCCCCAAAAACCTCAATTAAAAGTAGAGAATCACTGCCATATTATCTTCCCTTATGGAGCTCTGCAGGGCTTACTGGTCTCATTTTTGGGCGTCCTTGACATGAAAGTTTGGGAACAACGAGCTACCATTCAGAGTCAGTCAGGGCCTGATGTGGGCTAATCACACACCCCTCCCATCCCCATAGCCAACGCCAGAGCCATCTGGAAGAGTTGCGACATTGCGGGGTCCGAAACCGAGCGCTCGAGCGCTGTTCGAAAGTCTCTCAATAATGTTTATGTTGGTGGTACATTTTTAAGGGCATTTAGTCTGGGCTGACGCCTGCGGCCAATGAATTTCTGCCTACTTCCGGGCCACGACTTGTCCCTATTTGTTGTCCCATTCTCATTAGAAGTCTATGTAGGAGTGCCGCCATTAGACCGGACCCTTTGAAGTGAACAGAGAAGTCGTTAACTCTGTTTTCCTCTACGACTCTCTCTGACGCTAGCATGCTAACTGGTCAACAAACTTGAACGCTCATTTGCAATTCGACCGTAATTGCAACAACAAACAGGCCGCGCAGAGACGGTTAATGTGTTATCGGTTATCATTCTGCATGTCACAGTTGCACCTTTATTTTAACAGCGGCCCCCAAAATGATCGCCAAGAGCGGCAAATGAATGCACACACATACATACTTCACCCCTAGAGCCATAGAGTACATAGACAGAGTTACGCAAACTCCGTCCGCTTCGTGGGGTCAATCCAATGGCGGGCTCTTCTACGTAGACGTCTATTGAATGGTGACATCCGGAAGTAACCAAATGCATTGGAGTCTATGGGCTCGCGCCAGTACACGAACCACGTGACCAGAGCAATTTCTGCTCCCTCAATGTCGCAAACCCCGTCTATAGTTCATCATGGCTCTGCTTCGCCCTTTACAGTGTTTTCCTATAAGAGCATTCTGGCCGTTATCTTTGGATCTGCACTAGACGAGTGCAAGCTAACGTTAGAAACTTAAAGGCCTTTTTGTGTTTGTGTTTTACAGCTGTTGCATTTGTGATACGCGGCGGCATCGATTACGTCGCTTCAGAAGCGCCCCAAAAATCCACAAAAAAAAAACCGTCCAAACGGGCAATGTTTACAGAACTTGTGCAGTCTGTGTGTGTGTGAGTGCGTGTATGTGTGCGATCGCTGCCTTTTGAATCGTACAGTTCGTCGCGCGACGAACGAAATGACTGACCACCCCGGGGCAAAGGCAAAAAGAATGCACTTTATTTCGTCTGGTCGTCCCATTTTATGGGCTATTCATAAAATGAGGCTATGATCAGGATCGGGGGGGGGGGGGGGGCATGGGGGCTGACTGACTGCCCGGACTGGATGGGGCAGCTTTGACATCCCAGTATAGCTATTAAGTATAGCCGTAGAGCTACCATGCACCACAATCGTTCGTTTTATTTCTGTGTAAAAAAAAGGGCCAAGCGATTGCACAACACACGGCAGTATTAGGATCGGATCGATCATCCTGGTGTACCTGTATGTATGCATACATACAAACTCACCGCTCTCTATCTCGTTGCCTTTCTTGGCGGTGGCAGCGTTTCCCATGGTATGAAGACACGGCTATAAAGGCTGATGATGATGATGTTGATGATGATGGGAGAGATGGCGGTGTATGTACAGCTACAAACTACTAGCTGATGTTTCCCCCCACAAGAAGCTTTCTTCTTTTCTTTTCTTTTTTCTGTTTCTCTTCCTTCCAACGAACCCCCCTCGATCCTGTATACGGCTCCTGGCCCTTCTTTTTCTTCTTCTTCGTTTCTTCTTCTGGCTGGGAAATCGGCCAAATGAAAGGGGGAAAAAGGCGTGGTGTTCTTCTTCCAAACAATCCAAAAATGTGAAAGATGGATCTAAATCCCCTTTCCCTTTGGATCTCCTCTCTGTAGTCCCCGGTCGGTCGGTCGGTCTCTTCTCTCTGAGTGCTCCACTAATTCCTATCTATCTGATAGGCTGGCATGCGGCTCAGGGCTAGCGGTGACTTGTGCACGCACGCACCCGCGGCTGTTGCTGCGCGCGCGTAAGTGTGTGTGTGTGTGTGTGTGTGTGTGTGTGTGTGTGTGTGTGTGTGTGTGTGTGTGTGTGTGTGTGTGTGTGTGTGTGTGTGTGTGTGTGTGTGTGTGTGTGTGTGTGTTGATTTGACTTGACTCTCTTATTCCTAATCCTAACACGACTACAGTGAGTCTTGTCACTCTGTCTGCTGAGGTCCAGACTGGATCCTGCAGTCTCTGGGATTGCTTCATTGTAAAAGTATTTGGATTGGCCCTACAGTGTCCGGATGGATTGTCCTCCTGAAAGTGTTTGCATTGGACGCGCCCGTACAGTATTATTTGTATTGGCCCCTGCTGTTGATTTGGGTTGGCCCCAGCCTCTCTGTCTGTCTGACAGTTTCACTACAGCAGCTTCCGTGTTCTTGTGCATCACGGTCAGATCATTGACTGTCAGATATGAGCTTTTCACTCCCTCGACATTCCTAACTAGAAAAAGTGCCCTTCTGGGCACAGGTATCCACCAGGAAGATTTTAGGCATTTTGTTCAAACCTTGTTTTTCGTTGTTTGTTGTTGTTTTTTCGTTTTGTTTTTAAATCCACCTGTTGGTGGCGCTATAACGAAGGTGAAAAGAGTTGGACTTATTCCTCAGCCTAGTAGGAAAGCCACTTGGTTTACCTTGTGCCCCACTCTACTCATGCAGGTAAACTCTGTAGGCATTGAAGGGACATGTAGAGAATTGAAGGGAAATGTAGAGGATGTTGACTTCATTAACACCAAAGGAGGTGGAGACAGCACCCCAAAGTAGTCCTGGCAGACCCGGACTATAAGCGGACCACATCAGCCTGTTCTCCTGACAATGTGGAACAAGCACAGGAACTCCTGAACTCCTGAGTGGAGTTGGAGTGAGTGTGCCAAGGTTGGCCTTGGGCTAAATGGCAAGAAAACAGAGGTTATCACAGTGGAACACTCACACAACAGGAGGCACTGGGCTGAAGGAAGTCAGGCTCATGGGTAGGGCCGGATCTAGAGGGGGGCAGGGGTGGGCAGAGCCCACGCAAACGTGCATCCTGCCCACCCAATGAAAGGTAATACCAGTGGTTTTCAACCAGTGGTCTGGGAACCACCAGTGGTCATTGAGAGAGTTCCAGGTGGTCCCCAGCTAAATGGTGGAAAGTTGGTTAACCAGATGTAACTCTTTAACAGTGTAAAAATGAAACCAAATGGACCCTTTTTTTAGTAGAAGCCTCTCGTAATTCTAATGGCGAAAGCCAACTTTTTTTGTTTTGTTTTGTATTTCATACATGTGCTGCTCAGGCATGGGAAGAGCACATTTTGGACCGTTGGTGTGTCCAATCTGTGTGTGCAGTGGACCCCAAGCCAAGCCTTCAGACGTTCTCTCGCCTGTTGCTAACACCAGATTGTTGCAAGCAGTACTTAACAGCAGCAAGAGTGTTAGCAACAAAGCTTCTGAATGATGGAATATACCAAGGGTGAGCCAGAAAATGGCAGCCAGGAGAACGAGACTAGCAGGAGTCCAGTCCACTGCCAAAGACATCAAGAGCTGCCAGCCAACAGACTGGTGCTCTGGGAACCAACACACAGGCATCAACCACCAGAGTGTCCCACAATAACAAATGGATGAGAGGAGCTGGCCACTGGCCAGATGGATTGATTGACTGACTATTTTATTAGACATTATAAAAAGATGCAAAACAGCACAAGGTACAGTCAAGCACTTCGGTCTAAAGCAGGGGTAGGGAACCTATGGCTCAGGAGCCAGATGTGGCTCTTTTTATGGCTGCATCTGGCTCTCAGACAAATCTTTAATTGTATAAAAAAGTGTCATTAGACTCATCTGTGCATGCGCTTTGCAGTAATTTCAGTGGGAAAGTGGCAAACATATTGTGTATCCAATCTATTTATCTATCAATAACATATAGGCAGCACAGGTGAGGCAGACTCAGCCACTGTTGACATGTTTTGTTCTTCTGAGAGAGGTTAAGAGGTTTCGCACAACAAACTAATTACTAAAAATAAACCCTTTTGAGAAGATGGCTAAAAGACAAAAAAGGACGATGAATATTGTACTTTTCAGCAGGAATGGACAGAGGAATTTGCGGAATTTGATTGATTGATTGATTGATTGATTTTGTGGATTGATTGATTGATTGATTGATTGATTGATTGATTGATTGATTTTGTGGAGAAAGCAGGTTCTGCAGTGTGTCTAATATGCAATGATGAAATAGAAACAGCATAAGGATGTTATTAAAAATGACTCAGACGTATTGTACTTTAAAAGTGTTGAAATAACATAAAAAGCACAAATTTCTTGTGTTTTAGGTTTTAAAACGTTGTATGGCTCTCACATAATTTCATTTAAAAATATGTGGTGTTGTTCATGGCTCTCTCAGCCAAAAAGCATAACCAGGGGTGTAGTGGAGGGGGGGGGGGGGGGGGGGGGGGGGGGGGGGGGGGGGGGGGGGGCGGCGTGCGTCGGTGTCCCCCCACTTCTCACATCTAAAATATTTTTTTTGGGCAAAAGTAGGCCTATGTTTTTTGTCTTGTCATTTACTTTTATGGATACAATTGGGCATTGTAAACAATCTTTGCCAATATGCTATACTTGTTTTAATAGTGTGTCTGTGTGTGACATCTTGACATCATCAAGATGTGTTTCACCATGTTAATGAGTTTCCTTTTTTGAAAATGAAAATGGGTGGAATTTCCCTTTAAGAGGCATCCCCCCACTTTTAAAAGTTTCATAATGGCTGTTTGTAGGGCAATCCACAATGTGTGTTGTGATTGTAGACTTTGTTAACATTAAGAAATAATTTAGACAGGTACACGCCTGTAGTGGTTTAGCGTCTTGTAGACCAGACCTATATGATGTACTGTATGGTCAGCCCTATATCATTCCACCACCATGAGGCATGGGCGGATCTAGGCATGGGGCAATGCCCCCCCTAAATGCCCTGACTGCCCCACCAAACACGATGGCATGCAAAAAAAAAAAAAAACAAGATATTTCAAATTAAAGTGCTTATATTTAAAATGATTTGGAACTACTGCTATACAGCTGTGTGTGTCACCAAACCAACGTACAGCATTTCACCATTGAAAGCTTTATGCATCTTGCGTGTCTGTTGCAACTACAACTGATGTTATTATTGATGCTTTACTTGCCTAATAAACGTCCTGTAACAGAAAATGGTATGGGGGCGACTTCGACCATTTTCTCCTGACCTTTGTTTATATCGGTGGCCATTTTATTACAGGAAAAAATAGGTCAATTCTGTGTGATAACGTTGTCAGCAGTGTGGGAAAGTAACTAAATAAATATTACATATTACTGTAATATTACCTTTTCCAGGAAATGTAGGCCTAAAGATATTACTCAGCCAAAATGTGTAAATTATGTTACTCTGCCAAAACATGCCTCTTTACTTTACTATTCTGCACACATGACATACACTACAAGTTATCGCAATTGTCGCAAGTTGTCACTAAACAGATTGTGTTGTACATCTCTATTCCTTTGTGAGTGGAAGGGGAACTTGGGAAGGTAATATTGTAATGTGTAATACATTATTCTTTGATTCAAGTAATAAGTAATGTACAACTGTAATATTATTACTTTTTCTAAAGGGGTCATAAGTAAAGTAAAGATATTACCCAACACTTATTGTCAGCCACAGTAGGCTAGCAGAGAAGTTGATTGCTATTTGATTACTATTACTACGTTGTATTTGATTTGATGGATTTATGCTATGTTTACCCTACACCTGGCGATTTGTCTAGCAAGCCATGAATGCAGATTCTACCGAGTTCAGAGCTGAGGGCCTTTTCAATTTGCAGAAGTTGACGTCATGATGTTTGTAGATGCAGTATATTACCATAACAACAACTATGCTATTGCAGGTGCATAGAGCATAGTGGTGTCCACATCCCTTGTGGAATGGCCAAGATGTGGCGTTCCACAAGACACCTGGACACCACTATGCATCTGTCAAAAAACTCTTTCTTAAAAGGTACTATAGGCAAACTTAGGCCAAAATCAAAATATGTATATATAGCTATATTCTTTTGCTTTTCCCCCTCTATATTGCTTCTACTTTGAGCTGCAGCAGTTTCCCTCCAGGGAGACACTTGCTTTGCCCTCCAGATGGTCCAGAACTTTATTGTTGTCAACAAATAGTTGACGCTGGGCTCATGGTAAGGCGGTGCTACAGCGTGTGGTGTGTGTGTGTGTGTGTGTGTGTGTGTGTGTGTGTGTGTGTTGTGTTGTGTGTGTGTGTGTGTGTGTGTGTGTGTGTGTTGTGTGTGTTGTGTGGGAGCGCTCCTCACTTCACATGGGTGTGATTCATATGCATAGCTACAAGACAGATGAGATGGTAGCAGAATTCTATAAGTAGCGGTGGGACGATTCACTTACCTCACGATACAATATCGATATTTAGGGTTTTGAATCGATTTATATTGCGATTCTTAGTTATGCTGATTTGATATATCGATATATCGCTTTTCTTTTATTATACTACTAGAACAAGGAGGATTCCACCCATTTTCAAGATTTTTTCTGAGAGCGTACAAATGGAACCAAATGGACCCGCCCTCAGAAAAAAGGTCCTAAAAGAAATTCAGAAGAATTCTGAACAAAACATTTTAAAGCAATTTTAAACAATATAAATAACAAAAAGTTCAATCACACACATCAGTGAAGCCTGATAACATATCAGTCAGTCTTTCTGACATGAACACATTAATGAATAGGACCTACATAAATATATAAAAATCGATTTTGAACCTGGCAATTCGATATTGATATCATGCCATTAAGAATTGCTATATATTGGCATATCAATTTTTTTTTTGCCCACCCCTAAATTATAGGCAGTAGGCCAGGGGTTTTCAACAGGTGGTCTGGGGACCACCAGTGGTCCCTGAGAGGGTTCCAGGTGGTCCCCAGCTAAGTTGGTTAACCAGATGTACTTGTAACTCTTGAGAACGTAAAAATGAAACCAAATGGACCCTTGCGGGTCCATTTGGTTTCATTTTTACACTCTCAAGAGTTAAAATATTCATCATCTGAATTAGCCCAAGTCTACACAACTAGAAGATGGACAAATGCAAAAGAAATCTTTAGTTTTGGGGTCTGTGGGGCTAAAATGTCCTCAAGTGGTGGTCCGTGGCTCAAATTTTGAAAAAATGGTGGTCCCTGGCATCAAAAAGGTTGAAAACCCCTGCAGTAGGCTAAATAGCAATAATCATGGTGCTATAACGCTGCATGCACACTAGGGAGCAGCAATGCTCTATGTACCGCTAGGACTGCATGTAGGCTACAGTACAGCATGTGGTGAAAACATTGAATAGACTATAGTCTGGTAGGAAGGTAGGGGTCCCATGCACCCGAAAGATATATTTTTCTAACCTACTTTTTTAGAATCCCTAAAGTGTCTAGTTAATGAATTTTGATGTTAACAATTCCAATTTTTGTCCCACATATGTTTTTTTTAATCATATGTTGCATCCGTCCTGGATTTTCGGCTGTGAAAAAAGAAAACTATAAAGCAGGATATCTCCAGAACTGTACATCTGACAGAAACCATTCACCCCATGTCATGTTCGTTTTTGCATGACAAATTGATTGATATGAAGTTTGCCATGGTTCCATAATGTATAGTGTATACAAACCCAAATTAACACAGAATTTGTTATAATTCGTCTATACTGCAATGACAACAACTCCTCCCCCAATACACCTGATTGATATATTTTTTCAAACATTTGCATTTTTACAATCTCCAAGATGTATAGTAAACAACTGTTGATGTTACCCATTCACATTTCTGCCCCATATGTGTTTTTTCAAACCATATGTGTATCCATTCCGGATCTTCAGCTGTGAAATATGAAACTTTAAATCAGTGTATCTCCAGAACTGTACATCTGACAGAAACCATTCACCCCATAGTATGTTCGTCTTTGCATGATGAATTGATTGATATGAAGTTTGGCCATGGTTCCATCATGCATAGTGTATACAAACCCAAATTAACACAGAATTTGTTATAATTCGTCTATACTGCAATGACAACAACTCCTCCCCCAATACACCTGATTGATATATTTTTTCAAACATTTGCATTTTTACAATCTCCAAGATGTATAGTAAACAACTGTTGATGTTACCCATTCACATTTCTGCCCCATATGTGTTTTTTCAAACCATATCTGTATCCATTCCGGATCTTCAGCTGTGAAATATGAAACTTTAAATCAGTGTATCTCCAGAACTGTACATCTGACAGAAACCATTCACCCCATAGTATGTTCGTCTTTGCATAATGAATTGATTG
>CM076976.1:47784635-47809635 GCA_039105355.1 Benthosema pterotum | reverse complement strand
GAATGACGAAGAAGAAGAATGAAGAGCATCCTAAGCGAGTCTCTAAACCAGTGTTGCAGACTTTATTTATGGACTTTTTTTGTCCAGCACCTGGGCCAGAGATGATGCTTTATCTCTTGTTATGATGCAATATTGTCTCATTTCACAAGTGTACAAAATCTATTGAAAATATTTGTGTAGATCTGCTAGTTTCAAACGACCGAAATATACAGTATGTGATTAATGTATTTCTTTTTTTCCTAATCGAAATTAAAATCACCAAAAGCCTACAAGTACTAACTAGCTCTAATAATTAGTACGTAATTAATAGCTCTCAGGAGATTACATCTAACCACAAAATATTACATGGTCTACTGAATGTATCAATCTGCCATACTGAGCCTATTATACAGTGTAAAGTGCAGTGTGGTGCGCTGCCTCATTCACATTCAATAATATCATTCAATAATATCAACAACTGATATTATTGATGCTTAATTGCCCAATAAAAAGTCCTGTAACCAAGAATGGGCGCCATGGGCGATGAAGCAACCGCTTCGACGTCTTATCCATCGATTGAATAGAGCATAATCACCAGTAATCACAAGATCGAATACGAGTAGAGCAGATACTCAGATACCTGCCGGGCAAGTAGATATTTTGTATTAATTGCATTGGTTGATCATGGGTTTGCGGCTACTAGTAGGGCGGGGCGAAGGAAGTTTTACTGAGGTTATGGTTAGGGTTAGTAACCGCATAAAGCACCGTCTAACCCTAACGCTAGCCCAACCCTAACCCTAAACATTAGAACTATAGCCTATACCTAAACCTTACATCAGTAAAACTAGGGGCACAGTGGTTAGTGCTGTCGCCTCACAGCTAGAAGGTCCTGGGTTCGATTCCCGCTAGGGGCGCTGCTGTGGGTGCTGGCGGCGTGTCTGCTCCTCCACGTCATCAGTGCCCATACCCGAGGAGGGGTTGGTGAAAGGGCCTTTCTGTGTGGACCTAGGGTAGATACCCTCACAAAAACATGCAGTAATCCTGGATTCTAAACTGCCTCCCCCTGGCCAGCTGGTGCACCTGATGGAGGGGACAGGAACTGGTTGGTTCCTTCCACGTGCTACGTCCAACCAGGGAAACTCCCCCCTGTCAGGTGAAAAGAAGGCAGCTTGGACTCCTCATGCATTGAAGGAAGCATGAGGCCAGTCCGCTGCCTCCCCAGGTTGGTGGAGGGTGTGTAGAGCCCAGGATCACATTAGGAATTGGCACTGGGTGAAAAAATGGGCTACAAAATCGTGGGAAAAATTATTATATAAAAAAAAAACATCAGTAAAACTTCCTTCGCCCCGCCCTACTAGTAGTAGCCGGCAAACCCATGATCAACCAATGCAATAAATGCAAAATATCTACTTGCCCGGCGGGTATCTGAGTATCTGCTCTACTCGTTGTATTCGATCTTGTGATTACTCGTGATTATGCTCTATTCAAGCGATGGATAGAGGTTGAAGCGGGTGGACGAAGCCGCCCCCACACCATTTTCTCTTACCCCCCCCCCCCCCCCCAATTGGGAAATGTTACATCCGCCCCTGTTCTCTAATAACAACTTAAAGCCATGAAGATCATGGCGAAAAAAAACAAACAAAAACAAAGTTGTCCTTTAAGCAAAATTAGGCCTGGAAAATTCCCAGGCTTGAATAAGAACAATGTTACAACACTGTAGTGTAGTTATATCATGGCCGTCTAGAATGAGGCTGCTGCTCCATGTTCTCACACAGGGGGTGGCTGTAGGATAAACACACATTTTTACTGTTGGCCGCCGACCAAACTCCTCTAGAGCAGTTGGGGGTTAAGTGCTTTCCTCAAGGGATATCAGCAGAATTTATGGGTAAAGGGAGGGAGGGAGACTGGGTGGATCATGACACCAGTAACTCTCAGGCCTTCTGATCGTCTCCATCTCACAGAACCTCTTTATCAGTGGAGGATTCCACCTGCATGCGTGGACTGGACGCCAGGGGTGGACTGACAGTCTGGCATACAGGGCATTTTCCCGGTGGGCCGACCCCCCCCCCGGGGGCCGTTAATGTCGTGTTTTAATTAAAAAAAAAAAAATCTGCACAAAACCGGCCCACGAATCAGTGCTGGCGGCCCTCTGTCCTCTTCAAATGAGACTGCCTATTGCAGGGTTTTTATAGTTAACTAAAACTAACTAACTAATTTTAGTTAGCCCGAGCCCCAGAGCCCCTTATGTCTTAAATTCTCATGGGGGCTCAGGCCCCGGAGCCCCCACAAAGATTCAGAGGGCCGCTCTGAGGGCCGCTCTGAGACAAAATTGCCCGGTACGTTTTGAGCTCCCAGTCCACCCCTGCTGGACGCTCCCCTGTCTGCGTGCACGCTTTGCGCTTTGCTCCAGGGGCTGATCTAGGCATGGGCATGCGGGGCGGGCAATGCCCCCCCCGCCCTGACTGCCCCACCAAACACAATGGCATGCAAAACAACCCATGATAATTCAAATTGCTTATATTTAAAATGATTTGAAACACTATTACTGCTACTAATGCTACTAACTAACTACAGCTGTGTCACCACTAAACCAACAGCATTTCATCATTGAAAACAGAAAACTCTCTGAGTCAGACCTTTAGCTTTATTGGTGTGTGTCTGTTGCAACTTCAACAACAACAACTGATGTTATTATTGATGCTTTACTTGCCTAATGGGTGCGGCTTCATCGCCACCCCATACCATTTTCTCTTGCCCCCCCTATAGGTTGGTCAAAAATAAAATAACAATTGTTCTACATTTTCTAAATGTGTACATTCATGAAAATGAAGTAATTCAGATGTTTAAATACAATTTAACTCTTGACAGTGTAAAATGATACCAAATGGGCCCATAAGGGTCCATTTGGTATCATTTTACGATCTCAAGAGTTACAGATCTATACGGGTCCATTTGGTTACCAACTGTCCATAATTTAGCCGGGGGACTACCTGGAATCCTCTCAGGGACCACTGGTGGTCCCCGAGAGGATCACTGACTGGTTGAAAACCTTTGCAGTAGCATACAACACCACAACAACACAATCTTTTTAGACAGAAGAGTCACCCACTTTAAAACATCTTTAATCCTAATATAAGGAGGAAACACACAGGATCTTTCTTCATGTTACAATGTCACAACTCTGACACAAGACGGCTTTGTATGTCAGACTATAATAATAAGGGTAATATTAATAATAATAATAGGTTGCTGTTCATTGCACTTTCTTGGGTCAAAGTGGCATTACCCACTAAGCAGCAGTATGACGAAAGTAACTAGTCAAATTAGTAGAAGGAAGTAACTGCAGTATTATTACTGTTTCGTATAGCAGGTATACTCGGAGTTGTTACAGAGAAAAGTAAAATATTACTAGTTACACCCATCTATGGTCGCGATCAATAACTTCTGGTCGTTTGCAACCAGTTGCTAGTCGATGGCGACCAGGTTGTAACCTCGAGCTTCTGGATGTGTTTGGTCATAGAGACGCAAGTTGCATTAGTTCCGAACATGCGGAAGGCTGGCGAACACGCTCAGGCTTAGGGTTACACAATACCCCGTGGGGTTGTTTCCTATTTAGGCCTCATACACACATAACAAACTCATGTTCTGTGTTCTGCCTATGTGTTCAAGTCACGTGGTCTGAACAAACACTGACGTTTGACTGCCCCCCATGTGACTTCCATTGGGGAAAAAAACCTGATGAGTCGGACCACGAAACACAGCCGGACAGAGCACACAGAACATGTAGAAGTAGCCTGGTTCAGCCCTGAATCAGCACCTTAAAATACTAGCTTATTTTTTCCCTGTGATTCAAGGACTGGCTTCCCTGCCTTTGGGGCCGTTTGTGCCGGTTGGAAATCCAATCTCAGCACTTGATTGGCCAACAGCCCTGTCACTCACTTCGTTCCCAAGGTCGTCTGCAATATTCTTATGGGTTCATATGAACCAATCACCATTAAGACTGCTGCTTTGATAACAGCCATCCTAGAAACTGCTGCTGTAGTTGAGAGGGACTTCAGTGAAGTCTTTCCAGACGACCTTCCCCCCTCTTGAGAACGTAACCTCTCAAGAGTAACTCATATTTAACCATTTCAATTACCTAATTTTCAAGAATCTACACATTTAGAAAATTTAGAAGAATTGCTATTTTAACCAACATTTTGTCAGTAATTTCTCCTATGAATGAGACTAATCTCGACATCAAACGGTGGTCGTCCGTGGCTAATATGCAGAACATATAGTGGGCCCTGGTATAAAAATGGTTGAAAACCCGCTGCTCTTGCACATTCTAGTGCATTTTGGAAGTGCCACTAGTGCATTTTTTATTTTGGCGGTTGGCCGCACTGCTTCAGTCTGAATAATGAAGTGAAACGAAATGACAATTCGGACTGAGGTCAGGCTAGCAACTTCCGGCAACAAACCGGAAGTGCCGCCTTCTCATATAGTGGCTCTGGGCTGCCCTCTGAGTCCATGCAGGCTTTCATCTGGCAGCGCGGATGGAGGCTAATAGAAGACAGGGGAAGGCTTTGCCCAGTGGCCTGTGGTCGTCTCTCTCTCTCTCTCTCTCCACGGTGATGCATGGCGGCGTCTTGGTGGCTGTGTGTAGCATCGCCGGAGAAGGATGCGCACATTTCAATCAACTAATACCAAGGTTGCGAGGTGATTAAAGAGAGAGACGATGAAGAAGAAGAAGAAGAAGATGTTTGCAGCAGAGCGATGATCTGGCAATGTCTTCATTATCAATCACCAGCTCCTATTAGGATGTTGCATGCGGTTCCAGGACATTACCCATTTCCTCCTCTGTATATCAAAGCCTGCACTCCCCCTCCCCCTCCCCTCCTCCCCTCCTCCTCCCCTTCAGCCTAATCCACTCCAGATGAGCACAATGGGACATTTGATTTCTTGCGCAAAGACACATGTATACAGCTGCGCCCCCCCCTCCCCCTCCCTCCTCCCCTCGCCTCAAACATCTGGCGTGGAGCCCACCATACAACAGCAACTCTTAATCACGCATTTGTTTATGTAATTAACGCGTTTTCACCTGAAAAATATTTGCGGATTTTGCGCCATGCACAATTTCACCATTTTACAAAAATATCAGACCTACAAGCTCATGAGTTTGTAGGTCATAGCGCAGGGGTTTTCAACAGGTGGTCCGGGACCACCAGTGGTCCTTGAGAGGTTCCAGGTGGTCCCCAGGCTAAATGATGGAAAGTTGGTTAACCAGATGTAACTCTTGAGAATGTGAAAATGAAACCAAATGGACCCTTGCGGGTCCATTTGGTTTCATTTTCACACTCTCAAGAGTTAAAGTATTCATCATCTGAATTAGCACTATTTAATTAAGAAGTCTACACTGTTTTGTTTGGAAAATCCAGCCTGGAATTGTGAACAAAACCAAAAGAATTCTTCAGTTTTAGGTCTTTGGGGCTAAAATGTCATCAAATGGTGGTCCGTGGCTCAAATGCTGAATAAATGGTGGTCCCTGGTGTCAAAAAGGTTGAAAACCACTGTCATAGCGGACAAGTATAATGTATTTATCCATATGAGGCTTATTAGCCTGGGATTCTTCTAAAGCATGTCTGGTGGTAGTCCCCCCCCCCCCCCCCCCCCCCCCCCCCCCCCCCATGGCGCCTAGTCTGCCTAATGGCAAAAACGCCCCTTTGTGTACCCCTTTAGAACAGGGGTTTTCAACCTTTCTTGATCCCAGGCCCACCATTTATTCAGCATTTGCGTCACGGACCACCATTTGACGCCACACATACTCCAAAACTAAAGATTTATTTTGTTTCTCTCCGTGACCATTACTCTTCTAGTTGTGTAGACTTGGCCTAATTCACATAAAAAATGAAACCAAATGGACCCACCAGGGTCCATTTGGTTTCATTTTTACGCTCTCAAGAGTTACATCTGGTTAAACAACTTAGCTGGGGACCACCTGGAATCCTCTCAGGGACCACTGGTGGTCCCCAGACCACTGGTTGAAAACCCCTGCTTTAGAACACCAAGCGGAGTTCCCGCCAAAAATGGATTAAGATCAAAAAACGCGAGGCAGTGATCTCTCGCCCCGCCGCTCCCCCTCCTCCCCCCCCTACGCTACGGACCGATCGTATGTGTGTGTGATGTGATTCTTGGCCGTGTTCTTGCGCGCCGCTAAAGCTAGCAAACGCTACCTCACGGGTTCTAATGACATACAGGTGATACGAATCACGAAGCGCGCACCGTGGAAGGTTTCTCTCTCTCTCTCTCTCTCCCCCCCGAGTGTGTGTCAACAGGGATGACAGCTCACCCGTAGTTCCAGCGACTATATACTTTGGCCCTTCGTCAAGCAGAGGTCTCAGATGACCTGTTACGTAAGCGTTGTCTGGTTCTGCCACACGTGTGTGTGTGTGTGTAACTGTAGTATTTCGATCATCACTGTACTGTACATACACAGAGAAAAAAAAACAGGATAAGGTCATCACCCGTTGAATTAAATTAGAGACAGTTTAGGTTCTGCGAGATAGCAAAAAAAAGAACAATATGATCAGGCCGTGTGCAATCTGGGGACATAGATGTGTGTAACTAGTAATATTAGTGACTAGTAACCAGTGATGGGCAAGTTACTGGGAAAATGTAGTAACCTACACTACTTGTTACTCTCGAAAAAATGTAGCTAAGCTACACAACAAGCTATCGCCAGAGATCTGTAGCAAGCAACACTACAAGCTACATGACAAAAGTAGCTTGATGTAGCTTGCTACATAATCACTACATAATATGAATATATACCTTAACTTAATGTACAACTTTCTAAATACTAATCATAATAATAAAACAATATGGGTAAAAATCATAATGATAATAATTTAGCGGAGCGTTTGAACATAGGATGGTGGCATGTTTAAGTTTTGGGATGTATATTAGAGGTTTTCTAGCAATTAAAAATGGTGGAATTTGAAAATGTGTGTGGAAAATGTAGTAAACTACAATCCGTGTTACTCGAAACAAGTAGTTTAGCTTCACTACAAGCTACTCGAAACAAGTAGTGTAGCTTCACTACAAGCTATTCCCAGAGCAAATGTAGTAAGCTACACTACAAGTTACGGGAAAATGTAGTTAAGCTATGTAGCTTAGCTACTTGTAACAAGCTACTGCCCATCACTGCTAGTAACGGGGTTACATCCATTGAAACGGTAATATTACAGTTACTTTTCTACAAATATTACTTTAGTCATTTTGCTGCTTTCAACAGTATTGCATTGGTGAAGGGAGATCAGCTAATGCCACTTTACTTTGACCTAAAAAAAAAGTGCGATGAACAGCAATCTATTATTATTATAGCCTGGCTAAAGCCAGACTAAGTCCAGCTGTTGGCAAAAAAAAAGTCTGTCAGCAGAATGGTCTGAAATAGCTCAATTCTACACCCATTTCCTACTCCAGAAAATTGGAGTCAGGACACAATATGCAAACATATTGTATTTGAATACTGTGTTCTGATTGGCCACCCCAAATCTCCCATCATGGTCGCCCCTCTCCCCTGATGGTGCCCTATAGGCAACTGCCTAGTCTGCCTAATGGCAAAAACGCCCCTGGTTTTAGCCAGGCTATTCTAGTCAGCCGTACAAAGACATCTGGATGTGATACAAAGAAAGAAACATGAAAATAGATCTTGTGTGTGTCCTTATATTAGGATTATAAAAGGGTGACTCTTTAGACAATTGTGTTGTTGTACTACTTACCTTTTTTTGCAGGTGGGGTGGTGCAAAAGTAATATAAAAGTAATATGTAATTTGTTACAATGTAACATTATTATTACTATATGGACACCCGGCGTACACCTTTTCCAGAACTCAAATGTATAATAGGATATTATACAATATATTGTATAATATATTATTATAACAATGTCTGGAAACAATGAGGTATCATCGTTATGCATGCACTGCAGAGCTTTGCCTTTTTGGATCTGTGGTGGCGATGATCCAAAGTTCTTTAAACCTTCACCCCAGCCTCATTTTGTGTAATATACCCCCCTGGTGGGTTCCAGGGCAGCCGCTTCGACCTCTATCCATCGATTGAATAGACACTTATCAACAGAAATGTTACGATCCAATCGTGCCGGTATAGCAGATAACAGATACCCGCCGGGCAAGTAGATATTTTGTATTCATTGCATCGGTGGATCACGGATACTACTAGTAGGGCGGGGCGAAGCATAGTTTTACTGAAGTTTTGTTTAGGGTTAGTAACCGCATAAAGCGCCGTCTAACCCTAACCCTAGCCTAATCCTAAACCCTAAACATAACCCCAGTAAAACTAGGCTATGCCTACACCTAACCCCAACCCTAAACTTAACCTCAGTAAACTTATGCCTAAACCTAACCTAACCCTAACCATAACTTCAGTAAAACTTCCTTCGCCCCGCCCTACTAGTAGTATCCGTGATCCACCGATGCAATGAATACAAAATATCTACTTGCCCGGCGGGTATCTGTTATCTGCTATACCGGCACGATTGGATCGTAACATTTCTGTTGATAAGTGTCTATTCAATCGATGGATAGAGGTCGAAGCGGGTGTCCAGGGCTGTTGATCCAGGGTATTTACAGCTCCGGTGCCCTCCTTGTCTTCAGAACGCTATGGCAGGGGCGGATCTAGGCATGGGCATAGGGGGGGGGGGGGGGGGGGGGGGGGGGGGGGGGGGGGGGGGGGGGGGGGGGGGGGGGGGGCAATGCCCCCCGAAATGCCTAGTCTGCCCCACCAAACGCAATGGCAAGCAAAACAACCCAAGATATAATGATTTGAAACACTACTACTGCTGCTTCTAACTACAGCTGTGGCACCACTAAACCAACAGCATTTCTTCATTGAAAACAGAATAACTCTCTTAGTCAGACCTTTAGCTTTATGCATGTCTGCGTGTCTGTTGCAACTTCAACAACAACTGATGTTATTATTGACGCTTAAATGAGAAAGAAAATGGTATGGGTGCGACTTCATCTTCGTGCCACGGACGATGAAGCCGCACCCATACCATTTTCTCCTGCCCCCCCAATTGGGAAATGTTACATCCGCCCTGCTCTATGGGCATCCAGGAGGTATGGTATGGTGTGTGTATGTACAGTATGTGTGTGTCTGGGAATGTTGATCTGAAAACCATCAGGCTTTTGTGTGTCTATTGGCTCTGTCCTCTACAGAGCCAGGTCTCATTGCGGCTTCATTTGTGGGCAAGCCCACAGTTGTTTTGTCCTTTTGGCAAGGCCGAGTGCAGCGTGAATACACTGTAATTTAACAACCACAAGATAATGTAATTTTTTTTTCTATGCCGATAGTTAGTTGACAAAATGGTCTCAATGTGACAGTTGCAGAAGCAGTTATACTTTGGCATGCTTTGAAGAGCACACTGGCAGTGCCCTATAGACCTGCGCAGTGACGTCACCAACCCTGTTCCACTAGTGGATTCCTCATTCATTTTCCTCATAGACTTTTCAGTGACGTCACCAGCCCTGTTCCACTAGTGGATTCCTCATTCATTTTCCTCATAGACTTTTCGAAAATGGTTAATAAAAACACGATTGCGCCAACTCGGGTCGTGAAAAAACATGACAACAAACACAATATCATCATTTAATATCTAATTAGCAAGAAGTAGAAAACGGCATGATACAAGATTTTTTGTTTTGTTTTTCATCTTAGAAATTATTTGATCGTCCCAAAAGATTGTGGGTGCCATCACGGTTTGTCACGACCCAAGTTGGCTTTGTCCCTGGCGAAATCGTCTTTGAATAAATTATTTTCGAAAAGTCTATGAGAGAAATGAATGAGGAATCCGTTTCTGGAACGGGGGCGGTGACATCACTGCGCAGGTCTATAGAGCTGAGCAGTCCCGCCCCTCTCGTGCTGTCGCCCCGGCTCCAGAAATAGATTCCCCATTCATTTTCCTCATAGACTTTTTGAGAATTAGCTAAAGACGATTATGCCACGGACAAAGCCTACTTGGGTCATGACAAATCATGACAACACAACATAAATTTGATTTGTCACAATCCAGGTTGGTTCTGACTGTCCGCGGCGTAATTGTCTTTATATACAAGATAATTTTTGAAAAGTCTATGCGGAAAATGAGTGGGGAAAACATTTCTGGAACGGGGGGCGATGTCATGAGTGGACAGGACTGCTCAGCTCTATAGTAGTTCTCATATTTACCTGTCTTTGAGCGCTGCCTGACCTCCCCAACTAACAGCTTTGAGTGGCTGTCTGTCTGTCCGTCTGTCCGTCCCCATGTATAATACAGTATGTACTGTATAATATACAGTACATACTGTATTATACATGGGGACATATTATGTCCACTTGAGTACAGCCAAAGGACCGCATTTGGCCCCCGGGCCGCATAATGCCCAGGTATGCCCTAGACCAGGGGTTTTCAACAGGTGGTCCGGGGACCACCAGTGGTCCCTGAGAGGGTTCCAGGTGGTCCCCAGCTAAATTGCTTAACTAGATGTAACTCTTGAGAACGTAAAAAATGAAACCAAATGGACCCTGGCGGGTCCATTTGGTTTCATTTTTACACTCTCAAGAGTTAGAATATCCCTCATGTGAATTAGTCAGAGTCTACTGAACTAGACGATTAATGGTCATGGACAGAAGCAAAATAAATCTTTAGTTTTTGGGGTCTGTGGGGCTAAAATGTCCTCAAATGGTGGTCCGTGGCTCAAATGCTGGATAAATGCTGGGCCCTGCATGGGATCAAAAAGGTTGAAAACCACTGCCCTAGACAGATTTCACAACGATTGTCTCCAGTGGAAACCCATTCATTTGGAACGTACGTGTTGGGTCGTCGGCTTGGTTTAGACCCCAGCACGAAATGGCAGCTGTGATTGGCTAGACCGATCACATGACTGTCAGAACGGAGCAGAGTTTGCATAAGTGTGCGTTCTCACATTGAAGAAATCCGTGAAACTTCAACATTTCTTCAATTTGGCCATCTTTAGTTCCGCTTTAGTTTAGTTTCTATTTTGGCCCGCCGTGTATTTGAGTTTTACATCCCTGCTGTAAATATACACAGTATATGTGGTAATATCGTATTACGACATTGGCATTTTATATAGGCCTAAAACATTGTCTATATACAAATACATTCATGAATCCAGTTGCTGGCTGGCTCGGCTGTCAGCATTGAGCAAATTCTTTTTATAGCCTAGGGGCTTCTTCGGACCCTTCCTTTAACATCCTATAGCAGGTAAAACTGTCAAAAAATGACAAACTTTTCTTATGCTTTAAGTACAAATATGTGATGAGGTCAGCACATTTTTTTGGCACATTCGGGCAACTGCAAAACTAATGGCTTGGAATGGATTCAGAATCATGAAAAATACTTTGACAAGTGCTGTACTTAACCCTTAGTGTCCTGAACGCGTTTTGGTGTTTTATCTGTTGAAAAATAGCAGATCAACAAGCTCATGTCGCGCCACCGAGTGGCGCGACATGAGCTTGTTGTTCTGCTATTTTTGAAAAATTGTGAAAATGTCCTGCAAATCTCTGAATACATTATTTTGGAAGCAAACATTTTATCTCAATTTTTCGCTTCTGGGGAACCCCGAGAACAACATGTTTTCAGATGGCGGTCTGCAGCCAAATATAGATAATTCTGGTGGTCCTTGGCTTGAAATATGTTAGCATCACTGACACAGGAACACAGATTTTTCAGAAAAACTAGAATCTAGTGTCAGAAACTATAGAATCTAGTGTCAAAAACTATAGAATCTAGTGTCAAAAACTCGATTCTAGCGTCAGAAAGTAGATTCTAGTGTCAAAAAGGAGATCCTAGCATCAGAAACTATCATTTAGTGTCAATAACTAGAATCTAGTGTCGGAAACTACTGTAGAATCTGGTGTCAAAAGCTAGAATGTTGCTGCAGCTATAATCTGGTGTCAGGAACTACTGTATAATCTGGTGTCAGGAACTACTGTATAACCTGGTGTCAGGAACTACTGTATAATCTGGTGTCAGGAACTACTGTATAATCTGGTGTCAGGAACTACTGTATAACCTGGTGTCAGAAACTACTGTATAATCTGGTGTCAGAAACTACTGTATAATCTGGTGTCAGAAACTACTGTATAATCTGGTGTCAGAAACTACTGTATAATCTGGTGTCAGAAACTACTGTATAATCTGGTGTCAGGAACTACTGTATAATCTGGTGTCAGAACTACTGTATAATCTGGTGTCAGGAACTACTGTATAACCTGGTGTCAGAAACTACTGTATAATCTGGTGTCAGGAACTACTGTATAATCTGGTGTCAGAAACTACTGTATAATCTGGTGTCAGGAACTACTGTATAATCTGGTGTCAGAAACTCGAATCGAGGGTCAGGACACAATGGGTTTAAAGCGACATTTCACTTTTTCTTTTCTTTTTTTTTGTTTTGTTCATGTGTTAAATAGTTCTGTGACCCACTATATTCATATCTTGCACAGGACATATTAGGCAAGTAAACATCAATAACAACAGGAGTTGTTGTTGTTGTTGTTGAACTTTCAACAGACACGCAGCAGCATGCATAAAGCGGTCTGACTGAATTTTCTGTTTTGAATGATGAAATGCTGTTGGTTTGGTGGCAAGACAATTCGTTATAGTATAGTGTTTCAAATGATTTAAAATAGCCTATAAGCACTTTCTTTTTGAAATATCCTTGAGATTTGGGTTGTTTGATTTGGAAAAAAAACAACTCACTCATTGATACACTACAGTATATAGTATATAATTTTGTTTGACCTGCAAATGTAAAAAGCAAAAAAAAAGGCGCTTACATTGCTTTGGAGATGTAAAACCAATACGCCAATAAAGCTCCTTTGAATTTAATTGATATGACATGAGATGAATTAATTACAAAACTTCAATGGACCCATTGGTTTCATTTTACACTTTTAAGAATTAAAAAAAAATATATATATATCTGAATCTGAATCTGAATTAGCCCCAAGTCTACACAACAAGAGAATGTAGAAAATTATTGGTCATTTTGATCTGTATGTTTGACTGTTTGGTTTCCCAAATCCAGCCTGGAATTGTGGACAAAAGCAAAATAAATCTTTAGTTTCAGAGTCCGTTTGGCTCAAATTCTGAATAAATAGTGGGTCCTGGTATGAAAAAGGTTGAAAACCCCTGTTTTAGGTCTATAACAAAAGATGATTTACGCAATTTCCCACCTGTCCACCTCTGCTGCCAGACTAAAGAGCACATTTACCATTCACAGCTTCCACCAGGGCCGGATTTAGCCAGCCCTACTAGGGTGGGCTGGAAGAATGGCAGGGTGGGCCACTCCAAAAACACTAAAGATTTATTTTGCTTTTGACCACAATTCCAGGCTGGATTTGGGAAACAAAACAGTCAAACATACAGATCAAAATGACCACCTAGAACCCTCTCAAGGACCACTGGTGGTCCCCGGACCACTGGTTTGGGTGGGCAGTGCCCATCCCTGCCCCCCTCTAGATCCGGCCCTGGCTTCCAGTGTGAGAGTGTGAACACCTGCAACAGGCTGTGATTAGGGATTATGGTCACTTTGACTCTAGCGCCACCTCCTGAGTCCTGACAGAAACCAGAGACAGTTTTCTTCCTTCCGCCATGTGTAAAAACTTGACAGTCAACTGCTGCGCTCTTTAGATGCTTCAATAAAACGACACGGCGCGTGCAATGAAAAAGAGAAAAAAAAACACACGTACGTCGTCCGTGTGTGCTTTTATTTTCCCCCAAACTGACAAAAAGTCAAAGGTGTATGCCCATAATTCAAAGGAAGTGTTTATATGTGCTCTTAATGCTCCACCCAGCCCATGTATTGACTCAGACAGAAACGTGTTCCCATCAAACTTCTGGCTCCAATTTGCCTCTGGGTTCCACAGAGAACGCGTCACGTGTGACCTCTCCGTCTCCAGTGCGTTTTTAGGCCTGCTATACTCGGCGGTTTTTTAGCGTCTGACTGACAAAATAGAGCTAATTGCATTCAGGTTTGCCCTTGCGAGCGTTGTGTTCATTCCGTTGCGCTTCGAAACGTACATTATTTATCTTTCTTTTTTTCTTACGGTATACGGACCGAAAGATGTTTCTTTAATGAAATAAATGCTCCCCTTCGTATTGCATCGAAGGTCATACATAGTTAATATGAGATGTTGAAAATGCTTCGCAATTCTTACAGGCTCCGGCCGACAACACGACGCGCAGCAGTCTGTCTTCCATATAAACTGCAGCATTTCTTTTTTGAGGAAGGGTAGGGGGGTTTGGGGTGGGGGTGAGACGGCGCATTATGGCAGGCTAACACTGCACAACATGGCAGCCCCAAACCAGATCAAAGCAAAGAACAATCAAAGCCAGAGCGAAAGCTACAGCCTCAATAAGCTCCTTTAAATATCGGCCTCCCTCACCCCATATATACACGGCGTGTTACATCACTCCCCTCAAGTGTTTCCATGCACACCCCGTCCGTCTTTTCACTTTCTGAGGGCGCCGCGACATTAGAAAGGCTCCAGATTTTTTTTTTTTTGCACGAACAAACGAACGGACGAACAAACGGCCCCTGCAGGGGCCTCCGGAGGCTGTAGTAGTTAGTAGTGGACGACACAGAGGGAGTAGCCTGGGCGTATAAATCCTTCAGGACCAGTGCAAACATGGCGGTGGCTTAAACGACCTAGCGTTAATGTTAAACCTGAACTGTCGCGGCATAAATCGCACGTTAATGCCAGGCGGGATATATGACATGACCAGCGGTCATAATCGTTTACGATACTTGGCCGGGGGGAGGCTGTATAACGCTGCCTCTGCAAATGACAAGTGACTTGTCATGACTCATAGCGGCGTGGTTTCAGATAAAAGAGTCCCACCACCAGTGAGATCATAACGCTGCAGTCAGATGAAGGTTTGATCTGGTTGTCTAGAGACCGTACTTCTGCCTTCTGCTACGAGTCCTTATCTCGCTTCTCCCAGTTACGCCTCTTTGCCTTTTGTTAACGCACTTACTTCTTCATGTGTCACTGTGGGGTAAATGTTAGATGGTAGTACAGTGGGTTAATGATGTGTGTGTGCGTGCATGTGTGCAGCATGGCGGAATTGTTAATATTATTGCCAAAGATGTGTTGCCCTCATGTTTGATTCATTCCTCTGTTGTGTTTCAAAGATTCCTGTGTCGAAGCAGTAATGTTTCAATGTATAACGGTCCAACCGTATTTTAAAAAATAACTGCATAAGTACACCAGATGTCAATATAATTGGCAATAACAGCAAAATGGATTTTTCTGTTGGAAGTGGGCTGTACTTTTGAGGAAGCTTTCCTTACTAAACAAGTGAAATACCAACCATTACTACAGGCCATTGTACAACTGCGGCGATACGTGTCAGTTCATTGTTTTCATATTTGGTTAGCCTGGGTCACTAAGTCCACAGGCTAGCGGTCAGAGGCCTGATGAGTTTGGGGTTGCCCAAGTGGAAAGCATCTTGCAGCATACTGTTCAATCTCCTCCAATATTGGCAGTCGGTCTCTTTCGACTGCCAATAACATTCCACGTCATCAGAGCCCATATACCCGAGGCGGGGGCTGGCGAAAGGGAATTTCTGAGTGGAGTTTGCATGTTCCTCCTGTGTCCCCTAGTGTAGCAATAAACCCTCACAGAAAACATGCAGTGGTCCTGGTCTCTAGACTGCCTCCTGGTGGCTAGCCGCGGCGCCTGATGGAGGGGATAGAGAAGTGGTTGGAAATACGTGTTCCTTCCACGCACTGCAGTGCATCCAACCAGGGAAACTCACCCCTGTCAGGTGAAAAGAAGGCAGCTTGGACTCCTTATGCATTGAGGAGGGCCCAGTATTTATTCAGCATTTGATCATCATTTTAGCCCCACAGACCCAAAACTAAAGGCTGGATATCGCAAACAAAACAGGCAAACATCAAATTGGCCATTAGTCTTCTACATTCTCTTGTGTAGGCTACAATTAAGTGGGTTAATTCAGTTGATTAATATTTTAACTCTTGATAGCATGTAAACATGAAACCAAATGGACCCACGAGGGTCCATTTGGTTTCATGTTTTACGCTGTCAAGAGTTACATCTGGCTAAACAACATTCCATCATCCAGCCTGGGGACCACCTGGAACCCTCTCAAGGACCACTGGTGGTCCCCGGACCACTGGTTGAAAACCACTGGGTTACAACATTGTGGGATTAAAAAGAAAAGCATCAAAATCGGTAGCTAATCTGCAAACTCACCAATTACTCCCGGCTGCGACGCGTTGTTGAGCTTGTACGTTGGCGCATGTTTGGTGAGTGTCACCAACACGCGTCAGTAGTATAAATCCCAGTTTCTGCTCAGGCCGGCAGCAGCAGTATTATCATCATTAATATTAGGTCACATCATGGGGCGCTTTGGGGTGCCGATCACAATCTCAGAATCAAAGGGCGTGACCTGGGCATCTCTCCTTGTCACTTTCGCAGACAAGCGTATAGCTTTCTTTTTCGCAGCACTTACACTTACGACGTCTGCAGAAAGCAGAGGGTGATGGAGGTCCCTCGGGGCGGGGGGGGAGAGCATTCACTTTGATGATGATACATTTCATCAATCTGTTTGAAGTCTACCATCCCCACCCCGTCCCAGCACTGCATCCCACCCCACCCAACCCGAACCCACCCCACCTCTACCCATCCATCCTTTCTTTTTGGCTGGGTTAGAAGAAGACGAAAAAAGAAGCTTCCGTTTCCGATGACTCATACTAGCAATATTATCCTGTCCTAAGTGTATGTGTGCAGTACTTTATTCGCATGGATAAAAAAAAAAAAAACGGAGAGCCAGCGTTTTACTCTACTATACAGTATATAAACGCTGGTAGAGATGGGTGTCCGCAGCAAAATATAAATTAGATAATTCGGGGCACTTGGCATGAAGTATGTTGAGCATCACTTTTTTCCAGAAAAAAAATATGATCTAGTGTCAGAAACTAGGATCTAGGGTCAACAACTAGAATCTAGAGTAAAAAAAATAGAATGTAGTGTCAGAAACGATAGAATTTAGTGTAAGAAACTAGAATCTAGTGTCTGGAACTAGAATCAAGCGTCAGAAAATAGAGAAGAAAAATGAGAAAGAACAAGAAGCTTCCGTTTCAGATGACTATTAGCAATATTATCCTGTCCTATGGTGTACTTGTGCGGTACTTTTTAAGGAGAGCCAGTGTTTTACAGTACTATACTAACGGCTATGGATCTGTCATCTAACGTGTACAATTCAATTAGATCAGGAGAGAAGTTAAGTGGTTTGTTGGCTGGATAGTGTGAAAGTTCCACAAGTAGAGCCGTAATTTATAATGACTGCCAAGATAAGGCTATATAGGCTATATCCTAATCAGGTTAATCTAGAGTTAAGCTATACGTATTTGTTTTCAGTGTTGTGTAAGCCGTCTGCCACCTGCTCTTTTAATTTAGTCCTGATAAAGGTCTATATAATGGCTTGGCGCGATAGTGAGTTTTATTTTTTAACTATATAACCCAGTCCATTGGAGCCAAATGTGCGATGGTTTCATTGTTCCCTGATTAAACCCCTGTCCTATCTGCTCCTTGCTCATCAGATCCACACAGAGTTCACCCAACAGTTTGCTGTGAATATTCCGCTCTCTGCAGCGCAGGCGGAGGAGCCATTCGATCGGCGCCGGGGCGGCTAGAGTCTGGAGGGTGAACTCCACAACGCAAAATAAAGACTATACCACTATGCCTCCGTTCTGTTCAACTCCACTATATACAATCTGACAGTTCCTGCCTTTCGTCTGCTCAAATAGGACGTGACTATGTGTGGATCTGAGTAGCATGCGGGTATATCAGAGGTAAATCGTTTATGTAATTTTAAATCATGCTTCTTTTTTTCCCCCTCCTTTTATTTTTGCCTTTTGGCTAAGGGGAAGCAATGTGCTGGCGTTTTGCAGCAGTGTGGTGGGGCAGGGGAAAAGGCTATTAAAGGGGATAAGATCGGCATTGAGAAAAAAAGGATCTTCATTACCTAACGGCCGTTACTTCATACAGCACATTCCATTGTGTTGCCTTTGTGTTCAGAACGATTCCTGGCTCCAGTCTGGGGATTCTCACTTCATATAGTTTTTCTTCTATTTCAAGGGCACCTTTGCTTCCTGTACGTTCAGGATTTTCTTGCTCACATACTGTATGAAAAAGTCAATTCAATTCATTTCAAAGGGCTTTATTGGCGTGAGAAAATATATATACGTTTACATTGCCAAAGCAAAAAGCCCAATACAACAGTATACAGCAATACAATCAAGACAAAAATATCTACATTTGACAGTCAGGCTAGTCCAGGGGTCAGCAACCTGCGGCTCAGGAGCCGCATGCGGCTCTAGAACACAGCCCTAGTGGCTCAGTGTTGTAGCATTATTACATACACACACTGGGGTGATCCGCACCAAAATAATATAAACATTTCAGACAGTCACCCAAAACGCGTTGCGCTGTCTGACAGTTGCCAGACTGTCAAAAAAGCCCAGCAGTTATCAGTAGAGCTTTCAATCTGAACCACCCATTTTCAAAGGTTTACTCAGTTTACTATGTCATTAATATACCTTAGAGATGTTGTGTGGACTAGAAATGGAGTTCTGTAAAACTAGGCTAGTCAATAAATCTATTCTATGCACCAAGATCACTCGACGTGCGGAAATACACACAATGATTATTCTTTAGGGTGGTTGTGTTCCATTTGATATCCTTCTGTTGTCACAGCAGATCACAACTCCTGCAACAGATAGAGAGAGTTTTTGGGTGTTATAGTAAAAAAAAAGTCACTGCCTAGGTCTCCTCATTACCGTCGCAGTTATAACTCAAACTCTAAATCAGAAAGCTGAAAATATTCAGTTTCACTGACTGTTATGTAAAAAGGATAAGACAAATACAGAATGTGTTAAAACATTGCCCTGCAGTATAACTTAAATAAAATAATAAAAAACAGCACAAATATCTTATTACAGTACATTCATAAGTAGCAAATCTTTCTCTTAACTCCTCCTGTGCCCTTTGGCGGCCTCTCGTGGCCACTACGCTACACTGCCAACCATTCGCCATAGGTAGTGTCACTTTAACCTTCTGGGTTCATGACACAGGATGTTATTATGATCGCACGCAAGCACGCACACACACACACACACACAACACACACACGCACACACACACACACGCACACACGCACACACACGCACACACACACACGCATGCCCACACGCACACACACACACGCATGCCCACACGCACACACACACGACGTGACGTCACAGCTCTGCTGAAACCATGGACTGTGCACAAGCCAAGTGTAGGGCACCCCCCCCCCCACACAACACACACACACACACACACACACGGATTTCAGGAATGTATGTCTATACAGTATATTCCTGAAATTTGTCTAATGAAAAAGGTTATGTGGTGCAAACTCTATGTGCGTTAGCTTTGTCCTTTAAGAGCGTTTCCCCCCCACAGTGTGTAGAGTGAACGTAAACAGGGTGTCACAATAACAGTGTATTTTTACGGAGGATCAAGTTGTTTTGCCACTCACGTGTCACTCTGAGGGCAGAGGACACGCCCCCCCCCCCCCCCCTGCACACGTCTTCCGCCGAAGAGCAAAAACGAGACTCAGTCGTCGCATGAGAAGGAGGCATAATAAATCAGTCATTAGGGTTGCTACCGTTCCCTCTCTGGTGCCTCTGAACTGCATGTCATGGAGCATGTACTGTATATGTACTGTACTCTGGCTGTTTGGTATGCTCTGCTCATCATCTTCCCCCTCAAACAGCCACAGACCATCTGGTGGCGCTGTTTGCATTCTCCCAGCGGAGCAGAGGCGTCACTCTCTCTCTCTCTCTCTCTCTCACTCTTATGTGATCTTGTTGCCCTATCACTTGCTACCTCATTAAAATGAGTGATGATAATAAGTCCCACAGAGCCCTGTGATCGCGCGATGAAGTCATATTGATTTGCAGATGCACATACATCACTCCTCACGTGCGTACATCCACGGTATAACACGCCCCGGGCCACACCACCACCACCACCACCACCACCATCACCACGGTATAACACGCCCCGGGGCCACACCACCACCACCACCACCACCATCACCACGGTATAACACGCCCCGGGGCCACACCACCACCACTATCACCACCACTATCACCACCACCACCACAGATATACAGTAGTGGTGGGACGATTCACGTGCCTCACGATACGATACAATACAAAGATGAAAAACGAAACAAAAAGTATCATGCCGTTTTCTACTTCTTCACAATTATATATTATATGACGATATTGTGTTTGTTGTCATGATTTGTCACGACCTGAGTTGGCTTTGGCCGCGGCGTAATCGTCTTGATATAAATTATTTTCGAAAAGTCTATGAGAAAAATGAATGGGGAAAAAACTTCCGGAACCGGGGCGGTGACGTCACTGCGCATCTCTATTCGGGTCCTGAATCAATTTATATTGTGATTCCTATAGTTATGCTGCGATTCGATTTGATATGATATGTTGATATATCGCATTTTTCCCCCGACAGATGACTGTGCTTTTATTATACAAACAAACACAACACAAACACAACTTGATGATGTCATCATCAAGTAAAATACAGTACAGTAAAATGTTGAAAATGGGTTCAATCAACTAGAACATTTTAAAGCAATTTTGAACAATATAAATAACAAAAAGACAAAAAGTCTTTCTGACATGAACAAATGAATGAATAGGTCTACGTACATAATCATAAAAAAATGGATTTTGAACCTGGCGATTCGATATTGATGTCATGGCATTAAGAATTACGATATATTGGCGTATCATTTTTTTCCCCACCCCTAATATGAAGTCTCTGACGTAGTTCAGCAGCAGCCATCTTGCTACAGTCAGTCAGTCAGTACACTAATACAGGGGTTTTCAACAGGCGGTCCGGGGACCACCATGGTCCCTGAGAGATTCCAGGTGGTCCCCGGCTCCAGATATAACTTTGAGAACGTAAAAATGAAAAAAATGTACAATCAAGAGTTAAAATATTCATCTTAATTAACCCAAGTCTACACAACGAGATCAACGGTCATTTTGATTTCTGCATGTTAATTTCCCTGTTTTGTTTTCCCCAAATCCAGCCTGGTATTGTGGACAAAAGCAAAAATAAATCTTTAGTTCTGGGGTCTGTGGGGCTAAAATGTCATCAAATGGTGGTCCGTGGCCCAAATGCTGAATAAATAGTGGGCCCTGGTATGAAAAAGGTTGAAAACCCCTGCACTAATACAGTATACTCTATCACAGCTCAAACAAACGCTCAAATCTTGACGGATTTACACGGGCGTAGACCCGGGGGGGGGGGTGGGGGGGGGGGGGGGGGGGGGGGGGGGGGGGGGGGGGGGGGGGGGGGGGGGGGGGGAACAGGGGACAGTTGTAGGGGGGCCCGAAGCCACACACACACACACACACACACCACGCAAACATCCCCACTGCAAGGCAGTGGGGATTTGAGGCAGTGTTGCCAACTTGACACATTTGTAGCTATATTTAGCTTTTTTCCAAACACCACCTAGCCTTTGTTTGTTCAGTTAAGGAGAAATTGGTTGACACCAGAGATAAAAACCCTCGTTTTTCCTCCTATGATACTTCTTGAGAGCGTAAAATGAACAAAAATGTTACACTCCCAAGAGTTAAATTATATTTAAGCATCCGAGTTACCTCATTTTCAAGAATCTACACATTTAGAAAATGTAGAAGAATTGCTATGTTGACCAACATTTTCTTGACAGTTATTTCTCCTAAACTAAACTCAACATCAAATGGTGGTCTGACCTCCTCCACGGCTAAAATGCAGAATAAACAGTGGGCCCTGGTATGAAAATGGTTGAAAACCCACTGCACTCTAGCACATTGTATAGTGCATTTTGGAAGTGCCACTAGTGCATTTTGTTTTTTGGCAGTTGGCAACACTGGTTGGAGGAGGTTTCAGTGCAAAGAGAGACGACCGATCTCATCTGTATGCTCCTCAGATGGCTTGTGTTAGGAGGATCATGCAGATATGGGTTTTTCTCTGTCTCTCTCTCTCTCTCTGAGAATTAAAACCCAGATGTCAGGACTAACGGACACACGCATCTCATCGGCGCGCAGTAAAATATTATTTATGACCCCGCAAGTCAGCATAACTAATGCCTCACACGGAGCAGCGATGGAGTGAGTGGCTGTGAACAATGTAAAAATAGTCTTCTGTTTGAACCCGTTGGCAAGGAATCAATTCCACCCCCTTTTACCCAAATTTATCTCAACCCCCCACCGACCCATCCACCCCAAACACACTATCTATCACACACGCGCGCACACACACACACACACACCGACACACACACCGACACACAAACTCTCGCTTAGCTGTTAAAACATGAAGTGATTTCACAGCAGGGCCAAACAAAATAACGCCATTTGTTTGATTTTAATCTTACATAGGAGGAGAGGCCAAACAGTCATGTGCAAAAATGGTTGTTCAGTTCTTTTCCTTGATGTTTATAGTATGTGGGGCAAGTCAATAACGTTGAGCAAAAGCACTCTGGTCCCCCCCCCCCCCCCCCCCCCCCCCCCCCCCACACCCACACACACAACACTACATAAATAGATTTCACTTATTTAATGATTCCAGGGCGGATCTAGGCATGGGCATGGGGGGCCAACCCCCCCCTAAATTCCCAGTCTGCCCCACCCAAACATGATGGCATGCAAAACAACCCAAGATATTTCAAATTAAAGTGCCTGTATTTAAAATGATTTGAAACAATACTACTGCTACCAACTAACACCACTGGCACCACTAAACCAACAGCATTTCATCATTGAAACATCACGTGTCTGTTGCAACGTCAACAACAACTGATGTTGTTATTGATGTTTTTTTTTGCCTAAAATAAGTCCTGTAACCGAAAATGGTATGGGTGCGGCTTCATCACCCGTGGCGCGAAGCGACACAGGCGATGAAGCCGCCCCCATACCATTTTCTCCTGCCCCCCCAATTGGGAAATGTTACACATGCCCCTGAACGATTCACTCAATTTAAAGATAAGAGAATGTTTTTCTTAAAACAAAATGATTTAGTATCCGAGGGGAGGGGGAGGGGGGTTTGTGTGGATGTATTGGATGTGAGACCCAGCATGAGCCTCTTTTTTCCCTTCCATTTTTGAAAAAAAAAAAAAAAAGAGCGCTTGATTGACGTGAAAAAACGTATTACGAAACAGTTACTGTACTGCAATCAAAAGATTAATATTTTCATTTCTCATCAGAAGGGGGAAAAAAAATAACATAAGATCCGCTTTCAGGTTTTGCGTCTGCTTGCGTTTCCGTGGGGCACACACACACACACGCATGCAGGAAAAAAAATGCGATTAAATGAAGATGACAGGTCAGATATCAGCA
Organism: Benthosema pterotum; assembly: GCA_039105355.1. Lineage (NCBI taxonomy): Eukaryota > Metazoa > Chordata > Actinopteri > Myctophiformes > Myctophidae > Benthosema > Benthosema pterotum. Next base: position 47,786,157 of record CM076976.1, on the reverse strand, counting down.
TCTCTCCTTACAACACGACTTTTCTTCGTCGAAGCCTAATCACGTTACGTTTAGATTCAAGTACAGCGACGCATATCAGCCGATACATTTGACAATATGACATCGTCCTATACGTTTTTTCGTTGCTGTTGGAAGTCTCACATCCAGGCCTGAAGTGGCAATTGACTGAGTTATGGATAGGAGGCAGCGGTGGGATTTTTATTCCCCCTGTTTTGCATAAAGAACAGTGGAGTCTGCGCCAGCGGCGGATGTAACATTTCTAAATTGGGGTGGCAGGAGAAAATGGTATGTGGGCGGATGAAGCCGCCCAACACCATTTTCTCCTTCAGGGCTTACAGGACTTTTATTAGTCAAGTAAAGCATCAATAATAACATCAGTTGTTGTTGAAGTTGCAACAGACACACAGCATGCATAAAGCTAAAGGTCTGACTCAGAGAGTTTTCTGTTTTCAATGATGAAATGCTGTTGGTTTAGTGGTGACACAGCTGTAGTTAGTTAGTAGCAGTAGTAGTGTTTCAAATCATTTTAAATATAAGCACTGTAATTTGAAATATCGTGGGTTGTTGTGCATGCCATCGTGTTTGGTGGGGCAGGCTGGACATTTAGGGGGGCGTTGCCCCCCCCTTCCCCGTGCCCATGCCTAGATCCGCCCCTGGTCTCCCCCCCCTTCCCTCCCTAGTGAATCGCGTTGCCAATAACTCTGTCTCAAACAGAAGTGATAACATCAACGCGTGGCAGCAGGTACAAGGAACACACCGTGGTGACGGCTGCATTTCAGACAACAATGTTTGATTATGATAATAAACCTTATATACGCAATGTGGGGTATGAATATATAACCATGCAGTTGCTGCATAATGCATGCCTGTGATGTGAGGAACGCTATATTAGAAACAGAAAAGGGGCCAGTGTTCGTTTCTACCAGCCGGATCTAGGCATGGGGGTGGGGGGGGGGGGGGGGGGGGGGGGGGGTAAATGCCAGACCCAAATTTCAAAGATTACAGATCAAATTGGATATGCTTGTAATTAAAATGACAAAAACACTATGCTACTAACAAACTACAATTGTCGCACCACTAAACTTCAACAACTGATGTTATTAGTTATTATTGATGCTTTACTTGACTAATAAAATCTGAAACCGAAAATGGTATGGTGCGGCTTTCGTTTCACCGCCCCCGAACCATTAATGAAAGGCCCCCCATAACATTACTGAAGCCGCCCCAATACCATTAATGAAGCTGCCGCCATACCATTTTCGCCTACTGCCCCCCCCAATTGGGAAATGTAACATCCGGGCCTGGTTTCTGCAGGCTACTTGGCTGTTATTTCTATTCTGCCACAAGGAGAGGCCAAACTACCTGGTTCTGTGTTGTTGTTATTGTATACCATACTGTATCTCCACAACCCATAAATATATTGATGAGGATGTGTTGGGGAAATCCGCTGTAGGAAGGTTTGACCTATTACGTGAGGCCGGCGCGTTGAGGGATTTTATGTGTTGTCACTCAAAGTCTTATA
>CM076976.1:47769281-47784135 GCA_039105355.1 Benthosema pterotum | reverse complement strand
TAATAGGTTAGTTAATTATTAACATTGTGATGTCATTATTCTAAAATAATTCAGGATTTCAATTCATATATAACAAAAATTTGCTGATCTTGGTTGAATAGACAGGAAATACTAACTAGACCACTGACACTGTGGTTGCCTCATTTTTAGTGTCCCGAACAAATCCATAGACTTGTCTTTGAGACTAAATATTTGGTGATCAGCAGTTCAACTGTACTGCATTACAGTGGTTTTCAACCATTTTGATACCAGGGACCACTATTTATTCAGCGTTTATTCACCATTTGATTTGACATTTTGACATTTGACATTTTCATCCCACAGACCCACAATACCAGGCTGGATTTCAGGGCACTGGTGGTCCCCGGACCATTGGTTTAAAACTGCTTTATACTACATTGATTCTAATCTATACTCTTTATATCAGTTGTTTGTTGTACATAGTAGGCCTAATCAATAATATAAACAGAATCCTAGCCGATGTCGCACAAATTACGGGTTATATCAAAGTAAAATGATCGAGCAGAGACAGAGAGAGACGGACAGAGAGGCAGGCAGAGAACCGGCTGCTGTACCAGAACTAGGTATAGAGTTGTGCAAACTCCGTTCACTTCATGGGGCCAGTCTAATGGAGGCTCTTCTACATCAACATCTATTGAGAATGGTGGCAGCAAATTGGGACAAGTCCTGGACCTGAAGTAGGCAGGGGCAGCTTTAATGTTCGTAAACACCCTTTATTTTAGATCGTTTTGTAGTAATAGTAGCTAGGCTAAAATAAACATGACAACAGTTGGAATGTTGCTCTTGTTGAAAATATCGTAGGCCTATTTCCAACTCTAGTCTGTCTACTCATGTTGCATGAACAGCACCAAAGCGTTTGGTTTCTGACCCCTCAATGTGCAACGCTGACACTAGATTGCTCTAGGCTGCGAACGGCAGCGTGCCTCAGAGTGGAAGGTGGAAGAGGGAATTATTTTTCAATAATCAAACCTCTCTCTCTCCCTCTCCTCTCTCTTCTCTCTTTCTGTTAATATGACTTTTTTTTTTTTTTTTTTTTTTTTTTTAATAAAGTCCACATTTATGTTTGCCTGGCTGGTTCGGATATCTCGGCAGTGTCGCCAGGGACATGCAGAGAGTGTTTAGGGCAGTGCCTGTAATCCAATGAGAGGGACTTCTAGCGAAATTGCATTCATGATCTGAAAAGGAGGTTGTTTTTACAGCGTCGGTGGAAAAAGGCTCGAGCTCCCTTCGTGGTCTATGTGTGCACGTCCTCAAAAGGAGGAGAGAGGCGAGAGAGTAGAGCAGGGGAGGCTGGAGACAGCACGGCTGTGGGTGGGTGTTTACCGTGATGTACACACAAGAATCCGGTGCCCAACCAGACGAGCCGTTTTTAAAACTAATTAGCATAACTACAAAATACGGAGAAACCACTGAATGTTCAAAGACCGACTTTTTATGGTGTAATTGTTGTTCAAGAACCCCCCCCCCCCCCCCCCCCCCAAAACACAAAAAATGAACAAAAATGTGTTTTTAATGTCACGATACCTTTAACTCATTTACCGCGATCGTATCTTCTTTGTTTTCTCCCCATTGCCACGGCTCAAACCAGTGAGATCGGTAAAAAAAAAATATATATATTTTTTGAAGCTCAGATCTCCTAAACAGGATGTGCTGTTTCTGTCAGGATGTGCTGTTACCCTGAATTCCTGGCCCAAGCCTTGCCTGGGCCAGCAAATTAAGTCGGGACGGCATGAGTCCCTGTGAAATCCTACTAAAATCCTCAGGTAGGCTGCAGCCTGCAGCCTTGCAGCCCTGCAGCCTTGCAGCCCTGCAGCCTTGCAGCCGACACAAACTTTACGCACCTGAGCCAGAACGAGGCTAGAGGCAGTATGCTATCAGCAGCTATTGTTAGCGTTAACAATTCTATGAACGATCGAGTCTAGGCGTGCAAAAACGTTAGGCAGCCTATCTATTGCTTTCAGGGGAGTCATAAGGTAAAAGAGTTGCGACGTTGAGGGGGTCAAAAATTGAGCGCTAGAGGGCTGTTCAAGCGGTTTCAACGATCGTGGTGTTATTTTCAGGTGCCTTTTAAATTCTTTATAATTCATATAAAATTCAACTGGATTTAAAAAGCCCCTTGTGTTTATTTGAGCTGCTCTTTTGTTTTCTGTGAATCCATCTGATAAATGCTGCCATGTTTACATTTAAACCACCTCTACTGCAGGTTTAGAATTAAGCTCTTATTGGTACTTAAATCAAAGTTTAAAGTTGTGGTGCAACAGGTTTGACATTAATCCAGGTTTACTGTGGAATAATAAATTCACGATTAAAAAACAAAAGCCAAGATTAAAAGGATGGTTTAAAACTAAACTGGATTAGGGAAATCTAGGTTTAAAGTTTGGTGCAACTGAAATTATAGATAAACCTTGATTTAAACCAGATTAGGGTTTAATCCTTCTTGGTGCAAATGACCCATAGTGTCTCTCTCACACACACACACACACACACACACACACACACACACACACACACACACACAGAAGTGTAAAAAGGAAGGGAGATGGTTGCCATGGTAACTATCTTAGCGTGTGCGCAGCTAGGAATGTGTCTGTGTGTCAGTGAGTGTCTCTGTTGCATCACAGACAAAAGGATATTTTTCATATTTTCATTTAAGGATGTCCGGAACCGATCCGATCCACCATAAAGTCAACCCCTTACCCCTGTGTCTGATCACTGGTTAGACTGGTATATTCACCATAGTGTCAACCCCTTACCCCTGTGTCTGATCACTGGTTAGACTGGTATATTCACCATAGTGTCAACCCCTTACCCCTGTGTCTGATCGCTGGTTAGACTGGTATATTCACCATAGTGTCAACCCCTTACCACTGTGTCTGATCACTGGTTAGACTGGTATATTCACCATAGTGTCAACCCCTTACCCCTGTGTCTGATCACTGGTTAGACTGGTATATTCACCATAGTGTCAACCCTGTACCCCTGTGTCTGATCAATGGTTAGACTGGTATATTCACCATAGTGTCAACCCCTTACCCCTGTGTCTGATCACTGGTTAGACTGGTATATTCACCATAGTGTCAACCCCTTACCCCTGTGTCTGATCACTGGTTAGACTGGTATATTCACCATAGTGTCAACCCCTTACCCCTGTGTCTGATCGCTGGTTAGACTGGTATATTCACCATAGTGTCAACCCCTTACCCCTGTGTCTGATCACTGGTTAGACTGGTATATTCACCATAGTGTCAACCCCTTACCCCTGTGTCTGATCGCTGGTTAGACTGGTATATTCACCATAGTGTCAACCCCTTACCCCTGTGTCTGATCGCTGGTTAGACTGGTATATTCACCATAGTGTCAACCCCTTACCCCTGTGTCTGATCGCTGGTTAGACTGGTATATTCACCATAGTGTCAACCCCTTACCCCTGTGTCTGATCACTGGTTAGACTGGTATATTCACCATAGTGTCAACCCCTTACCCCTGTGTCTGATCGCTGGTTAGACTGGTATATTCACCATAGTGTCAACCCCTTACCCCTGTGTCTGATCACTAGCTAGACCAGGGACCCTTACGGGTCCATTTGGTGTTGGGGGGGGGGGGGGGGTCTCCACCGGAGCAGAACAGGTCCAGGTCGGGGTCGATGATGTCACCGTCGTTGAGGGCGGAGCCAAGCTCTGAGGGCGGGATGCGAGGACTCTCCACGAACTTAGCTTTACGCAGGGGAGCTGGGCGAGAGACACCAAGAGAGAGAGAGACAGAGAGAGAGAGAGACACAGAGAGAGAGAGAGAGAGAGAGAGAGGATTTGGATTAGAGTACTTCGGGTAAACCCGAGATCCGGAAATATCTGAGGACCGAACCGGCCCGTAGCTGGTTCCGGTTCTGTTTACAAGAAACGGGACGGTTCCGCGCTGTCGCGGCTTCTTTCAGGCCAGTTCATTATTAAGATAAACAATAAAGACTACAGTCTGCTGCTGTGACAGAGGCCACAAGAATAAGAAAGAAATCACTCTTCCACAACGGAGATGTGAACTGTGTGGATCACCAGACGGCAGTTATAATAGTTGACTATTTACACACAATGATGGAATAACCCTACGTTTTAACGGTGGGGATGGCGGGCGATGATAAAGCCACTTCGCCCAACTTCCATTATTTCTCTATGGGAGCCACTGATTCGGGCGACAGCAGCAGAAAGGGCGACATTGGCCGGAAAGATAAAAATTGCTGAGCTTTTCGGCCGAATCGGCCGACGTTTGGCCGGGGATAACCAATCAGAGCCAAGTGCTGCTTTTTTTTGCCCTCGACCCCACACCATTCGGTGCAGTTTGGTTCCTAGTTCCGTCCCACTTCCTCCTCCACCATACTATTTTTTCAGTGCACCACAACACCGTCGTTTACGGTACTCTTTTTGCATGCCATTCTAAGCGAGAATTTACGGTAATGACTGTCACCGTCGCTGATATCGGGCGACGCTGCTTGTGCATCCCCGGCCGTTAAAACGTAGGGTAATGGCTAGGGTGGGACTCGATTAAAATTTTTGATCTAATTAATTAGAGGCTCAATAATTAATTAATCTCAATTAATCTCATTTTAATCGCATATTATTATTTACCTGAGAAAAGTGAGAAAGCACATTTTTGAACTGAATTTGATATTACGAGTGAAGCAATGAACTGAATGAGTGAAGCAATGAACTGAATACTAGGCCTGTGAATCTGTGGGTGTCCCACGATACAATTCAGTATCAATTTTCTGGGTCACGATTCGATCCAAAAACTAGATTTCTAGATTTTTTTTAATTCTTGATTCAAAAAGATTCCCCAATTCCAAAGCTTTCCTCTTTTCTTTTTTTCTTCTTATTTACCAAATTCAAGTACAAACGTTAGCATTTCTCAGTCAGTCCAGTACAATAATTGACTCTGGGGCAAAATAAATAAAATACTGGTACTTGGAAGACTAGCTGGTAAGAAAGGCAGTGCCATACACACAGCGCTGATTGTTCTGGAGCATACATTTGCGTACATTTAGCAGTCATTATTATCATGCAATTTAGCGTCAGATAAACACAATGAAGTGAACTACTCTGAACTAGGCTACTATGATCAAACCGCTCACAGAGGATTTGTTTGCCCAAAGCCCACGTCAGTTGATCATCTGAGCACACACACACACGGCTACAGCCAATATGAACTCGACTCCAGCTGCACTGATGAGCGCCGGTCGCCAACTCCAGTTTGTCCCTATTCAAGCCATTGAATGTCGGACACCTCAACGTCGCTCTGGTACTAGCCAGAATGCAGAAAGACTTACCCAAGCTCCCTTCTCTTCACGGGGTCAGTCCAATGGTGGCTCTTCTACATATAGATTTCTACGAAACGGGGACAGTAAATACACTAGCTCCAACATGTTGGATGTGATTTGAGGCTCGAGCTGCTGCGATGGTATGCAAATTCTTTGTTGCATAAACTGCCTTTTTGTCCACGCTTCCATCCGTTCTTTGCTTAAATCTAAATTTGTCATCAACGGGGCCGAGTAATGCTTGCTCATCTGGTTTGTCGTACATGTTGCGAGTTGTTTTGTTTTGTTTTTGCTGCGGGGGAAGAGGACGAGGAGGCGGACGGAGCTTTAGAGTATAGACTGAGTTACGTTTACTCCATAGAGCTAGTAGACCAATGGCGATTCTTCTACATTGACTTCAACTGCAGTTTGTCCCTATTCAGGCCATTTGAACAGCGCTCAAGCGCTCAGTTTCTGACTCCTCAATGTCGTGACTCCGGGTGGACTGCCGCTTCCGTGTGCGTTAGCATATTGGGTAGGTGTGAAACGGTGATACAGTGAGAAACGTTCCACTTCAATGGTGTGAATGGGCCATCAGTGACAAACGTTCCGTTCCAATGGTGGATAAAGAAAAGGTGCGAATAAATGCGCTATTTTTTATAACGCGTTATATTTTCTGTAATTAATTAGTCTCAATTAACGCGCTAAAGTCCCGCCCTTAGTAATGGCTAAGAAGAAGTACAGCTACCCTGGGGATTCAACATCTGAAGAAGACGTGGATTTATTTTCTATGTATACGCTGTGAACAGTCTGTTAAAACTAGCTACCAATGCAACATTCTACTGCCCCCATCTCAACAACATGGTATATTCCACATGTCTCCCCCTGTCTCAACAACATGGTATATTCCACATGTCTCCCTGTCTCAACAACATGGTATATTCCACATGTCTCAACAACATGGTATATTCCACATGTCTCAACAACATGGTATATTCCACATGTCTCCCCCTGTCTCAACAACATGGTATATTCCACATGTCTCCCTGTCTCAACAACATGGTATATTCCACATGTCTCCCCCTGTCTCAACAACATGGTATATTCCACATGTCTCAACAACATGGTATATTCCACTTGTCTCAACAACATGCTATATTCCACATGTCTCCCCCCTGTCTCAACAACATGCTATATTCCACATGTCTCCCTGTGTTAGAGCCAATTTAGTTATTTCTATCCTATTTATTTGTTTGCATGGACACTTTTGCTGCCCCCCGCTGCTCGGGCAATGAACTACCACAGGCCTTCACCTCTCAGGACAGGATGGAACCTTTGATTAGGGAAGAGTGAGAGGGGGACAGGGGGGAAAATGTTTGGACACACACGTGTGAAGGAGGACGGCAGCAAACAGTTTTTGACCACAGTGAAACAATAGAAAGGAAGAAATAAAAGGAAAATAAGAAGAGAAACGTTTTTGTTACACAACATTGAACTTAAACATTTACACTGATTACACACACAGCGAAGCTGAACGTTTTGGAGTTTTGTTTGTTTATTTTGTTTGATTTGTTTTATAAACAACGACACTGGGGAAACTATTATGGACCTTAATTGTGCGTCTGAACTACGACACCGTCCCGATGCTGAGGCTTGAAATAAGGTAGGACAAGTCTCCGTAACAAAGTCAAAAACTTGCTGAAGTAGCAATCGAGGACCCCCCCCCTCTCTCGAAACCTCCGATGAACTGAACAGATCGGGAGGGGCGTGTGCGTGCTGTGTATGACCCGAAAGGACGCTGGACAAACACGGAACGCTAAATGTTAGCGCTGTTGTGTTTGATGATGATGATGGTGATGATTTGAATGCGCGTAGCGTTCTGCAGCGCATATATTGAATTGGAGCTACTGGAGCTGCTATTACGATCACAATCACGTTAACACAGACGGTGCATGCACACGCTACTGCTACTATTAATTGAACAGAAGGACGGGCATTAAACCCGATCGAAATAGAAATGGATAACAACGATGTACACGCAGAGGAGGCCCCCTTTCCCCCCGCAGAGACGAATGTTGACGGAGAACCTGCCGGGGAGGAGGGCTTGACTTTAGAACAGTTAAAGAAGGCTAGAAAGGCTAAACTGAGCGCGTGCACGCGCAAAATGAATGAATTAAAGGGCATCCTTGACGCTGATGAAAATGCCGAAAATATACAACGAGGATATGAATGGTTTGACGCTGTGTGTGCCGAATTTAAGAATGTTCATAAAGAGGTGCAAAATTTGCTGTCAGGGCAAGACAAAGAGACTGATCACAATGAATGGTACATACCAAGAGTAAAACCGTTTGATGATATGTTGGAAAACCTATTTAATATATTAAGTCAAACCCGAGCAGAGGCAGAAAGTGCACAACTGCAAATTGAACCAAAAGACAGCATATCTAATGTGGGCTCTCACCATTCAAATAAAAGTGAATCAAAACGATCAAAGGCATCATCAACAGTGTCATCTGCACACCGCAAAGCTATGGCAGAGAGAGCTGCATTGTTGGCCCGCCAGGAGGCTATGAAGGAAATAAACACACTTGAACAACAGAAATTATTTTTGAATGCAAAAATCCAAGATATGCAAATTAAAGCAGGCATAGCAGAATCTGAAGCTAAAATAAAAGCCCTGGAAGGAGCAGAGAGCCCCTCGGATGGCATGAACTCTTATTTTGAAGAACATCAACGTTCCAAGCAACCAATACTACAGACTACAGAAAAGTCCCATATTGAATTTGCCAAAATACATACAGTCCCCAAAACACCACTGCAAAGAATTCTAGAGCCACAGACTACCAGACCAAAACAACAAGGACCATCAGCCTCAACCCCCATAGAGCAGGAAAGCAATTTTAGCCAAGTACCACAACAACCACAACAAAGACGTGTACAAAATAGCCACACCCAGCCCCCCAATGACCTATCTGATGTAATGAAAAGACAAAATGACATAATTGATTTATTAGCACGTCAACAGCAACAAGGATCACTTCCAGTAAGGGAAATACCCATATTTGATGGCAACCCTTTAGACTTTAGAACATTCAAACGAGCATTCGAATATGGTATAGAAGATAGAACAAAAAATAGTCAAGATCGACTTTACTATCTTGAACAATACACAACAGGACAACCCAGAGAGCTGGTTCGCAGCTGCTTCCACATAGAGCCACCCAGTCTTGGATATAGGCGGGCTATAAATCTATTGGAAGAGAATTTTGGAGATGAAATTAAAGTGACAATGGCCTATATGGAGAAAGCCTTTAAATGGGCAACTATTAAATCTGATGATGGAAAGGCACTGCAGAGCTATGCACTGTATCTCAGGGGTTGCTGCAACGCTATGGATGAATTGGAAATAATGAAAGAGTTGGATTTGCCCACCAACATTAAAGCCATCATGTCTAAACTGCCCTTTAAACTAAGAGAAAGATGGCGAACTGTGGCTTGTGACATATTGGAGAGACATGGACGCAGAGCCAAATTCACCGATCTAGTGGAATTCATGGAAAAACATTCTAAAATGCTTTTAGACCCCCTCTATGGTGATATAGGAGAGCACCCAAGCAACAAGAAGGTTGCCAAACCATCTGCAGGATACAAGCAGCCTAGTTCAAAAAGTTTTGCGACATCAGTAGCTATTATGACTGATGAAATTGACAATTGTGCAAATGACAAGCCATCCAAACATGACAGCACACCTACCTCTGAAGTAATGTGTATGTACTGCGAAGGCAAACACTCCACTATAGATTGCCACAAGTTGAGGACGCAGCCACACACTGCTAAAGTAGAGTTCCTAAAGAAAAGGGGCTTCTGTTTCGGATGCCTAGTCAGGGGGCACATGAGCAATTCTTGTAGGAAAAGGATGACATGTGAGGAATGTCAAGGAAAACATCCCACTCTCTTGCATGTAAACAAGATGCCACCAAAAGAGGCTTTCATTAGCGGTGCTCAGATTTCACACAAGCTGGAAACTGGGGCCGGTAGAGATTGTGCACTCCCCATTGTTCCTGTGCAAGTGAAGGTTTTGAAAGGAAACAAAACTATCCGAGCGTATGCCTTCCTTGATCCGGGGAGCTCTGGTACGTTTTGTACAGAAAGTCTAAAAAGACAGTTGAACGCTAAAGGACGCAAAACTGAAATACGCCTGGAAACTATGGGGCAGGAGAAGACTGTCCCTAGTTATGAACTATCAGGACTGGAAATAGGCAATCTGAATGGTGACGTCTTTATTGAACTCCCTCATGTCTACACACAGACTTCTATTCCTGTATCAAAAGAAAACAGAGCGACAGAGAAAGATCTAGCTAAGTGGTCTTATTTGAAAGAGGTTAGGCTGCAGGAAATTGATGCAGAAGTTGAACTCCTTATTGGAGTAAATGCCCCCAAGGCCCTTGAACCGTGGCAAATAATTAATAGCCAAGACAATGGACCATATGCAGTCAAGACTGTATTTGGATGGACGGTCAATGGACCGCTGGAACCACGCACTTCTAGGGGGACCTCTGAACAGTCAAAATTGAAAGTAAATCGTGTGTCAGTTACAGTGTTAAAGGACCTCTTAGTACAGCAGTACAACCACGATTTCCCAGAGAAAAGATTTGAGGAAAATGACATGTCTGCTGAAGACCATAAGTTTATGCAACTGATGACTAGCTCTGTTACCCATCAGAATGGACACTACTATATGCCCCTTCCACTGCGCAACAGGAACGTGGTTATGCCAAACAACCGCGACATCGCAAAGCAACGGGCTCTGAACCTGATTAGGAAATTTAATTCCGACAAAACCTATGCCTCAGAGTATAAGGCCTTCATGGATGAGGTTATTAGTAAGGGCTACGCCGAAAAGGTTCCACAGTCAATGCTTGAGAGGGAAGACGGCAAGGTATGGTACATACCTCATCATGCAGTGTACCATAAAAGAAAGAAAACCATCAGAGTAGTATTCGACTGTTCATCGACCTTCAAAGGTACATCACTTAACAGTGAACTCATGCAAGGACCAGACCTGGCAAATTCACTAATCGGTGTTCTGCTAAGATTTCGCCAAGAGCCTATTGCCATGATGGCAGACATCGAAGGTATGTTTCATCAGGCACGTGTACATCAAGACGACTTGGACCTCCTGCGCTTCCTGTGGTGGCCAGAAGGTGACACAACTAAAAACCTGGAAGAGTACCGGATGACTGTTCACCTCTTTGGGGCCATATCATCGCCAACCTGTGCAACATTTGCTCTACGCAAAACCGCTGATGACAATGAGCACAAGTTTAGAGAAGAGGTGAGCCAAACTGTTAAAAGGAATTTCTACGTAGATGACTGCCTTAAGGCAGTGGCAACAGAAAGACAAGCCATTGCTCTCTGTGCAGATCTAAGAGACCTATGTTCTCAGGGCGGATTCAAACTAACTAAATGGATCAGCAACAGTCGTGCTGTACTTTCTTCCATTCCTGAGGAACACAAGGCAAAACAGATAAAAGAACTGGACTTGGACCGAGATAAACTACCGCTAGAAAGAGCGCTCGGAGTCCAATGGAACATTGAAAATGACATGTTCACTTTCAGAGTTACACTCAAAGATAAACCCCTCACCCGTCGAGGCATCTTATCAGTTGTAAGCTCTGTCTATGACCCTCTAGGGTTCCTAGCCCCATTCACCCTGAGGGCTAAGCAGATCCTCCAAGAACTCTGCAAAGCAAAATGTGGATGGGATGATGTAATTCCCGAGGTGTACATGACGCCTTGGAAAGAGTGGATTTCTGAGGTGGAGCAACTATCTGAATTCCAAATTGACAGATGCTTGAAGCCAAAGACCTTTGGGCATGTTAAGACCGCTCAACTGCACCATTTCAGCGACGCCAGTGAAAAGGGCTACGGCAGTGTGAGTTACCTACGATTAACCAGTACAACTGGAGAAGTTCATGTTGCGTTCCTAATGGGAAAATCTAGAGTAACACCATTGAAACAGATGACTATTCCAAGGTTGGAGCTTGCCGCTGCCACACTCGCGGCCAAAATGGATAAACTGTTGAAGTCGGAACTGGAAATTGAATTGGAACCTTCAGTATTTTGGACAGACAGTGAGTCTGTACTGAAGTATATAAAAAATGAAGTACGAAGATTCAACATCTATGTGGCTAATAGGACTTCTTTGATCCGTGAGCTATCGCACAAAAATCAGTGGCGGTTCATCAGATCAAAAGAAAATCCAGCTGATGAAGCCTCACGAGGGTTGAATGCTGAAGCCTTTTTAAAATCAACCAGATGGATTCGAGGTCCAAAATTTCTGTTTCAAGCAGACACTGAATGGAGTACAGTCCCTCAAGATCTAGACTACATATCTCCTGATGACCCTGAGCTACGAAAGGAAATCAGCGTCAACACTCTGAGAGTAGATGAAATTAGCCCAACTAGAAGATTCATTGAGTACTACTCCTCGTGGAACAGACTCAAAAGAGCTGTAGGCTGGATGCTCAAGTTCAAGAAACTCCTACAGAAACTCAGCAAGCAAAGAGTCACAATTACACCCTCAGATAAACCACTCAAACAGCGACTAAGGCCCAGACAGACTCTACAGACTATAGCTAAATCACCCAAGAACCCAATGACGGATCCAGATTTAACTACAAGCTTAACAGTCAATGATCTAGCTGAAGCAGAGAAATCCATCTTTCACTTTGAGCAAAAATGATTCTTCAAAGAAGAAATGGAGCTATTAAAGCAAGGAAAGTCATGTATCAGAACCAACAGCTCTATCCGTAAGCTAGATCCCATCTTGGATACAGATGTTTTAAGAGTTGGAGGGAGACTTAATAAGACGGCTATGCCGATAGAAACAAAAAATCCGATCATTCTACCCAAACAATCACATATCTCTCAACTGATCTTGCAGGAGATTCACCAGCAGGTCGGCCACTCAGGAAGATGTCACATGCTCTCCAGACTCAGCAGAAATTTTGGATACCCTGTGCAAACTCTCTAGCCAGAAAGGTAATCAAGAGATGCGTTTTCTGTCGCCGCTTCCAAGCCAGACCTGGGGAACAGAAAATGGCAGATTTACCATGTGACCGTGCTTCTCCAGACGAACCTCCTTTTACTCATGTAGGAGTGGATTACTTTGGTCCAATCGAGGTAAAGCGGGGCCGGTCACAGATCAAGCGTTACGGAGTGATCTTCACATGCCTAGTGACTCGTGCAGTCCACTTAGAGGTGGCAAGTTATCTGGACACAGATTCCTGCATAAACGCCTTGCGCAGATTCAGCTGTCGGAGAGGACCTGTGTCAAGCTTCAGATCAGATCATGGAACGAACTTTATAGGAGCAAACCGAGAACTAACAAATGCCCTAAAGGAATTGGATCACTCAAAGATACAGAATGTCATGCTGAATGAAGGAATTAGATGGACATTTAATCCTCCTACTGGTGCCCACCACGGTGGCGTTTGGGAAAGGTTAATTCGTTTAGTTAAGAAGATCCTTCTTTCAGTCCTTAAGGAGCAGCGGTTGGATGAAGAGGCTCTACAAACCGCCTTCTGTGAAGTAGAAGCCATTATGAATGACCGCCCGATCACCACAGTGACAAGCGACCCAAATGACATAGAACCTCTTACACCAAACCACTTGCTCCTCCTAAAAACAAAACCAATCATGCCACCAGGACTCTTCAAAAAGACAGACTTGTACTCCCGTAGACGCTGGAGACAAGTACAATATATTGCAGATCTTTTTTGGAAGAGATGGACCAACGAATATCTACCCCTTATGCAAGAGAGAAGTAAATGGTTAAAACCCAAAAGAAACTTTACCAAGGACGACTTAGTTTTGATCATGGACGACACCGCTCCCAGAAATTCTTGGCTGCTCGGCCGGATTATTGAAACCATAGCTGGGTCAAAGGGTCTTGTACGAAGTGCAAGGATCAAGACTAAGACAAGTACTTTAGAGAGACCAGTAAGTAAACTGTGTCTTCTCTTGGAGGCTGAACACTGAATAATTAAAGCCCGAAGATAGGTGCAGGAAAGTAAATCAGAATCTAACACCTATCTCGAAAGATTTGATTTGTTTTGATTGATTGGCTCAGTTTTTGTTTTTTAAGTAATTGTTCTCCGAGACGGCTAACAATTAGGGGCCGGTATGTTAGAGCCAATTTAGTTATTTCTATCTTATTTATTTGTTTGCATGGACACTTTTGCTGCCCCCCACTGCTCGGGCAATGAACTACCACAGGCCTTCACCTCTCAGGACAGGATGGAACCTTTGATTAGGGAAGAGTGAGAGGGGGACAGGGGGGAAAATGTTTGGACACACACGTGTGAAGGAGGACGGCAGCAAACAGTTTTTGACCACAGTGAAACAATAGAAAGGAAGAAATAAAAGGAAAATAAGAAGAGAAACGTTTTTGTTACACAACATTGAACTTAAACATTTACACTGATTACACACACAGCGAAGCTGAACGTTTTGGAGTTTTGTTTGTTTATTTTGTTTGATTTGTTTTATAAACAACGACACTGGGGAAACTATTATGGACCTTAATTGTGCGTCTGAACTACGACACCGTCCCGATGCTGAGGCTTGAAATAAGGTAGGACAAGTTTCCGTAACACCCTGTCTCAACAACATGGTATATTCCACATGTCTCCCCCCTGTCTCAACAACATGGTATATTCCACATATTTCCCCTTGTCTCAACAACATGGTATATTCCACATGTCTCCCCCTGTCTCAACAACATGGTATATTCCACATGTCTCCCCCCTGTCTCAACAACATGGTATATTCCACATATTTCCCCCTGTCTCAACAACATGGTATATTCCACATGTCTCCCCCCTGTCTCAACAACATGGTATATTCCACATGTCTCCCTGTCTCAACAACATGGTATATTCCACATGTCTCCCCCTGTCTCAACAACATGGTATATTCCACATGTCTCAACAACATGGTATATTCCACATGTCTCCCCCTGTCTCAACAACATGGTATATTCCACATGTCTCAACAACATGGTATATTCCACATGTCTCCCTGTCTCAACAACATGGTATATTCCACATGTCTCCCCCTGTCTCAACAACATGGTATATTCCACATGTCTCCCTGTCTCAACAACATGGTATATTCCACATGTCTCCCTGTCTCAACAACATGGTATATTCCACATGTCTCCCCCTGTCTCAACAACATGGTATATTCCACATGTCTCCCCCCTGTCTCAACAACATGGTATATTCCACATGTCTCCCCCTGTCTCAACAACATGGTATATTCCACATGTCTCCCCCTGTCTCAACAACATGGTATATTCCACATGTCTCCCCCTGTCTCAACAACATGGTATATTCCACATGTCTCCCTGTCTCAACAACATGGTATATTCCACATGTCTCCCCCTGTCTCAACAACATGGTATATTCCACATGTCTCCCTGTCTCAACAACATGGTATATTCCACATGTCTCCCCCCTGTCTCAACAACATGGTATATTCCACATG
>CM076976.1:47751781-47764281 GCA_039105355.1 Benthosema pterotum | reverse complement strand
ATGTTTCACTTCATTATTCAGACTGAAGTCCCTCTCTACCACAGCAGTTTCTAGGATGTTCCACTTCATTATTCAGACTGAAGTCCCTCTCTACCACAGCAGTTTCTAGGATGTTTCACTTCATTATTCAGACTGAAGTCCCTCTCTACCACAGCAGTTTCTAGGATGTTTCACTTCATTATTCAGACTGAAGTCCCTCTCTACCACAGCAGTTTCTAGGATGTTTCACTTCATTATTCAGACTGAAGCCCCTCTCTACCACAGCAGTTTCTAGGATGTTCCACTTCATTATTCAGACTGAAGTCCCTCTCTACCACAGCAGTTTCTAGGATGTTCCACTTCATTATTCAGACTGAAGTCCCTCTCTACTACAGTAGTTTCTAGGATGTTTCACTTCATTATTCAGACTGAAGCCCCTCTCTACCACAGCAGTTTCTAGGATGTTCCACTTCATTATTCAGACTGAAGTCCCTCTCTACCACAGCAGTTTCTAGGATGTTTCACTTCATTATTCAGACTGAAGTCCCTCTCTACCACAGCAGTTTCTAGGATGTTTCACTTCATTATTCAGACTGAAGTCCCTCTCTACCACAGCAGTTTCTAGGATGTTTCACTTCATTATTCAGACTGAAGTCCCTCTCTACCACAGCAGTTTCTAGGATGTTTCACTTCATTATTCAGACTGAAGTCCCTCTCTACCACAGCAGTTTCTAGGATGTTTCACTTCATTATTCAGACTGAAGTCCCTCTCTACCACAGCAGTTTCTAGGATGTTTCACTTCATTATTCAGACTGAAGTCCCTCTCTACCACAGCAGTTTCTAGGATGTTTCACTTCATTATTCAGACTGAAGTCCCTCTCTACCACAGCAGTTTCTAGGATGTTTCACTTCATTATTCAGACTGAAGTCCCTCTCTACCACAGCAGTTTCTAGGATGTTTCACTTCATTATTCAGACTGAAGTCCCTCTCTACCACAGCAGTTTCTAGGATGTTTCACTTCATTATTCAGACTGAAGTCCCTCTCTACTACAGCAGTTTCTGGGATGGGCGTGATCAAAGCAGCAATCTTCACGGTGATTGGTTCATACCAACCCATATCAATATTGGGAAAGCAGACGACGGCCCCAAAGGCAAGGAAGCCAGTCCTTGAATCACAAAGAAAAAATAAGGTAGTATTTTTAAGGTGCTGATTCAGGGCTGAGCCAGGCTATACAATATGTACAGTATTCCAGAATTAACCTTTTTTGAAGCTGATATATAAATATTTCAAGTTTTTCAGAAACCTTAGGTCAGGCCTAAAGCGTCAGGTTGTATAAACATCATTATCCAACATATTTTACTGCTTTTGTTCACATCCTATTAGCGCTGGTTGTGCTGTGTTTGTGTGGTTAGCAAACAGGCTAGTCCATTAGCCAGATGATTGACAACAACCTCTGGTTTGTTGAATATGTATGAATGAATCAAGCTCCTCCCACTGGAAATCTCACAGACAGCGTAGCTTCCAACAGCCTTATTGTCCAACAGCCTTATTGTCCAACAGCCTTATTGTCCAACAGCCTTATTGTCCAACAGCCTTATTGTCCAACAGCCTTATTGTCCAACAGCCTTATTGTCCAACAGCCTTATTGTCCAACAGCCTTATTGTCCAACTCCGCGTTTGTGGGTGCAGATTTGGCATAGTACTCGGAAAAGGAGAAATAGACACATTAATAACGAGACAACACACCAGAGCTTAAATATGAGTGATTCTATTTATGATATCATAAGGTTTGACAATGACTTACATCTCATGTATGGGAAACCGTCCCTTAGTCAAAGCAAGACAAAGATGTGGGAGAAGCACGTTAACTTATACCCAACCAGAAGCCTGGTAACAGGAGGTGACAATCCAACTTTAGACAGAGGTCAACAGATGGTTACAAAATGGAACCCCCATCCCTAACAGGAATGGAGCAATATGCCCAACTGAAATAACAAACAACAAGTAGGGACGTTTTCAAATGTTTACCAACAATTTCCATGACACAAAAACAGAGCGCCTGGAGCAAATCGTTGCCACGGTGGTCGAGAAGTGGGAGGAGTCAACCTTTGGGTGACATCACCAGAGGGGCGGGGCTACTCACTACTCACTACTCTGTTTGACAGAGAGAGAGAGGTGGAAGCTACAGCGCTAATGCTAAACCAGTAATGTCTGCTAGCATTGATTTCTGCTGCACTCCACAAACCACCATTCACACACACACACACACACACACACACACACACACACACACACACACACGCACGCCTAAAGAAAGCTGATTACTCAAAATGAAATGCAAATAACATCTCACGCTGGGTGTGTTTACTGTAGAATAGAATACTGCTCTGCTATTGGTTCACTGAGGGGTTATAGAGGGGTGTGTGTGTGTGTGTGTGTGTGTGTGTGTGTGTGTGTGTGTGTGTGTGCGTGCGTGCATGTGTGTCTATCCAAACACAGCCTATTCTTCAACATACAGGCTCCAGCTTGTATCAAACTGACTCTACTAACACCAACTAACACCATGACACAAGATATTTTTACTCGAGTACAAATATGTGAGTAACTCTAGGGTTGTACTGTATGCTATAGTGTACAGTAATCCTAGGGTTGTACTGTATGCTATAGTGTACAGTAATCCTAGGGTTGTACTGTATGCTATAGTGTACAGTAATCCTAGGGTTGTACTGTATGCTATAGTGTACACAGTAATCCTAGTGTTGTACTGTATGCTATAGTGTACAGTAATCCTAGTGTTGTACTGTATGGTATAGTGTACACAGTAATCCTAGTGTTGTACTGTATGCTATAGTGTACACAGTAATCCTAGGGTTGTACTGTATGCTATAGTGTACAGTAATCCTAGTGTTGTACTGTATGGTATAGTGTACAGTAATCCTAGTGTTGTACTGTATGCTATAGTGTACACAGTAATCCTAGTGTTGTACTGTATGCTATAGTGTACACAGTAATCCTAGGGTTGTACTGTATGCTATAGTGTACAGTAATCCTAGTGTTGTACTGTATGGTATAGTGTACAGTAATCCTAGTGTTGTACTGTATGCTATAGTGTACAGTAATCCTAGGGTTGTACTGTATGCTATAGTGTACAGTAATCCTAGGGTTGTACTGTATGGTAGAGTACAGTAATCCTAGTGTTGTACTGTATGCTATAGTGTACAGTAATCCTAGGGTTGTACTGTATGGTAGAGTACAGTAATCCTAGGGTTGTACTGTATGGTAGAGTACAGTAATCCTAGGGTTGTACTGTATGCTATAGTGTACAGTAATCCTAGTGTTGTACTGTATGCTATAGTGTACAGTAATCCTAGGGTTGTACTGTATGCTATAGTGTACAGTAATCCTAGGGTTGTACTGTATGCTATAGTGTACAGTAATCCTAGGGTTGTACTGTATGCTATAGTGTACAGTAATCCTAGTGTTGTACTGTATGCTATAGTGTACAGTAATCCTAGTGTTGTACTGTATACTATAGTGTACACAGTAATCCTAGTGTTGTACTGTATGGTATAGTGTACAGTAATCCTAGTGTTGTACTGTATACTATAGTGTACACAGTAATCCTAGTGTTGTACTGTATGGTATAGTGTACAGTAATCCTAGGGTTGTACTGTATGGTATAGTGTACAGTAATCCTAGTGTTGTACTGTATGGTATAGTGTACAGTAATCCTAGGGTTGTACTGTATGCTATAGTGTACAGTAATCCTAGGGTTGTACTGTATGGTATAGTGTACAGTAATCCTAGGGTTGTACTGTATGCTATAGTGTACAGTAATCCTAGGGTTGTACTGTATGCTATAGTGTACACAGTAATCCTAGTGTTGTACTGTATGGTATAGTGTACACAGTAATCCTAGTGTTGTACTGTATGGTATAGTGTACAGTAATCCTAGGGTTGTACTGTATGCTATAGTGTACAGTAATCCTAGGGTTGTACTGTATGCTATAGTGTACACAGTAATCCTAGTGTTGTACTGTATGGTATAGTGTACAGTAATCCTAGGGTTGTACTGTACTGTATGCTATAGTGTACACAGTAATCCTAGTGTTGTACTGTGTTGCGTGTGGCCAGGACAGCAGCACACACACACACACACTCTGTCTGTCAACAATCAGTGTCTAACTCCCTCTGTCTCTCCCTCACTCAGAGTACACGCCCAGCTGGCACCTGCAGCAGGTTCCCCCAATTACCCATGCTCCTCCTCCTGCATAAAAGCCAGCCAGCTCAGTCTGAGGGCAGACACAGAACCAGCAACAACCCAGCAGCTCTCATCAGCCTTTGTTGTTTCAGTTCTCTTTAGTTTAGTTTGTTATTTCAGTTTGGCCTGGAGATGGCCGGCAGCTTTGTTTTCGTTAGACCTTTTTACTTTTGAGTTTAGGATTAATTTGTTGAGTTAGGGGAGGGGTCGGGCCGGCTTCGACGTCCCTATAGGGGGTGGCCTGGGCCCCCCCTCCTTTTGTTCCTTTGGCATCTCCAGGTCCTCCCTTTGTTCTTCTCCACATTTGTTTGGTAATGTATTCGAGTAAATGTAATATATTACAGTAATTAGATTACTTCTTAGTATTCAACTAGTACCAGCTCAACCAGCTATGCTGCACTTGTACTGAATGTAATCAAATACTTTTGGGAAATAAAATCCTTAAAACTTGCTACTTTGTTGATGTCCTTCTCTTATGTCACGGTTTCCATTTGAGCCAATATAACTTTGTTACCTTATTATTTGGAAACTGTAACATAATGGGGGCTCGTCAAAACTAAACATTTAATTACTTTTCCCTAACTTTGAAATTAATTAACTCTTTTGGTGTGCACATTTGAAAATTTTTGTAAGGTTTGGGTTTATTTTGTCCACCTTAATTGATTCACTTTAGGCTCTTTTTACTTGCAAAGTATTTTCAGTATTGCATTTCTGTAGTATTAATTAGCTTAATTATACTCAGGTTCTGAAATTGATTACTTGCATTGTTAAGCCTTTAGTTTGTGCACACCCCTAATTAGGACATCACTTAATTGAGAACTGGTTTGAGCAGTAGGGCTTTGTTCTTGCTGGTCTGTGTCTCATCGTTTGGCTTTTGCCTTAGTGTATATTTTTGCGAGCGTTTTTGTAGTGCTTTTGTAGTACTTTTGTGGCCTTAAGCCTTTAATTGCTTTTGCAATTTGTCCCTTTTTGCGCTCGTTTTTTCCGCTTTGCGGTAAAGTTTCTATACTTAGGTAAGCCATTTAGTTTTCAAAATGGAGTTTAACTTGGAGGATTTTGCTAAACAGCCTTCCCTTGAGGTTTTCCATAAGTGTACAAAGGACAACTTAATTGACATTGCTGATCACTACAATATTAAGGTCTCGAGTACTAAGGCTAAAAAGACAATTAAAGCTGAGTTATGGGCGGGCTTGTTTAATCAAGGCATTTTGCCTGACCCAGGTATGGCCGCCTCCCCGGCCAAACCAGTAGAACTTGATCCTGCTACCGTTTCTTCACCTGCTAAATCAGACAATTCTGAAATTAGGAGGTTAGAGTTGGAGCTAGAGTTGCGCCGCTTAGAGTTGCAGGACAAGGATAATGAGAGGGCAACCAGGCTTAAACAGCAGGAGCAGGAAAATGCAGCCAGGCTTAAAGAGCAGGAGCTAAAACTTAAAGCCGAAACTGAGAGAATTGAGTTGGAGGAGCAGACTAAAATACGTTTGAGGGAATTAGAACTTAACCAGGCCTCTCCTCCTCATGTCAGTGTTGCACAGCCTGAATTTGATGTTAATAAGTGCATCCGCATGATCCCTCCATTTAATGGTAAAGATGTCGACAAGTACTTCACTCTGTTTGAACGTACTGCCGACACCTTGAAATGGCCCAGAAAAGTCTGGCCACTATTGTTGCAATGTGTGCTAACTGGGAAAGCCCAGGAGGCATACGCCTCGTTATCACCTGATGACTCTCTTGATTATGAGAAGGTTAAAGCTGCAGTACTCAGGTCCTTCGAGTTGGTTCCAGAAGCCTATAGACAGAAGTTTCGCAGGTTTAAAAAAACTGATAATCATACTTTTGCTGAGTTTGGCAGAGAAAAGGAGGCTTTATTTGACCGTTGGTGTCAGTCATCCAAGGTCACTGACTTTAATCAGCTGCGTGAGCTTATCTTGCTCGAGGAGTTTAAGAACTGCCTCCCAGATAGGATTGCAACCTATGTTAATGAGCAGAAAGCCACCACTCTTTCAGCTGCTACTGTCCTTGCGGATGAGTTTGTGCTCATTCACAAAGACAGTTTTGAGAAGAATGTGTCTTCAGAGCACAATTCTAACCCTCCATGGCGCAAATCTAACCACCAGCCCCACTCAGACAAATCTAACAATTCTCAATCGGACTCAGCAAAACCTTTTGATAAACGGGTGGGTGAGGAGAAGTTAGAGGGTGGAGAGGGGCAAAAGAAAAGCCTACTTGTAACTACTGCAAAAAAGTTGGTCACACTATAAATAGGTGTTATGCTCTGAAAAACAAGTCCCAGTCTCCTAAAGCCGTTGCTTTGATTAAAACTCAGTCTTCACCTTCTGTTGCAGTGCAGCCAGTTTGCACTCCTGACCCTGAATTTCAGCCATTTCTAATGAAGGGTTTTGTCTCTCTGTCAGAGGGAGAACCAATGGTACCTGTTAGTATCATCAGGGACACTGCGTCCAACCAGTCTGTAATACTAGAGCATGTGTTGCCGTTTTCAGAAAAGTCTGCTGTTCAATCAGATGTTCTGGTCAGGGGGTTGGATATGCAGTATGTGGGTCTGCCGCTCCACAACATTTACCTTGATTCTGATCTTGTTAAGGGTTCCGTTAAGGTGGGGCTTCGTTCCCAACTTCCAATTGAAGGAGTCACTCTCCTTTTGGGCAACGATTTAGCTGGGGGTAAAATGCTCATTAACCCTGAGGTCATTTCTGTCCCTCTGCCAGAACACGCTGATGATCTAGCTTCAAAATTTCCAAAGGTCTTTTCAGTATGTGCCGTGACGCGGGCAATGGCCGAGCGTCAGAAGCTCGAGGCTGAAGGGGAGCTGTCTGACAGTCTTCTAGTTGACTGTTCAGCTGCTCCACCTGCCTCTCCAGATGTTCCTTCCCAGTCTGTTTTGCCTCAAATTGACTCGAAAATATGCATGTCACGTGAGCAGCTAGTTGCCGATCAGAAGCGGGACGCATCACTAGCTCCTCTCTTTGAGAGTGTTGTTTCGGGAGAGGCGCTAGAGGATTTGTCTACAGGTTTCTTTCTGAAAAACGATGTTCTCATGCGCAAGTGGACACCTTCACGTCTCTCTGATCATGATGATTGGGCGTTGTGGAACAAGTTGTTATCCCTCAAGCATATCGGAGTGAAGTGTTGAAGCTTGCCCATGACAACCCACTTTCTGGTCACCTTGGCATTAACAAGACGTACGATCGCATCTTGCGGTATTTTTTTTGGCCACGTCTAAAGGGTGACGTTCGTCACCACTGCAAAACGTGTCATGTATGCCAGGTTGCCAAAAGTCAGGTCATTTCTCCATACCCACTCTATCCAATTCCTGTTATTGGTGAACCGTTCGAGCGTGTGCAAATTGACTGTGTGGGGCCTTTGCCTCGCACTAAGAGCGGTAACAAGTTCCTCTTAACCATCATGTGTACAGCGACTCGTTTTCCTGAAGCCATTCCGTTGCGTTCTATTACGGCTCCAGCTGTTGTTAAGGCTCTGGTCAAATTCTTTTCTACTTTCGGCCTACCGCGAGTTGTCCAGTCGGACCAGGGTTCGAACTTCATGTCGCGTGTTTTTTTCCCAAGTAATGAAGCAACTTAACATCACTCATGTCTGTTCAAGTGCTTATCATGCGGAAAGTCAGGGCGCCATCGAACGTTTTCACAGGACATTAAAAGGGATGTTGCGCACCTACTGTTTGGAGTCTGAAAAGGACTGGGACGAGGGGGTCCATCTCCTCCTCTTTGCCGCTCGTGAGGTGGTACAGGAGTCACTCGGCTTTAGCCCTGCCGAGCTGGTATTTGCACACACAGTCAGAGGGCCCCTGAGGCTTTTGCAGGAGAAGTGGTTGGGTGACAGCAAACCTCAGAACCTCCTCGACTATGTGTCCAAATTCCGTTCCAAACTTCACCGTGCATGTGAATTGGCTAAAGAAAACATGACCATTGCACAGGCAAAAATGAAAAAACTGTTTGACAGGGACGCTAAATCCAGGAGCTTTAGTCCCGGTGACAAAGTGTTGGTTTTATTGCCCATTCCTGGCTCTGCTTTGCAGGCACGTTACAGTGGTCCTTATTTGGTTAAAAAGAAAATCGGTGATCGTGACTACATCATCGATACCCCTGAACGCCGTCGTCGGAGTAGGCTGTGTCACGTTAACATGCTAAAACCTTACTTTGACAGAGATTCCCAGCCTGGTTCCAACCCGCCTGAAGGGGCAGGTGTCAGTGTTCCACCCAAGCCGTCTGGTGACATTGGCGATCCAGACAAGGTGGCCCTGGCACTGTCTAGCAACGCCAGTGTTCCTCCTCCTGACACTCAGGATGATCACGATGATATTGTAGGTATCTCTACTGATGTCACTCATGGCCGACTTAAAAATTCTGAGATGCTTGTTAATCTTCATGATTGCCTTCCAAATCTGGTTCAGTCTCAACGTGAGGATGTGATGAGGTTGATTGGTTCTAATAAAAATCTCTTTTCAGATGTGCCGACCCGTACGCATGTGTTGCAGCACGACATTGACGTCGGTAATTCCCCACCAATTAAACAACACGCATACCGCGTTAATCCAGAAAAAAGGCTTCGTCTCCAAAAGCAGGTGGACTATATGCTTGAAAATGGCATCGCTATTCCTAGCACTAGTGCTTGGAGTTCACCTTGCTTATTGGCCACTAAATCTGACGGCTCGGATCGGTTCTGTACTGACTACAGGAAAGTGAATGGTGTCACAAAACCCGACTGTTTTCCACTACCTAGGATTGACGATTGTGTCGATAAAGTTGGCCGTGCCAAATACGTTACAAAGCTTGATCTTCTGAAAGGATATTGGCAGGTGCCGTTAACACGTAGGGCTCAAGCCATTTCTGCCTTTGTGACCCCTGATGCTTTCCTAGAGTACACAGTCATGCCTTTCGGTGTTAGAAACGCTCCAGCTACATTCCAGCGTTTAGTCAACACAGTTCTGTCGGGTCTACAGGGCTGCGAGGCATATTTAGATGACATTGTTGTTTATTCCAGTACATGGGATGAACACATCCAGCAGCTTCGTGCAGTATTTGGCAGGTTGGGTGAGGCAAACCTCACCTTAAATCTGGCCAAATGTGAGTTCGGGCAGGCGACCGTCACATACCTCGGCAAAATTGTGGGTCGGGGTCAAGTTAAGCCTGTCCATTCGAAGGTGGAAGCCATCCTTTCGTTTCCTCCTCCTGCCACCCGCCGTGGTCTCATGCGGTTTCTAGGTATGGCAGGCTATTATCGAAGTTTCTGCAAAAATTTCTCTGCCGTCGCAGCCCCGTTAACCGACTTGTTGAGCCCGAAGGTACGCTACAAATGGTCTCCGAGCTGTCAGCACTCATTTGATGGTGTAAAAGCCTTGTTAACTAATGCTCCAGTTCTTGCTGCACCGGCGTTCGAGCGGCCGTTTAAACTCGCTGTGGATGCAAGTGATACCGGGGCGGGTGCGGTGCTGCTACAAGATGGGGATGATGGTATTGAGCACCCGGTCTCGTATTACTCCAAAAAGTTTAATCGGCATCAATGTGTGTATTCCACAATCGAAAAGGAAGCGCTAGCGCTTATTTTGGCTCTAAAGCATTTCGAGGTTTATGTTGGCTCCTCTAATGAGCCTACCCTCGTATATACTGATCATAACCCTCTCGTTTTCCTGAACCAGATGCGGAACACCAATCGAAGGTTAATGAGATGGTCTCTTTTCTTACAGTACTTCAACGTGGAGGTCAGGCATGTCCGTGGAAAAGATAATGTCCTGGCCGATACTCTGTCACGCTGTTTTTCTGATGATTGAATTACCTCACGTTTCTCTCCCGGTATTCTCCATCATAGGGTGGGGGTGTTGCGTGTGGCCAGGACAGCAGCACACACACACACACACTCTGTCTGTCAATCAGTGTCTAACTCCCTCTGTCTCTCCCTCACTCAGAGTACACGCCCAGCTGGCACCTGCAGCAGGTTCCCCCAATTACCCATGCTCCTCCTCCTGCATAAAAGCCAGCCAGCTCAGTCTGAGGGCAGACACAGAACCAGCAACAACCCAGCAGCTCTCATCAGCCTTTGTTGTTTCAGTTCTCTTTAGTTTAGTTTGTTATTTCAGTTTGGCCTGGAGATGGCCGGCAGCTTTGTTTTCGTTAGACCTTTTTACTTTTGAGTTTAGGATTAATTTGTTGAGTTAGGGGAGGGGTCGGGCCGGCTTCGACGTCCCTATAGGGGGTGGCCTGGGCCCCCCCTCCTTTTGTTCCTTTGGCATCTCCAGGTCCTCCCTTTGTTCTTCTCCACATTTGTTTGGTAATGTATTCGAGTAAATGTAATATATTACAGTAATTAGATTACTTCTTAGTATTCAACTAGTACCAGCTCAACCAGCTATGCTGCACTTGTACTGAATGTAATCAAATACTTTTGGGAAATAAAATCCTTAAAACTTGCTACTTTGTTGATGTCCTTCTCTTATGTCACGGTTTCCATTTGAGCCAATATAACTTTGTTACCTTATTATTTGGAAACTGTAACAACTGTATGCTATAGTGTACAGTAATCCTAGGGTTGTACTGTATGGTAGAGTACAGTAATCCTAGGGTTGTACTGTATGCTATAGTGTACAGTAATCCTAGGGTTGTACTGTATGGTATAGTGTACAGTAATCCTAGTGTTGTACTGTATGCTATAGTGTACAGTAATCCTAGGGTTGTACTGTATGCTATAGTGTACAGTAATCCTAGTGTTGTACTGTATGCTATAGTGTACAGTAATCCTAGTGTTGTACTGTATGCTATAGTGTACACAGTAATCCTAGGGTTGTACTGTATGCTATAGTGTACAGTAATCCTAGGGTTGTACTGTATGGTAGAGTACAGTAATCCTAGTGTTGTACTGTATGGTAGAGTACAGTAATCCTAGTGTTGTACTGTATGCTATAGTGTACAGTAATCCTAGTGTTGTACTGTATGGTATAGTGTACACAGTAATCCTAGGGTTGTACTGTATGCTATAGTGTACAGTAATCCTAGTGTTGTACTGTATGCTATAGTGTACACAGTAATCCTAGGGTTGTACTGTATGGTATAGTGTACAGTAATCCTAGGGTTGTACTGTATGCTATAGTGTACACAGTAATCCTAGGGTTGTACTGTATGGTATAGTGTACAGTAATCCTAGGTTGTACTGTATGCTATAGTGTACACAGTAATCCTAGTGTTGTACTGTATGGTATAGTGTACAGTAATCCTAGGGTTGTACTGTATGCTATAGTGTACAGTAATCCTAGTGTTGTACTGTATGCTATAGTGTACACAGTAATCCTAGTGTTGTACTGTATGCTATAGTGTACACAGTAATCCTAGGGTTGTACTGTATGGTATAGTGTACACAGTAATCCTAGGGTTGTACTGTATGGTAGAGCATACAGTAATCCTAGGGTTGTACTGTATGCTATAGTGTACAGTAATCCTAGGGTTGTACTGTATGCTATAGTGTACAGTAATCCTAGGGTTGTACTGTATGCTATAGTGTACAGTAATCCTAGGGTTGTACTGTATGCTATAGTGTACAGTAATCCTAGGTTGTACTGTATGGTAGTGTACATTAATCCTAGGGTTGTACTGTATGCTATAGTGTACAGTAATCCTAGGGTTGTACTGTATGGTAGTGTACATTAATCCTAGGGTTGTACTGTATGCTATAGTGTACAGTAATCCTAGTGTTGTACTGTATGCTATAGTGTACAGTAATCCTAGGGTTGTACTGTATGCTATAGTGTACAGTAATCCTAGGGTTGTACTGTATGCTATAGTGTACAGTAATCCTAGGGTTGTATGTACCATAGATCTGCATGGTATATAGTTGTACTGTATGCTATAGTGTACACAGTAATCCTAGGGTTGTATGTACCATAGATCTGTATGGTACAGCATACAGTAATCCTAGGGTTGTATGTACCATAGATCTGTATGGTACAGCATACAGTAATTCTAATCCCACAGCTCTGTTTTGTAAGCAAATCATTATGGAAGCTATTAATAGCACACTGCAGTGTTTCTGCTAGCAGCCTTTCTATGGATGGATTTATTTATTTATTTCATTCTACTTTCTGGAGAGAATCTGTTCTGTCTGACTCACTTTCTATCTGAGCATCCTCTCCTTTCCTTTCCTTTCCTACCACCTCCTCCTCTCCTTTCCTACCACCTCCTCTCCTCTCCTCTCCTCTATTCTCCTCTCCTCTCCTCTCCTCTCCTCTCCTCTC
>CM076976.1:47734281-47746781 GCA_039105355.1 Benthosema pterotum | reverse complement strand
AAGAATGTGTTGGGGCTGCCGTCTAAATTTGGACGGCAGACGAGCTGATCTGATTTGATCTCACCAGCGTGTGGCCCCTCCCCCTCCCTGGGTGAACACTAAAGGCCTATTCAGAGATGGATTTTCGGTGCCCACCGCGACCACCGTTTCCTACAATATGACGTCATACCACCGCAACCACCGCACCTCCCAGCCCTCCTCTCGGATTTTACTAACCACCGCACCGCACCGCACCGTGGTGGTTGCTTGTTTTTAACGGCTGGTTAAAAAAAAGAAAGTGAGTTTCAGTTTGGGCTTTGGGAGAAAAGCCTTTTGTCCAATCAGGATGAGAGGTGGGGCCTTCCTCCAATCAGGAGCCTGGGCCTTGGTGTATGTGCTGTTGGCCCACTGTAAAGTGTGTGCACATGCATATCTTGCTACCGGGGGGGATGTATACAGGCATTATAGAATAATATCTATGTCAACATAACATGCTATGGCATCGAAACCCTACTGTAAATAGCATGTTATGTACTTAAACCCACCTCACCCCTGCCCACATTGATAGTCTGGGTTGGATTAGGGTTGACGACAGAGTACAACATCTAGCAATGGTTCTGGTCCACAAGATTCAACTACACAACCAAAATACCACCATGTACCTGTCTAAATACTGCCTTAATGTCAACTACCAAACTACCACCATGTACCTGTCCAAATACTGCCTTAATGTCAACTACCAAACTACCACCATGTACCTGTTACTGCCTTAATGTCAACTACCAAACTACCACCATGTACCTGTCTAAATACTGCCTTAATGTCAACTACCAAACTACCACCATGTACCTGTCTAAATACTGCCTTAATGTCAACTACCAAACTACCACCATGTACCTGTTACTGCCTTAATGTCAACTACCAAACTACCACCATGTACCTGTCTAAATACTGCCTTAATGTCAACTACCAAACTACCACCATGTACCTGTCTAAATACTGCCTTAATGTCAACTACCAAACTACCACCATGTACCTGTTACTGCCTTAATGTCAACTACCAAACTACCACCATGTACCTGTCCAAATACTGCCTTAATGTCAACTACCAAACTACCACCATGTACCTGTTACTGCCTTAATGTCAACTACCAAACTACCACCATGTACCTGTCTAAATACTGCCTTAATGTCAACTACCAAACTACCACCATGTACCTGTTACTGCCTTAATGTCAACTACCAAACTACCACCATATACCTGTCTAAATACTGCCTTAATGTCAACTACCAAACTACTGTACCACCATGTACCTGTTACTGCCTTAATGTCAACTACCAAACTACCACCATGTACCTGTTACTGCCTTAATGTCAACTACCAAACTACCACCATGTACCTGTCTAAATACTGCCTTAATGTCAACTACCAAACTACCACCATGTACCTGCCCAAATACTGCCTTAATGTCAACTACCAAACTACCACCATGTACCTGTCCAAATACTGCCTTAATGTCAACTACCAAACTACCACCATGTACCTGTTACTGCCTTAGTGTCAACTACCAAACTACCACCATGTA
This sequence comes from Benthosema pterotum, assembly GCA_039105355.1. Classification (NCBI taxonomy): domain Eukaryota; kingdom Metazoa; phylum Chordata; class Actinopteri; order Myctophiformes; family Myctophidae; genus Benthosema; species Benthosema pterotum. The sequence continues at coordinate 47,745,216 of CM076976.1, read as the reverse complement.
CCTGCCTAAATACTGCCTTAATGTCAACTACCAAACTACCACCATGTACCTGTTACTGCCTTAGTGTCAACTACCAAACTACCACCATGTACCTGCCCAAATACTGCCTTAATGTCAACTACCAAACTACCACCATGTACCTGTCCAAATACTGCCTTAATGTCAACTACCAAACTACCACCATGTACCTGTTACTGCCTTAATGTCAACTACCAAACTACCACCATGTACCTGTTACTGCCTTAATGTCAACTACCAAACTACCACCATGTACCTGTCTAAATACTGCCTTAATGTCAACTACCAAACTACCACCATGTACCTGTCCAAATACTGCCTTAATGTCAACTACCAAACTACCACCATGTACCTGTCTAAATACTGCCTTAATGTCAACTACCAAACTACCACCATGTACCTGTTACTGCCTTAATGTCAACTACCAAACTACCACCATGTACCTGTCTAAATACTGCCTTAATGTCAACTACCAAACTACCACCATGTACCTGCCCAAATACTGCCTTAATGTCAACTACCAAACTACCACCATGTACCTGTCTAAATACTGCCTTAATGTCAACTACCAAACTACCACCATGTACCTGTTACTGCCTTAATGTCAACTACCAAACTACCACCATGTACCTGTTACTGCCTTAATGTCAACTACCAAACTACCACCATGTACCTGTCTAAATACTGCCTTAATGTCAACTACCAAACTACCACCATGTACCTGTCTAAATACTGCCTTAATGTCAACTACCAAACTACCACCATGTACCTGTCTAAATACTGCCTTAATGTCAACTACCAAACTACCACCATGTACCTGTTACTGCCTTAATGTCAACTACCAAACTACCACCATGTACCTGTTACTGCCTTAATGTCAACTACCAAACTACCACCATGTACCTGTCTAAATACTGCCTTAATGTCAACTACCAAACTACCACCATGTACCTGTCTAAATACTGCCTTAATGTCAACTACCAAACTACCACCATGTACCTGTTACTGCCTTAATGTCAACTACCAAACTACCACCATGTACCTGTCTAAATACTGCCTTAATGTCAACTACCAAACTACCACCATGTACCTGTCTAAATACTGCCTTAATGTCAACTACCAAACTACCACCATGTACCTGTCTAAATACTGCCTTAATGTCAACTACCAAACTACCACCATGTACCTGTCTAAATACTGCCTTAATGTCAACTACCAAACTACCACCATGTACCTGTCTAAATACTGCCTTAATGTCAACTACCAAACTACCACCATGTACCTGTCCAAATACTGCCTTAATGTCAACTACCAAACTACCACCATGTACCTGTCTAAATACTGCCTTAATGTCAACTACCAAACTACCACCATGTACCTGTTACTGCCTTAATGTCAACTACCAAACTACCACCATGTACCTGTCTAAATACTGCCTTAATGTCAACTACCAAACTACCACCATGTACCTGTCTAAATACTGCCTTAATGTCAACTACCAAACTACCACCATGTACCTGTCTAAATACTGCCTTAATGTCAACTACCAAACTACCACCATGTACCTGTTACTGCCTTAATGTCAACTACCAAACTACCACCATGTACCTGTTACTGCCTTAATGTCAACTACCAAACTACCACCATGTACCTGTCTAAATACTGCCTTAATGTCAACTACCAAACTACCACCATGTACCTGTTACTGCCTTAATGTCAACTACCAAACTACCACCATGTACCTGTCTAAATACTGCCTTAATGTCAACTACCAAACTACCACCATGTACCTGTCTAAATACTGCCTTAATGTCAACTACCAAACTACCACCATGTACCTGTCTAAATACTGCCTTAATGTCAACTACCAAACTACCACCATGTACCTGTCTAAATACTGCCTTAATGTCAACTACCAAACTACCACCATGTACCTGTCTAAATACTGCCTTAATGTCAACTACCAAACTACCACCATGTACCTGTCTAAATACTGCCTTAATGTCAACTACCAAACTACCACCATGTACCTGTTACTGCCTTAATGTCAACTACCAAACTACCACCATGTACCTGTCTAAATACTGCCTTAATGTCAACTACCAAACTACCACCATGTACCTGTCCAAATACTGCCTTAATGTCAACTACCAAACTACCACCATGTACCTGTTACTGCCTTAATGTCAACTACCAAACTACCACCATGTACCTGTCTAAATACTGCCTTAATGTAAACTACCAAACTACCACCATGTACCTGTCTAAATACTGCCTTAATGTCAACTACCAAACTACCACCATGTACCTGTCTAAATACTGCCTTAATGTCAACTACCAAACTACCACCATGTACCTGTCTAAATACTGCCTTAATGTCAACTACCAAACTACCACCATGTACCTGTCTAAATACTGCCTTAATGTCAACTACCAAACTACCACCATGTACCTGTCTAAATACTGCCTTAATGTCAACTACCAAACTACCACCATGTACCTGTTACTGCCTTAATGTCAACTACCAAACTACCACCATGTACCTGTCTAAATACTGCCTTAATGTCAACTACCAAACTACCACCATGTACCTGTCTAAATACTGCCTTAATGTCAACTACCAAACTACCACCATGTACCTGTCTAAATACTGCCTTAATGTCAACTACCAAACTACCACCATGTACCTGTTACTGCCTTAATGTCAACTACCAAACTACCACCATGTACCTGTCTAAATACTGCCTTAATGTCAACTACCAAACTACCACCATGTACCTGTTACTGCCTTAATGTCAACTACCAAACTACCACCATGTACCTGTCTAAATACTGCCTTAATGTCAACTACCAAACTACCACCATGTACCTGTCTAAATACTGCCTTAATGTCAACTACCAAACTACCACCATGTACCTGTCTAAATACTGCCTTAATGTCAACTACCAAACTACCACCATGTACCTGTCTAAATACTGCCTTAATGTCAACTACCAAACTACCACCATGTACCTGTCTAAATACTGCCTTAATGTCAACTACCAAACTACCACCATGTACCTGTCTAAATACTGCCTTAATGTCAACTACCAAAATACCACCATGTACCTGTCCAAATACTGCCTTAATGTCAACCAGGTCCACTCCCACAACACCAGAGGGAGTTCAACTAGCCATGTGCAACCCCGATTTGGCACAAACAAGCACAACTTTCGCTTTCCCTTACCCCTGTGTCTGATCGCTGGTTAGACTGGTATATTCACCATAGTGTCAACCCCTTACCCCTGTGTCTGATCACTGGTTAGACTGGTATATTCACCATAGTGTCAACCCCTTACCCCTGTGTCTGATCGCTGGTTAGACTGGTATATTCACCATAGTGTCAACCCCTTACCCCTGTGTCTGATCACTGTTAGACTGGTATATTCACCATAGTGTCAACCCCTTACCCCTGTGTCTGATCACTGGTTAGACTGGTATATTCACCATAGTGTCAACCCCTTACCCCTGTGTCTGATCACTGGTTAGACTGGTATATTCACCATAGTGTCAACCCCTTACCCCTGTGTCTGATCGCTGGTTAGACTGGTATATTCACCATAGTGTCAACCCCTTACCCCTGTGTCTGATCGCTGGTTAGACTGGTATATTCACCATGTCAACCCCTTACCCCTGTGTCTGATCGCTGGTTAGACTGGTATATTCACCATAGTGTCAACCCCTTACCCCTGTGTCTGATCACTGGTTAGACTGGTATATTCACCATAGTGTCAACCCCTTACCCCTGTGTCTGATCACTGGTTAGACTGGTATATTCACCATAGTGTCAACCCCTTACCCCTGTGTCTGATCACTGGTTAGACTGGTATATTCACCATAGTGTCAACCCCTTACCCCTGTGTCTGATCACTGGTTAGACTGGTATATTCACCATAGTGTCAACCCCTTACCCCTGTGTCTGATCGCTGGTTAGACTGGTATATTCACCATAGTGTCAACCCCTTACCCCTGTGATAGACTGGTATATTCACCATAGTGTCAACCCCTTACCCCTGTGTCTGATCGCTGGTTAGACTGGTATATTCACCATAGTGTCAACCCCTTACCCCTGTGTTAGACTGGTATATTCACCATAGTGTCAACCCCTTACCCCTGTGTCTGATCGCTGGTTAGACTGGTATATTCACCATAGTGTCAGTCAACCCCTTACCCCTGTGTCTGATCACTGGTTAGACTGGTATATTCACCATAGTGTCAACCCCTTACCCCTGTGTCTGATCGCTGGTTAGACTGGTATATTCACCATAGTGTCAACCCCTTACCCCTGTGTTAGACTGGTATATTCACCATAGTGTCAACCCCTTACCCCTGTGTCTGATCGCTGGTTAGACTGGTATATTCACCATAGTGTCAACCCCTTACCCCTGTGTCTGATCGCTGGTTAGACTGGTATATTCACCATAGTGTCAACCCCTTACCCCTGTGTCTGATCACTGGTTAGACTGGTATATTCACCATAGTGTCAACCCCTTACCCCTGTGATAGACTGGTATATTCACCATAGTGTCAACCCCTTACCCCTGTGTCTGATCGCTGGTTAGACTGGTATATTCACCATAGTGTCAACCCCTTACCCCTGTGTTAGACTGGTATATTCACCATAGTGTCAACCCCTTACCCCTGTATCTGATCGCTGGTTAGACTGGTATATTCACCATAGTGTCAACCCCTTACCCCTGTGTTAGACTGGTATATTCACCATAGTGTCAACCCCTTACCCCTGTGTCTGATCACTGGTTAGACTGGTATATTCACCATAGTGTCAACCCCTTACCCCTGTGTCTGATCGCTGGTTAGACTGGTATATTCACCATAGTGTCAGTCAACCCCTTACCCCTGTGTCTGATCACTGGTTAGACTGGTATATTCACCATAGTGTCAACCCCTTACCCCTGTGTCTGATCGCTGGTTAGACTGGTATATTCACCATAGTGTCAACCCCTTACCCCTGTGTGTTAGACTGGTATATTCACCATAGTGTCAACCCCTTACCCCTGTGTCTGATCGCTGGTTAGACTGGTATATTCACCATAGTGTCAACCCCTTACCCCTGTGTCTGATCGCTGGTTAGACTGGTATATTCACCATAGTGTCAACCCCTTACCCCTGTGTCTGATCGCTGGTTAGACTGGTATATTCACCATAGTGTCAACCCCTTACCCCTGTGTCTGATCACTGGTTAGACTGGTATATTCACCATAGTGTCAACCCCTTACCCCTGTGTCTGATCACTGGTTAGACTGGTATATTCACCATAGTGTCAACCCCTTACCCCTGTGTCTGATCGCTGGTTAGACTGGTATATTCACCATAGTGTCAACCCCTTACCCCTGTGTCTGATCACTGGTTAGACTGGTATATTCACCATAGTGTCAACCCCTTACCCCTGTGTCTGATCACTGGTTAGACTGGTATATTCACCATAGTGTCAACCCCTTACCCCTGTGTCTGATCGCTGGTTAGACTGGTATATTCACCATAGTGTCAACCCCTTTCCCCTGTGTCTGATCGCTGGTTAGACTGGTATATTCACCATAGTGTCAACCCCTTACCCCTGTGTCTGATCACTGGTTAGACTGGTATATTCACCATAGTGTCAACCCCTTACTCCTGTGTCTGATCGCTGGTTAGACTGGTATATTCACCATAGTGTCAACCCCTTACCCCTGTGTCTGATCACTGGTTAGACTGGTATATTCACCATAGTGTCAACCCCTTACCCCTGTGTCTGATCGCTGGTTAGACTGGTATATTCACCATAGTGTCAACCCCTTACCCCTGTGTCTGATCACTGGTTAGACTGGTATATTCACCATAGTGTCAACCCCTTACTCCTGTGTCTGATCGCTGGTTAGACTGGTATATTCACCATAGTGTCAACCCCTTACCCCTGTGTCTGATCACTGGTTAGACTGGTATATTCACCATAGTGTCAACCCCTTACCCCTGTGTCTGATCGCTGGTTAGACTGGTATATTCACCATAGTGTCAACCCCTTACCCCTGTGTCTGATCACTGGTTAGACTGGTATATTCACCATAGTGTCAACCCCTTACCCCTGTGTCTGATCGCTGGTTAGACTGGTATAGTCACCATAGTGTCAACCCCTTACCCCTGTGTCCGATCACTGGTTAGACTGGGATATTTGCCAATACCAATAAATCAAACAAATTACTGATACTGATATTTTTCCGATACAAATACAGTACATCATTTGCCGATACTGATTTGACAGAAAAAGGGACAATCCAGTGTTTTTTTTTCTTCTGTTACAGCATCGGGACAGTCTTAGTTTTAACTTGGGTAATTATATTACATAAGTCTAATGATGTCACCGTAGTTCAAACGGCCTGATCCACAAGCACAACCACCACAGTGTTGTTATTGTATTAGCCTAATGCTGACTTCAATCCGAGTGACTGAAGTGGACTTGACAACTCTATAATCCATGGGAAGCTCCGGAGGCGTTTCCATGAAGACAGCTACAGTCCAACATGGCCGCCTGTCAATCACCAGCACTGATTAGGACTGACACATGTCGATGCCTAATGCAGTCCTGATTGACAGCTGGCCAGGCGCTAGAGCACTCCAGAACTAACATGTGGACGGCATGGTGAGGGTTCTAGTCTAGTGACGCTAACGCAGTGTAGACAGCATGAGGGTTCTAGAGACCACAACAGACCACATCTACACGCTCAACACCGTAATTGACAACCAAATAAGCAAAAACAAAAGCCAACTATTTTTCTGTTTTGTCGACTTCAGAAAAGCATTCGACTCAATTTGGCACGAGGTTCCGATGTACAAGCTGTTGGAAAGTGGCATTGGTTGGAAAACCTATGACATCATAAAATCAATGTACACCAACAACAAACTGTAAAAATAGGCGACAAACACTCAAAGCAGAGGAGTTAGACAGGGATGCATCCTGAGCCTGACACTCTTCAACATATATATCAACAAATTGGCAAATACACTGGAACAATCAACAGCTCCAGGCATCCACCTAGCAAACACGGAAATAAAATGTTTACTGATGCTGATGATTTGCTGCTGCTGTCTCCAACCAAGGAAGGACTACAGCAGCAACTTGATCTCCTACACAACTTCTCCCAGACATGAGCCCTGACAGTTAACATAACCAAGACCAAAGTCATGATATTTCAAAAACGATCCAATCGCCAAAACCTCAAACTTTCCCTAAACACTGCAGTCCCATTAGAACAAACACAGAACTATCCCTACCTCAGCCTAAACATCAACAGCACAGGGAATTACAACCAAGCTGTAAAGGACCTGAGAGACAAAACAAGAAGAGCATTCGATGCCATTAAAAGAAACATCAAAGTAGATATCCCAATTAAGACCTGGCTCAAAATGATCCCATTGCTGACTTTCATTTGGGACAGAATTGTCGCGACAACTTTTTTTTTGTCCAATTCACACCCATTCAATCCAATGCATTCAAAAGCCTCTCCTGAGAATCTGCCCCTGAATGTCGTTGGGGCATGGGTAAATCAACTAGGGCTAGACGTCACTTCCTGGCTTTTGACCCAGAACTTTTTGCTCAGATCGTCAGAGGACAGGTTAGTCAAGACACCAGAAACAGCATGACGTCATCGTACATCCTGTTTAGGAGATCTGGTGTTTCAAAATAAGTCCACTGGCTTCAGCCGTGCCATAGGGCAGAAAAGAACGCACACGCGATCACGGTCTATGTGTTAAGTTACTGCATGACAGTCATAATAATGACAGTTATATTTCAGGCTAGGACAGGCTAAGCTAGGACAGGCTAAGCTAGGACAGGCTAAGCTAGGATAGGCTGAGCTAGGATAGGCTAAGTTAGGACAGGCTAAGCTAGGACAGGCTAAGCTAGCTAGAAAGGAAGAAGATATGATTAGAAAAGCTGTCCTAACAGTCAGTCAGTCAATTACAATTTACAATTTTATGCATCTAGCAGACACAGACACAGACGCTTAACCCAGACTCAATTCAACTCTACTATATGTTGCAGAATGCTAGAAAACAACATCCATAAACTGTGACTTTACACACATTATGTCTGAGAAAACACTGTATATTCTGAGAAAACTGTGTATATTCTGAGAAAACTGTGTATATTCTGAGAAAACTGAGTATATTCTGAGAAAACTGAGTATATTCTGAGAAAACTGTGTATATTCTGAGAAAAGTTTGTGTATTCTGAGAAAACTGCGTGTATTCTGCCCCAGACCAGAAAAATCAACCTCCTCAATGTCACACAACAAGACAACATGCACAGCATCACCAATAAAACTATGGAATGAACTTCCCACTGCAGTCAGAACCACAGACTCACTCCCTATCTAAACTATGGAATGAACTTCCCACTGCAGTCAGAACCACAGACTCACTCCCTATCTAAACTATGGAATGAACTTCCCACTGCAGTCAGAACCACAGACTCACTCCCTATCTAAACTATGGAATGAACTTCCCACTGCAGTCAGAACCACAGACTCACTCCCTATCTAAACTATGGAATGAACTTCCCACTGCAGTCAGAACCACAGACTCACTCCCTATCTAAATGGAATGAACTTCCCACTGCAGTCAGAACCACAGACTCACTCCCTATCTAAACTATGGAATGAACTTCCCACTGCAGTCAGAACCACAGACTCACTCCCTATCTAAATGGAATGAACTTCCCACTGCAGTCAGAACCACAGACTCACTCCCTATCTAAATGGAATGAACTTCCCACTGCAGTCAGAACCACAGACTCACTCCCTATCTAAACTATGGAATGAACTTCCCACTGCAGTCAGAACCACAGACTCACTCCCTATCTAAACTATGGAATGAACTTCCCACTGCAGTCAGAACCACAGACTCACTCCCTATCTAAATGGAATGAACTTCCCACTGCAGTCAGAACCACAGACTCACTCCCTATCTAAATGGAATGAACTTCCCACTGCAGTCAGAACCACAGACTCACTCCCTATCTAAATGGAATGAACTTCCCACTGCAGTCAGAACCACAGACTCACTCCCTATCTAAACTATGGAATGAACTTCCCACTGCAGTCAGAACCACAGACTCACTCCCTATCTAAACTATGGAATGAACTTCCCACTGCAGTCAGAACCACAGACTCACTCCCTATCTAAACTATGGAATGAACTTCCCACTGCAGTCAGAACCACAGACTCACCCCCTATCTAAACTATGGAATGAACTTCCCACTGCAGTCAGAACCACAGACTCACTCCCTATCTAAACTATGGAATGAACTTCCCACTGCAGTCAGAACCACAGACTCACTCCCTATCTAAACTATGGAATGAACTTCCCACTGCAGTCAGAACCACAGACTCACTCCCTATCTAGACTATGGAATGAACTTCCCACTGCAGTCAGAACCACAGACTCACTCCCTATCTAAACTATGGAATGAACTTCCCACTGCAGTCAGAACCACAGACTCACTCCCTATCTAAACTATGGAATGAACTTCCCACTGCAGTCAGAACCACAGACTCACTCCCTATCTAAACTATGGAATGAACTTCCCACTGCAGTCAGAACCACAGACTCACTCCCTATCTAAACTATGGAATGAACTTCCCACTGCAGTCAGAACCACAGACTCACTCCCTATCTAAACTATGGAATGAACTTCCCACTGCAGTCAGAACCACAGACTCACTCCCTATCTAAACTATGGAATGAACTTCCCACTGCAGTCAGAACCACAGACTCACTCCCTATCTAAACTATGGAATGAACTTCCCACTGCAGTCAGAACCACAGACTCACTCCCTATCTAAACTATGGAATGAACTTCCCACTGCAGTCAGAACCACAGACTCACTCCCTATCTAAACTATGGAATGAACTTCCCACTGCAGTCAGAACCACAGACTCACTCCCTATCTAAACTATGGAATGAACTTCCCACTGCAGTCAGAACCACAGACTCACTCCCTATCTAAACTATGGAATGAACTTCCCACTGCAGTCAGAACCACAGACTCACTCCCTATCTAAACTATGGAATGAACTTCCCACTGCAGTCAGAACCACAGACTCACTCCCTATCTAAACTATGGAATGAACTTCCCACTGCAGTCAGAACCACAGACTCACTCCCTATCTAAACTATGGAATGAACTTCCCACTGCAGTCAGAACCACAGACTCACTCCCTATCTAAACTATGGAATGAACTTCCCACTGCAGTCAGAACCACAGACTCACTCCCTATCTAAACTATGGAATGAACTTCCCACTGCAGTCAGAACCACAGACTCACTCCCTATCTAAACTATGGAATGAACTTCCCACTGCAGTCAGAACCACAGACTCACTCCCTATCTAAACTATGGAATGAACTTCCCACTGCAGTCAGAACCACAGACTCACTCCCTATCTAAACTATGGAATGAACTTCCCACTGCAGTCAGAACCACAGACTCACTCCCTATCTAAACTATGGAATGAACTTCCCAGTGCAGTCAGAACCACAGACTCACTCCCTATCTAAACTATGGAATGAACTTCCCACTGCAGTCAGAACCACAGACTCACTCCCTATCTAAACTATGGAATGAACTTCCCACTGCAGTCAGAACCACAGACTCACTCCCTATCTAAACTATGGAATGAACTTCCCACTGCAGTCAGAACCACAGACTCACTCCCTATCTAAACTATGGAATGAACTTCCCAGTGCAGTCAGAACCACAGACTCACTCCCTATCTAAACTATGGAATGAACTTCCCAGTGCAGTCAGAACCACAGACTCACTCCCTATCTAAACTATGGAATGAACTTCCCACTGCAGTCAGAACCACAGACTCACTCCCTA
>CM076976.1:47636109-47726281 GCA_039105355.1 Benthosema pterotum | reverse complement strand
TTTTTGACAACAGAGTGTCGTTTGTTGTAATTAATTAAGGCTGAGGCTGTCTGAGGAGGCAGTGTGTACATTCAGACATTCAGAGTGTTGTTGATGCGGTATACAGCCACACAGTACATGTTATCCATGTAGAGCATGTCCACAGCTGTTTAGATCTCCTTGCTTTTAAAACACACACAAAACACGCCAGGATTAATTTATTCATTCCCTTCACACTGCCATCATATTCTTCCATTCATCCCTTATTATGAAGAGCCGAAATCATTCTTATATTGCAAGACATAGGGTCTGCATTAACTCAGCTTAATTAATATATCTGGTTCCGATATAACATAAAATAGTGAGAAGTGGGGGGACGCCGCCCCCCCCCCCCGTGTCCCCCTTCCACTACACCCCTGTATATAAAATATTTTAGATGTGAGAAGTAAGGGGGACGCCGTCCCCCCGCGTCCCCCTGACACTACACCCTGTATATAAAATATTTCAGATGTGAGAAGTGGAGGGACGCCGTCCCCCTGCGTCCCCCCTCCACTACACCCCTGTATATAAAATATTTTAGATGTGAGAAGTGAGGGGGACGCCGTCCCCGCCGCGTCCCCCCTCCACTACACCCCTGTATATAAAATATTTTAGACATGAGAAGTGGAGGGACGCCGTCCCCCCCGTGTCCCCCTCCACTACACCCCTGTATATAAAATATTTTAGATGTGAGAAGTGGAGGGACGCCGTCCCCCCGCGTCCCCCTGACACTACCACCCCTGTATATAAAATATTTTAGATGTGAGAAGTGGAGGACGCCGTCCCCCGCGTCCCCCTGACACTACACCCCTGTATATAAAATATTTTAGATGTGAGAAGTGGAGGGACGCCGTCCCCCGCGTCCCCTCCACTACACCCCTGTATATAAAATATTTTAGATGTGAGAAGTGAGGACGCCGTCCCCCCCGTCCCCCTACACACACCCTGTATATAAAATATTTCAGATGTGAGAAGTGAGGGACGCCGTCCCCCCGCGTCCCCCTACACTACACAACTGTATATAAAATTTTAGATGTGAGAAGTGGAGGGACGCCGTCCCCCCGCGTCCCCCTACACTACACAACTGTATATAAAATATTTTAGATGTGAGAAGTGGAGGGGACGCCGTCCCCCCGCGTCCCCCTACACTACACAACTGTATATAAAATATTTTAGATGTGAGAGTGGAGGGACGCCGTCCCCCCGCGTCCCCCTACACTACACAACTGTATATAAAATATGTTAGATGTGAGAAGTGGAGGGACGCCGCCCCCCGCGTCCCCCTACACTACACCCCTAAATAAAACATTTACATGTGAGAAGTGGAGGGACGCCGTCACCCCGCGTCCCCCCTCCACTACACCCCGTATATAAAATATTTAGATGTGAGAAGTGGAGGGACGCCGTCCCCCTGTGTCCCCCCTCCACTACACCCCTGTATATAAAATATTTTAGATGTGAGAAGTGGGGGGACAACATCCCCCCGCGACCCCCCTCCACTACACCCCTGTATATAAAACATTTTAGATGTGCTAAGTGGGGGACCTCGCCCCCCACTCCCCCCCCCGCGTCCCCCTGACAGTACACCTCTGCTCACATGTGCATGCATGAACACCAGCACACACACAACAGTGTTCATCGTCAGCCAGTCTAATATACAGTATATTTCTATTTCACCACAGGCGATACATTCATGGTCCATATATGACTGATGCTGTCACTATCAACGTCCATCAGTGTCACACACACACACACACACGCACACACGCACACACACACAGACACTTGTCGTGTGTTGTTGTGTATGGCAGTAGATTTTATTACGTACCATAGGGTGCAGGCAGAGGTTGCTGTGCTTGAAGCTGTCAGTTACACGTCAGTTATAGTGGCAGAGTACAGTGGTGTAAACGCGCGCGCAAACACACGACTCACACACACACACACACACACACACACACACACACACACACACACACACACACACACAGAGACCACACACACACACACACACACACACACACACACACACACACACACACACTCACACACACACACACACACACACACACACACACAGACACACAGACACACAGACACACAGACAGTTGTTTGGTATATTGTTACCAGGGGCGGATGTACTGTAAATTTCCAATTGGGGAAATGGTAAGGGGGCGAAGCGCGAAGCGACACTATTAGACCCGTGTCGCGAAGCGACACGGGCGATGAAGCCGCCCCCTTACCATTTCAGTAGTGTTTCAAATACTTTTAAATATAGGCACTGAAATATCTTGGGTTGTTTTGCATGCCATCACGTTGGTGGGACAGACGGGCATTTAGGGGGGCAATGCCTATGCCTAGATCCGCCCCTGATTTGTTACTGATCTCCTTCGCTGCAGGCGGTAACGGTGTATATAGTAGCTGCGGTGATTGACAGGTGTCCGTTTCCCATCAGACCGTTCATGAGGACATTTCTCTCACAGTAGTCGAGAAGTGTTTCACACGGTCCTGCGAGGACATTCTGTTGTTGGTGGGTTTCCATGGTAACCAAGGCAGATACGTGCACACAGTGTCTGTTTGGGTTGAGCAGATAGAAAACGGTCTGAAAGCAGGGGTTTTCAAACAGGTGGTCCGTGGACCACCAGTGGTCCTTGGGAAGGTTACGGGTGGTCCCCAGGCTAAATATTGTAAAGTTGGTTAACAGATGTAACTCTTGAGAGTGTAAAAATTTTTACACTCTCAAGAGTTAAAATATTCATCTGAATTAGCACACTTAATTAAGAGTTTATACCGTTTTGTTGGCAAAATACAGCCTGGAATTGAGGACAAAATCAAAAGAATTTGAGGTCATTGGTGTGAAAATGTAATCAAATGGTGGGCCGTGGCTCAAATGCTGAATAAATGGTGGTCCCTGGAGCCAAAAAGGTTGAAAACTCCTGGTCTAAAAGCACAGCTCGGATCTGGAGGTCACTTTGGTGTGAATGGACGGATCACCTGATCAAGAAATCCAATTTAAATCTCGGATCTGACTGAATGGGACTGGCAATCTAAAACCGGCCTTAGTGGAAGAATAGTGGCACCCACACACACACACACACACACACACACACACACACACACACTGCAGACGCACACAGGCGTATACACGCAAACGAACACACCGGCACTCGCACACGAACAACATGCATTTCCTTCAGAAATTCAACGTTTCAGCCATCCGTGTCCGTGATCCGTGATCCAGGGGTTTTCAACCTTTTTTGATACCAGGGCCCACTATTCATTCAGTAATTGGACCTCCATTTGATGACAATTTCGGCCCACCATTTGATGACATTTTCACCCCACAGAGTTGTTCTACAATACTCTACAATAAGGACAATATTAAGCTATATTTCAAAGGAAAATTGCTGCCACAATAAAAGCTTTCATGTTGAACGATTGGATCTTGAATAGCATCGTAGTAGTGCGTGCACACACACACACGCGCACACACACACACACACACACACACACACACACACACACACACACACACACCCACACACACACACACACACAACACAATACACGAGACACACACTACTGACACGTTAATATTTAGTGTTTAGGAAAATTGCTGCCACAATAAAAGCTTTATGTTGAACGATTGGATCTTGAATAGCATCGTAGTAGCGCGTGCAACACACACACGCGCACACACACACACACACACACACACACACACACACACACACACACACACACACATACACGCAGACACACACTACTGACACGTTAATATTTAGTGTTTAGGAAAAATTGCTGCCACAATAAAAGCTTTCATGTTGAACGATTGGATCTTGAATAGCATCGTAGTAGCGCGTGCACACACACACACACACGCGCACACACACACACACACACACACACACACACACACACACACACACACACACACACACACACACACACACACACACACACACACACACACACACACACACACACACACACACACACACACACACATACACGCAGACACACACTACTGACACGTTAATATTTAGTGTTTACATCTGAGGTGGAAGTGACTCAATTCTTTCACATTTTCACACTCCAAAGCAGATCAAAGTTCAAGGTGAAAACCAAATGCAATACATGTTAGAGTGCATCACAACAAAGTTTATAGTCTATGCTGCATAGGTGTCTGTTCTTGTTTGTCGCAACAGAATGCTTCAATAGATCAGTGGTTTTCAACCTGTTTGACAACAGAGCCCACTATTTATTCAGCTTCTGAGCTACGGACAACCATTTGAGGACATTTTAGCCCCACAGCTAGACCCTGAAGCTAAAGATTTATTTTGCTTTTTTCCACAATTCTAGGCTGGATTTAGGAAACAAAACAGTCAAACATACAGATCATAAATGACCATTAATCTTCTACATTCTCTAGTTGTGTAGACTTGGGGCTAATTCAGATAATGAATAGTTTAACTCTTGAGAGTGTAAACATGAAACCGGTCTCATGTTTACACCATGATTAACCAAAATTTCATCTGGTTAACCAACTTAGCTGGGGACCACCTGGAACCATCTCAAGGACCACTGGTGGTCCCCGGACCACTGGTTGAAAACCACTGCGATAGATGATTGAAATGAGCAGGATCATGGGTTGTATGTGCCTTTCTTGCTCTTAGTGTTAAACCCAGTACTTATATTGGTACTAGTGTTGGTCCAATCCCTATCACATGAAAAAAGTTGTTGCGCCAATTCTGTTCCAAATGAAAGAAGCAATGGCGATCGGGACCACACATGACACGCATGACGACCGCGACTTCGGCGATAAAACTATTAAGATTTAGCTAGCAGCCACTCGCTTCATGCAGTGGACAAAGTAAACTTCTTGGGCGCATGCAGCTAGAGCCCGTGACGTCACGTGATAGCTATGAGTTGGAACGTGAGCCAAAAAAAGATGGGGACATCCCTAATTGTTATACTGTAGTGCTAAATGCTCCACTGAGCAGGGAATTCACCACACTGAAAGCTTTATAATATTATAGGAATCCTTTCTCAGAAGATCACCATCTGTTCTCTCCCGTCCGGCGCGTCGTGATGTGACATCTGTTTTGTCTCTTTATTTATTTATTTTTCTCGTCACGGGAAGTCCCGTAGCTGAGTCTGTCATGCAAAGTAACTACGTTTAGATATTAGGTATCCAAGTAGTTATAACTACTATATTTTCTAGCCTGGATTCCATCCTGATTCGGGATGTTTAAGGTTAGTTTGGTTAAGTTTGTGGTATAAGACTTCAGTGTTTTGTATGAGTGCAACGTGTGCATTAGACATCTTGTTAAAGAGTCCCCTAGAGTCCCCCCAGGTGTCCCCACCTATTAGGTACTATAGAAACTCAAAGAAACACAAAGAAACATTCTCAAAACAAGCTAATGCCCCGAAATATTTTGTGTTATCTATCTAGGTCTGACAGAACTAATCTTACTTATCTTTCATATTGGTTCAAACTATACGGCTTTAACCAAAAAATCGATACATCGATACATCGATTTGCATAACACGTGTCGACTCCAAAAAGCATGAGTCGATAAGTTGTTTTTTTTTTTTGTAAGGAGGAGGAATTAAACATTTACCTTTGTTTTTCCCTTTTTTCTTTCTCTATGTGTGCGACGCGTGTGTATATAATTCAACTGTAATATTGGTTACTGTCACTCACGGACAGAAGTCTCCTTTGAAGTTTCCTTTGCAATTCTATCGGAGTTCAGCCTTAATTTAGGCCTACCAATCTTACTGCAGCTGCATGCGCAGCGCGCTCTGGGCGCGCGGCGTTCCACTGATCATTAGGCTACGTACACGGATCAGATCGAACAGCAAACAGTGTCAGAGAAATACAGAACTTCATCAACCAACACCTCCCCGTGACCGTCTTGTTCCTCGTTTGGCACGGGACGCATGCTTCTGTCCGCGTCATTCTCATTAATTGACTGAATTGATCAGAAAAGAATAGCGGCGCGATGGTGGTGTTGGAGAAGGAGGAGGAGGAGGAGGCGGAGGCTACATGGAAATGGATATGTTAGAACGACTCGAGCATGTCTTCTGTTGTAACGTTGTGCACTGTGTGCCAATATTGTTTTCATATTAAGCTTGCCACATGCTTCATGCGTAGCCTCGCGATGTGTTTTGTATAAGCACTGCGCCGGCATCATATCGGCACCATTTGATCCCCACCCCCCTCGGGGAACCACCACGACGCACCCTCCCGGCCCCCCGCCATAAAACGATAAATCGATACAACTTCGACTTGACTGTCTGACAAGTCGACTTGAAAAAATCTCAAGTCGTTAATGCCCTAGTTCAAACCCTGTGGAAATGTTGTATTGAGTCTTTGAATCCATTGTTTTTCTGCAAACTTCCTCTCCCCCTCTCCGTCCACGTTTGGTTGGATTCAGTCCAGAGCCTTCTAGTGGGAGAGTTAGGATATTGGTGTACCGGGAAGCAGAGGCCGGAAGCAGAGCGGAGCAGCCAGTTCACGTGACTATACAGAGCCTCTTTGAGTCCTATCTGAGCATAACGCTCACTACTCCTACAGTCTCGCCAGATGTGTACCATGAGAGTGGACTCACAGAGCTCCTCCTAGGAGTGAACGGGAATATCCTAACTTTCCCACTAGAAAGCTCTGATTCAGTCCACACACTTCCATTGCACTAATCCCGTGTCCTATAAAGTGTTGTACAATTAGTGACATTTCTTTTGCACTATTGATGTTATATGCTGGTTCAGCCTGTCTGCTATTGCGTTTCTGGTTTCCCCTATATATTATATATTGTGGATTACATTTGTTACACGTGATTACCGGGAAATAGATACAGTTTTTTGTGGTTAGGTCAAGGTTTGGGAGGCTGCACAAAACACTTTTGACTGTCAAGGCAATGCCAATGGCATTAGCATTCCCAAGAAATGCTCTGGCACTCTCCTATGTCAACTATCTACAGCAGGGGTGGCCAACCTGAGGCTCGCGAGCCTCATGCGGCTCTTCAGCTGGTTACATGCGGCTCTTAAGGGGCTTCCACATGAAGCTGTCAAAACGCTTGGCCTCATGGCGCAGTCATTCATTCCCTATACCAGTGGTTTTCAACCTTTTTTTCTACCAGGGCCCACCATTCATGGGCGTCACCGCCATTCACTATGCGGGTGCCTCAGCACCCGCAACTTTTCACGTCGGAAAAAAAAATAATGTGAAAAAGTGGGGGTGCTGGCCAAATCGCAACTGTCCATGCTGCGGGAGAGGCAGAGCCATATGAACCATATAGTGTAGACAGAGTTACGACAACTCCGTCCACTCCAAGAGGCAAGTTCAATGGCGGCTTTTCTACTGAGACTCGAATCGGGAATGGGGACAACAAATAGGGACAAGTCCTGGACCTGAAGTAGGCAGTAACGCAACGGCCTCCGGCAACAGCCTTGCAACAGCCCCTTGAAAGCATGCATAAAATAGCTCTTATTTGCGCTGTCGCCCTCATTGAAAACAATGCATTTCCAACTCCAGTTTGTCCCTATTCAGGCTGCATGAACAGCAGCGCGAGCGTTCAGTTTGTGACCCATCAATGTCGCAACTCTTGTAATAGATGGCAGGCACTGATCTGGGAAGGAGGGAGACGTTGTGACCGGCCGTCTGCATTCATTGCTTTGATATGAGTTGCACAGTCGGCGACGGTGCGGTTTTGAAACTTTTTCGTCAATCCACTACATTCTCGTCTCGACACGTCACCCATAACTCACAAACGTCTCGTCATATTTTAGTCATCATAGATAGCCGTTTTATCTCGTCACAGTCAGTCTTGTACTGCATTATAACACTGCTTCATTGAAGTGTGTAACCATTACATTTATTGTGAAATATTAGTAAAAAGTGTTTTAGAGGGGGAAAAAAGCCCAAAATTTTTCGCGGCCGCGCTAACGCGCAATTTAACCCTAAAGCGATATCAGCACCCGCATCTTTCCAGACGTGGTGACGCGCCTGCCACCATTTATTCAGAATTTGAGCCACAGACCACCATTTTAGCTCCATGGACCCCAAAGCTAAAGATTTCCTTTACTTGTGTCAACAATTCCAGGCTGAATTTCAGAGAAAACAAAACAGTGAAACATACAGATCAAAATGACCATTAATCTTCCACATTCTCTAGCAGTGTAGACTTGGGCTAATTCACATGATGAATATTTTAACTCCTGAGAATGTCATATACTTTTTTGGATTGTAAACCCCGTTTCAAAATACATGTCTGTATGTTTCTATTTGCGACCGTGACGGCCGTGACGGCCGTCGCAGCGGTTTTCTAACCGTTGTGACCATTTGATGTGGCTCTTTGCCGTAACACAGTGAAAAACGTGGCTCTTAGTCTGCGACCGGTTGGCCACCCCTGATCTACAGTATAATGCATTTAGGAAATATCCATGGTCATTAACCCCCACTGAGCATTTTTAAATATAAATGGTCTTTATATAACGATTCACCACAACTAATCAATGTCCGGGCTAAGCTTAGAAGTAAAAAAAAAATATATATAGTATTTATTTCATTTTTAGACCTTTTTTTAAGATGCAATCGCCGTCTATTTCTCAGCAGGCCCATTTGCAACTTGTAAAGTATAAAGATGAGGATTTCTTTAATGACTAACTGAAGGAAAATCTGAACGTGAATCGTATTAATAGTTCTGTGCAAACATAGGGAAAAACTGGGCCACGTTTTTAATTGAACAGAAGGGGATTAAAGAGGAGAGGAGGCAGAAAGTGGGCTATATTAAATCATATACTACTGTAGTCCATAGTGTACATTACGTACAGGGACTGTTATTATGCACAGCGTCTTACTGTTCAGAGTAGATAATGATACGGAGGTGGAGAGGTGCTGCACTGAGGATTTACACGTTGTAAACCCTACTCTGTGTGTGTGTGTGTGTGTGTGTGTGTGTGTGTGTGTGTGTGTGTGGACTGATAAAAAGGTCTCCTAAATCCTATGCTTCTATATGTCAGTGGTTCACGGTCTTTTTCATGTCAAGGGACCCCCCCAGAATTATTTAGTTCATGGCCATGTACTGTATGGACCCCCATCTGAAAGCGAAAATGAAAAGATTTCACCCCGAAACAAAATACAGTATATATACACAGTATATTAAAAGATTTAAACCACATTTACAAGCTTGTGGCACAACGCTTGGTGCCTCATTATGAGCTTGCAGATCTGCAACGGGTTCCCATCCGGAATGGTTGAAACTTAAAACCCTTTAAAGGGGAACTCCACCCATTTTCAACATTCTACGTTGTAATATATCTTTAGTATACCCTAAAGGTGCTGGGTGGACATGATAAAAAGTTCCCCCATTCTGTGTTCCTAAGAAATGGAGGTCTGAAGAAAACCATTAACATGGTAAAACACCCTGATGACATCATCAAGATGTATTTTCACCATGTTAATGGATTTCTTTAGACAAATGGAACCAAATGAACCCGCTAGGGTACACAGAGCAAATGAACCCGTTAGCGTATACAAATGTGAACCAAATGGACCCTAGCGGGTCTTTTTGGTTCCATTTGTACGCTCTCAGAAAAAGAGGAAACTCATTAACATGGTGAAACGCATCTTGATGATGTCATCAAGATGTATTTCACCATGCTAATGATTTTTTTCAGACCTCCATTTCTAGGAAACACAGAATGGGGGAACTTTTTTTTTTACCATGTCCACACAACATCTCTAAGGTTTATTAATGACATAGTAAAATATTGAAAATGAGTGGAATTCCCCTTTAAGACACGTGCATTTGCGTGCACCTGCGCAACACACACAGACAGGCTATTAAAACAAGCATAGCATAATGAGAAAGATTGTTTACAATGCCTAATTGTATCCATATAAAAGTAAAAAAAAAAAAACAAAAAAAACATTGGCCTACTTTTGCCCCAAAAATATCTTAGATGTGAGAAGTGGGGGGATGCCACCCCCCCACTTGCCCCCTCCACTACACCCCTGGGTATTTTCGCCTGCCGCCCTCCCCCCAAAATTGAGAAATGTTACATCCGGGCCTGACTCCAACTATAATCAAAAATTGTACACTAAGTGCAGTAATACTGTAGTGAACCTGTATTAGCACTGGCTGTGCTTTCTGCCACTATATCAGGACTGGCTGTTCTTTCAGCCCAGAGAACAGGATCCTCAGCAGGTTCCATCTGCGGCTCTGAGAGCCTGTTGTTGTTGGTGTTGTTGTTTATGGACATAACAGTCTGGGAAAATTGGTTGAATATCAGAGAGAGCAGAGAGCAGGGTGAGAGATGTATTTTAGGCACATTCCAGGGGAGAGGGGGAAAGAGAGAGAGAGAGACTGTCAGTCTACCATTATACTAACCCTACGTTTTAACGGCGGGGATGGATTAAAAAATGTCGCCCGATATGAGCGACGGCGACGGTCATTACCGTAACTTCTCGTTTAGAATGGCATGCAAAATGAGTACCGTAAACGATGGTGCTGTGGTGCACTGAAAAAAAAAGTATGGTGGAGGAGGAAGTGGGACGGAACTAGGAACCAAACTGCGCCGAATGTGTTTTGGTCGAGGGCAAAAAAAGCAGCACTTGGCTCTGATTGGTTATCCCCGGCCAAACGTCGGCCGATTCGGCCGAAAAGCTCGCCAATTTTTATCGTCGCCCACCCACGTCGCCCGTTCTGCTGCTGTCGCCCGAATCGGCTGCTCCCATAGAGAAATAATGGATGTCAGGCGACGTCGCTTTATCACCCCCCCGCCGTTAAAACGTAGGGTTAGGGTGACCAGATGTCCCTCTTTGCGTGGGACAGTACCCCATTTCCTATAGGAGGCCTTCCTCCAATCAAGATGAGTGGGGGTGGCCTCGGTGTATGTGTTGTTGGCATGTTGTACTTCCCCAAATCATGCTACTGCAAAGCATGCTACTAGGGGACACCAGAGGTTTTTTTCCAAACCATACCATACCATACCATACCATACCATACCATACCATACCATACCATACCATACCATACCATTCCATTCCATACCATACCATACCATACCATACCATACCATACCATACCATACCATACCATACCATACCATACCATACCATACCTTTAAATCTGAGTGCTCCAAAATACCCAAACTGAGAAATAGCCCCTTAAAGGGGAATTCCACCCATTTTCAATTTTTCCCTGAGAGGGTACAAATGTGAACCAAATGGACCCTAGCGGGTCCCTTTGGTTCCATTTGTACCCTCTCAGGAAAAAGGGGCCGTCTGAAAGAAAAAGCATTAACATGGTGAAATACATCTTGATGACGTCATCAGATGTATTTCACCATGTTAATGATTCTTTCAGACCTCCAGTTCTAGGGGGAAAAAAAACAGAATTGGGGGAACTTTTTTCTCATGTCCACGCAACATCTCTAAGGTATTTTAATGACATTTTAAAATGTTGAAAATGGGTGGAGTTCCGCTTTAAAGTTTATTCATGTATTCATTTTTTTTTTTTTTTTTTTGTAAATATCACACCTTGACAGGTCAGAGGTGGGTGTAACAACAGGAGTGACATTGGGCCCAAATGAACAGTTTGGATCTGGTCTTCCTGATTATGCTAAAAAGCTGCATGGATGCTGCCTGCAGCGCGGAACGGAGCGCTGGAGCTTTGGGGACATAATGTGGAACAAAGGCCCTTCTTCGACAGTCTAAACCAGGGGTTTTCAACCTTTTTGATCCCAGGGCCCACCATTTATTCAGCATTTGAGCCATGGACCACCATTTGAGGACATTTTAGCCCCATGGACACCAAAACTAAAGATTTCTTTTGCTTTTGTCCACAATACCAGGCTGGATTTGCGGAAACAAAACAGTCAAGCATACAGATCAAAATGACCATTAATCTTCTACATTCTCTAGTTGTGTAGACTTGGGGCTAATTCACGTGATGAATATTTTAACACTTGAGTGCGTAAAAATGAAACCAAATGGACCCGCGCAAGTCTAGCCAGCGCGTCATGTAAGCAATTAAAACAGCGTGTTACCCGTGTCGGATCGGTACAGTACATGATACATGATCAGCTCCGGCGGTGCCTGCGATCTGTCATGGCTGATGTATTCGCTGATGTCAATCACATCTCGGGGCAGTAGGAAGCTTCTCTACCGTTGACAACCGTGATTTTAACACATTCACATCTTCGTCGTTTTCTCCCCATTGCCACGGCTCAAGCCAGCGAAATCGGTAAAAAAAAAAACTTATTTTGAAGCGCCAGATCTCCTAAACAGGATGTGTGATCACGTCATGCTGTTTCTGGTGTCTTGACTAACCTGTCCTCTGACGATCTGAGCAAAAAGTTCCGGGTCAAAAGTCAGGAAGTGACGTCTATCCCTAGTTGATCTACCCATGCACCCACGACATTCAGGGGCAGAATCAAGGAGAGGCTTTTGAATGCAGTGGATTGAATGGGTGCGAATGGGACAAACAAAACAAGTTGTCGCGGCAATTCTGTTCCAAATGAAAGTCAGCAACGGGATCATTATCAGACGATGCGCTGGGACTAATAGTTGGATTAAAGAATGAAATCTCTATGACGTTGTTTTCTGCGCCTTCGTCGTTACCGGCGGACGGGACCGAGCACGACGTGCACAGCGACCGCGCTTTCGGGAGTCAGCGAGTTAATAGTTAGTAGGGCACACAGCATGCTGCTTTTTTAACAACTTAGGTTGTTAAAAAAGCACGCTCGCTTGGAAATTCCTGACGATGCTCGAACCCCAAAATCAGGCCCAGGGGACAGCACTAGCGCGCACACACACGCACACACACACACACACACACACACACACACACACACACACACACACACACACACACACACACACACACACACACACACACACACACACACACACACACACACACACAGACTGTGTGGCAGTCAGACACATTGTGAGAGCATGCAAGAGCACATATGGTTGTACCATGTGCACACACGCACACCACACACAAACACCTTGTGTATGTGTGTGCCTTTCTGATTCCTAAACAGAGAGGGACAGCCGCTATAGAACGCAGCATGGTATTAAAGGGGAATTCCACCCATTTTCAACATTTTAAGATGTCATTAATATATACCTTAGAGATGTTGTGTGGACATGAAAAAAAGGTCCCCGCATTCTGTGTTTCCAAGAAATGGAGGTCGAAAGAAATCCATTAACATGGTGAAATATATCTTGGTGACATCATCAAGATGTATTTGAATCTCTTGAATAAAATATTCAAGAGATTCAAATACATTTTAACTCTTGAGAGTGTAAAAATGAAACCAAATGGACCCGCAAGGGTCCATTTGGTTTCATTTTTACACTCTCAAGAGTTAAAATATTCTTCATCTGAATTAGCACCCCTTAATTAAGAAGTCTACACTGTTTTGTTTCCCAGATACAGCCTGGAATTGTGGACAAAACCAAAAGAATTCTTTAGTTTTAGGTCTTTAGGGTGAAAATGTAATCAAATGGTGGTCCGTGGCTCAAATGCTGAATAAATGGTGGTCCCTGGAGTCAAAAAGGTTGAAAACCACTGTTCTATAGCATTAATGCAAACAACCAAGGAAGGGCAAACTATCAGTATCAGTTCACCACCAGCAACTATAGACCAGTTGTTCACTCACTCAAGTTGTCACAAGCACCTATAGCCGCGACCACCGATCAGTAAAGTTAGTCTCGACTAGTAGTAAGAAATTGGTCGCAACCACGTTGTGATCTGGGTCTGTATATAGGCACTGGTGGATTCCACTGTCCATCAAAAAAAGCAATGAATTCTGCATGTCTCAAGCAGGGGCGGATCTAGACATGGGCATGGGGGGGCAATGCCCCCTAAATACCCAGTCTGCCCTCCCAAACACGATGCCATGCAAAACAACCCCAAGATATTTCAAATTAAAGTGCTTCTATTTAAAATGATTTGAAACACTACTAGTGCTACTAACTAACTACAGCTGTGTCACCACTAAACCAACAGCATTTCATCATTGAAAACAGAAAACTCTCTGAGTCAGACCTTTAGCTTTATGCATGCTGCGTGTCTGTTGCAACTTCAACAACAACTGATGTTATTATTGATGCTTTACTTGACTAATAAAAGTCCTGTAACCGAAAATGGTATGGCTTCGGAGAAAATGGTATACCATAGTATACCATACCATTTTCTCTTGCCCCCCCCCCCCCCCCCCCCCCCAAATGGGACAAGTTACATCCGCCCCTGGTACTAGTACAGTAGTAAGAAATTGGTCGCAAACCATGTTGTGATCTGGGTCTGTATATAGGCACTGGTGGATTCCACTGTGCATCAAAAAAAGCATTGAAGTCTGCATGCCTCAAGTTAATCCGATTTAAATAAACATCTTGCTGGGCTGCTCTAATACATACACACACATGTGGGGGGGTTAATATTTGCATAGCGGTCCAGTCCCACCATGCATGGTGACCTCGGCACGCCGCTTAGCAAAACGTAGGGGACATCTTTTCTGTTAATGCAGGGATACATTTGACAGTTACGTCTAGTTGCGTCCGCCATGCAACGATCCTGAATGACAGGCAGCATAGCGACCGTAGCCTATATGCATTAATGCTGAACTAAATACATGAATACATAAATAAATAATAATAACATTGGATGCAAGCCTTCGCTGTGAGTGTCTTGAGAGCAGGGGCGGATGTAACATGTCACATTTGGGGGGGGGGGGACAAGATAACATGTTGGAGGGGCAAGAGAAAATGGTATGGGTGCGGCGTCGCACCCATCAAAATCAGTTATTGCTGAAGTTGCAACAGACACGCAGCATGCATGAAGCTAAAGGTCTGACTCAGAGAGTTTTCTGTTTTCAATGATGAAATGCTGTTGGTTTAGTGGTGACACAACTGTAGATAGTTAGTAGCAGTAGTAGTGTTTCATATCATTTTAAATATAAGCACTTTAATTTGAAATATCTTGGGTTGTTTTGCATGCCATCGTGTTTGGGGAGGCGGGGGGGGGGGGGGGGGGGGGCAAACTGGGTATGCCCATGCCTAGATCCACCCCTGGGGGTGAGGCAGTGTTTTATCAATCACAGCACAGCAGTCTCACACAGCAGATTCATAATGAGGGTGGAGGTGAGTCCCACTTCTCTCACACATGTCACTTCTTCTGTCCCCGAACAGTTTAGATCTGGTCACCCTAAATCAGGCAGAGAGCTGGTCACCCTAAATCAGGCAGAGAGCTGGTCACCCTAAATCAGGCAGAGAGCTGGTCACCCTAAATCAGGCAGAGAGCTGGTCACCTAAATCAGGCAGAGAGCTGGTCACCCTAAATCAGGCAGAGAGCTGGTCACCCTAAATCAGGCAGAGAGAAACCTGTGTGTGTGTGTGTGTGTGTGTGTGTGTGTGTGTGTGTGTGTGTGTGTGTGTGTGTGCGTGTGCGTGTGCGTGTGCGTGTGCGCGTGCGCGCGTGTGTGTGTGTGTGTGTGTGTGTGTGCGTGCTCTCGCAGTCTCGCAAGAAAGGCTCTCATCTGGCATGCTTTCCTGAGGATACCGTCTGAGGAATGAAAAGACACCCTGTGCAGCGTTGCCTGGCTGCACATGGAACTGAGTGAAAAGCACCACATATACAGTATATATATATATATATATATATATATATATATATTATATATATATATATATATATATATATATATATATATATATATATATATATATATATATATATATATGATAATGAGACGACAGACTTAGCAGGGGCGAATCTAGGCATGGGCACCCAGTCTGCCCCCCAAACACGATGCCATGCAAAACAACCCGAGATATTTCAAATTAAACTGCTTATATTTAAAATTATTTGAAACACTACTACTGCTACTAACTAACTACAGCTGTGTCACCACTAAACCAACAGCATTTCATCATTGAAAACAGAAAACTCTCTGAGTCAGACCTTTAGCTTTATGCATGCTGCGTGTCTGTTGCAACTTCAACAACAACTCATGTTATTATTGATGCTTTACTTGACTAATAAAAGTCCTGTAACCGAAAATGGTATGGGGGCGGCTTCATCGCCCCTCCAACATGTTCTCTTGCCCCCCACCCCACCCCAAATGGGACTTGTTACATCCGCCCCTCAGACTCAGGTGTTGGAGGGAGAAAGAGAGAGGACTTTATATTGATCCTTGCCAAACGCCATCAGCTCTCTGAATATCCAAGTGTTATCCAAGTGTTAAGTGAAAAGCGGGATCCACCAGCGACCCCAGCGGCCTGGTCGCGACTGGGACATTTGTGGAATGAGTAACACCGATAAACGTGTGGAATCAGACCTCCGAAAACATCGTCAAAATGGCAAAACGGCAAATTCAACCTTGCTTTGAGGCAGATATTGAAGATATGGTGTCATGACAGGGGCGGATGTAACATGTCCCATTTGGGGGGGGGGGGGGGGGGGGCAAGAGAACATGTTGGAGGGGCAAGAGAAAATGTCATGGAATCGGCTTCATTAAGTCGCACCCATACCATTTTCGGTTACAGGACTTTTATTAGTCATGTAAATCATCAATGATAACATCAGTTGTTGTTAAAGTTGCAACAGACACGCAGCATGCATAAAGCTAAAGTTTTCTGTTTTCAATGATGAAATGCTGTTGGTTTAGTGGTGACACAGCTGTAGTTAGTTAGTAGCAGTAGTAGAGTTTCAAATCATTTTAAATATAAGCACTTTAATTTGAAATATCTTGGGTTGTTTTGCATGGCATCATGTTTGGAGGGGCAGACTGGGTATTTAGGGGGGCATTGCCCCCATGCCCATGCCTAGATCCACCCCTGTGTCATGAACAGGGGTCATGCTCATGAGTCCGGTCATGAGCATGACCGGACTCATGCTCATGTGCCTGGCACACACCTGTGACACACCTGTGACTGTGAAGGTGGAGAAAATAATTCTCGAATTACGATTTCCGAACTCATGGGGGCCAGTTTATTTTCAACCACAAGAAACGCGACCGCGACCAGTAAGCAAGTGGTCGAGACCTGGTTAACGCATTTTGTCCTGACCCTCGATTCGACTTTGACACCAGATTATACAGTAGTTCCCTACACCAGATTATAGCTGCACCAACATTCTAGCTTTTGAAGCTAGATTCTACAGTAGTTTCCGACACTAGATTCTAGTTATTGACACTAATAATTATAGTTTCTGATGCTAGGATCTACTTTTTGACACTAGATTCTGTAGTTTCTGACACTAGATTCTAGTTTTTCTTGAAGATCTGTGTTCCTGTATCAGTGATGCTAACATATTTCAAGTCAAGGACCACCAGAATTATCCATATTTGGCTGCGGAACCTCATCTGAAAACATGTTGTTCTACGGGATCCACCCAGAAGCAAAAAAATGAGTTAAAAATCTTTGCTTCCAAAATAATGTATTCAGAGATTTGCAGCACATTTTCCACAATTTTTCAAAAATAGCAGAACTACAAGCTCATATCGCGCCACTCGGTGGCGCGATATGAGCTTGTAGATCTGCTATTTTTCAATCGCTAAAACACCAAAACGCGTTGGTGTTAAGCGACCATTTTGCAGGCCTTCGGTCGCTGGTGGATCTCCGTGTCTCTCGTTTATCGGAGGCACCTTGATGTTCCGCTGCTCAGATGGAGGAGCTGACAGGTTTTTGGCTGATGGTTTGGCACCCAGCAGATTGCTCTCAACAAGGCGCCCAGGATCGGGGCCAGTTTTATTGATTCTTCCTGAAACGGCGGCGCCTTTCTTTCTTTTAACGGCAGACAGACTTGGTCTTAACAAGTCAGGAGTGAAATTCATTATCGGCAGCCTGTTGTGCATGGCCCAGTTCTGTTCCTTCTGCACAGAGCAAGAGGAATGAATAGAAGAGATAGCCAGGCTCACATAATACTAGTATTATAATAATAGCACAATAATAGTATAAATGAATGGAATTGATTCTGTATTTATTTATTTTTTTATCCCCCGATTTTGCAACCCCTTTTTTCACCCAGTGCCAATTCCTAATGTGATCCTGGGCTCTACACACCCTCCACCAACCTGAGGAGGCAGCGGACTGGCCTCATGCTTCCTTCAATGCATGAGGAGTCCAAGCTGCCTTTTCACCTGACAGGGGGGAGTTTCCCTGGTTGGACGTAGTGCGTGGAAGGAACACGTTATTCCAACCAGTTCCAGTCCCCTCCATCAGGCGCCCCGGCTGGCCAGGGGGAGGCAGTTTAGAGTCCAGGATTACTGCATGTTTTTATGAGGGTATCTACCCTAGGGGACACAGGGAGAACATGCAAACTCCACACAGAAAGGCCCTTTCACCAACCACGCCTCAGGTATGGGCACTGATGACACGGAGACACGCCGCCAGCGCCCCTAGCAGGAATCGAACCCAGGACCTTCTAGCTGTGAGGCGACAGCACTAACCACTGTGCTTAAATCAATCATAACTAATCTCCATATGGGCTGTGATGTGGCCTATAGTCCTGAAGGTCATTGGAGTCACTTGAGGACAATATTGACCTGCATTTTTTATGCTTAGAAGATGCACGCAAGCATATTCACGTGAAAGTGGTCCTGTGATTGTGTAGCACGGGAGCTTGTTTTGTACGTGCACGATTAACCACAACTGTAGTCTGTTAAAGAGGGGGTGCTGTGATTTTTGTATTTTTTTTTTTTTTTTTTTTTTCAATTTTGTACATGTTTAAGAGGTGACCGTATGTAAATAGACCCCTTGGTGTGTTTTTTATGTGCAATTTAGGGTTTCTTCCTGGGGGCTGAACCTTTCCAGTCAAACGTGCCAATGAAAAAAACAGCAATATAGTGACATCATGTGTTCAGCCCCTCCGCTAACTCCTCCCCCTTTATCATGCAACTAAAGCTGTGGGTGTGGCTTCAGTTTCAGCTGGATCTCCACCCATCACCACCCACCAGGCAAACCAGGCATACTTAATGAACTGTGTCCCAGCACCACCCAGGTTGAGTCTTTGAGGAAATTCTCATTTTTGTTTTATCATGTCATGTGAAAGCAGAGAGTCATAGCTACAATTTGACATATTGGTTGTGCAATTTGACCCACCAGTTTTTGAGATATGGTTTATAGAGTAATGTCTTGCAGAGAAACAGGAATTTGAGAATTTGGCTTTTAAAGATGTAGTTCTTGGTCTGGGCATTGAGGGGGGCGCTGTTTCCTCTTCTTTGCTGAACAGTTGAACAGTTTGGGCATGGGAACACCTCCTCAATACTGGGGGGGCATTGTTGAGTCAAGGTGTTTGAATAGTAGCCTAATAATAGTAGCTAAAATGAATATAGTAATACATTTCGCCTTTATACGGCTATTTTTACTTTAAAAGGATACTTATACATAGTAACCATTATACAAGTGTACATGGTGAAACACAACTCTATTGTCGTGAAGTTGTGTTTCACCATGCTAATGTTTTTTTTCCCCCAGACCTCCATTTCTAGGAAAAAAGGTATATTGACAGTAACAGAAAATGGGTAGAATTCCCCTTTAACTAGTGTCCATTCATACAGTGGTTAATGCATATTAAATTAAGTATTTGCTTTTGTTGTATTGATCTAGTGGTTCACAATGTGTTAATGTCCCACTTTCAAGAAGGTGACAATGGCCAGAGCCTATCCCAGATGTTCACAACAACAACAGCTTCTCTTGTTCCAAAATGTTTAAAACGTAATCTATTAAACAACATAACGTGGTTAATGTTCATAATGTACTGCACTTTGGTTCTTATTAAGTCTACAAATAACGCGACTCTTATTTTTATTATTTACCGCGGGTATGTTGTATAAACTTGTATTGAGAATGGGTCAACAAATAAAGACAAGTCCTGGACCGAAAGTAGGTCTATGCAGAAATGCATTGAACTCAGCAACGGTCCACCTAGATCTCTTTATTTTAGATCGTTTTGTAGTAATAATAAAAGATAAACATCCAGAGACTTTAGTTGTTTGTCTTATTTGCGCCGCCCTCGTTGTATAGAACGTATTTCCAACTCCAACTTGACTCTCTTCTCTCTCCGTCTGTTCTCTGTTGTTGCCAAGTATTTGGAGAGAAGTAAGCCAATAACGCCAAAAAGTCCAATAATATTGTATAGTTGAAAAATACTACTAGGCATCCGGGTTTTTATAGTTAACTAAAACTAACGAAAAAACGATAACTTTTTTCTTAAAGTAAAAACTAGTAGGAAAAAAAAACAATTAAAACTAAAGTAGAATGAAAAAGCCATAACTATAATAACCCTGCTAGGCACATGTACTGTATGTCTACAATTAATAGTATGCTGTGCAGGAATGCCAACAGTAGCCTACTACAGTTTAATTGTTATGGACATTGAGTACATTGGCCAATTTGCAGGTACTTACTCCACGTTTTTTTTAGATAACCATCCCCACAGTCCATTGTTTGTATGCATGAATGGAACAACAACAATAATTGTGATGCATTATCATTATAAATACTATGTATCTAGGGTGATTTTTTGCCATTATTATACAATCACACATAGTAGTCACCAGAAACAGATGAGGATAATATCCAATAAAATGTTGGTTAACATGGACGGAAAACAAGCCAACAAGCCAACATGGCAACCCTTTGTCTGTTTCCTCTGAGAATAGTGACGTAGTTCCGGCTCTAAAAAAACGCCACGAAGAAGAATCCAATGTTTTGATATTTTATACATGGATTTACTAACAGAACGTCGCTACTAATAGGTTATGTGGAATGCCACCTGGCTGTTATTTGAGCTCAAAATCACGCGAAGTCCGCGTTCTGTTGATGACGGCGGGCATCGCATATTTACAGAACTAGAGGCACTTATCAGATTACAACCGTTAGCATTTTAAGCGAATTAAGCTAACGGCCCGATCGCGGCCCGGAGAAATGAGGTAATAATGGTCAGAACTGTCATTACAGTTCACATTAATTCAATTATAACATGTTTACACTGCGTTTTAAGGTCTAACATTCACCTCATGTATGCTTTAGTATGAAACAACTAATAAAGTTGCTTCAGGTCATTTTTCACAGAAAATAAAAAATAAGAGAAAATCAAGTTTAGACCCCTCTACTGACAACTTCATTTCCCGAGATGACTCAACGTGGGTGGGGTTTAGTCACAACTGGTAGAGTGGAATCATAAAAATGACAGTTTAACAAACACTGCACACTTTTTGGGGAAACAAATCTTACTTTTCATATAACATTAATACCTGATGATCATGTTTTAGGGTTGAAAAAATCATGGCACCCCATCTTTAAAAAAGGCAAAGTTAAGGGATCAGGGGTTTAGCATGTAACGGAAATGGAGCCCTTAACTGTTAAACGAGAGTATACCCCAGTTATTCACTTCAAAGATACTCTCAAACAGCCCAATGTAACAGTGGTGCAACACGGGTGGTTTATATTTCACACTGCTAAAACTGGAGAACAGAGAGAGGATTCTCTAGGCAATAGAACATCAACAGCCTGTTGTTGTTGACACTGACGTTTGGTCCCTGCAGTCATTCAGTCAGTAAAAGGAGGAGTGTGTGTGTGTGTGTGTGTGTGTGTGTGTGTGCGTGTGTGTGTGCGTGCGTGCGTGTGTGTGTGCGTGCGTGCGCTTGTGCATGTACGTGCATGTGCGTCAGGGCCGGATCTAGGCATTGGGCATGGGAGGGGAAATGCCCCCCTAAATGTCCAGACTGCCCCACCAAACATGACGGCGTGCAAAACAACCCAAGGTATTTCAAATGATTAAAGTGCTTATATTTAAAATGATTTGAAACACTACTACTAACTAACTACAGCTGTGTCACCACTAAACCAACAGCATTCATCATTGAAAACAGAAAACTCTTTGAGTCAGACCTTTAGCTTTATGCATGCTGCGTGTCTGTTGCAACTTCAACAACAATTGATGTTATTATTGATGCCTGTAACCCCATACTATTTTCTCCTGCCCCCCCCAATTGGGGAAATGTTACATCTGTGTGTGTGTGTGTGTGTGTGTGTGTGTGGTGTGTGTGTGTGTGTGTGTGTGTGTGTGTGTGTGTGTGTGTGTGTGTGTGTGTGTGTGTGTGTGTGTGTGGCGTGGGTGAAAAAGGTGAATCCTCCCGGGCTAAAGTTATTCAGCGTGGTAGCAACTCCTCACCCTCTTGGCTCTGACAACTCTCATGTTTAATCCATGACAATTTCCCTGGAAAGCATCCGTTGTTATTTCAGATTTGAGCTTTAAAAAGGCATTGTTGTTTTAGACTTCGGCTCTTCAACAAAAGTAGATGTGCAACTGCTTATATATTATACCTGACACCTGAACTGTTATTTTTGGAAAACATTTCACATCTTTACTTCTGAGTGGAATCCCTGGAACAAAATATTTTGACATGACATTTTGACAAAATGAGTAACATGTAATATGTTATTCTGCTAAAACACGCCTCATTACTTACTGTGTTGCCTTTAAACATATTGTTATATTATTGTGTGGGTGTGAGGGGGACTTGGGAAAGTATGCATGCTGTTGCTTAACAGTTTCACCTCAATACCCGTGTTTTCCGTATTTTTGCAAAATGTTTTTTACTGCCATTGTCGTGTTACCTGTATTTTAGTGTTTAATAGTGTTTAATTTGCTGCATATTTAATGTTACGGTGAAACAGGCTGGTATAGCGTGTGAGATTTTTTTTTTTTTTTTTTTCTGAATCAAAACTGTGTCGACACTGCATGTTGGTTAACCAGATCAAAAGTTGGTTAACCAGATGTAACTCTTTGAGAGTGTATACATGAAACCAAATGGACCCTTGCGGGTCCATTTGGTTTCATGTTTACACTCTCAAGAGTTAAAATATTCCCCATCTGAATTAGTCCAAGTCTACAGAACTAGAGAATGTAGAAGATTACTGGTCATTTTGATCTGTATGTTTTGTTTCTGAAATTCAGCCTGGAATTGTGGACACAAGCAAAAGAAGTCTTTAGTTTGGGGGTTTGTGTGGCGATTAAAATGAGTTAATTGTGTTAATCGCGTTATTGTTTCTGTGATTAATTAATCTCAATTAATCAGTTAAAGTCCCAGCCCTACTTTTGATGCATGATATTTCCCCTGAAAATAGTTCAGTGGCTTGTTGTCAAACAGACGACACATCCGCCGTCGCAATCCCTGTGAAGCCCTCTATGGACTCACGTCAAACTCATTTTATCCCCAGATGCCTTTGCCCCCATAGAGCGACATCAACCTCAGGGCCCCCCCTATCTCAGGGGCCCCTGGGCCTGGGCCCAACATGCCCGTTGGATAATCCTCCCCTGACTAAGATCCAGTACCAAAGTTCGGCCTCCGAACTTATGTGGGCCAGTTTATAGTATATGCCAGGGGTCAGCAACCTGCGGCTCAGGAGCCGCATGCGGCTCCAGAACACAGCCCTAGTGGCTCAGTGGCTGTAGCATTATTACATACACACTGGGGTGATCCACACCAAAATAATATAAACATTTCAGTCACCCAAAACACGTTGTGCTGTCTGACAGTTGCCAGTTAAAGTAGCACTTGGCCATGTCAAAAAAGCCCAGCAGTTATCAGAGGTGGAGCTTTCAATCTGAACCTCCCATTTTCAAAGGTTTACTCAGTTTACTATGTCATTAATATACCTTAGAGATGTTATGTGGACTAGAAATGGAGTTCTGTAAAACTCCTTTATTTTTTTAGAAACTCCATTTCTGAAGAAAGGTTGTGTTTCACCATGTTAATGATTTTTCTTTGAGGACCTTTTTTTTCTGAGAGTGTGCAAATGGAACCAAATGGACCCGCCAGGGTCCATTTGGTTCACATTTGCACACTCTCAGGAAAAAAATAATAAAATGCGGCTCCAGACAGATTTTGAATTTAATTTTGGGTCGAAAATGGCTCTTTCAACATCTTGGGTTGCAGACCCCTGGTATAGCTGTATCTGAAGACTAGACAGATGCCGTGAACACCTGTGAATTTAAATGAAGAAGTCAGAAGTGTGTGTGTGTGGAAGTAGGACGAGCAACAAGTTCTACAGTCCTCACCACTGTACCAGTACACCAGCTGCTGTATTCATGTGGGAGGTGTACAGTGTACATTACACTACGGCGACTCCGGTTCCCCCGCGGCCTCTTTCTGTCACACTAGACTGAATTCAACCCTGTTTGAAACAGAGTAGACATCCAGAAGCAGCAGCAGTGGTGCCACATGGGAGGTTACACCTGTACCCTGACATAACCAAGAACACCTGCTGTTCAGGAAACCACATGAGCGGATAATGCCGTTCTCTGTACCCCCCCCCCCCCCCCCCCCCAGCTTAGATCCACGCTGCAAGATGAAAACCTGGGGCGGATGTAGGCATGGGCATGGGGGGGGGGGGGGGGGGGGTGGCAATGCCCCCCTAAATGCCCAGTCTGCCCCACCAAACACGATGCCATGCAAAACAACCCAAGATATTTCAAATTAAAGTGCTTATATTTAAAATGATTTGAAACAGTACTACTGCTACTAACTAACTACAGCTGTGTCACCACTAAACCAACAGCATTTCATCATTGAAAACAGAAAACTCTCTGAGTCAGACCTTTAGCTTTATGCATGCTGTGTGTCTGTTGTAACTTCAACAACAACTGATATGTTTTTGCTTCGCGCCACGGGCGATGAAGTCGCCCCTATACCATTTTCTACTGCCCCCCCAATTGGGAAATGTTACATCCGCCCCTGAGAAAGCGGTCCGGTTTGTTAACTTCCCTGGAAGTTGCTACACTGTATTTCAGACAATCGCAGTGCAGTGCTCCCGAAAAAAAATATATATACCGTGTGGAAATATTTTATTTCTCCCCTTGTGCTCGCAAAGCTGTTGTAAAGGTTTAAAAGATGGATCATTCATCCTGAAAATACAAGTGAACAAGTCAAGACACTAGTGAGGACTGAACAGGGTTGTTTCTCTGGGGACTGTAAATACAGCAACTTCGACGACTTCCGCCAGCAACTTCCACAACTTTCGCTCATACTCTCAAAAGTGCAGCCTTTGCCCAGGGTGCATTATGTATGGTAGCTGTCGACCCGCAAAGGATCTGATCGCAGTCCTTATACCCCCTACAGGTCATCTCAAATTTATTTTTAGTCATAAACAGCCACAGACTAGATTGGACGCCACCTCCTACAAAAAACATGAAAATGATCCAACTTCAACACCAATGAGACCAACTGCTCACTTCTCCATGACTCCCAGCATGCATCAGAACCAGTGAGAGACAGACAGACAGACAGACAGACAGACAGACAGACAGACAGACAGACAGACAGACAGACAGACAGACAGACAGACAGAGTCAAAGAGGGAGAGATAAAGTTTGAATTTCACGTGTGAAGTGAACCATGAAATGGAGACGGTCAGTCAAAGCAGGAATGAGAATAGACAGACAGACAGACAGACTGACAGACAGGCAGACAGACAAAGACGGATGGACAGACGAACATGCGGGAGTGTGGTTCAGGGGTGAATCTGTGAAACAGTGTCGGAATGGACACTCCTCACACTCGGAAATTGTTGACCTGCTGAAGTATGTGTGCCCTATGTCTTTTACAACTTACATCTCAAGGGGCCAAATCAATTTGACCCAGGATGTTGTCATGACGATACATCCTATTTAAGCCTTTTCCAATTGTTGCGTGTGGCCATGACAGCAGACACACACACACAGTCACACACACACTCTGTCTGTCAATCAGTGTCTAACTCCCTCTGTCTCTCCCTCACTCAGAGTACACGCCCAGCTGGCACCTGCAGCAGGTTCCCCAATTACCCATGCTCCTCCTCCTGCATAAAAGCCAGCCAGCTCAGTCTGAGGGCAGACACAGACCCAGCAACAGCTCAGCAGCTCTTGTTAGCCTTTGTTCTTTTCAGTTCTCTTTAGTTAGTTTGTTTTCTGTTTGGCCTGGAGATGGCCGGCAGCCTTGTTTTTCGTTATACCTTTTACTTTTCAGTTTAGGATTAATTTGTTAAGTTAGGGGAGGGGTCGGGCCCGGCTTCGACGTCCCTATAGGGGGTGGCCTGGGCCCCCCCTCCTTCTGTTCCTTTGGCATCTCCAGGTCCTCCTTTGTTCTCCGTTTGTTTGGTAAGCTACTCCAGTAAATGTAATCAGATTACTTTAAGTATTTCACTACCAGTCATACCAGCCATGCAGTACTTGTACTAATGTAATCAAATACTTTTGGGAGGTTATAAATAAAAACCGTTAAAACTTTCTATTCTGTTGATGTCCTTCTTTTATGCTATGGTTTCCATTTGAGCCAATTCTTACTTTGTTAATCTATTATTTGGAAACTGTAACATAATGGGGGCTCGTCAAAACTTGTCATTTGTTGATGTCCTTCTTTTATGTTGTGGTTTCCATTTGAGCCAATTATGCTTTACTGCTTTATTGTTTGGAAACTGTAACATAACTGGTGTAAAAGCCTTGTTAACTAATGCTCCAGTTCTTGCTGCACCGGCGTTCGAGCGGCCGTTCAAACTCGCTGTGATACCGGGGCGGGTGCGGTGCTGCTACAAGATGGGGATGATGGTATTGAGCACCCGGTCTCGTATTACTCCAAAAAAATTAATCGGCATCAACGTGTGTATTCCACAGTTGAAAATTCTTACTTTGTTAATCTATTATTTGGAAACTGTAACACAATTAATTAATTACCCCCCCAGAGCCTTCTAGTGGGAGAGTTGTGATATTCCCGTTCACTCCTATGTGCCAGGTTGCTCGCGCTGCTGGAGGAGCATAGAGCCAACAGCACCCCATACACCCCATACAACTGACAGTCTCGCGGTACGGAGCGTCTCGCGAGACTGCCTGTGAGTCCAATGTAGCAGTAGGAGTATGCAGAAATGCGTTGGACTCAGATATTCAATCCAGCTTTTATGACTTTAAAACCCTTGTTCTTTAATAGTAATACAACATAAACATTACAGAGACAGTAGTCGTGACTGAATTGTACTTTAAAACAGTTGTCGTTTTGCATACGTACCTAAAATAGCTCTTATTTGTGCCGTTCTGATCATACACAATGTATTCCCAACTGCAGCTAGGACTCAGAGAGGCTCTGTATATATAGTCACGTGACGACTGTCTATTCTGACCCCTCAATATCCAAACTCTCCCACTATAAGGCTCTGGTGTGACCTATGTGGTCTTACATCTTCCAGAGGGGCCAACATCAATTTGACCCAGGATGTTGTTATGATTTAATTTTTAATTAATTACCCCCCACCCCCACCCCCCACCCCTGATTAGATGTCAGTGGATGTCTGTAGTGATGTGCATATGATGCACTAGCCATCTGAATATATGCTTCGCGTCAATGGCTGGACGCCCCAGAATGGATGTACTGGACAAACAGCAAGCTGAAATTAATTTGTTTTTAACAGGAGCAATTGGAGTGGAATAATACAAAACAAATACAAAACAAACAGTCGTAGGAGACCAGCGACCTATGGAACGCTACAAAGTAAACTAAGTGTCAATATAACAACTGTTATACTTGTTATAGCCTACCGTAGTTAATACACTAAATGTTTATAGGGAAATTCCACCCATTTTCAATTTTTTACTGAGAGGATACAAATGTGAAGCAAATGGTTTTTTATCATGTCACCAGAGCATCTCTAAGGTACATTGATGACCCTTTGAATACGCTTCTGACGTAAATTGCGCCATGAGGGTCTGTAGATGAGCTTATTATGTACGTTTCTAACTGTAGGAGGCAAACAAAATGTTAACATGAAAAGTTTGAGAGCCACTGGGTTAGAGACAGACAGACAGAACGTCAGACAGACGTACAGTACGTACGTTTTTGAAGTCCTTGAAGGGGACAAACTGGACGATGTCCCGGAGGACAGGCTCTCCCTTCAGGGACCTCAGGATGCCGTTGTCTCCGTCCAGCATCTGCATGTCGCTGAAGTCGGCGCTGCCCACGCCCACGATGATGACCGACATGGGCAGGTGGGACGCCCGCACGATGGCCTCCCGCGTGTCCGCCATGTCCGTGATCACCCCGTCCGTCAGGATCAGCAGGATGAAGTATTGCTGGGAGGGAGAGAGAGAGAGAGAGTTGGATATGCATGCCCAGTGTTACAAACTTGGCGCATTTGTCACTATATTTACCGTAATTTCCGGACTATAAGCCGCTACTTTTTTCACATGCTTTTTTTTTTAACCTTGCGGCTTATACAGTACAACAGTGCGGCCAATCTATGGATTTTTTACAGGTAACACAGGGGTAGTCCCTGAGAGGGTTCCAGGTATTCTTATGGGTTCATATGAACCAATCACCATTAAGACTGCCGATTTGGTAACGCCCATCCTAGAAACTGTTGTGGTGCAGAGGGACTTCAGTCTGAATAATGAAGTGAAACGAAATAACGAGATAATTCAGACTCAGGTCAGGCTACCCTAGCACCAAAATTTGTGAAAGACTCCTGTAGATCAAGATCTGTAACTCTTGAGAGCGGAAAATGAAACCAAACCGACCCTTACGGGTTGGTTTGGTTTCAATTTACGCTCTCAAGAGTTATTTTATAATTTAAACATCAGAATTATTTAATTTTCAGGAATCTACACATTTAGAAAATGTAGAAGAATTGCTATTTTGACCAACGTTTTGCCAGTGTCGATGTTGTAATTTTTGGCATAAATATACTGTGATAAAAAATACTGCTGCAAAAGACTTTGGGCTCCATTTTCGTTAACCCTAACCCTTTATCCTAAACCCCTTATATTTTTTTTTACTATTTTGAAAAACCTTTTGGAATAGTTCAACATGCCAATCTATTGACACCTTGTGAGCTTGTAGACTGGCCATTTAAACAATTGAAAATGTTCTTTTTTAATAGTTTAAAAAGGCAAAGAAGTTAAGGCATAATGGGTTTAGCGGTGACAAAAATGAAGCCCTTTGAGAGAGATGCACGTATGGCGCACTCATGCACGTAGTCGCACACGGGCGCATGGTGCCTGCATACGCACGCACTCACACATACACACGCATGCACGCACGCACGTACGCATGCACGCACGCACGCACGCACGCACGCACGCACGCACGCACGCACGCACGCACACACACACACACACACACACACACACACACACACACACACACACACACACACACACACACAAGCCATAATTGGTAGAGGGAGAGAGGGCCGACATGGAGTCTGACATCTCCACCACCTCCACCACCACTACCTTG
The DNA here is from genome assembly GCA_039105355.1 of Benthosema pterotum. Classification (NCBI taxonomy): domain Eukaryota; kingdom Metazoa; phylum Chordata; class Actinopteri; order Myctophiformes; family Myctophidae; genus Benthosema; species Benthosema pterotum. The sequence continues at coordinate 47,696,983 of CM076976.1, read as the reverse complement.
TACCCTCATCCCCTCAGCCTCTGGGGAATAAGGAGGGAGGGAGGGAGAGGGAGATGTCCTATAACTGTATGGATGAAACCTCCGCCCTTAGAGAGCTGTGGTCATTCTGTATTCCTGCACTGTCCCTAATACTATCCAGTCATCTCAGTACATACTGTATCTGTACATGGATGCAAATTGATTTGTTGGGGATTGAGGGATTCAGACTTTCAATTAGCTCTTCACTAAGCAATCCGGCCTTGTCCAATAGGCACGTTGGAAGAGGAAAGCTTGACCTGGATAGCAACAGTTGCTAAAGTATTTGCATTGCCATTGGACAGTGAACAAACCCCACCCCAAAGGGTGTGGCTTAGAGAAGAGCTCATTGGGCATTAATTGATTGTATTGTCATATTGTTGTATTGTGCCTTCACATTGGCAATGTACAGTAAACATATGTTTCCGATTGGATTGAATTGAATTGAATTGAATTGAATTGAATTGAATTGAATTGGATTGGATTGGATTGGATTGGATTGGATTGCATTGCATTGCATTGCATTGCATTGCATTGCATTGCATTGCATTGGATTGCATTGGATTGGATTGGATTGGATTGGATTGGATTGGATTGGATTGGATTGGATTGGATTGGATTGGATTGGATTGGATTGGATTGAATTGAATTGAATTGAATTGAATTGAAATTTCCATCAATACTGAATCAATAGTTCCATGTTGAAGTAGACCCCATTACAAGTCTCGATTTCAAAATGTGCTTACCGTATTTTCCGCACTATAAGGCGTACCGGATTATAAGGCGCACCTACAATGAATGGCCTATTCTAGAACTGTTTTCCACATATAAGGCACATCGGATTATAAGACGCACATAATGGAAGCTACTGCAGTCAACATAGACATACAAGCTACAACCATCAGACGATCCATATATAAGGCGCACTGTTTTTTTTTTTTTTTTTTTTTTAAGAAAATTAAAGGCTTTTAATTGCGCCTTATAGTCCGGAAAATATGGTAAGTACAAAATTATTCCTTCAAAATGCACTATGCTTATTATTTTTAAGTCACGTTTTGCCATAATCAAGCTTTCAAGGTATACTCCATGACGGCAATGACTGTGCAGGCTCAAATGCTGAATAAATAGTGGGCCCTGGTATCAGAAAGGTTGAAAACCACTGACTTACAGTTACATTCCATCAGAGCTCAACAGGGATCCTTTCTTACATGTCAAGGACCTCTGCTCTGGAATCTCTCCACGGATGACTGATCCAGCTTTACATGGACCCCCCTCCCCCCTGCTCTCGAACCCTCGCAGGGCCGGATGTAACATTTCCCAATTTGGGGGTCGGGGGGCAGTAGAAAATGGTATGGGTGCGGCTTCATCGATGAAGCCGCCCCCCATACCATTTTCAGTTACAGGACTTTTATTAGGCAAGTAAAGCATCAATAATAACATCAGTTGTTGTTGAAGTTGCAACAGACACGCAGCATGCATAAAGCTAAAGGTCTGACTCAGAGAGTTTTCTGTTTTCAATGATGAAATGCTGTTGGTTTCGTGGTGACACAGCTGTAGTTAGTTAGTAGCAGTAGTAGTGTTTCAAATCATTTTAAATATAAGCACTTTAGTTTGAAATATCTTGGGTTGTTTTGCATGCCATCATGTTTGGTGAGGCAATCTGGGCATTTAGAGGGGCACCCCCCCCCCACATGCCTATGCCTAGATCCGCCCCTGAACCCTCGGCTCCCTAAGGGAGACCCCACCACCCACCACCCACTGAGAAAAGCCATCTCTGCCGCTTGTATCTGCAATCTGAGTGTTCTGTGGGTCATGACCCACATTTCACTATAGGTGAGCATCCATGTATACCAGGCACTAGCAAGCACCGTATAGGAGGAGAAATGGATGAAACAATGTGAGTGCCGTGTCTTGTCTTGTGAAAGAAAGTAGTAGTACCAAGACTGTATAATGTATGTGTCTCCACCTTTATACTGTTACATTATACTGTATATGAATGAGAGAGAGAGAGAGAGAGAGAGAGAGAGAGAGAGAGAGAGAGAGAGAGAGAGAGAGAGAGAGAGAGGGAGAGTAGTAGTAGTAGTAGTAGTAGTAAGCTTTATTTCGGCACCAAACATTAGAAAGTATACATAAAAGTCACAGGAAAAAAGTAAATAAATGCATTTGCATATTCTTAGCGGCACCGAAAAGGAATAGGCAGAAGCCGAAGCTTATGAATGCCTACCCCTCATTACAAAACTCAATGTATATGTATATAAGTACATGACACACTGTCATAGTCACTATTCAAAGAAATCAGATCAGACAGGCAGATCAGACAGGAATACAGAAGTCAATATCACTAAGCTCAGGAGTTCCTAGTTCATATAGTAAGTAGGGAAAAGCAAGAAGAAAATAAATTGGTAAATACTTGCGGTAAAGTTACATAGAATACCATAACAAAGGAACATACTATGTGGTTTTAAGGCCACATGGCATGATTACATGGGTAAAAATTAAGGGCCTCATCACTCACCATACTCCGGGGTTAAAAACCACAGAATATGGATCTGATGGTAGACTAAACTATGTGTAGACTATTTGTTTGACGTGTAGAAGGGTTTATCAAGTGGATCAATTCTACATAATTTATATGTATTAAAAAGTTAGTTAAGTTATATATCTCATTATATATAATATATAAATATATTCTAGCATACAAGTACTTATCTGAATATACATATGTTTATATGAGCATATACTAATTTGTAATTTGTTGTGATTATTAAGGGATCAAGCAGTCCACGAAGTGGACCTTGATCCCTTCTTGTTTTTGTCTCTTTTTTCCTCCTTCCACCAGAAATAGCTGTTCTGGCTGAACCGTGCAGTCGGTTTTCGCGAAAATTGGTAATCTGGTAGAGGGTGATGCCAAACGGTGATGATGCGAAGCCTGTGACCACTGGTCAAATGGTGGCGCTATAGCACTCAACTGAAATTGCAAACTTTAAACACTCATAACTCATGAACTGCTCGACTCTCAGAAATGTAACTTATATTCACTTATGCGTCTGCTTATGCCGAACAACTTTTGTATTCTTACTTTTGACCTCTGACCTTTAGATGAACCGCCATCTTGAATTATATGTAAAACAGTTAAAATGTCTCTTCTCCTACAATCTTTGATCAAAATGCATAACAATGACCTACACATGAACTTTGAAGCCATACAAACATGAAATGGGTGTGAATTTTGTTTTCAGTGAAAAAAATGATGTTTTTACGAGCCAATGAAAATTGCTTGTTTGTGAAAATTCTTCTATTATCCCTAATCTACACATGCAAAGTAATCTGTTTATGAGATTTTACAGTTTGGTAGAGGGGGATGCCAAATAGCAGCAAAACCAGTCTTACTCCAATTGCTCAAATGGGGGCGCTATAACAATTCTTTGAAACTGAAACATTTGAAAAACCATAACTCGGGCCTCGTTTGGCCAAAAATCATGGGACTTGTTTCTACATGTTCCTTGATTCATGTGGAACACATCTGTAACATTGACCGGTAAGCTCCACCCCCAGAGTGTCTGCCATTTTAAGCAGTTTGAAAAATGCTCATGCCTGATTTTCTGGCTGGATTTTTGATTTGCACAACAAATGTTTGTTGTACAAGCCGGTTTGCATTTTTTGTACACACCATCACTGTGTTTGTGTGTGGACGTAAAGTACTTCTGTGGCCTGCCGCACCGAGGACAGCCATCGTCAGTGTGTTAATCTCGCGTTAATTTTTTTGACGCCATTAACGCACGGCTGTGTTAACACGAGATTAATGCATTAATGCGTTAACGCATTAACGTATTAACGCCAACACCTTTAATATATATAAATATATGTGGGGTTTTTTTTCAGGCTAGCTAGATTGCATTGCATTGTGGGTCCTTTAGGTCGTGGGCCGTGGTTTCAAAAAGGTTGGAAACCACTGCTATAAAGCACAAAGCACTGCATCGTTCTAATCTTTTCTGACTGAAATTCGAACAATTTAGCTGTATCATTCCAATTTCAAACTGTATCGTTCCATTTTTAGTCTGAGATTAGTAAACTGTATTGTTCTAATTTCACACTGTATCATTCCAATTTTACTCAGAGAGTAGTAAACTACATCGTTCCAATTTCAAGCTGTATTGTTCCAATATTAGTGAGAGATTATTAAACTATCATTTCAATTTTAAGATGTATCGTTCCAATTTTAGTCAGAGAATAGTACACTATATTGTTTCAATTACAAACTGTATCGTTCCATTTTTAGATTAGTAAACTGTATTGCGACAATTTCAAACTGTATCATTCCAATATTAGTCAGAGATTATTAAACTGTATCGTTCCAATTTTAAGCTGTATCGTTCCACTTTTAATTAGAGATTATTAAACTATCATTTCAATTCCAAGCTCTATTTTAATTATATTCCTCTGGTTGTACAACAATGGGAACTGATGTAGACACACACACACACCAGAGATGGAGCACTCATTAGAGCTGCATGGTGCTTGCTATACAAGCAGGTGTGAAAACCGTTTTGTACAACGCTATGTACCATGGTGTAGTTGCCAACGGGGTCGGGAGTTGGACGGAACGAGGGCGCCTGCTGGCTGAAGCCCATACTGCATCGCAGTGTGCAGTATGGGGGGGCCATACTGCACCGCAGTGTGCAGTGTGGGGGGGCCATACTGCACCGCAGTGCGCAGTGTGGGGGGGCCATACTGCACCGCAGTGCGCAGTGTGGGGGGGCCATACTGCACCGCAGTGCGCAGTGTGGGGGGGCCATACTGCACCGCAATGTGCAGTATGGGGGGGCCATACTGCACCGCAGTGTGGGGGGGGCCATACTGCACCGCAGTGTGCAGTGTGCAGTGTGGGGGGGCCATACTGCACCGCAGTGTGCAGTATGGGGGGGGGCATACTGTACTGCAGTATGGGGGGGGGCATACTGTACTGCAGTATGGGGGGGGGCATACTGTACTGCAGTATGGGGGGGGGCATACTGCACCGCAGTGTGCAGTATGGGGGGGGGGCTGCGGGGGGCAAGTGACAATATGGGGGGGAGCTGCGGGGGGCAAGCGACAACGGCAACCACACTTTGCAATTTTTAAATTGCGAATATTCTAGTTTCCATTTGTCACTTTGACCACTAAGCTCCACCCTCTGACTGCTGAATTGTGCATATTGTTCATATTGCTTACTGCTTGGTGGTGTGTTGTTGGGTTGTTTCATTGATGACAACAACTAAGCAAATCATTGTGCCAGGATAGCTCAGTCGGTAGGGTGCCTGACTTCGGAACACAAGATTGAGGGTTCAAGTCCCACTGCTGACAATACAAAGTCTGAGTCTCCAAAAACCCTGCTGTGTTTCCACAATCACATGATGTATTTCTTCCATGTTTCTATGGCTTATTTGTGCATATTTAAGGAGCGGTAGTGGCTCAGAGGTAGAGTAACCGGATGGTAACCACAAGGTTGCCGGTTCGATCCCGGGCTCCTGCAGAGTTAGTGTCGATGTGTCCCTGTCCCACTGCCATCAGTGTATGAATGTGTGTGTGAATGGGTGAATGTGATGCACAATCTATGTAAAGCGCCTTGGATAAAGGCGCTATATAAATGCACCATTTACCATTTACCAAGCAGTCCACTGAATGTGTGTGTTGTTTCCAGTACGTCTTGTGTCTGTTGGGTAGCCTCATTGGTAGAGCGCATGACTTGGAAATGAGAGTTCCTGGGTTCAAATCCCGGCACGGACACCTAGTAATATGAGTCAATCATGCACAATCTCATGTGGTCTTCTACATCTAAGTTCATGGTTCTATGTGTAACCCAGGGTAAAACTCAATGTAATGGTGGTTGTCACCATTCGGCCATGTTGTGTTTTGTCACTATTCGGCCATGTTGTCACTAATGACAGTTCACAGCTCAGTTCACCACTCACTCACAGCTCACCAATCATTTACTCATTCACCAAATCAGTGGCCTTGTGGTTAGAGTGTCCGCCCTGAGACTGGGAGGCCGGGGTTCGATTCCCGGCCGGGTCATACCAAAGGCTCTAAAAACGGGATCCAATGCCTCCCTGCTTGGCACTCAGCATCAAGGGATGGATTGGGGGTAAGACCCTGTGTCATACTAGCGTCATGTCCAGAGGGTGTACTTGTACATCAAGCTGCCTCATGCTACAGAAACAGGAGATAGGCACCTGCCCTATGGGCCTCATGGCTGGGCAAGGCTGTTTGACTGTCACTATTCGGCCATGTTGTCACTAATGACAGTTCATAGCTCAGTTCACCACTCACTCACAGCTCACCAATCATTCACTCAGTCACACCAGATTACAATGTGAGTCAGTCTCACACATAATTACCTGATGTATTTCTGAAGTTCAGGCTCCCATGTTTCTATGGCTTATTTGTGCGTATTGTTCTTACTCCTTATTGCTGCTTGCTTGATCCCGTTTTATTGCTGCTTGCAGCTATATTAATATTTTATATTTGTCTAGTATTTTATTTTTGAACATATTTTTGAATTTAGAGATTTTGGTGCACAATTTCAATTCAGGATCAAGTTTGTTCCAGAGATTGACTCCCTTTACTGATAAGCACCTGCCCATTGTGTTGGTCCTAGCAGCTTTCTTTTTAAAAATAGCCATCCCCCTAAGTGGGTACACAGACTCCCTGGTTTCGAACAGCTCCTGCATACAGGGGGGGAGTATTTTATTATGTGCTTTATGCATAATTACGGCGGTATTTAGGTCCACTAGATCATGGAATTTAAGAATTTTGTTGTCCAGAAACAGTGGATTTGTTGGTGCGAGAAAATCACTCTGGTTAATGATTCTTATAGCTTTTTTTTGAAGCATGTATATCGGTTTTAGAGAGAGAGAGAGAGAGAGAGAGAGAGAGAGAGAGAGATTGGAGAAACATGAGATAACATTGCACACACATGCACACACGCAGGCACACACACGCATGGTGCGCGCACACACAGTGGTGCCTTGCCTGGTTTCCTCCTGCATTGGTTAAAACAGAGTATTTCTGTCTGTAATCAAAGGCATCTGTGTACTGTGTTTGTGGAGGACAATTCAGAAATGGGACAAAAGCGGTCAGCGTAATTACTATTGCCGTTTATTAATCTGATAGTGGATACGTTTTCAGAAATAAAAGGAAGTAATTAACGAAAGGTTTTTTTATGGAATTTTGAAATAAAAACACAAAAAAGTGCCCATCTCCTCATTTTATTGGCATGCCTTATTGCATATGGCCATATAATGACCACGGATGTCGTCTAAAAACGTATTTTTCAATTCACTTAAGTTAAGGGATTCCTATAGGCTCTGTAGGGGTGTGGGAATACATGAAGGGAAATCTCCCATAAGGAGATTTCCCCCCTGTATTCCATGTGTTAAATATGTAAATCTGAGGCTCTCTGCTTGTAGCTAAAGGGATAACCACGCCTAACCGCCTGCGGAGGGAAAAAAGCTGACGTCCATCTCTTAACACATTTTGGACTATCTAATTTCTAAATTCTGATTTTTCAGAACTAAAATGAACTAAAATGTTGTCCTTGGAACTAAAGATTTTGCTAGAACTAAAAGTTTGTCCCCGGAACTATAAAGATGTGTCCCTAAAATTGTTCTATGAAACAGGGGCGGATGGCATACATACATGGGCATGGGGGGGGCAATGCCCCCCTAAATGCCCAGTCTGCCCCCCCAAACATGATGGCATGCAAAACAGCCCAAGATATTTCAAATTAAAGTGCTTATATTTAAAATGATTTGAAACACTACTACTGCTACTAACTAACTACAGCTGTGTCACCACTAAACCAACAGCATTTCATCATTGAAAACAGAAAACTCTCTGAGTCAGACCTTTAGCTTTATGCATGCTGCGTGTCTGTTGCAACTTCAACAACAACTGATGTTATTATTGATGCTTTACTTGACTAATAAAAGTCCTGTAACTGGAAATGGTATGGGTGCGGCTTCATCGCCTGTGGCGCAAAGCGACACGGGCAATGAAGCCGCCCCCATACCATTTTCTCTTGCCCCTCCAACATGTTCTCTTGCCGCCCCAAAATGGGACATGTTACGTCCGCCCCTGGTATAGACAGAGTCATGACATCTCTGTTCACTTCCATGGAAGGGTATAATGGTGGCTGCTTGAAAACAATGCATTTCCAATTCCAGTTTGTCACTCCTCAATGTTGCACCCTTTTGGGAAACCAGACAGTGGGATATTTTAATCTCTAACGTTACCGACCTCTTAGACTAATTGAAACACCTAAAATGATTCCCGCTCAGAACAGTTTAAAGTTATTTTCTGGTATTAGAGTGGGATTCAGACTAGGAACTCCTCCATTCATCTGAATATCCCGTTAAGGGCTTCGGCCATCTAAATTGAATCCTTAACAATTCATGGTCGCCATTATAATCTTCCCGCAGCCAGTAAATGCTTCAAGCACACACACACACACGCGTCCAGCGTGCCGCGCTGTGTGGACATATTTATTATTATCTATTTACAAAATGAGCCACTCGAATTTATATAAATTCACAACTTTTAGGCAGTTTAATAAAATATATTTCCAAGTATATGCTGTTTATGCCACATTGCAGATTTGCACCCTATTGCGAGGTTGCAAATTTGCGAACCAAGGTTCCATGCTCGGTGAACGGCTATTTTCAAAAAATGCTGAAATGTCTGTGGGGATGAAGTTGTCACAATGCCCCCCAAAAATTTGTGAAAACATGTTTATATGTTCTGTCCTTGAATGAGTATTCTCACTCAGTCAGACACGTTTGCCCTCTTTGCACAGTCTGGATTGGTTATAGGGTTGTTGACAGAGTACAACAACCTTTCAATGGTTCTGGTCCACAAGATTCAAGTACATTACCAAACTACCCATCTACCTGTCCAAGTACTAACTTTAAGGTAACTTTTTAGCCAAAAATCAAAATGTATTGCTATATTTTTCTCCTCTATGTTGCTTCTACTTTGATGCTGCAGCTGTTTCCCTGCAGACAGACACTTGCTTCGTCCTGCACACGGTGTAGAACTTTGTTGTTGTCATCTATGTAAAGCACCAGTGGCGTGCACAGAGAGTTTCGGGGGCAGGTGCTCAAATGTAACCAGGAGAAAATTGAGTTTTGGGGGGGTTAAAAACGCATAGAAAACAGCATTTCAGCATCTTTTTGCTCTTTTAAAAAGGGCATGTTGGTCCAGAGAGGGCCACTAGGGGGTGCTCAAACCCCCCTTGACGTCTATGTATGCACGCCTATGTAAAGCACTTTGGATAAAGGTGCTATATAGATGCACCATTTAGCATTTTAACACAGATTTGGCACATACCTATAAATACATGACTACTAACTGGTGGTGCCACTAGAGGGCACTGTGTTATTTTCCAGCTCTGTGCAGCTGTTGACCTAATAGGTGAGGGCGGCCATTTTAGGTCACGTTGTTATGGTTTCTCTGCAAGGTAGGAGAGAAATTCTACCCTCTCTGAACAAACCATTAGATATTAAGCCATTAAGCCATTAAGTTAGCCATCCATCTTGTTTGCTTAACAAATATGATTCTTGGGAGCTATAATATTGTTGTGATATTGTGGTTATTTGTGAAAAAAAGTCTAACGTTTGTAGTACTTTATTGCCAGAAATGTGTTCATGTGTCAACATGGAGACCCTGAATGAATGTTCAATGAGTTGTGGATAGTTGTACAGGTAGTGATGTGGCCCTGGGTTTGATTATAGGTAGGTTTTGTCAAAGAGACTTGTTTTAAAGGCCAATACTAAGGCAGAATCGAAACTTCTTAATCCTACTATTGAAAGAATACAGTACCCAGGCGTGCAAATGTAGCTTTTCGACATTGATCGCCGGTTTTCTCCCAAATGGGGCACCTACGTAACTTTTGCAATTCCGTTAAAAAAGGGGGGTTGAGGGGGTGAGGGTTTATCTTTCTCACTATGATGACTCTTTAGTATAGTACAATCCTAGTGTCCTCCCAGCCTTTGGTAGTCCTGAAAACCTCATTTTTATTTTTTTTCCCTACACACTGTCACCTTTTTTGTCCTCGACCAGTTTGCACGTCTGAATCCTGCTATTGAAAGAATACAGTACCTTTCTGAAATGGAATAACGGAACATTTCTGAAGGTTTAAGCTCTGAATTAACCCATAGCTTCTGCACAAAAAGGAACCGGCTGTGGTTTCTCCACTTGAAGGCTGATAGAGAGTTTTATAGAATGATCTATTCTTCTTCTCCCTTTTGAGCAAAGCATGGCTTTATGGATTACTGGATTTTTGGAAAGTAGAAGGTCTACAAGTTTAGCTTACATTACTTTTCAAAATGCTTTACTTCATGTAGTGGGATTTACTAAATCGGAGTTTGAACATTTTATTTAATTTCATTTTGAAATATAGCTGTTGATGATCATTTGAATTGATCAATTTTATTTTGCAATAACTTCAAAAGCAAACGTTGCCTTGCATTCCTTTTAAGTAAAGTGCAAATTGGCACAACACACACCGGAACCATTGCTGCATAATATAAACATCCTATTTGGGAAGCTGTCCCTGGATAATCAGCAGGGGACCCCCTGAACACCATACCGTTTATCCATACCACAGAACTCGTGTTATTCTGTGTTTTAGTCTGCCGTTATTAGCAAGGCCGGAATTTGCCAGCCCTACTAGGGTGGGCTGGAAGAATGACAGGGTGGGCAACTCCAAAGTTTTTCATATGACACCAGGGCCCACTATTTATTTGGCATTTGAGCCACAGGACCACCATTTGAGGACATTTTAGCCCCACAGACCCCAAGATTAAAGATTTATTTTGCCTTTGTCCACAATACCAGGCTGGATTTGGGAAACAAAACAGTCAAACATACAGATCAAAATGACCATTAATCTTCTACATTCTCTAGTTGTGTAGACTAATTCACATAATGAACATTTTAACTCTTGAGAGTGTAAAAATGAAACCAAATGGACCCGCAAGGGTCCATTTGGTTTCATTTTTACGCACTCAAAGAGTTACATCTGGTTAACCAATTTAGCTGGGGACCACCTGGACCTCTCTCAACCACTGGTGGACCCCGGACCACTGATATCACCTTTCATTGGGTGGGCAGGATGCACGTTTGGGTGGGCCCTGCCCACCCCTGCCCCCCCTCTACATCCGGCCCTGGTTATAATGGAGATGGACGACAGTGTGCATGAGAGTGGACGGAAGTGCGTGGGGGTCATAGACCGCATCACACAAAGAGAACAGCCATCTGGTTGGATATCAATCATATACACCACAAGGTATATTATTTGATATACAAACCCCCCCAAGAAATAATATACCCCCCAAAGAAAACACCAATCTGGGTCAAATTTGGACAAGCATCTCTTAATCAAATGGACCCTAGTGGGTCCATTTGATTCCATTTGTACCCTCTCAGGAAAAAGGGGCCTGAAAGAAAAATCATTAACATGTTAATATTCTTTTTTTTCTGACCTTCAGTTCCCCTTTAAGAAAAAAATATGCAATGTGTTCTGCAGTTTACTTTGCTGTTTACTGTTGAAAAAACTAGTCCAAGACTCCAATAAAGAGAAAAAGAAATGCACTTTGTGTTCTGTATAATGTTTACCCAGTTTTAGGCAAAAATCGTCAAGGCCGAGTCAGCGCCTACCCCCGTCTCCCATCCCAGAAAACAACAGCGAAAATAAATCAATTCTCGTTTGGCAGTAGCAAAAATAAATCTATCCACGCAACAGCACCGCACGTCTTTCTGACAGCATTCACAAAAAACACGCAATCAGAGGCACTCAGAAACAAATCACCTTAAGGCTACAGTGCAGTTAACAGCCTCATGTGTTGATGTGAGCTGACAGGGAGGTTGTGATTCCAACAGGAGATTGATTTACTGTACAGCCAAGCCTGCAGCCGTCCATAATAAGACTCACACTGAAGAGCTCACCGTTTGGGATCTTAGGGATCTTTAGCTCTAGATCTGACCCCAGCATGGAGTATGGAGGGTATTCCACTTTCCAAAAAAACTTTTGGTCATTTTATTATTTATTCTACTCCGTCTCATGTGAACACACCACACAGTTTTTAAGTTACTACATTCAGTATTTATGTATTTGATGTTCATTTTAGTGCCTCCAGCTCCTTCCCATACAAACCCATTGTAACTTAAAACTCCATTTTAACCATGACCGATTATTCGAAAACAACCAATCTTTTTTCTGGTGACTGATATTGTTCACGGAATACATGAGAGGACTGTGAATTCCATTTACAGTTTTCATTTATTTTTAAAATATTATTTAGCTTTATGCATGCTGCGTGTCTGTTGCAACCTCAACAACAGCTGATGTTATTATTGATGCTTAATTGCCTGATAAAAGTCCTGTAACAGAAAATGGTATGGGTGTGGCTTCATCGCCCCCATACCATTTTCTCCTGCCCCCCCAATTGGTAAATGCTACATCCGCCCCTGACTGGTATGCAAAACAGTTGTGACGGTTACAAAACCGTTGCGTTGGGCAAGGATTGTTTTCGCCGGCTCTCCATTCTTTATAGTCGTGGGTGTGCAATCAAGCTGACTGCAATCAGATGCCGGTCCATGGCTCAAATGCAGAGTAAACTAGAACGCAATTTTGCAATTGCAAAGTGTGGTTGTTGCCCCCGATGATGTTGTAATGGTGACGTGATGACATTAGAAAATTTTTACACCATCATACATGACATGACATCACGTTCCTTGCTCAGCCAATCAAGTGAGTCATATGTTACAGAGAAAACGCCATCATCACGATAACAATAGTGTGGTTGCCCTTCAGGCATCCCCACTAATAATGGGCCTCGACATGAGAGGGGTTGGAAAAAACAACTGGTGTAGAAGCAGAGATATAATAATATTATCAAGACACATGACCCATAGCATGACCCTTCCTTCAGCCACAAACACTGGATGAGAGGAGAAACAACAGGAATAACCTTCACCTCCCTCCCCTCTCTCTCTCTCTCTCTCTCTCTCTCTCTCATTAGTGCCTGCTGTCTCTCGCCCCCTGACCACCCCCCTGGTCACCCCTGACCGCCCTCCAGTCACCCCTGACGCCCCCCTCCCGGTCACCCCTCTCACCAGAGCCTCTTTGGTGTGGAGCTCCAGCGATGCAGAGTTGGTGACCTTCTGGATGATGGGAGCGATGTTGGTGGGACCGTACAGCTGGAGCTTAGGAAGACACGTCTGGTAGGCTTCCACCACCCCCTGGATACCTAGAGGGGGAGATAATAGGTGTCATCCTTAGGCTGAATAGTATTCTTTCTTTCTTTCTTTCTTTCTTTCTTTCTTTCTTTCTTTCTTTCTTTCTTTCTTTCTTTCTTTCTTTCTTTCTTTTTCTTTCTTTCTTTCTTTCTTTCTTTCTTTCTTTCTTTCTTTCTTTCTTTCTTTCTTTCTTTCTTTCTTTCTTTCTTTCTTTCTTTCTTTCACTCAAAAACAGTGACATGTCCCTTGTGTATCCATCCATGATACCATGGATGATGGATGGATGGATGGATGGATGGCTGTTATTGTAGCACAGCCTGGTTTAACAGCCTGTCAATAGACCTGCACAGTGACGTCACCGCCCCTGTTCCAGAAATGGATTCCCCATTCATTTTTCTCATAGACTTTTCGAAAATAATTCATATAAAGACGATTACGCCGCGGACAAAGCCAACTCGGGTCGTGACGAATCATGATGGCACACACAAACTTTTGGGACAATCAAATAATTTCTAAGATGGAAAAACGAAACAAAAAGTCTTGTATCATGCCGTTTTCTACTTCTTGCTAATTTATTTTACTAGGGCCTTACCCGTTGTGAATATATGAACACCAAATGATGTACTCACTGTGTGGGTAATGTGAATCCTTCATCACATTATGTGATGAAGGATTTGATGAAGGATTGCTTTAATGCACACGCACAGACACTGCAATGGCCAGTCAAAGTATGTGTGTGTGTGTGTGTGTGTGTGTGTGTGTGTGTGTGTGTGTGTGTGTGTGTGTGTGTGTGTGTGTGTGTGTGTGTGTGTGTGTGTGTGTGTGTGTGTGTGTGTGTGTGTGTTTTGGTATTTGCATTGCCGCCTGTGGCCGAAAAGGGAATTGCCAATGTTAAGCGAATGGGGAAATTTAATTCACCAATAAATTCATTATTAATCAACAATTTGTTAATTTGAAAAAAGGGCTTCCTCAGTCTCTTCCTAATGTTATGGTCAATGACTGTGTGAAAAATCATAGTGATCGGTGCAGCCAGTGATGAGTTATGCTCGCTTCAGACATTCAGACATTCAGACATTCAGACAGACAACTCCTTAATTATAGTATTGATATGACGATATTGTGTTTGTTGTCATGATTTGTCACAAACCAAGTCGGCTTTGGCCGTGGCGCAATCGTGTTTATTTTTATTAACCATTTTCGAAAAGTCTATGAGGAAAATGAATGAGGAATCCACTAGTGGAACAGGGCTGGTGACGTCACTGAGCACGTCTATAACCCATAAAAACAAACTGATCTGTGCTAAACTTACTGGCAGGCCGTTGAAGCAGTGTCAAAAGAAGCCCACATTAAGAGCATGCTCATATAGTATCTCTTCCGACCCCTCACATGTCCTGAATGAAGAATACCAGCTGTTGCCATCCATGAGGCGATTCAGAGTTCCCAAAATTAAGTAAAACAGACTAAAGAACTCTTTTGCACCAGTTTGCATCAGTTCTGTTTGCTCCTTTAAGTTCTGTCAGTATTTTTTTTTATAAAGTTGTGTATGTTCTAATGTTGGCTTGTATGTGAACAGTGGTGCCATGAATGCAAAACAAATTTCAGTGTAAGCTGACAATGAAGTCGCATACCGTATGCGCAAGTAGACACTCTATCAAGTGCAGTTCTAGTTGTTTATTTTGAGGGGTTTATGGCCTAATGGAACATAAAAATTAAACCAAATGGACCCTTGTGGGTCCATTTGGTTTCATTTCTACACTCTGAAGAGTTAAAATATTCATCATCTTAATTGGCCCAGGCCTACACAAACAACTAGAAGATGAATGCTCATTTTGGTCTTCATGTTTTGCCTGTTTTGTTTCCCAAATCCAGTCTGTGGTATTGTGGACAAAAGCAAAATCAATCTCTAGTTTTTGGGTCTGTGTGTGTGGCTAAAATGTCCACAAAAGGTGGTCTGTGGCTCAAATGCTGAATAAATAGTGGGGCCCTGGTGTCAAAAAGGTTGAAAACCACTGGTCTAATGGACAGCTGACCAACCTGCACCTCATCACCCATGGATGGGAGCAGAGAGAGCATGTGCTCAGGAAATCAAGGGAGCTTTAATTAAATGGACTGTAGGGTTCTGCCTCGAGGCAGAGCAGCCAGGGCTGGTGTTCTTCACAAAACGCACGCAGGATTAAACACAGATCCCCATTCTCTCTTAGTGCAAATGTAGGGGAAATCCCCCGTTTGTTCTGTCTGTTACCATGACAACGTGTAGCAGCGAACACCGCGGCCTCTCCAGTGTGGAGGTACATCGCACCCAGAGAGAGAGGCGAGCTTAAAGCGATCTTAAGAGATTAAAGGTTCATGTATGCTGGCCTTGCAGAGAAGACACCTTTATTCTGAATTCACTTGTTAACCAATTAAAACCAGGACAGTGTATGGTTGTCACTTTAGATTCACTTTACTCATTATCGTACTGTGTGTACGCCCTACTTTGGCTATTTTAAAAATAGCAGATCTCTCAGTGCAGTGGTTTTCAAACAGTGATCCGGGGACCACCAGTGGTCCTTGAGAGGGTTCCAGGTAGTCCCCAGCTAAGTTGGTTAACCAGATGAAAAGTTGGTTAGCCAGATGCAATTCTTGAGAGTGTACGCTATTCATCATCTAAATTAGCACCACTTAACTAAGAAGTCTACACAACTATAGAATGGAGAAGATTGACCTTTTTAATTTACTGTATGTTTGCCTGTTTTGTTTGTGAAAATCCAGCAAGGAATCGTGGACAAAAGCAACAGAAATCTTTAGTTTGGGGGGGGGGGGGTGTTGTTATTTAACGACCGTCCGTGGCTCAAATGCTGAATAAATAGTGGACCCTGGTATCAAAAAGGTTGAAAACCAAATAATTTAGATTAAAATACTTTTCTTTTTTTTTTTTTTTTTTTTTTTGTAAAATCAGCCTCAGGTCCTAATCAGTTACAATCTAATCCAAGCGTTTCCTGGACTGACGGAATTTGCCATGTTGCCATGTTAGATTGGTTAAATCGTGTGTTGTAACAATAATCGCCAACATAATGACTAAAGTTATCATTTCTAGTTGAGTGAAAGCTCAGTATTTGTCTATTAAGCCACACACGTGGGTTATCCATGAAACTCCTTGCAACGTGCTGTGATGTGGTTTCTTAATGTTTTTTTTAAAGGAGTTTCAAGTTGCAGCTGGTGTGGTTTGGTTTGTGCCTTAGATGTGGAGTAGTAGAGTAGAGGTTTGAAATATCACACATTGGAAATATTCCAGTAACGCAACAGTACAACAAAAGTGTACTTACTGTAAGTATGGTGCTTGAGTAGATGTGAACTACTTAATTACTTCACACCACACAAGCAGAATGACCATTCTGTCTGTGTTATAGTTGAATGCACAATGCATGGTGACCATTCTGATACCAGGGCCCACTATTTATTCAGCATTTAAGCCACAGACCACCAGGGATTGGATGACATTTTAGCCCCGCAGACCCCAAAACTAAAGATTTCTTGTTTTTGTGCACAATTCCAGGCTGGATTTGGGAAACAAAACAGTCAAACGTACAGATCAAAATGAGCATTAATCTTCTACATTCTCTAGCTGTGTAGACTTGGCTAGGGCTAAATCACATGATGAATATTTTGCGGTCCATTTGGTTTCATTTTCACGCTCTCAAAGAGTTAACATCTGGTTAATCAACTTTCCATCATTCAGCCTGGGGACCACCTGGAACCCTCCCCAGGACCGCTGGTGGTCCCCGGACCACTTGGTTGAAAACCACTGGTCTATATGTTTACAGTTGAATGCATGGACGCAGGGTCTTGCTTGTTTGCTTTCTTTCATGGAGTCGATGGTTTGATTAAACACGTGATAATCAACACGGATGTGTGTTCACTGCAGTGCTGCAAACTATAACACACGTGTGTGTAGATCAAAGATCAAAGGCTGTTTGATGGTGGAGTGTGTGTTTGTTTTCTGTGTGTGTGTGTGTGTGTGTGTGGGGGGGGGGGGGGGTTTACCTGCACATTCAGGATTCTCCTCGTTAAAATTCACAGCGAAGTCGTGAGAAACCTGCGGCGGGAGGA
The DNA here is from genome assembly GCA_039105355.1 of Benthosema pterotum. Lineage (NCBI taxonomy): Eukaryota > Metazoa > Chordata > Actinopteri > Myctophiformes > Myctophidae > Benthosema > Benthosema pterotum. The sequence continues at coordinate 47,679,601 of CM076976.1, read as the reverse complement.
GGAGGAGAAAGAGAGAGAGAGAAACATTGAATGGAAAAATAAAATAAAACCACAAACCTTCTCCTCCACCACCACCTTCCTCTTTCTGTTAAAGGTGCACTGACATACCCAGGATTTAACACAACATCACAGTGGATCTGAATCATAACGGTTTGAGGCGTGAGACAGGGTGGTGGGGTGTATGGAAGTCTAGATGGGACAAAATACCAGCTCAGTGGCCTTGTGGTTAGAGTGTCCGCCCTGAGACTGGGAGGTCGGGGTTCGATCCCCGGCCGGGTCATACCAAAGACTCTAAAAATGGGACCCAATGCCTCCCTGCTTGGCACTCAGCATCAAGGGTAGGATTGGGGGTAAGTCCCTGCGACATACTAGCGTCATGTCCAAGGGGTGTACTTGTACATCAAGCTGCCAGCTACAGAAACAGGAGATAGGCTCCTGGCCTATATGGGCCTCAATGGCTCAGCTGGGCCTCCTGACATCATGGCCTGGCAAGGCTACTTACAGTATTTTATTTACTTACTGGTGCTGGTGGTGTTCTTGTCCTATCCAGACTTCCATACTACAGCACTGATGCAAGCTGTAGTGTTATCAGTGGCTGAGCATTGTCGTAGTCTTCAGACCACTGGTTAAAACCTCTGTTCCTAATGTGATCCTGGGCTCTGCACACCCCTCCGCCAACCTGGGGAGGCAGCGGACTGGCCTCATGCTTCCTTCAATGCATGAGGAGTCCAAGCTGCCTTCTTTTCACCTGACAGGGGGTAGTTTCCCTGGTTGGACGTAGCGCGTGGAAGGAACACGTTATTCCAACCAGTTCCTGTCCCCTCCATCAGGTGCCCTGGCTGGCCAGGGAGCGTTTAGAGTCCAGGATTACTGCATGTTTTTGTGATATCTACCCTATAGGGAACACGGGGAGAACATGCAAACTCCACACAGAAAGGTCCTTTCACCAACCCCGGATGGGGCTAGGATTTTGTTACAAACATACCTAAACCCTTCTCTAACCCTAACCCCTAACCGCAAGAAGATTCGACGGTTATCAGTGGATAAGATCGCAGTTGTCATCGCATGCATTATCAACGGGAAGAATCCAGGATATCTACACACTGCGAGATGGGTCGGCAGAGCATGACGATACTGAGATGAAATTGTCCTGCTGATGGAAGCTAATAACTGCAATGATCCAGGGGTTGACACTGAGGTCTCCGGGGCACTTGCCCATCGAGCAAGTGCAAGTCAGGTTCTACTTGCCCTCAGGTCATGGTCACTTGCCCCCCAAAAAATATATTGTAAATTTTACATTTAAGTTTACTTCCTACTTGGGTGCTTTAAACCAGGGGTTTTCAACAGGCAGTCCTTGAGGGGGTTCCAGGTTTTCCCCAGCTAAGTTGGTTAACCAGATGTAACTCTTGAGAACGTAAAAATGAAACCAAATGGACCCTTGCGGGTCCATTTGGTTTCATTTTTACGCTTTCAAGAGTTAAAATTCATCATCTTAATTAGCCCATAGTGGTCACAGACCCAGTGGTCCCTGACCCCAGCAAAATGATAGTTTGGAACCAAATGAACCTGGGAGAGAGAAAGGTAGAGATCGCTAGAGCGCAGGGAAAGACACAGAGGCAGAGCGCAATGACTCCCTTCAAGACAAATTTATCTTGTGTTGTGTTATAGTGCACTATGTTGCACACTTGCCCGATTGAGAAACCAGGTAGCAGTCTTCACTTGCCCCACCATTTTTTTACTTGCCCCGGGCAAGTGGGCAAGTGTTAGTGTCAAGCCCTGCGATCTTATCTACTGATAACGATCGAAGCGGGTGCTCGGGTATGGGCACTGTCGACGCGGAGGAGGAGGAGACACGCCGCCAGCACCCACAGCGGCGTCCCTGTCTGCATCCACAGACAGACTTTCACTCTCACCGGGTAGAAGATAGTAATGCTAATCCGTTCTCTCATTCCCATCACTGTCCACATCACTCATTCTATATGCAGCGAGGCAGCTGACCCCCGTGGGAGGCTTTTATTGTGACGACCCACGGGAGGCTTTTATTGCGGCATTACCTTGAAGTCGGGAGGGATCCGCGCTCCGAACCCGAACGCAGGAAACATTTTATCACTGGAGAGAGAGAGAGAGAGAGAGAGAGGGAGAGAGATTGATTTAGATTAGACAGCATACATATTTATGAGATATGAATGAATGCACGCTGTATAGGTATACTTTATATGGACAGATCAGAAGATACTATACTGCGGCTTGTCATATTCTATCATCGTTGCTCCTGTGATGCTTTTGTGAAGTTATTAGGACACACACACACACGCACACGCACACACACACGCACACACACACACACACACACACACACACACACACACACACACACACACACACACACACACACACACACACACACACACACACACACACACACACACACAGTAATGCATTCATTTGAAATATCCCCCTTCAAGTCCCCATGCCTGCCACACTATAAGGAATAGGAATATCATAAGGTAGATAACATTAATCTGTGGTCCAAGGTGAGGAGAAAATACAGGCCATGATGTTTTTTTTTTTTTGTCCTTGAGAGGGTTCTAGGTGGTCCCCAGGCTGAATGATGGAAAGTTGGTTAACCAGATGTAACTCTTGAGAATGTAAAAATGAAACCAAATGGACCCTTGCGGGTCCATTTGGTTTCATTTCCACACTCTCAAGAGTTAAATTATACTCACCATCTGAATTAGCACCACTTAATTAAGAAGTTTATATACTGTTTTGTTGGCAAATCCAGCCTGGAATTGTAGACAAAACCAAAAGAATTCTGTGTCTGTGTGTTGTCCTTGCTGGACTTTGAGACTCCCGGGAATTTTTGTGTGTGTTTGTTTATTTTTAAGTTTTAGCTGTGAAGCAACATCTGTTTGTATCTCAGTGCATATTCTTGTACAACATGATGTAATTCCGCAACAGAGTTTCTCTTCTCCGTTCTAAGAATATCATTCCTCTCCCTGCAGACGTAAACATCGTTCTTTTCTTTTTTGTAAAGAAAACTATTCTTGAGAATAACTCATGAATTAACTAAAATGGAAAACACATGCAAAACTGGCTCAGATTTTAGTTGCTCGTGTTTACTTGTGAGTGTTGACTTACTGTTGCGGGAGACATACTATGTCCTAAAGCAGTGCTTTTCAACCCACTATTTATTCAGATTTGAAGCCACAGACCACCATTTGATGCCATTTTTTATCTCCACAGACCCCAACACTAAAGATTTATTTTACTTTTTTCTAGGCTGGATTTGGGAAACAAAACAGTCAAACGGGTCGATCAGCTTTTGCTAGACGTCACTTCCTAACTTTTGACCCGGAACTTTTTGCTCAGATCGCCAGAGGGCAAGTCCGTCAAGACACCAGAAACAGCATGACGTCATCGCACATCCTGTTTAGGAGATCTGGCACTTCAAAATAAGTTTTTTTTTTATCGATTGCACTGGCTTGAGCCGTGGCATAGAGCAGAAAACGACGAACGGTCGGTCGGTCGCGGTCAATGTGTTAACTCATGTGCACACTGACACAACTCACTGGCGGGTTTTCTCATTGAAAAAGGGGTAGAGCATGGTTCCCCCCTCTCTCTCTCTCTCTCTCTCTCTCTCTCTGTCTCTGTCTCTGTCTCTGTCTCTGTCTCTCTCTCTCTCTCTCTCTCTCTCTCCTCTCTCTCTCTCTCTCTCTCTCTCTCTCTCTCTCTCTCTCTCTGTCTCTGTCTGAACCAGTGTTAACAGCCCGTGGTAAAATGATCTTCTCATAGTACAGAGGGAGGTCTGGTAGTCTGAGTGGATCAGAGCCAGAATCAGTGCCCGGTATCAGGGAGGGATCACAGGCAGGGCAGGATGAGTAGAGCCTTGTTTTTTAAAGGATTGACGGGCATGAGGTAAGAACTATAGGCTTGGAGGGAAAGTCACGACTTTTAAGAAATAAATCCTGCCTTTCCTTTGCCTGTATAGGAAATAAATGTTTGAGACTGCATTATACTCACTGGATTTCGATGATCTGACATACTGACTTGTTAAATGGTTACGGTGGATACACAGTGCTCAGGTGTGCCCCAGGGCCCTATAGACCTGCGCAGTGACATCACCAGCCCTGTTCCACTACTGGATTCCTCATTCATTTTCGAAAATGGTTAATAAAAATACGATCGCGCCGCGGCCAAAGCCAACTCGGATCGTGACAAACACAATATCGTCATACAGTATAATATATAATTAGCAAGAAGTAGAAAACGGCACGTTGACACACAAAAGTTTGTGTGTCATCATGATTCGTCACAACCCGAGTTGGCTTTGTCCGCGGCATAATCGTCTTTATATAAATTATTTTCGAAAAGTCTATGAGAAAAATGAATGGGGAACCCGTTTCTGGTACAGGGGCGGTGACGTCACTGCACAGGTCTATAATAGACCAATGTGAAAAGGGGACCGTTTCTTCATAAAACTGTCGATGGTAATTGGATGATTTGAGGCATTTTGTTCCAAAAAATGAGTTTTGCAAAAATCGGCGCTAACCCAATGTGAAAAAGCTGGGATGTATTCCTCAGCCTAGTAGGAAAGTGTGTGTGCAAGATTCCATGGAAATGATTTTGCATGAAGCGAGGCAATCCTGCAAACTTTGAAAGCCAATTATAGCCAATCAGGATGGAATATGAAATACAATATTGGCCATGTGCATAATGTTTCATGCATATCGGTGCAGTTATAGGTTAAAACTCATCGCCCGTGTCGCTTCGCGCCACGGGCGATGAAGCCGCACCCCATACCATTTTCAGTTACAGCACTTTTCAGGCAAGTAAAGCATCAATAATGACATCAGTTGTTGCTGAATTTGCAACAGACATGCAGCACGCATAAAGATAAAGGTCTGAGTTTTCTGTTTTCAATGATGAAATGCTGTTGGTTTAGTGGTGACACAGCTGTAGTTAGTTAGTAGCAGTAGTAGTAGTGTTTCAAATCATTTTAAGTATAGGCTCTTTAATTTGAAATGTCTTGGGTTGTTTTGCATGCCATCATGTTTGGTGGGGCAGACTGGGCATTTAGGGGGGCATTGCCCCCCCCCCCCCCCCCATGCTTATGCCTAGATCCGCCCCTGCTCTCTCTCTCTCTCTCTCTCTCTCTCTCTCTCTCTCTCTCTCTCTCTCTCTCTCTCTCTCTCTCTCTCTCTCTCTCTCTCCATGCCTTGGAGACTAATATTGTAAAAGGCTTCATACTACACTGGACTAGAATTGATTGTCATTTTAAAATGTGACCTTTATTTCCCATTGGTATTTATCCATCGGCCTCCTCATAGCGCACGAGTAGCATCAATCTATCCACGTGTTGAAGAAATATCAGAATCTGGGACATTAATTAATTAATGGGTTGGCGTGTGTGTGTGTGTGTGTGTGTGTGTGTGTGTGTGTGTGTGTGTGTGTGTGTGTGTGTGTGTGTGTGTGTGTGTGTGTGTGTGTGTGTGTGTGTGTGTGTGTGTGTGTGTGTGTGTGTGTGTGTGTGTGTGTGTGTGTGTGTGTGTGCGCGTGCGTGCGTGCGTGCGCGCCAGGGTTATAATAGTTAACTAAAAGTAACTAAAAAACTAAAACTTAAATAAAAAAAACATTTGAGTTAACTGAAACTAATAAAACCTAAAAATGAAAGCAAAAAATGATAATTAAACTAAAACTGTAATGTGGGTTCCGAAAACTAACTAAAACTAACTGAAATTATACCCCAAAATACCCTTAGTTTTAGTTTTTATCAAGCTTTTAAATTCAAAATGTTGGTGACCTGCATGAGGAGGAGATGCTTCTAGATCTTCTATCCACTACTGAGTTCCATAACACTGGGGGTAAAAATTGTGTTCTTGTGGGAGAGTGCAATTATTCAATCTACTAAGAAACTCAAAGCAAGGGTTGAATACCAACCATTTCCTACTTCCACATTTTTAATCCTATACGTGAAGCACAGAAAAAAATAAATAAATAAGACTAAATATTTTCACCAAAATAAAAACTAAATAAAAACTAGCAAACCCACCCTAAAAAAAAGAAAAATCCATAACTATAATAACCCTGGTGTGCGCGTGCGTGTGTTCAGTTACAGAGAAATTATTAATGTCACAATCAGTGTGTTAACATGGCCAGACCAAAGCTATGCTGTTTTGAGGGACAGGTGCTATCTTAGTTAAAGAATAATTCCACCCATGTTCAACATTTTTTCTGGTTCATTTGTACACGAAGTGGGTGAGTGCTGTTAAGTACAAAGCTTAAGTACAAACCATGGTGTCCATGGTGCTGAAGTGTAATAAATGTATTTGCCCATGTGGGCGCTGTCCGTGGTGCTGAAGTGTAATTAATGTATTTGCCCATGTGGGCGCTGTCCTCGGTGCTGAAGTGTGATTAAGCTGTGTGGCTAGGTGGGTGCTGTCCGTGGTGCTGAAGTCTAATTTAGCTGTGTGGATGGCATAGCGCTGTCCAGGGTGCTGAAGTGTAATTAAGCTGTGTGGCTAGTTGGGGCGCTGTCCAGGGTGCTGAAGCATAACTATGCAGATAGGTGAACACAGAATGGGGGGAACTTTAATGACATCGGCATCTGTGTCATTATAATATGGGCTATTCTGGCTGTTGTTTGTAGGACAAAGCATACAGGGCTTAAAGGGGAACTCCACCCATTTTCTACATTCTAATATGTCATTAGTATACCCTAGAGGTGTTGGGTGGACATGATAAAAAAAAAAAACGTTCTCCCCCATTCTGTGTTCCCAAGAAATGGAGGTCTGAAGAAGGTCTTGATGACATCATCAAGATGTATTTTCACCATGTTAATGGATTTCTTTAGACACTTCTTTTTTCTCTCAGAAAAAAAATGAAAATGGGTGGAATTCCCCTTTAAGATAAAATGGATATAGATGCATGGTCCTGTCAGAGCCCTGGTCCACCCTGTTCTGTTTTCATTTGCTCCTGGCAATCCTTGTGCTGTCAAAGTGGAAGTATTTCTCTCTCTGACGGTTGTCTTGTTTGTGAGTGCCGATTGGACACGCAAAGACACACACACACACACACACACACACACACACACATACACACACACACACACACACACACACACACACACACACACACACACACACACCACACACACACACACACACACACACACACACACACACACACAAACCGCCGCCACTTGTTCGGTGGTCCGATGCCGTTTCAGCAGCAACATAAACCCACCACAATAAAAGTCCCTGTGCAGCTATTTGCCTCTTTTAAGTGCTTCGATCCGCACCACACGGAGGGGGGGCGTGGGGGGGCTGTGATGCCCTTTTACACTCACGCTAGTATATATCCAGGCTCTTCCATCCATCAGCCTGTCCACGGCAATTCCCACTCCCTCAGTTCTAACATGCTCATTCATCTTAGCCTGAGTCTGGGGGCCGACAATACCACCGACTGTAGCAGTGTTGCCAACTGCCAAAGTCCAAAATGCACTAGTGGCACTTCCAAAATGCACTAGAATGCGCTAGAGCAGGGGTTTTCAACAGGTGGTCCGGGAACCACCACTGGTCCTTTTTACACTCTCAAGAGTTAAATATTCATCTAAATTAGCACCACTTAATTAAGAAGTTTACACTGTTTTGTTGGCAAAATACATCAATGGAATTGTGTGTGTACAAAATCAAAAGAATTCTTTAATTTTAGGTCTTTGGTGTGAAAATGTAATCAAATGGTGGTCCGTGGCACACATTCTGAATAAATGGTGGTCCCTGGAGTCAAAAAGGTTGAAAACCCCTGCGCTAGAGCAATGGGTTTTTCAACCATTTTCATACCAGGGCCCACTGTTTATTCTGCATTTTAGCCACGGATCGGACCACCGTTTGATGTTGAGTTTAGTCTCTCGGACTAATTTAGGAGAAATATCTGGCAAAATGTTGGTCAAAATAGCAATTCTTCTGCATTTTTTAAACATGTAGATCCTTGAAAATTAGGTAATTCGGATGTTTAAATATAATTTAACTCTTGAGAGCGTAAAATGAAACCAAATGGACCCGTAAGGGTCCATTTGGTTTCATTTTACGCTCTAAGGAGTTACAGCTCTATGAGGGTCCATTTGGTTACCAATGATCCTTTCTAGGAAGGAATTAAGGAGGACTCTATCATAGGAGGAAAAATAGTGTAAAAACAAGGGTTTTATCTCTGGCGCCTGTCAACCAATTTCACTCCAACTCACCAGCAAAAAAAAGCACTAGATTTTCCGCCAGGAGTTTTTCTGAAAAAAAAAAGAAAAAAAAAAAAAAGCTAAATATAGTGACAAATGCGCCAAGTTGGCAACACTGGGCTGCAGACCCTACAAGGGGCTTTGGGACGGGTGTGTTTGTCATAAAGACTGTTGTCTTCACAGCGTAAACAGATGTTTTTCTCTCTCTCTCTCTCCTGTGTTATTTATTAGGACGATTACACTCTCCATGTTCCGCTGCAGTATGGGGGGGAAAAAAAAAACTCGTCCCCATTGAGATACCATCTCACTCCCTATCGCACTCCGTCCTCATTCTTGTCAGGGCATTAGGCATAATGTCCACGTCTTTAATGTCCAGGGGACTGCAGGCAAAATGACAGAATGTTGTCAGTGAGAGAGGAGTAGTGCATTTGACAAAATTGTGCTTTGTTACAGTATGTACAGAAAATGCTGTTCAGATTATTTCCTACTAGCCCTGGAGAACACTGAGAGCAGTGAAAACATGTAGTCTGTTTTTTTTCAGCAGACTCTACCGTTATCGGTGGATAAGATCGCAGTTATCACGTTGTCATCAGCAGGGACTTTTTCGTCTCAGAATGACCATGCTGTGCCGACTCCCATTGTTCCGAGATGCAAAACCCTTTTCCTACATGTCTTTGCTACATGTTTTGCTACATGTTTTGCTGGATGTTTGTAGTAAAACCCTAGACCCCTCCAACCTAACCTCACAGACCGTCAGGTCTGCGATTTAGGCTTAGGGTCTGATGCTAGATTCTAGTTCACAGCGCTAGATTCTAGTTTTAGGGTTACGGTTGGAGGGGGCTAGGGTTTTGCTACAAACATTGCTACACCCTTCACCCTTCACCCTTCACCTACCCGTAAACCTAACCGCAAGCAGATTTGACTGTTATCAGTGGATAAGATCTTATCAGTGAGTAGGCTCCCAGACAACATGCCTCCTCGATAAGATGGTGCTGGGAATTATCGATTGATGAACGGTAGAAGCGGGTTTTTTGTTTTTTACTCAGTAAAGTACAGTATAAGTGTGGTTTTATTCCCGCTCTCCTCATCCATTTTTAACTTTGGAGTGCTCAGATCGCTTTTTCACTTTTGCCCTTTAGTCCTTGGGATCTTTGAAGCACCTTCTCCAACTTTTAATATCCCCTATATCTCCGTCGAGCACTCGGTTGCCTCTTTCTTTTTGCTACTCAGATTCTCATTGTACGATGAGAAGAGGTGTCAAAAGGCGTGGGAAAAAAAGGTTGTGGTCTTTCATGAGAGGCTTCATTCCAAGTATCTCTCAAATGTATTAGTGGTTTAATGTCAAATAGGGAAGCAGAGCAAGGGTAGATTTATAAATAAGTACCAATAAGTGAATGTGCTTGAGGTCAACGTCCACCAGCACTGGCTTACAGCAGGGGTTTTCAACCTTTTTGACTCCAGGGACCACCATTTATTCAGCATTTCAGCCACGTGCCACAATTTGATGACATTTTCACACCAAAGACCTAAAATTAAAGAATTATTTTGTCCACAATTCCAGGCTGTATTTTGCCAACAAAACAGTGTAGACTTCTTAATTAAGTGGTGCTAATAATATAATTCAGATGATGAATATTTTAACTCTTGAGAGTGTAAAAATGAAACCAAATGGACCCGCAAGGGTCCATTTGGTTTCATTTTTACACTGTCAAGAGTTACATCTGTTACATCTGGTTAATCAACTTTCCGTCATTTAGCCTGGGGACCACCTGGAACCTTCTCAAGGACCACTGGTGGTCCCCGGACCACCTGTTGAAAACCCCTGGCTTACAGGATTCAATCAGTGGTCAATAGGAAACACTTGGCCTGGGACAGAGCTCAGAACCAGCACCATATATTCCCAATTCCTAATGCGGGCTCCAGGGTGTGTGTGTGTGTGTGTGTGTGTGTGTGTGTGTGTGTGTGTGTGTGTGTGTGTGTGTGTGTGTGTGTGTGTGTGTGTGGTGTGTGTGTGTGTGTGTGTGTGTGTGTGTGTGTGTGTGTGTGTGTGTGTGTGAACCTGTCGTAGTCTTGGCAGATCTCTCCAACAGCCACCAGTGCTTTGAGGTATTCGTTGGGCTGGAAGGGATGGATGTAGTGAAGAGAACAGCTGTTCCTGGGATCCCCGTTGGACGCTGTGAAGTCTATAGCTACCTGGAGAGGAGAGGGAGAGGGCAGTGGATAGAAGAGGAGTGATGCATGGAAGAGGAAAGTAGAATCTAAAATCTCAAAGGATTTTTTTTTTTTTTTTTTTAATATATATCCCTGTATGTATATCATTTTTTTATCCCACAATTTTGTACCCCCATGTTTCACACATTGCCAATTCCTAATGTGATCCTGGGCTCTACACACCATCCGCTGGCCAGTGGGAGGCAGTTTAGAGTCCACGATCACTCCATGTTTTTGTGAGGGTATCTACCCTAGGGGACACAGGGAGAACATGCAAACTCCACACAGAAAGGCCCTTTTTGGTTACAGGACTTAAGTATTAGGCAAGTAAGCATCAACAACAAAATCACTTTTGAAGTTGCAACAGACACGTAGCATGCATAAAGCTAAAGGATTTGAATCAGAGAGTTTTTTGTTTACAATGAGTTGGTTGACAACTGTAATTATTTGGTAGCATAGTGCTTCAATTGCTTTAAGTATAAGCACTTTAATTTGTCACATTTTTGAGATTTCGGTTGTTTGCATGCCATAATGTTTGGTGGGGCAGTCAAGGGAATTTAGGGGGGCATTGCCCACCCCATGCCCATGTCTAGATCCGCCCCTGATGTGGCTGCAGCCATGGCAGTCTGGCAGCCAGTTACTTATTTAGTAAACATTGTGAGAAACATTGTAAGATCAGGGGTTTTCAACAGGTGGTCCGGGGACCACCAGTGGTCCCTGAGAGGGTTCCTGGTGGTCCCCAGCTAAGTTCGTTAACCAGATGTAACTCTTGAGAACGTAAAAATGAAACCAAATGGACCCTTGCGGGTCCATTTGGTTTCATTTTTACACTCTCAAGAGTTAGAATATTCATCATCTGAATTAGCCCAAAGTCCACACAACTAGAAGATGGACAAAAGCAAAATAAATCTTTAGTTTAGGGGTCTGTGGGGCTAAAATGTCCTCAAGTGGTGGTCCGTGGCTCAAATGCTGAATCAATGGTGGTCCCTGGATCCAAAAAGGTTGAAAACCCCTGTTTTAGACTGAATCCGCCCTGCTGGGCTGCAGGGTGCTGGAGAAGAACTTCACTAAACTTCTCTAGCAAGATGAACAACAGCCTCCCGGCTTGAAATGTTACCAATGAAAACAAAAACAAAACAACGGGAGCTAACAGCATCATTCTCCTGTGCATGTGTTGCTTTTACTTCTATTCTTTTTCTTTCTTTTTTCATGTTCGCCAGTTAGTCCAAGAACATTGGATCAAAATTGAGTCAAACCCGGAACAAATTAGTAACAAGCTGAAATTTTTCAGGATATGTTCAGAATACCTTTAGGAATGACATACTAAAAGTCCCTGTGAATCCCCCTTGTGCTCTCTGAGATATTGAAGATGGTGTCCAAAATGGCTATTAGATATAATGGGGGTTTAAAAGTATATTGTGGCCGCCATATTAGATTTCAATATAACCCTATTACTACTGGACTAAGTTGTGTGTGCACACGCAGAGGAGCTCAAGATTTTCACTATGGATTCCAGGAAAAAGGTCTCGACTTAAAAAGTTTTGTAATCTCTGGTTGTACCTAATTATGCAGACAGGAATGAGGCACAAACTGGTCAAAAGCAGCAATTGTGTGTGTTTGTGTGTGTGCACATGCGTGCATGCGTGCGCAACGTGCTTCTCACTTACTGTAAACTGTATCTGACAGCCTCCCATTATGTAATCCAGGAAGGAATGCATCTTGATGATCTGCGGACAGGAAACAGACAAAGACAGGACAGTGTCTCTCACAGTGGCTCAATAAATACCTGGCTCTACGGCCCATGCAGCCAAATCTATTAGATAACTGGCTCTATATACGGCCCAGCCAAATCTATTACCGCCATTCTCCTCAACAATGGGATTAATCAGCGTTCCCCCCGCCAGGCTGGCTTGCAGGCGTTCCAAACAGGCTGTCCTCCAGCACTCTGCTGAATGCTAACGTCGGTATATGGAGGCAGCAGTAATTACCCCTGGCTGTTGTTCCTCGCCTCCCTCTGCACTGCCTGCCAGTGTGGTTTAGAGTCAATTTGGACAGTCTTCTGATGGTTAGTGAGGCTTGTAAATGGGCTTTGGCCCTATACCTACCTCCTCTACATGGCTGACATTCTAAACCACACACCTCCTCCTTCTACTTCTTCTCAGAAGAACATTGGCTGGCCTGCAGGGGCTTCAAGTTGTTTCTCCGAAAGAAACAACTTGGAGTATGATGGAGTCTGAAGAGTCGTCTGTCTGAGTTTTAGCCTTAAATCAAAATGGATCACATCAAATGGATGTAGCTATATTTTTGGACGTGTTCCCGCCTACGTTGCTTCTACTGTAATGCTGCAGCTGTTTCCCTGCAGACAGACACTTCTGCAGAACTTTGTTGTTGTCAACAAATCATAAAAACAAAGCATTTGTCAGCCTCAGGGAAGTCTGATAATGAGCCAATAGAGTGTAGGAGAGGTGGAGTTAGAGAATCAGTGCCCAGATGGTCCGTTTGGTTAATGTGTAGCCTCTTTACATAACCGTGGAGAGCCAGCGAAATCCATTTGAGCCCTCGCCCGCGGGCGCCCGGTTTCAAAACCGGGCGCCCGTTTTCACAAAACGGGCGCCCGGTTTCACAAAAACGGGCGCCCGTTTCACAAAAACGGGCGCCCGTTTTCAAAAGCGGGCGCCCGTTTTCAAAAGCGGGCGCCCGTTTTCACAAACTAGGCTATGCCTAAACCTAACTCTAACCCTAAACTTAACCTCAGTAAACCTATGCCTAAACCTAACCTAACCCTAACCATAACCTTTTGAAAAGGGCGCCCGTTTGTGAAAACGGGCGCCCGCTTTTGAAAACGGGCGCCCGTTTTTGTGAAACCGGGCGCCCGTTTTTGTGAAAGCGGGCGCCCGCTTTTGAAAACGGGCGCCCGCGGGCGAGGTCGCTTTTGGATTTCGCCCCTGCTGTAACCGTGCCTGTATAAGGGTCCACTTGGTACCCTCATAAAGAACCCAAAGGGTCCCTGGATCCTACTTTGAGTAGCACTGGATCAGCACACATCCAGATGGCCATCACAGAGGTTTTCTGATGATACAACTCTACTGGGTCTGATTAAAGGACAACAGTGAAACTGGGACTACTGTATACAGGAGACAAACACTGTTACTTTGCCACCTAGATTAGTGTAGGGTTGCATTGTTGCTACTTTCTGTACTTTTCTGCATGTGATTAACTCATTCCGATCCAATAGCGCGGTCGTCGTTCGCGTCGTGCTCCTGACCTATTTGCCAATAACGACGATGGTGCAGATAACGACGAAATGTAGATTCCATTCTTTAATCCAACTATTAGTCCCAGCGCATCGTCTGATAATGATCCCGTCGCTGACTTTCATTTGGGACAGAATTGGCGACCACTTTTTTTTTGTCTGTCCCATTCACTTTTTTTGTCTGTCCCATTCACACTCATTCAATGCAATGCATTCAAACGGCTCTCCTCCGGTTTGCCCCCTCAATGTCGTGGGCGCATGGGTTAAGCAGCCAGGGCTACACAGCTCTTCCTGACTTGGGACCCGGATGTTTATGGGCAGATCGCCAGATCACCGATTAGGCAAGACAACAGACACAGCATAACAGAAACAGCACATCCTGTTTAGGAGATATGAGCTTCAAAATAAGGGTTTTTACCGAATTTACTTGATTGCGCCCTGGCACTAGCTTGGAAATCCAGCAGTAAGGGCGGCAGTAAGTGTGTTAAGTACCAGAGGAGTTTGGAAGTGCTCATCATTATTCACTGAACGGCCCTGTGTTCCACCTGTTGAGAATTTGCACATAATGCAGGAGGCACCAGCCCGACCCGTTAATACAAACAAGCGCCTCCCAAGTCGAGCACTTTTATTTACTGACAGAAAGTAGCTCACAACTACATGTCTACTGTGGATTTCTATCAAATTAGTCCTTTGCAGATAGAAAGAGGATAATTCAACCTTTCCATACAGCTGCAACGTTGGTGAGTTTAACATTATTTAAGACAAGCAAATCGCAGATGAAAATTATTGTTATGGGGGAGTCGATGCACCGAATTGCAACTCTAGATTTAGCCCAATTAGAAAAAAAAAACTATAGCTGCATTGTGGCTAACTTAAAATGTGAATTCTATCATATATGCCCGGCCTTAGGACATAGTAGAGCAGAATAGTGAAACGATACTTCACTTTGGTATAGAAGCATGAAAATTGGCACAGATACTCTCCAAGGTCTACTCTTTAGGAAAAAGGCGCGTGCCACTCAAAATTCCAAGATGGCGGCCCCAAAATCCAAAATGTCCGCCCAAAAATGTGTTTTTTCCTTCATAACTTGAAATGCATTGATTTTACACCCCATAAATGTATTGAACATTAATACAAAGTTGGCCATTACGGACGGTTTGGCACCAAGAACGTGTCTGTATCACTTACGGCTCTTGAGATACAGCATATAGGTACTTTCACAGATTGAGGAGAGCAAGACATTTGTAACATTGATTCTTAAGTGAATCAAATGGTGATACAGGCATGAAAATTGGTACACACACTCTTCAAACCCCACTATTTCTAAAAGTACTGCGTGCCCTGCAAAATTCCAAGATGGCAGCCCCCAAAATCCAAGATGTCTGTCCAAAAATGTGGTTTTTCCTTCATAACTCGAAATACAAAGCTTTTAAGCCCCATAAATGTATTGAGCGTTAATATAAAGTCGGGCATTACGGACATTTTGATACCAAGTACATGTCTGTATGTAGTACGGTTCTTGAGTTACAACATATACGTAGTGATGTGGCACCATAAGTGTAACATTTTGCCATGTTTCACTCTTTAACTCAAAGATCCCTTTATCAGCATTTCTTCTATTTTCAGGAAATGGACCTACATGTATCTGCTATCATAAAACCACTTCAAGTCTTTCAATTGATGAAACGGGTCGGGAGTTATTAAGCCAATTGTGAAGGGCTGTTTCAGTGCTAAAATTGCTGCGTACATTTTGCGAATATAAGCCACCCAGAAATGTCTGTCTGTGCATCAGTCCTTCACAATAAGTGTATATGTGAAGCGGACGCACCAAGTGTAGCATGTGTCATAGTATAATGGTATATTGTGCTAAAAGGCGTAATAGTGTAATATATGCAATAGTGTAATAGTGTAATAGAGATAATAGTGTAAGATATGCAGTATATAGCGGTATACTGTAATAGGGTAATATATGTAATAGTGTCGTAGTGTAACGTGTAATACTGTAATAAGGTACAATGTGTAATAGGGTAATAGGGTAATATGTGTAATAGTGTCATAGTGTAACATGTGTAATAGGGTAATAGGGTAATATGTGTAATAATGTCATAGTGTTACATGTGTAATAGGGTAATATGTGTAATAGTGTCATAGTGTAACGTGTAATACTGTAATAGGGTAATATGTGTAATAGTGTAATAGGGTAATATGTGTAATAGTGTCATAGTGTAACATGTGTAATAGGGTAATATGTGTAATAGTGTCGTAGTGTAACGTGTAATACTGTAATAGGGTAATTTGTGTAATAGCGTAATAGGGCAATATGTGTAATAGTGTCATAGTGTAACATGTGTAATAGGGTAATAAGTGTAATAGTGTGATATTTGTGCATTAGGCTAATAGTGTAATAGGAAATATGTGTAATAGTGTCATAGTGTAATAGGGTAATATGTATAATAATATGTATGCAATTGTGTAATAGTGCAATAGGGTAATATATGTAATAATGCAATATATGTGCATTAGGGTAATAGTGTAATATATGGAATAGTGGTCTAGTGTAATTGTCCTATTACACCATTACACATGATACACATATTTGCCTATTACACATGTCACAATATGACACTATTACACATATTACGCTATTATGCTATACCAATATTACAGTAATATATTACACTCTTACACTATTACCATAATGCACAGACATTACACTATTAGCCCTATTACACTATTGCATATATTACACTATTACCCTATTACACATGTTACACTATGACACTATTACACATATTACCCTATTATGCTATTACACATGTTACACTATGCCACTATTACACATATCAACCTATTACACTATTACACATGTTACACTATTACACACATTACCCTATTATGCTATTACACATGTTACACTATGCCACTATTACACATATCAACCTATTACACTATTACACATGTTACACTATGCCACTATTACACATATAAACCTATTACACATGTTACACTATGACACTATTACATACATTACCCTATTATGCTATTACACATGTTACACTATGCCACTATTACACATGACACCCTATTACACATATTACACTTTGACACTATTACACATATTTCCTATTACACTATTACCCTAATGCAAAATATTACACTATTACACTTATTACCCTATTACACATGTTACACTATGACACTATTGAACATATTACCCTATTACACATGTTACACTATGACACTATTACACATATTACCCTATTACACTATTACACATGTTACACTATGACACTATTACACATATTACCCTATTACACTATTACACATGTTACACTATGACACTATTACACATATTAACCTATTACACTATTACACTGTGAAACCTATTACATACATTACCCTATTACAGTATACCGCTATATACTGCATATATTACACTATTAGCTCTATTACACTATTGCATATATTACACTATTACGCATTTTAGCACATTATACAATTATAGTATGACACATGGTGCACTTGGTGCGTCCACTTCACATATACACTTATTGTGAAGGACAGATGCACAGACAGACATTTCTGGGTGGCTTATATTCGCAGAATGTACGCAGCAAATTTAGCACTGAAACAGCCCTTCGCGATCGGCTTAATAACTCCCGACCTGTTTCATCAATTGAAAAACTTGAAGTGGTTTATGATAGCAGATACATGTAGGTCCATTTCCTGAAAATAGAAGATATGGTGATAAAGGGATCTTTGAGTTAAAGAGGGAAATGTGCCAAAATGTTACACTTATGGTGCCTCATCACTACGTATATGTTGTAACTCAAGAACCGTAGCACATAGAGACATGTACTTGGTATCAAAATGTCCGTAATGCCTAACTTTATATTAACGCTCAATACATTTATGGGGCTTAAAAGCTTTGTATTTCGAGTTATGAAGGAAAAAACACATTTTTGGACGGACATCTTGGATTTTGGGGGCTGCAATCTTGGAATTTTGCAGGGCACGCAGTACTTTTAGGAATAGTGGGGTTTGAAGAGTGTGTGTACCAATTTTCATGCCTGTATCACCATTTGATTCACTTAAGAATCAATGTTACAAATGTCTTGCTCTCCTCAATCTGTGAAAGTACCTATATGCTGTATCTCAAGAGCCGTAAGTGATACAGACACGTTCTTGGTGCCAAATCATCCGTAATGGCCAACTTTGTATTAACGTTCAATACATTTATGGGGTGTAAAATCAATGCATTTCAAGTTATGAAGGAAAAACCACATTTTTTGGGCGGACATTTTGGATTTTGGGGCCGCCATCTTGGAATTTTGAGTGGCACGCGCCTTTTTCCTAAAGAATAGACCTTGGAGAGTATCTGTGCCAGTTTTCACGCTTCTATACCAAAGTGAAGTATCGTATGAAAAAATGCCCCCCTAAATGCCCTGACTGCCCCACCAAACACGATGGCATGCAAAACAACCCAAGATATTTCAAATTAAAGTGCTTGTATTTCAAATGATTTGAAACACTACTACTACTGCTACTAACTAACTACAGCTGTGGCACCACTAAACCATCAGCATTTCATCATTGAAAACAGAAAACTCTCTGAGTCAGACCTTTAGATTTATGCATGTCTGTTGCAACTTCAACAACAACTGATGTTATTATTGATGCTTTAATTGCCTAATAAAAGTCCTGTAACTGAAAATGGTATGGGTGCGGCCCCCATACCATTTTCTCCTGCCCTCCCAATTGGGAAATGTTACATCCGCCCCTGCTCCACTGTATTCTGTGTATTACTGTAGTCGCTTCCAGCAGCTGTTTACTGGCCTGCCTGTCACTTATAGTCTAATGGACTCCCTCCATCTGTCTCTGCCAACATGCTGCCTGGAGATTCCATCCTGACAGACGATCCAAACAGCTGCCTGGGGATACACTGCTGCTGTCAGGAGGACGACCACGCAGATCCATGCTGCATGTGGACACTTTAAATTACTGTTATTGAAACCTGTGCGTTGGTTCGAGGGACAGAAAGTTTGGTGGAACGGCGCACCAGCGTTCTATAGCGTTTTGTGGCAGTGATAGTTGTCGGTGGTGGTCCCCTGCCGTCCATATAGCCTGGACTTATCTATAGCGCAGCTGTACTGTGTGTGTGTGTGTGTGTTAGTGGTGTATACTTGGGCTTAATTTGCCCTTCGAACATCGGACAGCAATTTCAGGCCGAGCTTTGAACCTTCGCTAAAAAAAAGCAGAGAGTTTCTGACCCCTCGATGTCGCACATCTACTAGATGGGGGGGGGAAAGTTAAATAAATAAATAATTGCGAATGGTTCGGGATCATTAATATTCGTTCGCGTGGCGACCTTAGCGAGCGAGTGGTTCGAATCCCGAGCTTCGGTATACAGCCTTAGTGTGTGTGTGTGTGTGTGTGTGTGTGTGGGTGTGGGTGTGGGTGTGGGTGTGTGTGTGTGTGTGTGTGTGTGGGGGTGTGTGTGTGTGTGTGTGTGTGTGTGTGTGTGTGTGTGTGTGTGTGTGTGTGTGTGTGTGTGTGTGTGTGTGTGTGTGGTGTGTGTGTGTGTGTGTGCTCGCGTGCATGCGCACACTTACTAAGACTCACCACCCTCCACTTTCTAAACCAGTGGTTTCATGATGTTCACACAAACACCTACTTTAATGCAACAAAAATATGTATCACCAGTTAACTGTGCACCTTGCTTTGCTATGACTGCTTCCCCTTTTCCCATGATCAAGTATCCACAACTACAGCAGTACTTCATCAAAATACTTACATTACTTACTTACAATCTTTACATATTGGTATTGATATTAAATCACATTAACCACACTGTAGAATAGATCATTTGGTGTTCATATATTCACAACGGGTAAGGTCCTATCCTAATATAATAAGGCAGTTAAGGCTATTGCTCGCTAAGTCAGTCTGTCTGTCTGTCTGTCTGTCTGTCTGTCTGTCTGTCTGTCTGTCTGTCTGTCTGTCTGTCTGTCTGTCTGTCTGTCTGTCTGTCTGTCTGTCTGTCTGTCTGTCTGTCTGTCTGTCTGCTACTAGTGGATCAAATTTGGAAGACTTGTGACTGACTGCACTGGTAGTGTTTGTCAAGTCTGTTGTACTTCAGCTTGCGTGTGTGTGCGTGCGTGCGTGCGTGCGTACGTGCTCTCTGGCCCGCGGGCCAGAGTTTGACACCCACGGTCTTAAGTATCAGGACATAGGTCTTAAGTCAAAACTTGGAGGTGTTCCAAAGCTGTTTGGCTGTTGTGAATGGCCAAACAGCTTTGCCACACCTCCAAGTTTTGACTTATTGTGACTTAAGACCCGATACTTGACACAAAATAGGGCCCATAATATGTATGTTCTATAATATAGAACATTTGGTAAAGGGGGGGCTCCAGAGAAAATCTTGCCTAGGGCTCCAAAACTGCTTAGAAACGCCAATGGGTTCTCTAGTATTGCTGAAAATGTCCCGGCAGGCGTCCCGTTTCCCTTCACTTCCTCCACCGCTGCCTGCAGTGGTATCTGTACATCCAGCTGGGAGTTCTAACACATAATGGAGCTGTGCCTTATGGAGTCATTCAGAACATACTTTACTAATGTATCTCCTTCACCTTCACCCAGTCGCACCCAACCGCGTCTGCAGGCGAGAGACGTATATATATATATATATGTATATATATATATATATATATATATATATATATATATATATATATATATATATATATATATATATATATATATATATATATACGCCGCTACGCGTTGTATGCTAATGTGGAACATGTTCACACACTCACACACACGTGTGTGCAGTTACACACAGTGTTGCCAACTTCCCAAAATCCAAAAATGCACTAGTGGCACTTCCTAAATGCACTAGAATGTGTGCGCTAGAGCAGTGGGTTTTCAACCATGTTCATATACCAGGGCCCACTGTTTATTCTGTATTTTAGCCACGGAGGAGGACCACCGTTTGATGTTGAGTTTAGTCTCTCGGACTAATTTAGGAGAAATAACTGGTAAAACCATGGTCAAAATAGTAATTCTTCTACATTTTTTTCTAAAGGTGTAAATTCTTGAAAATTAGGTAATTCAGATGTTTGAATATAATTTAACTCTTGAGAGCGTAAGCATTTTACGATTTCAAGAGTTACAGATCTATAAGGGTACCATTTGGTTACTAATGGTCCTTAAATAGTGAGAAGAAAAAAAAAAAAAAAAACGAGGGCCTGTCAACCAATTTCACCCCAACTCACCAGTAAAAAAACACTAGATTTTCCACCAGGAGTTTTTCACTAATTCTGGCGCTAGTAGGGTGGTCTGAAAAAAAAAAGCTAAATATAGTGACGAATGCGTCAAGTTGGCAACACTGGTTACACACAGACGATGTATAGGGGGAACAGGACGACTCAAAGACATCCGTGGCTTCACTACTACGTGCCAAAGAACCTCCTGAACCCCTGAATCCCACAGGGACACTCCAACCTCCCCAGAAACTCACACGTATAATACAAGTCATAACGGACTGTCGAAATTGCTTTTTCTGTGTGTGTGTGAGTGTGAGAGTGTGTGTGTGAGAGTATGTCTGGGTGAGAGTGTCCGTGTGCATGTGTGGTATTTGGTAATTGGCCTGGGCTTTTTCTTTTTATTTGGAATGTTCCCCTGGTTTTGACGGAACATCACGTGCATCAGATGAACGCAGAAATAAAGTTTGTTTCTCATGGCACACCGTGTTCTGAGAAGTAAACATTTAATAACATTGTATAAACTCTTCTCCGTTAACGTGTGTTCTAGCAAAAGGAAGTGACATTAGAACTTTGGAACTGTGTCTATGGTGTGGAATCTGCGCCCTAGGCAAGATTTTCCCTGGAGCCCCCCTTACCAAATGGACCCATAATGGTCCATTTTATCCCTTGGAGCCCCCCAAGGGATAAAATTATGAACATTTTTTAACTTAGAATATGTGACGATAGACAATGTATTTATCCATATTAAGCTTATTAGCCTGGTATCCTTTTAAGGCATGTCTAGTCGCCCCCTCCCGTCGCCCCACTCCCCTCATGGTCCCCTAGGCAACTGCCTAGTCTGCCTAATGGCAAAAATGTCCTTGTTTGAGAGACAGCAATAATGACTAGTCCGTTTTTAACACATATTCAGCTACTTTATTGCGGTCGTTTTGGTCAATACACTCACCTCCTCAAACCCTAACCCTAAACCTCCAGCACCTCGCCACGCTGAGACAGGGCTTAAAACAAGGCGGCCAACCGGCCCACGCTGGTGGAGGATTTCCAGGTTTTCGTCTTATCAGTGCAGTTGGCTTAATATGGAGCATCCTGGGAGTTATTGCTTGATAACGGTCAAAGCGGGTGACCAGGTTGCAACCTGGGCGTTATTGGATCTGGCCCTTCCTGCAGCTGTGACATGACCAGTGCTACTAGCGTTGTTCCATGATAATAGTGTTCATTTCTACTTCCCGTTATCTGACCTAATCTCTCAACAGACCCTCAGGTGACTTGCAGCATATCTATTTCATCTATGTAGCATGTTGGCAGATATAAGCGTGTGAATCCCTGTTGATCAATGAGACAGACTAATTTCCATTGCATTGATAGGTGACAGATATTGTATAGTATTATGAAACCAAATGGACCCTTGCGGGTCCATTTGGTTACATGTTTACACTCTCAAGAGTTAAAATATTCATCATGTGAATTAGCCCAAGTCTACACAACTAGTAGAAGATTAATGGTCATTTTGATCTGTATGTTTGACTGTTTTGTTTCCCAAATCCAGCCTGGAATTGTGGTCAAAAGCAAAATAAATCTTTAGTTTTGGGATCTGTGGGGCTAAAACCTCCTCACATGGTGGTCCATGGCTCAAATTCTGAATAAATAGTGGTCCCTGGTATGAAAAGGGTTGAAAACCACTGATATGTACTGTATATAAATCCAGCATGCAGTGGGCAGAGGACTCACCTTGCACTGGTTCAGGATGACGATGCCAGAGTTCTTATAGTTCTTCTTCTTCACTCTGTATTTGGGGTTCATACACGGCCACTGGACCTGTGCACGGACACACACACACACACACACACACACACACACACACACACACACACACACACACACACACACACACACACACACACACACACACACACACACACACACACACACACACACACACAGTCCTTTCATTTTAATCAGTCTTGGTAAAAGCAGTCTTTTGTAAAAACCGATATGCCAATATATCACCATTCCTAATGCCATGATGTCAATATCAAATCGCCTGGTTCAGAATCGATTTCATGATATTTTTGTCGGTCCTATTCATTAATGTGTTCATGTCAGAAAGACTGACTGCTGTTATCAGGCTGCACTGATGTGTCTGATTGAACATTTTGTTATTTATATTGACATCATCAAGTTGTGTTTGGTAAAGATTTTTCTTTTAGGACCCTTCTTTCTGAGGGCGTACAAATGGAACCAAATGGACCCGTCAGGTCCATTTGGTTCCATTTGTACGCCCTCTGAAAAAAAGATCTTGAAGATGGGTGGAAACTCCCTTTTAAAATGTCCCAGTACAATAAAAGCAGTCAAAAAATGTGATATATCGATACATCAAATCGAATGGCAGCACAATTAAGAATCGCAATATAAATTGATTCAGTACCGTAAATACCGGTATTGTATCGTATTGTGAGATAAGTGAATCAACCCATTGTTTCAGTTTGGTATGTGTTCCTTAAATTGTCTGTAGATGTTCCAATCAATATACGGTCATTAGATGAGCGATAACGTGCTGTTTTACGTTTGTTTATTTCAGGTTTGTGATTGTGTAAAGAAATAGTAAGAAATAAAATGTGTGAACTGATTGTTTTGTAAGGCAGGTAGTGTCTCTTTAAGGAATACAGGAAGTGGTTCAGGTTACCATGGAGACTCACGTCATGTGACTTCAACCAGGAAGTGCTCTTGAGTTTCCTATCAAACAATTCTAGGAACATGCAGAGTAGAAGTCCTCTCTAAAGATCTGCAATCATCTGCTCTTATACGGTCTCAGTAGTTGCATCTTTGGTATGTACTGTGAATACTGTCATAACTTGTTGTACAGTAGTCTATGCTGGGAATTGTATGTTTCATTTAGAGGCTTCTAAATGTTCAGGATTTTCCTACACCCCAACAAATATGGAGTTTTATTGAGATCATTATTGAGATCCAGGGGCAGATAACATTTCCCAATAGGGGAGGCAGGAGAAAATGGTGTGGGTGCCATACCATTTTTCACTTACAGGACTTTTATTAGGCAAGTAAAGCATCAATAATAACGTCCACTTTTTGTTGTGTTTTTGGTGTGACAGAAGGGCCCTTGTCTTCAGAGAAACCAGATGTTGCTAATAAACAGCTCTGTGGGTCAATATCCTTTCCCAGTTTGTATTAAAGCCTCAGTGCATTGAAAAATGTTTTTTCACACAGTTTTAGACCACAATTTGAGGTCATTATATGGCAACCCAGACAATGTACAGTATTACTGGATTTAAACTCAATCATCATCACGTTAGAATATGTATCTGAACACATTATATGGTAGAAATAAGACACATATTGTAAGTTTAACTGGCTAAACATTACACTTACACAAAAGCATGTTTGTGACTCCCTGACAGTCATGAAATAATATTAGTATACAATTAATATACAGTATACAACACTGCAGTGTTGTTTTTTTTGTGAATATTTTGATTTAGTCTTAGTCTTTTCAATAACACATTTTTTGTCTTTTATTTAGTCTTCTGAAATTCACTTTTGTTAGTCTAATCTTTGTCGACTAAAGGTTGGTTTTCTTCCAAATGCATGCCATGAATGTAGCTGAATATTCCATGTGTTACCATGGCAACTGGGACCACTCATGCAGACCCCACCATCAGTGTTGTAGTGGGACTCTTAGAAGTGTGTGTGTGTGGGTGGGGGGGTGCCCGCCCCATAAGTGCACGCGCACATTTGCGTGCATGTTGTGTTGTGCAAAACATGATATTTTTGTCCCTTAAAATATTCCAGATGTGAGAGAAGTGGGGGTCCCCCCTCCACTACACCCCTGCCCATGATGTCTACATTGCACCATTAGCATGATGCCTCCACAGCATGCATTCTACTACTATAGCGCTACTTGACAGCTTAATCCTTCCTGTAGTGTAAATGGTAAATGGTGCATTTAAATAGTGCCTTTATCCAAGACACTTTACATAGCTTGTGCATCACATTCGCCCATTCACACACACATTCATCCATGGCAGTGGAAACCATGCAAGGTACCTACTAGCACAACAGGAACAATTAGGGGTTCAGTGTCTTGCTCAAGGACACTTCAACCCTAACTCTGCATGGGCCCGGGATCGAACCGGCAACCTTGCGTTTACCATGCGGTGACTTTACCTCTGAGCCACAGCCACCCCCATGAAGACAAAGAATCAGATCTACAAGCTCATAGCACGCCATGAGCGTTATGAGTAGAACGCTATGAGTAAAATGATGTTTGCGATTTGATGCTTTAGATGCTTGTGGTTCATTTGGCACCCCAACCCAGTGCCATTTCCTAATGTGATCCTGGGCTCTGCCCATCCTCCGCCAACCTGGGGAGGCAGTGGACTGGCCCCAAGCTTCCTTCAATGCGTGAGGAGTTCGGCTACTACTGCCGTGCCGCCTCCCTTACATTATGTTTTTAAATGGCAATTGTTGCTATATTTGTAGCTGTATTTTCTGGACATTCTTGATTATTTTTCATCCCATGATTTTGCAACCCATTTTTTTTTCACCCAGTGCCAATACCTAATGTGGTCCTGGGCTCTACACACCCACTGCCAACCTGGGGAGACAGCCGTCTGTGCTCAGAAAACTGCACACCCTTTCGCCAACCATCGCCTCGGGTATGGGCACTGATGACGCGGAGGAGGAGACACGCTGCCATTACCCACAGCGGGGTCCCGAGTGGGAATCGAACCCAGGACCTTGAGGTAACAGCACTAACCACCATTCCACCGTTCCTGACATTCTGTTTAGGCCTATTGACATGTCCAAAAAAAAAAAAACACATTTTCCGTTCCAAACAGCAGATGAATTTAATCATCTTATTGTCCACTCCAGTATTCCTCATAATGCCAACATTTTCATATTTTTTTTATCAAATTAATGCTGATCAAATAAAGCATATAATTCCAAATACTCGTCATTGTATACTATATGATAACACGCAGTAGGTGGCAGTAATGCGGACGATGGCTGGAAATGAAGCGCATTTCCGGTCATAGAATAAGAGTACTTCCTGTTTATCTGCATTAGATGAGATTGTATGTAAAAAAAAAAGACACGGAATAAACTCATAATGGTGGATACAATGTTTCCCATGACGGGACAAGACATAATAATCAGCTTCTTGCAGTAAAAAAAAAAAAAAAATATATATATATATACAGTATATATATATATATATATACAGTATATATATATATATATATATATATTATATATATATATATATATATATATATAAATATATATATATATATATATATATATATATATATATATATATATATATATATATATATATATTGAATTCTCCCATGCATCTAACCAGTGTTGGGAAAGTTCTCTTTTTTTCTGAAATAGTTCAGTTCATCATTCATACATTTAAAAACGAACTAGTTCCGTTCATAGTTCATTGTTGAACTTTTAGAACTAAAGTTCATGGTTCCAAAAAAAGAACTATTATAGTTCTTTTTCGTTCTTTTTTCCCTCCCTCTTTTTTTTTGTTCAAAATGGTTGCAGCCCATAGCCATATACAACTGAAGATGTCCTTAGTTGATTTGTGAAGATTTTATTATGAAGGCGCTCAGTTCAGTCCAGCCCTGTGCATCTCTGTGTGCTGAAAATAGAGCAGAAAATATCAGCAGAAATAGAGATCAACAAGCTCAAAGTGCGTCACTGAGTTTGTAGATCTGCTCTATTTTCAGCTCATTCTAGTCTCACTCTTGAACAGGGCTCAATGCTTAGGATTTTTCCAAGTAGGCTACTATTTTACAATATCAATTTATTAACATAGCCAGGTCGACTGAAAGCCCCACCACCAATTAAGCAAATGAGCCTGGGCCGTCGCGGGTATTGTTTCGGTCGGGTATCCCAACTCTATACAATAGCGCATATTGTTATATTAATAACAATGTGAAAGGGTCCCCAAACCTTAAGGCCGCCTCTGCTTGTAGTAGGCTAATTGTAGCCTACCGGTAAATAAAAATGAAAACGATCCGACGGCAAATCAGGCAATGATGATAACAATACACAAGTGTTGTGCGTCCGAGCGCGCACGTGGTGCGTTTATGATTAATCACGGGATAGCGGCACAAAAAGGTTGCTGCGCAGACAGTATATGATTTAAATACACGCATAGCGCAGGAAGATTATTATCAACATGAACAGCATTAGTAGCTCATTCAACGTGTTGGAGAGAAGCGTCCTCCCTTGGTGCTGTCTGATGCTGTGCGCTACTAACAGAGCAGAGGGAGGGGCGGGGCGGTGGGCAAGGAGAACAGATCTTCAAGCTAAGGATGCATCGAGCCTCAACACGTTGTTGGCTTGTATATCTGCTCTATTTTAGCGAACACCGCCGTACTACAGTAATATAAATTGCTCTACTCGCACCGGTGCTATGAACTTTTTACTCACAAATGCGAGCCTGCCGAGCCCTGCTCTTGAACAAAATCGAACGCAAGAAAAGTGGCGTTCACTCACGCCAGAAATGAACGAGTTCACATCGCCGTTCTTCAAGCAGATATAGGGTCCGTTCCGTTCAAGTTCCTTAAAAATATGAACGGTTCAAAGAACGTTCGTTCTTTGAACGCGTTCGGGTACAACTCTGGATCTAAATTACCTGACACGCGGTTCCTTTCGCCCTGAAAAATCACGTCTCCTCCGAGAATACAGTACGTGTCTTGGAATATGAAGCATATTTGATAACAAAGGAATGAATGTAACAATAAGACCGCTCCACAATGGAGCCAGCTGAGCGGTAATTAGCTGGTGGTTGGGTTGGGGGCTGAGGGGTTGGGGGGGTTGGGGTTGTTGGAGAGGTGTTGGAGCTGGGCTACGCATGGCGCCCTGCGTAGCCCAGATATGGTTGGGTTGGGGGCTGGTGTTGGGGTGTTGGGGGTGTTGGGGGTTTTGAGGGGGTGTCGGAGCTCGCATGGCGCCCTGCGTAGCCCAGATATGATGTCTGGCTGTTTGATTTATTGCCTGAGGAAGACAATGTTGTTCAGTATAAATGACTACACACCCTACATTGCTCGCAGGGGCGGATCTAGGCATGGGCATGGGGGGGGCAGTTTGCCCCACCAAACATGATGGCATGTAAAACAATGCAAGATATATCAAATTAAAGTGCTTATATTTAAAATGAGTTGAAATACTACTACTGCTACTAACTAACTACAGCTGTGGCACCACTAAAAAACCAACAGCATTTCATCATTGAAAACAGAAAACTCTCTGAGTCAGACCTTTAGCTTTATGCATGCTGCGTGTCTGTTGCAACTTCAACAACAACTGATGTTATTATTGATGCTTTACTTGACTAATAAAAGTCCTGTGAATGAAAATGGTATGGGTGTGGCTTTATCGCCTGTGTTGCTTCGCGCCACGGGCGATAAAGGCGCCCCCATACCATTTTCTCCTGTTCCCCCCAATTGGGAAATGTTAGATCCGCCCCTGGCTCCCATCCACGGGGTGTAGGTGGGGGCGAGGGGGTGGGGGATGGGGGGAGAGGGGCTCTGTCGCTTCTTAAAATAGGATGTTGTTTTGGTCACTGAATTAATTTTCTTATTTGTATAATGTATGACACTCGCTGCTCGCTGCTTGATCTGTGCCAGAACACAGCAGGCTCTCTACTCTATCTCTGGAGCGCCTGTTGCTCTCCTGTATAGATGAGATCAGTGGATCTTCAACGTTCAGGATGTCGGGGGCCGCGGTGGGGCAGTGGTTAGTGCTGTCGCCTCACAGCTAGAAGGTCCTGGGTTCGAAACACCCCCACTGTCACGTGAAAAGAAGGCAGCTTGGACTCCTCGTGCATTGAAGGAAGCATGAGGCCAGCTAGTCCGCTGCCTCCCCAGGTTGGTGGTGGGTGTGTAGAGCCCAGGATCACATTAGATATTGGGACTGGGGGCTCCATTTTCGTTACATGCTAAACCGCTTATCCCAAATCCCTGAATTCATTTTTACTATTTTGAAAAACTTTTTGGAATATTTTATGTCAATCTATTGTTGTGAGCTTGTAGACTGGCCATTTGAACTACTGATTTTTTTTTTCTTTTTTTTCTTAGTTTAAAAAGGCAAAGAAGTTAAGGGATAAGGGATTTAGCAGTAACGAAAATGGAGCCCTGGGTGTGTAAAAAAAAAATGGGGTTGTGGGATGAAATAAGAAAAATATATATATTCGGAAATCAAACAGATTCCTGTCAATAAGCTTAATACCTATGCTGTATCACAGTATCAGAGGCTTATCCTGGTAAAGTCTCTGTGTCAATTGTGGAGAGGGAAGGTAAAGTCACTTTTCCGTGTGCAAATGAACAAAAATGTAACCCTAACCCTCTGCACGAGGCGTATGCACACGTATTTTGCAGCAGCCAATAATAAACGCCTACAACCGTCTAATGTAAATATCTTCCCACTGCCAACTTGCAACGGGTGCCGTTCCTATTCTCTACTTATTCTCAAAGTCTCTGTTTTCTATGTATCTATTCTCTATTTAGCAAAGAAATATAATGATTTCCCTATTGGCCTTAATATAAGAGTGTTTTTTTCCCAATGGAAATATCATATAAAATGGAGTCGTCTTGTTGACTATACTATTGACATTCACTGTTGTTTTTACACAAATGAGTCTTGAAATATGGAGGTAGTCTTATAACCGGGATAGTTTCATGTTGCATGTTTCATGTTCGGGACAATACAGCATTTATAGCACTTGTAATTTCATTCATTTTTTGTTATAGAGGGCAAGTGCACTGTTTTAAGGCACATCTGTTGTATTATCCAGGGATCCTTCTTAGTGAAATAGCTCAAGGCTCTTGAAGGTTGTTGTTGTGTGTGTTTGATTACACTTGAGGATGTGGAATGAGGACGAGGACAAAACAACAATGGAAATAAAACTAAAAAAACACATATCACGCCATTGAATGCTCAAGGATTCCTTATTCAGAGGCTGGGGGGGATGTAACATGTCCCATTTGGGGGAGGGGCGGGGGGGGCAAGAGAACATGTTGGAGGGGCAAGATACTGATAAAAATCAGTCACACCATTTTTTCATTGGTCAATACTACCCGCAGATAGGATACCTGCCACGATCGATAGGATACCTGCCACGACCAATACGATACCTGCCGCGACCAATAGGATATCTGCCACGACCAATAGGATGTCTGCTGTGAAAGATAGGATACCTGCCATGGCCAATAGGATACTGTACCTGCTACGACCAATAGGATATTTGCTGTGACCGATTTCCCCAACGGATATGATATCTGCCACGATGGATAGGATATCTTCCGCGAACCAATAGGATATCCGCTGCAAAAGAAAGGATACCTGCCGCAACCGATGTGATATTTGCCATGACCGATATGATACCTGCCGCGACCGACAGGATACCTGCCGCAACAGATTTTAGAAAAAGGCCAGGGGAGGGGTAGGTCGGGGCAAGTGGAAAAACCTTGCGACCGTTTGGCTGCGACTGATATCCCATCAGCCACGACCATCTAGCTCAGGTTGTTTTAGTCCCTCCCGCAGAGAGGCTTGTCATAGGCCAAAAAATATATAAGAACATCCTGAATACCGTATAGGGATAACTATAATGTATCAGGGGCGGATCTAGGCATGGGCATGGGGGGTAATGCCCCTCTAAATTCCCATTCTGCCCCACCAAACACGATGGCATTCAAAACACCCAAGATATTTCGAATATCTACTACTGCTACTAACTAACTACAGCTGTGTCACCACTAAACCAACAGCATTTCATCATTGAAAGCAGAAAACTCTGAGTCAGACCTTTAGCTTTATGCATGCTGCGTGTCTGTTGCAACTTCAACAACAACTGATGTTATTATTGATGCTTTACTTGACTAATAAAAGTCCTGTAACTGAAAATGGTATGGGTGCAGCATGAAGCCGCACCCATCCCATTTTCTCCTGCCCCCGCAATTGGGAAATGTTACATCCGCCTCTGTACTGTATTTATTTCAGGATATTCATATTTTTGCGTTTTATCATGTTCAAATACATATCACTGCACTGTAGGAGGTAGAATGTGTCTATGTGTGCATCATGGTTCCTATATCCTACTTCAAATATTATACCATATGTGAACATATGTGCATATACTGTACTTCTCAGTCACTACTGTAACAGTATAATGTGTGTATGTGAATCCCCGGTATCTATTTGCATGTTACATGTGTATGTATGAGCGCTTTGCACTTGTATGTGCAATGTGCTTGCCGTAATATGCAAAGCACTGTGCGTGCGTGCATGTGTGTGTTTTTTTGAGAGAGAGAATGAATGAATGAATGAAGGAATCTTTATTTTTGTGTCTTGTGCTTAGGACACATATGGTATTATAAAACACTAGTGGTGTAATGAAATAGTAACTGAATAAAAAAAAATATATATATATATATATTATATATATATATATATATATATATATATATATATATATATATATATATATATAAAATGGAAAAAGAAGAAGAAAATACTGTATATCTCGAAAGAAGATATACAGTATTCAATCACAATACAGTATTACAGTATTACAGTATTACAGTATTACAATCAAAATTGAGTAGAACTACTGAACATAATTAAACATACATGTCAATATGGAGGGCCGACTATCAAGTAATTAAAGACACGGTACTTCATCTCGAAACTCCTGCTATGCACTTACTACCTCAGCACGCGGTAGAGTGCAAACCTGCGTGTTGCGCACGAGTAGGCCAGACAACTGACCGCGTACCGCCGCCGACTGCGCACCAGTCACTTAAAATATGCAGTATATAAGCAATATTTTTTCTTCTTTATCTCTTGTAGTATTTGCAGTACTTTTAATTTCATTTATTTTTTGTTATGGAGGGCAAGTGTACTGTTTTAATCAGAGGTAGCTCCGCGAGGCTCCTCCTGATTGGCTAACAGATAGTGCCGCCAGGACTACTTGTTAAGGTTCAAGGTTTTTTTTATTTAGTCTTGTGAGTGAAATTTGTCTTGGACATACAGACTTGCAGCAACAAGTAAGACAAAACAGAGCAATACAATAGTAGTGACTCGTAGTCGTACAACTCATCAGGCTTACATACCGCCTCCCATAAGTTTTGTATAGTAAGCTTTGTTAAGTAGTAATAAGAATAAATACAGCGATACCAAAAACTAGTGCAGTTCTAGCAGCATCATAACGACATTCACAGTCTTCTCCTCCCTCCCCTTGCCCCTCTGCAAGAGAGTTTATTGAGGAGTGAAATGGACATAGGTACAAAGGAGTATTTAAATCTATTACATTTCCATCTTTGGAGCCTCGTACCTCCTACCTGACGGCAGTAACCTAAACTACAGTACAGTATATATGAGCAGGATCAGACAGTTTTCTTTGCCTGCCCTAGTGTGGCTTGCTCAAAAATGGCCTTGGAGGTGGTGGAATTGGACCCAGCATCTCTCTGCAGTGGCCCCTCAACAACAATGACCCCAATACAGTATGCTTTCAGCTTCCCTCTCCTACAGTAAGGTCCATGGGAGAGCCAATTAGTTGTGGGAGTCTACTGTATAGCCTTTAAAGCATTGTTTCTGGGGGGTCAATAAACTCCCCACAGGGTGCGTGTAGTATCCACCGGGGTGGGGTGAGGTGGTGGGAGGGTATGTGGGGGTCAAAGCTTCACTACATGGTGGGGTGAGTTCTCCACAGTGGGAGATCTGTCATGTTATTAAGCTCGTTTGACAGCCAGTACAGTCCAACCTGGATCATTTGGCTAGTAAACATGCCGTCCCAACCGTTCTAATTAACACTCCCTCCGTTTCCTTTGTTACTGTTGGTGTCAACATTCTCTTTTTTCTCTCCTCGTTTCTCTCCTGTTTCATCCTTTAGAGCCTGTAACACATTAGGACTGAGTGTGGCCTAAAGGCCTGCTGCAGCTTCCACTGTTTCTGTCATTACAGGCTTTTCTGTCTGCATCTATTTCACACCTTGGGTAATTAGATTTGTGCCTGACACATATGTCAAACTCATCGCTAACCCGGGGGCCAAATCTTGGCCTGTGAATGAATTATATTTGGCCCGCGGGATGATATTTGTTTACTTTTGTTTACTTATTTGTTTGGAAGCAGTTGTTTTTACTTTCTCAACTCAATTGATTTAGTTTCTTATTTTACTCTGAAAGCAGAGCTTGGTGAGTATCGTAGAACTGGAAACTTTCTGAGCTTTAATGATGCAATCGGTTTTGAATGCGTGCAGTTTCGTCTTCATATTTATCTTGCTATTACGGGACATTCATGGTTTTTGAAAGAAAATTACTTTTGTTGTTTTCCTGGGACGTTCGAAACTCCTCATAAACCTGTTCCCAGTGTGTTGAGACACAGTCAAGCCCTCGACTTATGCCCATCATGTATGAGAGTTTGACATCCCTGGTCTATGGATATATGTTGTCACCAACATGGCCATGACGTGTTGTTGTTGTTGTTGTTGTGACTGAGAGAGTTTAAAACAGAAACAGACAGAGAATGCTGCGAAACAGCAGAAGATAAATGGGGTTTCTTATATTGCTGCATGTTGACTCCATGGGGGTGAGAAGTATAGAGTCAGGAAAGATGGAGCCGCTGCTGCTCTGCTCCTGTTATTTGGAGCCAATTAACTCGCACTGTACGGACACACCTTTGGGTGTTTAGCATTAGCTTTAGCTATTGAGAAAATATCAGATCTACAAGCTCATATCGTGCCACCAAGTGGCACGATGTGAGCTTGTAGGTCTGATTTTTCTTTTTTTAAATTTCTGCCGAGTGAACGTTTTGCTGGGGCTCCAGATTTCTAGATGGGAATTATTTGGCATGAAATATTTTGAGCATCACTGACACAGAAGCAGGAAAAACTACAATCTAGAGTCAGGAACTACAGTCTAGTGTCAGAAACTAGATTCTAGTGCCAGAAACTAGATTCTATGGTCAGAAACCAGATTATTGTGTCAGAAACTAGATTCTAGTGTCAGAAACTAGATTCTCGGGCCAGAAACTACATTCTAGGGTAAAAACTGGAATCTAGTGTCATAAACAAGAATCTAGTGCCAGAGAACTAGTCTCTTGTGTCAGAAATTAGAATCTACTATCAGAAACTAGAATCTAGTGTCAGAAACTAGAATTTTGCATCAGAAAGTAGAATCTAGCGTCAGAAAGTAGAATCTAGCGTCAGAACGTAGAATCTAGTGTCAGAAACTAGAATCAAGTGTCAGAAACTAGAATCTAGTGCCAGAAACTAGAATCTAGTGCCAGAAACTAGATTCCAGTGCCAGAAACTAGATTCTCGTGTCAGAAACTAGAATCTAGTGTTAGAAACTACAATCTAGTGTCAGAAATGACAATCTAATGTCAGGACTAAATGGGTTAAAGCGGGGTGGGGCGTGGGGGGACGGGGGAAATAGGGGGTCCCGCTGGGAGCGGTGTGACTCGGGGGTCCGATACGGGAGTGGCAGTGCTTCTGGCGCAACTCATTTATGGAGGAGGAGGAGGTGGTGGCAGGTCTTTCAGAAGTGCGTTCTAGAAGTTGTCTCCAAACTTTTTCACTTTTCAAAAGTTTCCACTATTTTGTACATTCAAGTCCGGGGGGGGGGGGGGGGGGCTTCACAATGCCCATTGCACCAAATTCCTCAGGTCTGGCACTAAGCACGACGCACAATGCATCGTTTACCATTTACAAAACCGCGTTGGCCTTGTAACGCTGCGGGACACTATCAGTACCACCATGTAGAAAAATAGGCTCTCTTATGATTAAACGTCTGGTATTAAACAACATTGACTTGAATAAATGTATGATGATCGGGGCAGTGATTAATGCTGAAAATGTGCCATTATTTCGCAAGTTTTCAAATGAATAATGTGATGAAAAATACATCTTGATGATGTCATCAAGATGTTTCACCATGTTAGTGGTTTTCTTCAGATCTCCATTTCTTGAGAACACAGAATGGGGGACCTTTTTTATCATGTTCACCCAACACCTCTAGGGTATACTAATAACATATTAGAATGTTGAAAATGGATGGAGTTCTCCTTTAATGTGTCCAGGTAAATGGAGGTGTGGGACCATGTTGCCCCCACAACCCTGACTCATAGAGATGGATGACTGCATCAGGAGGGGGTCAGAGGTCAACATTCACAATGGGAACACAGTGGGCTAATAATTAGCAGTGATGGAAGAACTATTCATACTGTGACCTAATTCTTTTTACCTCCTACGCCACCAAAATGCATGCGGAACGTATGACCAACAGTCATCAAGACATGCAAATCCCTCGACTGCTATAGAAACTGCTCTCAAAGGGGCAACCAGGGGTGTAGTGGAGGGGGGGGGGGGGGGGGGTTGGGCTCTCACCCCTCACTTGTCACATCTAAAATATTGGCCTATGTTTTTTGTCTTGTCATTTACTTGTATGGATACAATTGTCAACAATGCATTGCAAACAATCTTTCTCAATATGCTCTACTTGTTTCATTCAATAGCGTGTCTGTGTGTGTTGCGCACCCCCCCTCCCATTAAGTGCTTCGTAGTAATGGAGGTCTGAAAAAAAACATTAGCATGGACGGTGAAATACAGTACATCTTGATGACATCATCAAGATGTGTTTCACCATGTTAATTTCCTTTTTTCTGAGAGTGTACAAATGGAACCAAATGGAACCAAATGGACCATTAGGGTCCACATCATCTCTAAGGTAATAATGGCATATTAGAATGTTGAAAATGGGTGGAATTCCCCTTTAAACAATTACAAAACTGAACCAAAAAAAAAAGTTATTTTCCACTGCTGGTAATTATTGCGTTAGACAGTCAATGAAGAGCCAGAGATATTGAGCTGAACATCCAAACAACTGTAATTAACACAGAGTCCTTTGGTTTGTTATGCTATGTGTCACATTGTGATATTGTTAACCCATTCTCTACCGAACGCGTTTTTGGTGTTCGAAGCATTATGTTACACTTTAGCTATTGAAAAACATCAGATCTACAAGCTCGCAGCGCGCCACCGAGTGGCGCGCTGCGAGCTTGTAGCTCTGATATTTTTGAAAAATTGTGAAAATGTGATACAAATTGTTGAATATATATTCTTTCGGAAGCAAATATTTTTGAACTAAAATCGTTGACTCTGGAGAATCCCTAGAACATGTTTTCAGATGGGGGGGGTCCGCAGCCAAATATAGATAATTCTGGGGGTCCTTGGCATGAAATATGTTGAGCATCACTGACACAGGAACATAGATTTTTCAGAAAAACTAGAATCTGTCAGAAACTAGCATGAGAAACGAGAATCGAG
This sequence comes from Benthosema pterotum, assembly GCA_039105355.1. Classification (NCBI taxonomy): domain Eukaryota; kingdom Metazoa; phylum Chordata; class Actinopteri; order Myctophiformes; family Myctophidae; genus Benthosema; species Benthosema pterotum. Next base: position 47,643,281 of record CM076976.1, on the reverse strand, counting down.
TGTCAGAAGGTGTCAGATAGAATATATTCTTAGATTTGCAAGTCATATAAAATAAATAATAATAAAAAAATCAGATCTACAAGCTCATATCGCGCCACTCGTAGATCTTAGATCGTAGATCTAAGTAGGATCCCTGTCTAATAAGACAAATATCGCTTAAAACATTATACTTTCCCTATATAACTAAAATAAAATAATAAAAACACCAATGGCATCTTATTTCTTGGAGAATATTTCACTCAACAGGAACTGCTCCTGGCACAGGATGATGATGTCACATGTCCATGTGGGATCTAGCTCTATGGAATATATGGATGAACATGCTCATGTGACATCATCATCCTGCGACCGAGCACCTCCTATTGAGTGAAAGATTCTCTATTTATGAAAGAAATACAGTAAAGTATTGAAGGTGTTTTTATTTGCATGTTTTAGTTATAGAAGGCAAGTATGGTGTTTTAAGGCATATTTGTCTTATTATGCAGGGATCCTTTTAATAGTTAAATGTCTAACATAATGCGCCGAACGCCAAAATGTGTTCACTACATAAAGAGTTAATTATGTACATGTCTGCGTGTCGCCTGCGGTTGCTTCTCTCTCTCTCTCTCTCCAGCTCCTGTTATTTCCATCCTCGGAGCTATCCTTTGTGCTTTCCTTCGCCATCCACGCGTTTTTCTGCACGTCGTCGCATAATAATTACATTAGTTTTTCATCACCTTGTATAGTAATTAGATTTGTCGGAATGCAATTGCGTTGTATAGCAGCACCTACGCCGGTTTGCAACAAGCGTGTGCTATATAGGCATGCAACATGCAGGCGTGACATAACCCGTTCTGTGCTGTACCAAAGCCATTGAAAAATAGCAGATCTACAAGCTCATAGCGCGCCACCGAGTGGCGCGCCATGAGCTTGTAGGTCTGCTATTTTTGAAAAATCGTGGAAAAAAAATGTGGTGCAAATATTTGAATGTGTTATTTTGAAAGCAAACCTTTTTAACTCGATTCTTTGCTCCTGGGGGAATCCCTAGGACATGTTTTCAGGTGGGGTTCCGCAGCCAAATATAGATAATTCCGGTGGTCCTTGGCATGAAATATTTTGAGCATTGCTGACACAGGAACAGAAAAACTAGAGTCAGACTAGAATCAAAACTAGTGTCAGGAATTAGGTTATAGCTTCAAGAACTAGAATCTGGCGTCAAAAAACTAGAATGTAGTGTCGGAAACTAGAAGCTAACTCCCTGAACTTGAAACTGGCGACAGAAACTAGAATCTAGCGCCAAGAACTACAATCAAGCACCGGAGACTAGAATCTATCGCCTGCAACTAGAACCTAGGGTCAGAAACTAGAACGTAGCGTCAGAAACTAGAATTAGACACAATGGGTTAATATAGGACGTAATGAGCAGGCATGCACGCGTGTGCACGTCTGTTGTGCACACATGTTTAATTATTTTTTTGGCGTTGGGGGCGGGGGCGCGTTGTGGAGCTGTGTAAGCGCATTATGTGATTTCAGGTTCAGTGTCTTTTTGCTCAAGAGCACTTCATGTTGTTGTAATTACGATAGTAATGGCTGACTGTTCACGATGCAACACCACTGACTGCTGCGTTGATTAGAGAAGTGTCCTTCAAAGCCCTACAACAACCCGCCACTAAGGCTAGAATGTTATTTGCATGCTGGAGTAGCAGCCTAATGTTATAATCATGCAATATAATTAACTTGTATGTCTGCAGTGCTCCGATCGAGGCAGGAGGCGATCTCCTAGCTCAGTGGTTTTCAACAGGTGGTCCGGGGATCTGTGGGGCTAAAATGTCATCGAATGGTGGTCTGTGTCTCAAATGCTGAATAAATGGTAGGCTATGGTATGAAAAAGGTTTACACCACTGCTGTAGATACTGGAATTCCAAAGTTCTGTCCATCTTGAACTTATATTAGACCTATATTAGAACTTGTATTGTCTGATATGTTTTGGACTCGGCAGTGTGTGTGTCTGTGTGTGCGGGCATGTCCGTCCATCAGTTAACAGGTAACCCGCTTGTATTTGTGTCCTATGGGTGCCATTTTTGACATGGACTTTTATTAGGCAATTAAGCACCAATAATAACATCAGTTGTTGTTGAAGTTACAACAGACACCAGCATGCATAAAGCTAAAGGTCTGACTCAGAGAGTTTTCTGTTTTCAATGATGAAATGCTGTTGGTTTAGTGGTGCCACAGCTGTAGTTAGTTAGTAGCAGTAGTAGTGTTTCACATCATTTTGAATATAGGCACTTCCATTTGAAATATCTTGGGTTGCTTTCCATGCCGTCATGTTTGGTGGGGCAGTCAGGGCATTTAGGGGGGCATTTGCTGGATTTGGGAAACAAAACAGTCAAACATACAGGCCAAAATGACCAATAATCTTCTAGTTGTGTAGACTTGGGCTAAATAAGAATGATGAATATTTTAACTCTTGAGAATGTAAACATGAAACCAAATGGACCCTTGTAAACATGAAACCAAATGGACCCGCAAGGGTCCATTTGGTTTCATGTTTACGCTCTCAAAGAGTTACATCTGGTTAACAAACTTAGCTGGGGACTTACAGTAGGCTGGGGACCACATATGGAACCCTCTCAAGGACCACTGGTGGTCCCCGGACCACTGGTTGAAAACCAGTGGTTTTAGGGCAGGAAAACAATCATGACACTCATATTTAAAAGTACCACAAGTATAGAAGGTATACTCATGAGCAGCCACTTTCCCATCCGTCTTAAAGCCGCCTGTCGTCCCAAATGTCTGACGGATCGTTAATGTCGCTAATGAACACATTCTTTTTCATTACTGTTACATTACCTGCTGTCTTATTGACCTGTAATCTGTTTCTAAAAGCGACCTGGGAGAACCCACTCACTGTCAGACGAAATAAACAAAGTGAACGCTCCTCTCTATGGAGACAACCAAAGCCTCTGTTAGCCAGGCGATAATCAATGTCTGTGCTGTTATTGGGAAGCAGATGTCTGTATTTTACTGAGCGCGCCCACACTGAGCGGAGCGTTTTGGAAAACATCACACGGACCCCATCCGTTCCCTGAAGAGTCTAAATGTACCTTTTCTTCTTTTTGACTACCGCATATGTTTACTAAAAAATTCTAGTTATCATACTGTAGCCTAAGGTGGCGTGATGTTTTTGTTATTGTCGTTCTTGTTTTTTAAATTTAATTCATTTTGTTGTTGGATTGTTTACTAATGGTGTAACTGCCGATGTATTGAGCCTGAGGACTGCTTTTAAATGGACTCAAGGGTTTATCAGGGAACAGGGTTCACAGAGGGTTCATGTGTTTGTATGAATGAACTATAATGAGTGAGACGTCTGGGGCTCAGGGGGTAGAGAAAGTCGTCCGATAGATTCTGTACGTCGGTGGTTCGAATCCCGTCTCCTTTAATTCGACCCCCAACTCCTCCTGTCCACGTGTCCTTGGTGCAACAGACTGATCTTTAGTAAGCCTCTCCCCAAACTGCTATGGTCCAATCACAGCTAAGCATAACGTGATAGACAAACCTCTCCACCAATAGCTTTCCTACATTGTTTCAAAAATAAATGTCACACACAGATTTTTCCACTTCATAGGGCATGCCTTGTTGATGGAATTGGAAGATATTTTGAAGGTTTGGTTCCAAAAATGAACCAGTATTTATTGTGCAAAGTCCATGATATTTACATTGGAACGAATGCGCCCGGCTGGAAAGTGTCCTCGGGTGGACAAGAGGGCGGGGCTTAGCTAAAGGTGAATTGTGAGCTTGTACATTAGCTATCTTCAAATGCCCCGACATGCACTGTATACAGTGGTAAGCACTTGAGATTGTCAGTGGTGGTACCACCGTGGCAATGAAATGGTAACCGCAGGAATGTGGTAGCAGAAAGTTCCATGCTGTTACCAGGAGATGAACAGGTTATAAACACATTTACATGTCCTACTACTTGGTTAGCGGTTCCTAATAGACGGAGGTGTACTTTTATAACCATTGTTAATCAACCATTGACACCTTTTTAAATGAATGTGAAAAGTGTTCACCATTCCAGGGCAGTGGTACCACCATGGTGCCCCATCAGCAGCCAAGTGTTAACAGGGACAATCTGGACAATCAGGGACTTATGTGGTTGAAGTGGTTTTGTGAAGTATTTGAAAAACTGGAGATAATCAAGAAAAGTCAAATGCGCCTAAAGCCTTAGAGACACATACCGTTCTCTACTGCTGTTTTTTAATGCTACTGTTATTGTGCTGTTATTTGCAGTGTTGAATGGGCAGGATTAATGTTTGATGTGGGTTTTATGTTGCATCATCTGTATTGGTGTGTGTGTGGGTGTATAAAGTTTTGCTACCAAACCATGGCCAACATCCATGTGTAATGCACACACTCCTCTGAGAGGAGTTCCAGACTAGTGAAAATCAAAATAAATGTGTTTGGGTCATCGGCGGTGAGTCACTCACCAAGCAAAATCGATTCTTCTAGTGCAGTGGTTTTTTCAACCTTTTTCATTCCAGGGCCCAGTATTTATTCACAATTTGAGCCACAAACCACCACTTGATAAGCCCCACAGAACCCCAAAACTATACAACTATACTATACAAACTATGCAATACATATTCAAAATGCCCATTAATCTTCTACATTCTCTAGTTGTGTGGACTTGGGCTAATTCAGATGATGAATGATGATGAAACCAAATGGATCCGCAAGGGTCCATTTTGTTCAAGTCTGTCAAGGTGATTAAACAAACCGCTCCTTGCCCTACAGCAAAACGTTGGCATAATGAGCAACCTACTGGAAATATCCGCTTGATTTTCGGTAGAATCCACTGCAGAGAGCTAAAGTAACCACATATGCACCCTAGACTAGAGGAGTCAAAGAGCTTAAGTCAAGTAGAAAGCTAATAACCAGGCAGTCCTACAGCCTGGTTGACACCACGGAGGCACAGCTTTTCCGCGTGTCGTGCGTTCGTTCACGTGGATCACTGGATGCTTCCAAACATGTCCCTCAGAGACACAGGCTCTCATTGCTGTGGGGTGTGAGGACTCGGAGGAGTGAGGATTAATGTGCACGGCGGCGTGGGAATGTCGTTTAGTTTGGTGAGTGCGTAATTAGGTTACAGCAATCCATGTCCGACACGGGCGCTTGCACCAATCGATTGACACCCTTCTTTGTGTAACCCAGAGGGGGGGGTGGTCTGGGGGTTTTGGGTGCCTGCCAGTGGTGGATTTTTTTAAAAAAGCTTCTTTTTTAAATCACTATTGAAACTATTTAAAATAGAACACTTTTTTCTTTTAAAAATGCTAATTTGTTGTATCATCGCAATACTTCAAATTAGGTAATTAAACAAATTAGGTAATTAAAAAGTAACCTTAGTAATTAAATCAGACATTTTTTTTCCTTTTTTATGCGATTTACTATAAATGCAAGTGATTATCTGCAAAAAAAAAAGAAATGGTTCGACACCGACACCGATCATTTGCATTGCAAAAGGATACCATACAATGCATGGCCACTGGCCGGCGTTGCTGATTTCATATCGATATATACAATGCATCGAATCTTGAAATTTAAAATCGTTTTTTCGCTGCAGTTACTATATCGCTACACCCAGGGGCGGATCTCCCAATTGGGGGGGCAGGAGAAAATGGTATGGGGGCAGCAGCTTCATCGCCCGTGGCTCGAAGCGATGAAGCCGCACCCATACCATTTTCAGTTACAGGACTTTTATTAGTCAAGTAAAGCATCAATAATAACATCAGTTGTTGTTGAAGTTGCAACAGACACGCAGCATGCATAAAGCTAAAGGTCTGACTCAGAGAGTTTTCTGTTTTCAATGATGAAATGCTGTTGGTTTAGTGGTGACACAGCTGTACTTAGTTAGTAGCAGTAGTAGTGTTTCAAATCATTTGAAATATAAGCACTTTAATTTGAAATATCTTGGGTCCGTTTTGCAAGCCATCGTGTTTGGTGGGGCAGTCTGGGCATTTAGCGGGGCATTGCCACCCCCCCCCCCATGCCCATGCCTAGATCCGCCCCTGGTTACACCCCTACCAGGAACACACCCTACCTGTCTTCCCTCCATTGCTCCTTTCATCTCTTTGAAGGTGGCGTCGAACTCTCCGATGTAGTCGTGCTTCCCGTTGGAGTCCCAGTCCCACACCGTACACTGAGAGAGAGAGAGAGAGAGAGAGATATTCAATATTTGTATGGTTGTATTTTATGGTATGTAACTATCCTCATGCCATGATTTGACACCTGTTCCTTGCAGCGACTGATGACCAAAACGTTTGCGACCATTCACCGGTCCAGGCAAATTCATAAGTTGTGAATTTGCACAATTTGCACCGTGACAGGTGGCCAACTGTTGCGACATACAGTACGTTGCGGTCACAATTTGATCTCACTGCAGCGAGATCAAAACAGCAACATGTTGTTGCTGTTTTGCGCTTAGCGTTTTTGCCTTCCCTATGTTGCAGTTAAAGTTCTGTATGTAGTAATTGCTTAAAACAGAAACCTATTGAACATATTTGCTTGTGGCTTCTGCATTTGGGTTCTAGTTTTGCAAACCGCAACACTATATGGATTAATAGGGAATTTAAGTTCCCGTCTCTAGGCCTTGGACAGGACGAGTAGGCGTGGTCCGTCGCAATTGCAACAGAAGCCCAACATAGTTCAGAAATCAGGCGACGCCGATGGGATCGACCTCTTCCACCGGCGTCTCTGGTTTCCATGGTGACAATCCTCTACAGCGTAGCTCTCGTCCACATTGTTAACACGACGCCAAAAGCCGCGTTCTGCCGTCGTAGGAGAGGGTAGGACGGCCGTGAGGGTTATATATCGAGCACAGAGCGATTCATTACTGGCATTGTAAGTCGCACGTTCTACCAATCTTAAATAGGCTACTGTTTGATGGCGAGCAACTTGTTGGTGTGATCAGAAATGCGTTGCAAGAAAAAAAAAAACATGTTACTGAAGTGGTGGCTCCCCAAATTGAATCTCTTGGGATTACATCAGCCGGCATCGGTCGACCAAAAAAAAACTAGTCTCTGAAGTTCTAAAAGTATTCTCTGTACTCTCTGCTATGTGAACTCTGGCTCTTATGCCTTCCGGTATAATAGTTCTGGTGTTTTTCAGAGGAGTATTCCTCAGAATCTGACCTG